>CM065699.1:42774046-42814046 GCA_017654935.2 Phymorhynchus buccinoides | reverse complement strand
AAATTTCGGTTTTCAAGGTCACACTTCAAGGTCAAGGTCAGCATGGTGATAATTTATGCTGGGATGTTTTCTTCTCTAGGGTATACAGTACCACACACAATCTGAAGCGCTTCTGTCAAGTACCAATGTGGAAAATATGGCTTAAAACCCAATGTGTAGACCCCTACCACTTTCAAGGCCTACGGATCGCCCGGACCGTGACCTTGACCTTGATCGGTATGCCACCATCAGAACGGGCATAAGCCAAAGTACCTTCATGCCAAATGTGAAGACTCTAACACTAACGGTGTGGGAGTTATGGCCCCTGAAAGATTTTCGGTTTTCAAGGTCGTACGCCAAGGTCAAGGTCACGACGGCAATATGGTTTGCGTGGATGCCTTCCTCTCATGGTGACACACCAGCACACAAAATTGGACGTGATTCTGTCAACCCGTTCGAAAGATATCCTTGGGACAGACAGAAGGAGAAAAAAATGACCCTCCGATTTTCAGGCTCCAGCGATCTTTTTGACCTTGACCTTGACCTTGATCGGTATGCCATCATCAGAACGGGCATAAGCCAAACCACCTTCATACCAAGTTTCAACATCCTATGTCGATCGGTGCCCGAGATATGGCTAAAAATAGATTTTCGGTTTTCAAGGTCGTACGTCAAGGTTAAGGTCACGACGGCAAAATGGTTTGCGCCGATCTCTTCCTATTAAGGAGGCACACCTTCACACAAAATTTGACGCGATTCGGTCAAGCGGTTCGGGAGATATCCTTGGGACAGACAGAAGAAAAAAAAAAAAAAAAAAAAGCCCATCGCAATGACGTCTTGGTGACGGACTAATTTCAGTCAAATTCGCCCATGAGACGAATGCTAGACATTAACGCTCGTCTCATGGGCAAAATGAGACTGAAATTTGCTTCATTTCATGAGATAATTGGGGTGGGCTTCTTACCCGCCCATGCGCTTTTTACCCCGTCTTCCCCTAAGTGATTAGGAAGAAGTTGAAAGAAAGGAGGCAGAGTGTACAAGGAAAAGAAGAAGAAAAAATAGTCTAGGAAAAGAAATGAAGACAATCGGAGAAGAAGGAGCAGAAAGGAAAAACAAATGTGATGAATAAGAAGAGGGAGAGACTAGAACAAAGATGAGAACAAAAAAAAAACCAATGAAGTAGAGGAGGAGGAGGAGGAGGAGGGAGGAGGAGGAGGAGGAGGAGGTAGAACAACAATGAGAAACAAAACCCAATGAAGTAGAGGAGAAACGTTTAGTACAGTGGAAGGAAAGGGGAAAGGAACGAAAAGAGCAAGAATGAGGAGAGAGGAGGAGGAGGAGGAGGAGGAGGAGGAGGAGGAGGAGGAGGTAGAACAACAATGAGAAACAAAACCCAATGAAGTAGAGGAGAAACGTTTAGTACAGTGGAAGGAAAGGGGAAAGGAACGAAAGGAGCAAGAATGAGGAGAGGAGGAGGAGGAGGAGGAGGAGGAGGAGGAAGAGGAGGTAGAACAACGATGAGAAACAAAACCCAATGAAGTAGAGGAGAAACGTTTAGTACAGTGGAAGGAAAGTGGAAAGGAACGAAAAGAGCAAGAATGAGGAGAGGAGGAGGAGGAGGAGGAGGAGGAGGAGGAGGAGGAGGAGGAGTAGAAGAACAACGATGAGAAACAAAACCCAATGAAGTAGAGGAGAAACGTTTAGTACAGTGGAAGGAAAGGGGAAAGGAACGAAAAGAGCAAGAATGAGGGAGGAGGAGGAGGAGGAGGAGGAGGAGGAGGAGGAGGAGGAGGAGGTAGAACAACAATGAGAAGAAACAAAACCCAATGAAGTAGAGGAGAAACGTTTAGTACAGTGGAAGGAAAGGGGAAAGGAACGAAAGGAGCAAGAATGAGGAGAGGAGGAGGAGAGGAGGAGGAGGAGGAGGAGGGAAGAGGAGGAGGTAGAACAACGATGAGAAACAAAACCCAATGAAGTAGAGGAGAAACGTTTAGTACAGTGGAAGGAAAGTGGAAAGGAACGAAAAGAGCAAGAATGAGGAGAGGGAGGAGGAGGAGGAGGAGGAGGAGGAGGGGAGGAGGGAGGAGGAGGTTAGAACAACGATGAGAAACAAAACCCAATGAAGTAGAGGAGAAACGTTTAGTACAGTGGAAGGAAAGGGGAAAGGAACGAAAAGAGCAAGAATGAGGAGAGGAGGAGGAGGAGGAGGAGGAGGAGGAGGTAGAACAACGATGAGAAACAAAACCCAATGAAGTAGAGGAGAAACGTTTAGTACAGTGGAAGGAAAGGGGAAAGGAACGAAAAGAGCAAGAATGAGGAGAGGAGGAGGAGGAGGAGGAGGAGGAGGAGGGAGGTAGAACAACGATGAGAAACAAAACCCAATGAAGTAGAGGAGAAACGTTTAGTACAGTGGAAGGAAAGGGGAAAGGAACGAAAAGAGCAAGAATGAGGAAGGAGGAGGAGGGAGGGAGGAGGAGGAGGAGGAGGAGGTAGAACAACGATGAGAAACAAAACCCAATGAAGTAGAGGAGAAACGTTTAGTACAGTGGAAGGAAAGGGGAAAGGAACGAAAAGAGCAAGAATGAGGAGAGGAGGAGGAGGAGGAGGAGGAGGAGGAGGAGGGAGGAGGAGAGGAGGAGGAGGAGGGTAAGAACAACAACAGGAAGAATGACTTACCCACAAATCAAGAACATGTTGAACAGAAAAGGTGGTGGAGGAGTGTGGGGGGGGGGGGGGGGGACAACAACAAAGGAGTGAGAGGGCGAGAGAGAGAGAGAAAGAGAGGGGGGGGGTATATAAAAAAAAAACCCACCATAAAATCAACATCAAAACTAGGTTAGGATCTTTCAAAGCGTTCAAAGCCTAAAGCTACTGAAAAAGAGTTATTTCCCTTTGCATTTCAAACTTTTCGTTCAAAAAGTTGCTTACAGTTGAAAAACGGACTACTGTTTCTTCAGAAATGTTGTAATTTTAGAGACGATTTGCATAACTGATTAAAATATCCCCAAAGCCGTAAAATAATATTTAAAATGCGATATTTCAAAGTCTCTCTGTATATATATGGTTGGTTTAACGTCTAAAATCTGATTTATCAATCTATTTATAGTATCAAATACTACGGATATTTTTTCCGATCTTTAGAACGCTTTTTCTCCCCATATGCAAAAGCAGACGAAATCGCGGGAACTTTTGTGTTTTTTATGCTGTAGATTTATCCTAGAATTGATTTTTAAAAGTTCCCATAGCGCCCTTTTTGTGCACACGAAACTGAAACCTTAGAAAGCCTTGCGCTGTGGACTATGCATAGGCGAGACAGGCAAGCCTTTAAAACGAAGATTTTGTGAATATAGTACCAGACCCTCTTGCGCATGTTTCGAACATTTGACAACAACCACTCACCATACCAACAAATTCCAAACAAATACCCTTGCAGCTGAATCCCAACTAGCCCTGCTAGGTATAGCTTTGTGATGACTGATTCAATGCAAGCTGACATTATGTTTTATATTGCCCCTAAAATTCATGTAGATTAGATTTACTTCATTTTGTTGTGTATTTTCTTTTTTTTCTGTTCTTTTTTTTCCCTTTTTGTATTATAAGTGTTTACTACTGTTGTTGCTTTTATGTTATTGTTTGTCAATGTTAGATTAGTTTTGCGTGTGCAGCCCTTACTGTGCAACTCAAGTATTGGTGTACCCTGTATAAGCTCTTAGCTTGTTGTACTCGAAGTTCATAAATGTATTGCTGCTTTGTTATGATTTTCTATTCTTGAATAAATTCTTGTTTAAAAAAATAAATAATCCCAACTCACAAAAAGGAAGGTAAAAAGACCATAGAAATCAGAGAAAGGAAGCCCAGCCTAAAGGTCTGTGTACACGTTAAAGCCAAACACCCGATCCATAGAATCGGGTCACGATATTCCGACACTTGCTGTCTCGCGCTACAGAGAAAAAGGTAGGGATAAAGAGTTGCGGCACGCGAGGAGGGACTCGGCAGAATTATAATATAATTATACAGATGGTGGGAACGATCCTGGAGGCAATGCCCGGAGGCAGTGCAACACCAGGAAAATCCCGAATGTTTAGCAATACAGACGTGAATATTGATATGTAATGAAGCCACGCGGCTAGACTCGGTCCTTTTATTCACAAAACATCTCTTTCCCTGTGGCAACACAGCATTAGGCCACTTGCAACTTACTGTGTTGCTATGGGGAAATAGTGATATTTTGTGAATAATGTTAACGTGTACACAGACTTTTAAAGACCCACCAGATCACGTGTCAAAATCACGGGTTTCACGTGCTTTCCCTCTTATAGCTGGTAAGAAATCTTGTTTTGACCAGGTTTGACTCCCATACAAATGCCCCCCAAATCAAAGCGAAGCATCATTTTAAAGAGCAGCCTCAATCTGAAGTTGGGAACATTTGTAAGTGGGTCACAGCTACCCAAAAAAAAACCCAACAAGGGACTTAATCGTGTTGCGTCAGTGTGTTTTTAAGGGGAGACCTAGGCTATGACCTACCTCCAATACACAACAGTCTGCTGAACAGAGCTCACAATTCAACTAACCATATCAAGTGATACTCAGAAGACAACAACAGCCATACCTTCAGCAGCCAGTCTCTATGGGTGGACAAAGGTCAGCGGTAGCTGATTGAAATATTCCCAAGGTGTTTGTCTTTCTTTTTGCTTTTTTGTTTTATTTTTCTTGACTCGCAGTAAACCAAAACGTAACGTCTCTGTGTTGTCTTTGTGTGTTGCAGATATTGTGGACTGGCTTTCCGGGAGGGATTTACTTCATGGTACTGTCACTGCAGATATTGTCCTCAGGCCACAAAAGTGGAATAAGGATCTCTCTCTCTCTCTCTCTCTCTCTCTCTCTCTCTCTCTCTCTCTCTCTCTCTCTCTCTCTCTCTCTCTCTCTCTCTCTCTCTCTCTCTCTCTCTCTCATATTCGTTGATCCGCGCTATCAGATACTGGTTTAAACGGCTTAGTATGGAACAACGTAGGTTGTCTCGTCAAGCATATGAAATGCAACTACTACTTGATTTCAATGGCAAAAAAATGCTGGGTTTCACAGGTAAGATAATTGTTGTGTGAAACTGGTTTTAATTTCATTTGGTTGCAACAGGGTGTTGGTGATATTTGCGCTTTCCTAGTTATCCTTAGGCAACGACTAATTGACATGTTTATTCCAAATTGGTCTGGGCATATTAGAGACAGAGAAATATATTCGTGTTATCGCTCATTTAAAACCGTCTTTGAAAAAGAAATATACTTTATAATTATATTGATACATACTGTCTTAGGGTCGCTCTATCTCAAGCTACATTCTGTGTTCTGCCACTCAATAATAATATTCACAGATTCAGTCCCAATGTTCAAGATAAGAAATGTCCTTTTTGCATAAACCAAGTAGAAGATGAATAACACTTTATATATAAATGTACATTATACACGGATCTTAGGTCTGCATTTCTTAAAGATTATCTTCACTTTCCATTGAATATTTTACTTCAAGCACGTGCAAATCCAAGAACTATTAAAGTTTCGAAATTTATTTTCCATGCGAAGGAAACGTTTTCAGTGACATGTGAAATTGTTTACCGTGATCTATCGGTGTTTACGTGTATTGTGAGTTGGTGTTTGGGTTTTTTTCCCCGATGATTTGTGCCTACTGCTGACTTACGTATTGTACATGTCTACATTGCCAAATGGTTTTGTCGCATTGATTGGTGTATTAGTTGCATTAAGTTTTTTTGCTAGTCCCAACCCAACCAACCCCAAACTCCCCTACCCCTCATGTCCCTTTGAATTATGGCCGATGTTCATTAAAACACTTTCGTTCGTTCGTTCATTCGTTCGTTCATATTCGTTAATGTCCATTTTAAGCTTAGTGTTTATTGTTTTTCCTCTTATTTTGCTGACATTTGCAGAAAACATGCACAGTATATTAATTTTCCTATACTCCATTTTCAGTATTTAAGCGTTTGGCCAAATGTTGGCTGCAATATGTCTGACAACGGCCACAATTTGGCCACATTTCATTCTTTAATAAGTAATAAACGGCATGACCAAAAGCATTCATATTTTGAGTGTTTACGACACTAACATTTGCAGCACTTCCAGTATAAAAGTGAACCAGGTGTACCAAACGTAGGTAACCCAGCTAGTAGCTGTAGGAATAACCAAAACTCGAAGTGCTTCACATTAACTTTTGGATTTTGTTACTTTTTCAGTGGCCCATGTCTGATGTATTTTTTTTTATGATTACGTTAAGTAGGTTTACAGTTAATTAAATTTCATTTTCGTAGTTTTTTCGAGATTTATTATTTTCTTCTAATTTCGTTGAAATTTGCAGGGAACGTCCATGATAAAAATCCGTATGCTCTCTATTTTAATGTTAACACAGCCTGTAGTTGATTAGCAGAGGGAGGGACAGGGTAGGGGAAGGTGAATCCTCCCATGTTTGCTTCGAAAGGCAAATATAAACCCCTCTAGTTATATTTGTTTTTGGTTTTTGTCTATTTTTTGTTTGTTTGTTGTTGTTTGTGTGTGTGTGTGTGTGTGTGTGTGTGTGTGTGTTGTTTGTTTGTTCAGTGGTTGTTTTTTTAATAGGCTATGACTTTTTTCCGTACTTCTGAAAGAATAAGCCCAGTTTGTTCCTCTTCCAGCCGACTGCTGAGTACAGGCTGTATGTGAAGACAGTTGGGAGACTGCTGATCCGTGATGCTGGTCTCCAGCTGTCGGAAGATGAAGTGAAATACCGACTGGACACCTTCACTACTGATGCCCTGCAAGTTGAAGCTATAATGAATGAGGTACGCCTGCCTAGTATGCTTATTTAGCATAGTGTGTGTGTGTGTGTGTGTGTATGTGTGTGTGTTATATTTTGTTTTGTTTAAACCTTTCACCGCCAATGTCGCATTTTTGCACCACAATGACTTAACATCCATGTCACTTAAACTCTTGAAATCAAGGTCTGTTATTCAATGATATTGTGTTCCTAAATTTGGGTAGTAAGGATTGACCTTTTTCTAAATGTGTCACAGAGAAATCTCACAATACTGCAGACGAACTATTTTCTGTAGCCAAGTAAGTTTAATGGAAGTTTTTGGCTCAAAGATGGCTGGCGGTGAAAGGGTTAATTTAACGTCTTTTCACTTCAAGTGTTTTTTTAGACAACTATGATATTGTAAATGATTGATAATAAAATGACACTGATATTATTTTATGAATTAAAACATAAAACTGAAATTATTTAACAGGAACAAACAAATCTAACCCTGTTTAAAAATCAAAAATCAAAATGTCATAATAACGTACCTATGAAGCAAATATGTTGATACATTAGACAAAAATAAGTGATTTGACATTAGGATTTTAAAATCATAAATTGAAGGATTTTCAGGTAATTGGAAACTGGGTAGTTACTGCCTCATAAGGAGACAATGAAACAGTATATGGAATGCTAAAAGTTTCTCCCCACATATACATCTTGCAGTATTAAAATGTGTGCATTTTAAAGAATTATATTTAAGTATAAAACATAAACTAAAAATGTATCTTCTAAAATGGCTTAGCGAAGACACGTTGCAAGAGGTATGTGAATTTACATTACAGCCCACACGAGTTTTGATGTCTTTTTCTAAAAGACTATAACATTCCTTTACACTAAGAAATATCAATATTTTCACAGCCAGTTATTTGTTGTGCACCTGTTCTGGCTACCCAGTCTGCCCATTCGCACACGTCGTGGCTGCCGTCATTAATACAAACTCAGACTCAAAAATGTTTTAATGTCAGACCTCCGGCCTATAACATTGAGGTTGTGCATATACACGCATAATGTAATAAATCAAAACAGGACACAAGTGAATATTCTTTCACTTAGCACTCAGGGCCGGACCTAAGTTGTTAAGGGCTTGGGGCTAATTCATTGATGGTGCGAAGCACCAAGACCCCAGGGGGGTCCGGAGGAGCATCATATCCGGGGGCATGCTCCCCCGGAAATGTTTTTAATCCGAGAAGCAAAATAGTGCAATCCGGGCATGAAATAAAGGACTAATGCCATTACTGTTGATACCCCCATTGAAACATGTTTTGAACCATTAAGTAGGAAATGTATCTGCCGCTCGGGGACATGATATTTTTTTAAATAGGAAAAAGGGTGAGGGCTGCAGCCCCAAGCCCTTAACAACTTTGTTGTTAGCGTGAAACCTAAGTATTTGTAGCTATTTACTACTTCAATTTGTATCCTTTTATAAAAAACATTTTTCATTTTTGTGGGCTCTCTCACCCTTTCCAAAAAAAACATTACTTTAGTTTTGTTCCAATTTACTTAAGACCTAGTTTATCCGAAGCTTTTTGAAGATTATTAATTTGATTTTGTAGCCCAGATGGAGTGTATGATAACAAGGCAATGTCAGCAAATAACAATAAGAAACTTTCCCTCAGTCCAGGCAAATACTGATAACCATGTTTATCTTTTATGTTTACCTCCTCTGCTACTTCAGAAATAAGCAATGAAAAAGTAAGGGGAGACAACAAACAACCTTGCTTAAGACCGCCGCCGTCATTAATACAGCTAACCTGTTAGGCAACTGTGCATGCCAGCCAATCTAGGATTCAAGAACGCCTTTAAAGCGGCACTATTCGTTGCTAAATTCAAGCAAGTGTCACCATGTTAGTATGGCGCAACCCAGGCCAAGAAAAATATCAACAGCTATGCCCTAGTGAACTTTTGAACTCGCTGCAAGAGTGTGTAGAGCCTGTGTGATGAAGAACTTTAAACAAGATTTCTTCCCCCAATCTTTCAACCACTGGTTGCACTAAGCTTGTGTAGGCCTAGTACGTGGAAAAGTCTTCATCTATGACATGCCTCCACCCCACCCACCCCTACACCTCCTCCCACCAGCCTTGAGGGGAGCCAGCCTACCATTCATGCAGTGCGCGCTGACCTACATTTACAACACACCAGCGAGAAAAGGAGGCAATGTGCTCACACCAGCCACTGTCAACTTCGGCTCTACCACAGAAACATGAAGGCCAGCCGCCCCGTCCTGTGCTGTACTAGTGACAGAACGTGAGACTTTACATTTTGGCGAAACCAGCAAGCCATTGACAATCTAAAGAATGCGTCCTAACTCAAAATTGCTATTATACATTGTGCCGCTTTTGTTGCTCCTGATTCGCGTGCATGTTGTTTGCAGATGAACTGTGTTACATACTGTTCGTCATAGTTAGGACGCGGATTTGACCGCCAGGGGGCAATCAAACCACTAGGGACTTATCACGCGATATTCCTAGTTGGGCGTAGTGAGTGAGAGAGAGAGAGAGAGAGAGAGAGAGAGAGAGAGAGAGAGAGAGAGAGAGAGAGAGAGAGAGAGGGGGGGGAGGGAGATGAGTCCCACCCTCTCTCTCTCTCTCTCTCTCTCTCTCTCTCTCTCTCTCTCTCTCTCTCTCTCTCACTACGCCCAACTAAGAATATCGCGTGATAAGCCCCTAGTGGTTTGATTACCCCCTGGCGTTCAAATCCGCGTCATAAGTTGACCATTCCTGAATAAACTTGTTGAGGTGTGTGTGTGTGTGTGTGTGTGTGTGTGTGTAGATTTTCAAGGAAATGTACAGCGTGCCTAAGGATCAATTACTGGTGCCGCGACCATTGTGGAAACTTAACCAAGACTCCCAAGGGCTGGTAGGTACTGTGTTTCCTGGTCACATCTTTCACATTTTCGTATTTATAGTCCCCAGTTTTGCATGCGAGTTCACTGACTTAAAAGATGAGACTGTATGCGGGGTGAAGTTTTACCTTCTTGACCCAGTGGTCAAAATACACGTTGCTGATGATTCGCTCTTTCTCCATGGCAACACAGTGATACGCTAGTAATAATATGAATGTGTTGCCATGGGAAAAGAGAGAAAAATAGCAACGTGCATTGTGACCATGAGCCTTGATGCATGAACATGTCACTTATTAGTCTTGGACACATCTGTTACATCCTGGCAGTTAGTCCCCAAATTTGGTGAGTAAAGTAGACTAGCTTAAGATCATGTAATTAGTATGGAATGATAACTATTGATCGTCTTCATAACCACGATGACCTTGATCTTTGACCTTTTTTGTCTGCTGCATCATCACATGAGCTGCTGCACAGAACCGCTTAAACTTTTGTAGGGTAGTATACATATGAAGCAGATGTGTCCAGTGTAGCAATTGTACTCTTTCTGACCTTAACCTTTGACCTTGACCTTTAGCATGTTTTTGGTCATATCGTTTGCATCCTGGTAGTTATATCCCCCAAATTTGATGAGTAGGTATACTAGCTTGAGATCATTTGGAATGCGAGGTATTGATGACCTTCGTAAACTATGATGACCTTGACCTTTTTAACCTTGATTTTAGGTCTGTCGCAATATCTCATGATTGAGATGCTGCATAGAACTAGAACCGCTTACAATGATGTAGGGTGTATACGCTAGAATCACATGAAGCAGATGTGCGCAGTGTAGAAATTGCACTCTTTCTTACCTTACCCTTTGACATTGACCTGCAGCATGTTTTGGGTCAAATCATGTCAGTTACAGTCCCCAAATTTGATGAGCAGGTATACTAGCTTAAGATCACATGGAATCCAAGGTATTCATGACGTTCATAACCATGATGACCTTGACCTTTGACTTCGTTTTTTGTCCTTGTTGTTGTTTGTTTTTTGCTTTGTTCGTTTTTTGTTTTGTTTTTCATGTCACAATATTGCGTTTCAAATGCTTTAATGTTTTTTTCAGTATTGTCGTGCTTCTGTTATGTTGTTGCATCTGACATGGATTTCTCTGTTTTGCGGTAATAAACTATGTTGGATTTGGAATCTCATGGGAAAACTGCAGATGGCGAGAAGCGGTGGGGAACACACACATGGCTGTCCCACAGCAACACCCTTTCTGCGTGTAAATCTGTCACTGCTGTTCATTATCGCTTCAACTTTAGTACGCTGTTGGGTTTTGTGAACAAACTAACTTTGCCTACCCTGACTTTGAACTTTGAGACTTTCGAAACTCTGAACGATGGTCAAATCTCTCTCTCTGTCGCTCTCTCGCTCGCTCTCTCTCTCTCTCTCTCTCTCTCTCTCTCTCTCTCTCTCTCTCTCTCTCTCTCTCTCTCTCCCTCCTATCAGATCGATTGGGTACGTCTCTTCACGTACGCATTCAACAACACGGACTCTACCCCAGTGACTGCCAACACTTCTGTGACGATAATGTTCAGAGATTTTGCCAAGAGCCTGGCCAGAGAGATCAACGATCTGGATTCTGCCAACCGAACAAGGTACGTGTCAGAGAGAAACAGAACAGATGAGGGGAAAATATAGAGAACAGGGGATACCAATACTTACGTGATGAGTTGTTGTAGCCCTATTCAGTTTTTCAGATTCCCTTTTAAGCTTGTTTTATGCAATAATCTTATGAAAAAAATTGTCATGGTTTGATTTTCCTTTGACCCATGTATAATATCAGTGTCTCGGTGTCAGGGAGTCTGCCGTGCCATTTCACTTTCAGGATCTTGTGGAGACAGTTGATGTGAAAGCGGTTGGGTTTATTCGCGTGTCTTTGATACACAGTCCATGTTTCACACGTGTACGGCACATCAGAGTGGTGAGGACAATGGCTCTGTATACCTTCAAGTTGGTTGAGAGGCTTATTCCTTCACGACCCCACACCGATGAACGTATCTGTTTCGTCATCGATGTTTATACTGCGAGATAGAGTGCTGCCCAGATAGGTGAACTTGTCCACCGCCGCCAGTGTCTGACCATTCATTCTCACTGTGGGTTCCTCGTTGTCTTTCCCTGTAGTGATACCGGCAATCTTTTTTTAAATTGTCACAGGGGTTTAAAGGGTTTCCCTTTGTACACATGTTGTTTACATTGTACTGAGCAAGGAACGCGTGGGAAATACCACCTACCCGCTGGGGGGTAGATGCAGTGGTCATTTAAAGTCCGGCATACTTCAGACCTCATTACTTTTGACGCTTATATATTTGCCTACTGGTAGCCCCCAAAATGTCCATCCTCTACGACGTCATTGCACGCGCACCTACTGGGTGTTCTTCATTCTTTGTAGTCCCCAAACATTTGACCCCGTGATTTTCAGACATTGCATATTCTTTCAAAGAAAATGTGTCATGGTTTGATTTTCCTTTGACCCATGTATAATATCAGTGTCTCGGTGTCAGGGAGTCTGACAAAAGTGTAGGTGTCTGATTTTTAAAAATAAAAAAAACATCTAACGCGAATGTTAACCATTGAGAAAAGTTAGTATTTGTTTTCAATACAGTAAAACACAAAATCTGGTTTATTGGTTTTGTTGTGAAAATGTGTATCTCTATCTATATGCGGATAAGGGAGCAAATATTTTATAAGCACTGTCTGCGCCGACATACTAAAAAATGTGGATCTGAAGTCATATGTATTCCCGTGTTGCTTTCGATTTTAAATAATATTTTCAGCAGGTGTGTAGACCTATATTTGTCTAGTTTTAGTATTTTTGCTAGTGATTCCTTATTAAAATGCGTAACTCCCTTACAACTGGCTGGTTCAGAAAGTTGCTGGTTTAGAACTAGTCAGCATTGAATACATTTAGTCTAGATCTAACATTATCTATTTGCTTCAGTCGACAGTCGTCATTTCAACTTTGCTTATATTTCTGTTCACGTTTGTTTTTAATCTCGATACGTCTATTTTTATTATTATTAATACCGTAGAGCTTCAAGGCGCAGTTGTGACCCAGTCAGAGAGTTTTTATAGCTTAAAGAGTCTGTGACCCAGCGACTGAAAAAGCATTGTGCCAAAAAAATGTATGGTGGTTGCTTTGTGTCAAAAGTGTAGATGTCTGATTTTTATTTTTAAAAAACAAAAATGTACTGCATTTGTACAGTTTTCTTCAATTCTATTAAACATTATGACTGATTTATTAGCCAGGTTAAGTCAAGCAAGATCATGTGAAGGGAGTAAATGATTTCTCTTTGCACACATGTTCTTTATATGGTATTGAGTGGTAATAGAGTGGGAAACACACTACAAGTTACATGGAAGATACCGAGATACGGTGATTATTTAAATTCAAGCAGATTGAGGAATTTGTTACTTTTCACAAAATCATTTCCCCCGTAAAATAAAACCATAAAATTAGTCTTTTCTCTTTGATGTCGTGTTTAATGGTAACTGGTGTTCTTCGTCATAAGAAAACAGTATATGTCTACAGATCACTGTCTGTTTTATTACCTCCACATCCACCCGTACCCCTCAAGAAGGATGCAGTACGTTTTGTCCTTAGGTGTCCCAGAAAAAAAGAAAAATACAAGTGATAACAGCTAAATGCTTAAGAGAACAAGCCTACAACCTTGGTTCATGTAGTTCACATTTTACAACACTGAACTGTCTACGCAAATTGATGCTTTAGTCTCTGAAGTCTTAGTTACTTACTGTAAGAAACTGGATATCTTATTCTTAAAATCGCATATAAGTTTCTAGATTAGTTTAAAGGCTTCTCAGGACCCTACACCTTGAAGACACAAATGGAACATTATGAGTATCAACGATGTGCAGCATTGCCTTCACAATTAATGCTATGGTGAAAAAAGTTGTCATATCATAGTTATTCAGTTTGTACTATGACATCACCTTAGCACCCTAGCACCTTCAGGTAATCAGTATTTTTAAGATTCAAATTCTTTCAGTATCAAGTGAGCTGATAAAGAAAAAGAATTGTTTTATAAATTCAGTTAGGAATTATTTTAGAATAGGGAAGGAAGAGCCTAGTGGTGGGTTTAAAATTACTCTTCTGTTCTCTGGACTCTCTCGTGGTCTCCTCACGGTTTCCGGGTGCAGTGGCGATTTGGCGGCAGCCCCGTCTTGATGCTTGTGAGTCAGGGATTAAACTTCCTGACCACAATGCCCTGCTGAGAATCACAGGAAAATATGGGTGTAGATCTCTATGGATTAAAGATATGGGCTTCAGCCGGCGGGGATTAGTGGATCCTAACCGGCTAGAAGGCTGTCCTTGTACAATAGCACTATGAAAAATAATATGAATTTCAGTTGTCAAACTGAAATAAACATAAAATGTGTACTGAAATCAACTGTTATGATTCAGTAACAAGCTAGATCAAAATCTATGATCAAGCCAACAAATATCACTCTCAGTCCAACACTTGGAAAGGAAAGGAATGTAAAGGATACAAGTTAAAAGCTGCAAGTTTGCAACCAAGAAGTTTCACACATACACATAGAAAGGATAAATAAAATCAGGCACGGAATCCGGTTCTTGCACCAAGTTAAAGCAAACATCAAACACAAGAATGAATATGTGCACATAATTAGAACAGCATATTTACCAATTCTTTTCACTGCCACCTCTACTACTTATTCAACATGGAACATAGGATCTAGATAAAAAATAAAATAAAACAAAAGTAAATATAAAGCAATTATTTTCCTTTCAAACACATTCAATATTACTTACAAGTTGGGCTAATAGTATGACTGGTAGGTAACAGCAGAGGGTTTGTTCCTACAGTGTTGACTCAGCCAGGTTTTTAGTTTGATTGTGACTAGACTAAGAGAATGTGCTGAGTTTTGCCTCCCACTATGCATTTCCCACTTGATTTCAAATCTATAGGGGAGTTTTATTGGTTAGTAGTAGTAGTAGACAAGAGAGAACGCTACAGATCACGCACCTTAGTTTAAACAGCTGTCACATGCCTATTACAGCGATGTCACATTCCTACGACTGCGACTGATGCGACGTGTCAAGATTACTTCAAAGGGCACCGATTGCGAGCGGGGAGTTCTGTGATGTCACAGGATGTTCATTGTGCCGATAAGATTAAAGAGTGGCGGGGTGAAATAGTAGGGGGGGGGGGGGGGGTAGAGGAGAAAGGGGGGCACGTGTGACACATTCCATCACAATGAGGAGGCTTCAAACATTTCTTGCTGCATTTTGGTTGCTGCTTTCAAGTCAGTTTCAAGCTGGTCTGTTTCCACATAGATGTTGTCCCCAGCACGCAGCGACTGCGTTTTTGAGGAGATCCACTGGTAGCCAGCTGTCCACACTTCCAAGGTTCGGTTCCATAGCGACAGCAGTGGGTGGATGCTGTGACTGATCTCTATTCCCGAGACCATGTCACGGTCCACAACACTTAAAGAAATGAGAAAGTTCCAGTCTTTGACAGAATGTATTCTGCCGCTTGATGGACCGGTTAATGGCTTCCACGCCACTGTTGCTTGATGGAAAGCCATGGGCATACCCTTCAAATCAAGTTGAATTCTGACCCAGCCAAGAACATTGGAAGTACTCAAAGAACGACTGCACATTTCCCTGCCAGAATACTGCCACTTGTCCAGCAGAAGGGAGGATCCATGAAAAAAAGCGTTGCTGTCTGGACACAGCTGGACCAAATTGCATGTTAGCTGAACTGAGCTGAGCTGAAAATATAAAAACTGAATTACAAGCTTAGTGAGTGAAACGTCACATTTTCAGATTTCTTATTTTTTTCTGTTCAGAAGTATATTATTTTCTGATGCATTCATCATATTTTCTTATCATAATTTTTATCTTCTGTCAGAATATTTTATGTAGTGCTGAAGTACTTGATTTTCTGTTTGACCATCTTTTTTGGTAGCAAATGTTTTTATTTCTGCTGAATTATTATTTTTCTGTTGGGACCATTATTTTTTCTGTTAGTATCATCTTTTCTAGTAGTGCTATATATGGGTGCCTACAGAAATATTAGAGGGTGTTAGCTCTCCACGTTCCAAAGGATCTCATTGTTTCTTTCGATGATCTCACTGTTTCTTTAAAGGATCTCATTGTTTCAGCTAAGCAGAGGGTGAGAAAAGAACCATTGGAAAGAGCTGAATATTGGGTCTATTGAATGGCGGGGTTTCAAAGATGATAAAGTTGTTGTACTGTTGTATTACTGTTATTCTGTGCTTATAGTTGTTGAGCAATTTTTAACACACGTCTTTCTTATTCAGCCCACATTGATTTGGTTGTCTGGGGCCTATGAGGCAGTCAGCCCCCATTCTTTCGATCGGTGCTTGTTTGCTTAAAAGTACGGAACTATGACATCAGTGTTTCTCTCTGAGTCTTTTCTCAGTTTATCCGTTTCGCTTTTTTCGTGTTCATCGTGTGTGGCAAATCCAAAACACAATACACATGTTCCTTAATCACAAGATGTTGAGAGTGAGAGGTTGTCATCAAGTCACTCACTCAGAAGTGGACGAAACAGTCAGTGGAGGTTAAAAACAGATTGTGTTGTGATAAAATAACATGTGTAATCTTGTTTACCCGTATCTCTGCCCCTTTCCCTTCTTCCAGAATTCTGAACAACTACATGGTTTGGCGACTGGTGAACAGTTTTGCCGAACACCTGTCCTGTGAATACCGGCACGCCAAGGTGGTAGGGGAAGACGTGGCGAAGTTCCCTGACGCCTCCACGGTGTGTCTGAAGCAGATGGATCCCCCACTGAGGGAAGGGCTGGAGGCACTGTTCGTCAGGGAACACTTCGTGGACCCCAGCAACCGAGTGGTGAGATACAATAATGCTTTGCACAAGAGAGAGAGAGGGTGTGGGGTAATGAGTGAGAGGGAGAGAGAGAGAGGGGGGGGTGGGGTAATGAGAGAGAGGGAGAGAGAGAGAGAGGGGGTGGGGTAATCAGAGAGAGGGAGAGAGAGAGAGGGGGGGGAGAAAGGGGGGAGGTAGGGAGCTGGGGGTGAGGATGAGGGGCACCAATGCAGAAATGCAAAGGGATCGAAAGAGAATTGTCCACTCTATATTATCGCCCAGCCCGCCAGAATAGTATCTGCCCCCCTCTGCTATCTGGCAGTCATTGTCGGAAACGACAGATCAGCATACAAACAGGCAGGACATTGTGACATACGCGACTCGCATGTCAAAAACTCATTAATTATCATTAATTCTAGGCATTGGGGATCATTTCCGGATTGACAAGCACTCGCGGATTGCAAAATTTAGTACTCATGTGAAAATTTGAACATTCTGGTTACGTTTTCTTTCTTTTTTAAATTGTCATAAAATATTTCTCAGAAAGACACCATTTTGTCCATTACAAGGTGTATTGAAATGAAGGTAGGTCTCCATACTGAACACAGTGAAGTTTATAGGCCTACAGCTTGCGAGCAGTGCAAATATGAATATTTTATCATATTCTGAATTATAATTTTGAAATCCACGATGAATCTACTTCACAACAAACAGTATTTCAAGCAAATGTTGTGTTAAATGTAGTCCCTACAAACAAATTATCAGTAACTTTATAGATGAGCCCGTCACAAAATAGGTCACGAAAGAAAAGCAACCTCATTTTATTTTTATATTCACTGCAAAAGTAAACATTGTGGTCCGAGATTGACATGCAGAGTTTGTAGGATGTGATGAGAAGGCTTATAAGCCTAATATATCAATTTTAGCATCATGGCCATGCCACTGTCTGCTGTGACGTCATTATTAGTAATGAACCGTGGCTCGTTAAACGAGGGCTGGTCAAAAAGCTATTGGCCTAACCATGAAGGGGTTTAGCTAGACAGACAAAATTTGGCACAAACATGTTGTACTGTTGACCATGACAAACTCATGTTTTGGACGATGATGTCATTATAATGATAACGTCATTATACTCTATAGTGTTTTACCATGGACATGGCTCCACAGCCACCATTATGCCATTGCCGGTGGCTAAATGCGAACCAACCAGATATTTCTTCATATTTAAATATCAGAGGGGGCCAAATCTGCAAAACAGAGTGGGCTATCAGCGATTTCAAAGTCAGTCTAACCGAAATGTGTCCATAGCAAAGGCATATTCTATGCGTGGACGTGGTCTTGGTGGAACAGTAGGCCTATGCCTCTAGTGAACTTTCTCGGGGCTTGGAAATAGCAGTGTCCCGTAAATGGTGTGGTAGATGTGCATACTATTTCTGAGACAATATGTAGCTCATTAAAACAAAATCCAATATTTAATTAATCAGCACACAATTGATTTGTGCCTTGACTATACTGTGACTGGCAGGCTCCAGGGCAATTCGCCCTCGGACAATCCACCCAGGACAGTTCGCCCTCGGACAATCCACCCAGGACAATTCGCCCCAGGGACAATTCGCCCCCTGGAATGTTCCTCCCATGTACACTACTGCAGTTGTCACTCTTCACACACACACACACACACACACACACACACACACACACACACACACACACACTCTCTCTCTCTCTCTCTCTCTCTCTCTCTCTCTCTCTCTCTCTCTTTCTCACACACACACACACACACACACACACACACACACACACACACACACACACACACACACACACATGACGCACATACAAGCAAAACAGACTCGATGCAAGTTTTTGTGATACAAAATCGTGAAATTCTCATAATTCCCCTTTGCATACACGCGCAGAGAGAGAGAGAGAGAGAGAGAGAGAGAGAGAGAGAGAGAGAGAGACAGAGACAGAGACAGAGACAGAGAGACAAACAGATAGACAAACAGAGGGAGACAGACAGCGAGAGAGACAGAGACAGACAGAAAGAAAAACAGACAGAGCGATAGACAGACAGACATACACATGCTAAAATAGTTAATGGTTGTATTTTGCTGCCTAATGATACATTTTACTTATTTGCTGATGTGTAATTTTGATGCAGAGATTAATAGTCTCTGCCCAAGATCTGCAAATAATCGTAAATAGATCAAAGGAAAGGTAAACAGGCAAGGCAAATGTTTTATTTCATACCCACTTGGGCACAGAAATATAAAACAAAGTACACACATAGTTAAACAATCGAACATCAAAACAGAGTGATGTCTATATTATGAAAAACGACAAGTAGATATCTAAGACAAAATATACCTATACCATATTACAAAAAACAAAACATGTGACATTTTGTCCATGCAAATCATCGAAAAGAACTGTTTATAACTGTAACAAAGTGCTTAAGTTTAATCAAAAGTTTCTTATTTTTCGAGGAAAACAAAGCATTACATTTATACGCATTTGGTCGCACAAAAAAGTACCGCGGAAGATATAGACAAACAAATAATGGAACGCATCTGCCACATCATGTACGTTACACTTTTCGCAATTTCTTTCACTTCTGGGTATATTATCGTAGCGCAATTTATTTACTGGCAAGTTATTATTAGTTGTTCTAAATGTTAGAATGGTAAACACATAATTCTGAGGAAGTACTAAGTAGTAGGGATCAACACCAAATTATGGTTTAAACATTCTATTGTTCATATATAATTCATCATTATCAACATGCATGTACCAGGTTTGTAAGAAGCTATCTTTAAGACATCTCTTCACTTTCTCTTTGAACCATAATGGATGTGCATCAAGCGAATTTTGATTCAACCAAAAACTACTTTAACCAATTTCGTTTAATAACGTATGAATGTATTTGATATATTTATTTTCGTGTACATTTAATTCATGCATTCTCAAAAGGGTTTTATACACAATAAATGATAGCTTTTCACTTGCACTGTGATGGTTTGTCACGAGATTAAACCAAAATGATAACATTCTGGATTTAACTGTGACTGATACGAGATAGGAGTCGATTGTCGCCCTTTCAAAACCAACTTATAAAAGTTTTTTGTTGTTGCAGTCTTTGAATAATATCATTCATATCAAACCCCCAAAATTTCACAACCGAATGTAAGAATTGGAAGTACAGTTTTATCAAATAGGTCAATCGTTAGGTCTGCAGGAAGCTTCAATAACTTAGTTTTTGTCAACAAAGCAAACATTGCTCGAGAAGCTTGATCAAACAGGTCACGTTGTGCAACATGAAATCGGTTATTATAGTTAAGCTTTAACCTTAAGTACAAGAAATCATGAACTACCTCTATCTTTTCTGTTCCTATAAAGAAGTCAGGAAAACGTCTAACCTTACCATTAGAAAAAAATGACAATTTTACATTTCTTAGCATTTAATTTCAATTTTCATTTTTCACAATACCGTTTAATACCATCAAGACCTTGCTGCAATCCAGCTGAAGTTTCAAGAAAAAAATGACAGTGTCGTCTGCATTCAGTAATAAAAATAATTTCAACAAAATGTCTACATCAGTTTCACTCATTGTCATTTGCTTCCCTTGCAACAGTAACAAGGCCAGTCATATCACCGGACATAAACTCTTTCATATCATTCAAAAACATGGCAAACATTACAGGTGACACATTCTCTCCTTGTCTCGCACCATCATCTAAAGAAACATAATCAGAAAATTCCCCATTAACAGCTACACATGATTTAGCTTGAGAGTACATGTTTTGTATTACTCTTAATAATTTGCCATTAATGCCACTATTAATCAATTTCTGCCACCATTACGACCTATTTACTTTATCAAATGCCTTTTCGTAGTCTAAAAATGCACAATGTAATCTTTTGTTCTTAAACAGCAAAATATTAATCACGCCATATAGAGTAAACAAATGGTTGAGTGTTGAAAAGTTACTTCTAAAACCAGCTTGTTCCATGCCCATCAAACCAAATGACTCAATGAACACATTTAAACGTTCATTCAGGATACTTGTAAACAATTTTCCAAAGCATGACAATATAGTTATACCTCGATAGTTAGTGGAATCTGCAGGGCATCCTTTATTTTTAAAGATAGGATGTATAACTCCTATTACCCAGTGAGATGGTACTTTACCAGTAATTAGCACAAGGTTAAATAATTTAACATATAAACTAAGCATTTTACTGCTGAATATTGCAGGAATTCATTTATAATATTATCTAGTCCACATGCCGTATTATTCTTTAGCTTGTTTATGCAATGTATAATCTCATTTTCTGTAATTACATTATCCAAAGGCGTTATTAAAGTCATTCCCAAAAGCTTGATCAGCTTCTTCTTCACCCACTATAATTCTTATTTTTAAGTAGATCAAAAAGAACTTGGCAACTGGGTTGATTGGGATTAGGTTTTCTCTTTTTTCGGTTTAATATGGTCCAATAAGTCTTTGGATCTTTTGACTGCAATTGTCGCAATTGTTTTGCCATTTCGTGATTATGTTTTCTCTCTTGCTTTCTAACCGTTTTCTTATATGCCTTAGCAGAATGGTCTCTTTCTGCCTTAAAAAAACAAATCATTTGTCATAAGTAGACTTCTTCTCTTACAACGTGAATAATTATTTCTTTTAACCTTACAGTCTACGTTAAACCATGGTTTATTGTTTGTTTTCTTTTTAGGCTGGTTAGCACTGTTCTTTTTCTTTTTCAGCATATTTAGTATATTTGCACTTTTAAGTAAGATCTCACTAACTCTGCCAACTATATTATCAACACTATTTAAAGTAATAATCTCTGGATTTATAAGCAAATCATCAAGTTCAAACTGTATTGATGTAATTTTTTCAACATCTAAATCATCAACAAAAGTTGTTTTCAAGGCGTCATTCCATTTTACATAATACGAGTTGGAATCATTGGCATTAGGAACTTGTACTGGTTTCTCTCTTCTATCAGTTGATGAAATTAAAAACTTTATAGTAATAGGGCAATGGATGTCTGAAAATAATTCATTAAAATCATGCACACAAAAGTCCGCAACACTATCAAACAAATCAAATGACACAACAGCGTAATCCACCACAGACGCATTCTTACAAGTCAGTTTACCTTTACCATGATCTCTACCTGATCTACCGTTAATAATAATAAACTGACATGCTTTACAAAAACTTATTAATTCATGCCCCATGGTGTTTGTCTGAGTATCTTCAGATGTTCTTACAGGAAAATTAACATCTCTATCGAATACACCATCAGCAAAAGAGTTATTGACAAACAATTCATTTACCTGGCCAGTTCTGGAGTTAAAATCCCATAAGAAACAAACATTGCTAATCCCAATGTGCAAAAGTGTGTCTTGTAGATCGTTGTAAGCGTTACGATTGAAATAGGGCAACTCCTCTGGTTCAATATAAGCAGCACAAAATAAAACTTTCTTTTAAAAAACGGAGTCATTAAAAGCAAAAACCATTGCACTCTGACACATCTAAAAATCTACAAACTTGTAATTACTCAAAGTTTCAACACTGACGTTATTTTTAAATCGTTTTTCTTCAAACAGTAATATACTGAACAAAGCAGTTTCTTGTTAATACTAGAATACCTCCAGATTTTCTCATATCTTTTTCTGTTCTTATAAAATGCGGTGTATCCATCAATTTGCACAGTATCAACATCAGCTAGTTTACTTTCTGAAATACTAACAACATCATAGTAATTAAGAAACTCCACAAAGTCAGGGAAGGCAAGTTTAGACTGAAAACCGCACACATTAAGAGCAACCCACTTCAGACATCTAGCTGATATTTCTCCATTATTAGCTTCATTCAGGTCATCTGCATCGCTTTCCTCATTATGGAAAGTATCATCTTCTTCATTTTCACCATTGTTATCATTGTTATGATCATTATTTCCAACAGCGTTATCGTCATTGTTTGCGTCATCGTTCTCAAAGTGATTTCCTAAGTCTCTAATGGCATAATCCTGCTGACCATCACCAGTCATACAAACCGTATTGTCAATTGTGCGTGACTGGTCGGCCATGTCAGTGTCAATACCGGGTTCGATCCCATCATTCAACCCATGCTTGGCTGCAATAGCCTCCAGTGTGTTACTATTTGAAATGTTTGCAATTTTGCAACTACCACTAACATATTTCCCAACGTTGTTACAAATATTATAACAAGAAACATTTTCATCATCATTTCCATCATCATTAACCAATTTATCAGAATCAACACCAATCTTACAACTACTAACATAGCATTCAGTACATACATATCATCAACATGTTTCTTGTCTTTATAGACAATAACATTGTTGTGAACATCACAATAACATGCACCATCATCAATGTGTTCATCACCAGTAGACCTACACACACTACCCTGATCATCATTATCAATAACATTGTTGTGAACATCACAATGATAAACATGCACATCACTATCAATGTGTTCTTCACCAGGAGGCCTACACACACTACCCTGATCATCATTATCAATATCATTGTTGTGAACATCACAATGACAAACATGCACATCACTATCAATGTGTTCCTCACCAGTAGGCCTACGCACACTCCCCCTATTACACTTCTCACAACCAGCAACATTAGCATCAACACGAGCATAATCATCGACATATGCTTTAGCTTCACTTCCGTTCATTTTCAATTCAGACACATCCTTTTCATCCTTTTCATCAGCCATAATCGAACCAATTTTAACCATACTACTCGTACACAACACTTTCTTTTCAAGGTATAAATCACGGGTACTCAGTGTGCAATTCAAATCATCAAAATATTCATCACACCTTATAACCCTTAAGATTTTATTATTGTTTTGCATAGCAGACTTATTGTCGTGTATCAGTGTTACAAACTTATTATCATGCATCAAACCATACACATGGTCATTCACACGATCATAAGAACAACGTTCATGTTCGCAAAGATTACGTATAGCTACAAATACAGATACACGATACAGCTACAGATACATGAGATCCACAAGCAGGGGAAACAACCCCATCACTCTTCTCAGGTTGCAAAAAATTACAAGAGTTTGCTCCCGCTATGTTGCCACTGTCCCTCACACCCATTGTCACAATCATCACAATAAAACGCTGCAACGGTAACAAAGGGCCGCTTTTCAGGTTCTTCCACAGTCAGGTTTTCACTGTTTTGCTCTTTCCAATAGTGGCGCAGTCACTGTGGGCAATTGTACTGTCAGTGTGAACTAAAAAGTTAGTATCAAAGGATTTCAAGTCATAGTCACTTCCAGACTTATCAGATTTCAGGGCACGCTGCAACTGAATAATTTCTCCATTATGTAGTTGTGCGTCTTTCATGTTTGCATAGTATGTTTGTATGTTTGTACTGCCATCAGTACATTCATTTGAACCATGCAGCAACGTAGCCATATACACACATGCACTGCAACGAAAATTACCATTCAATGCACAACACTTGTTTCATACAGTTCACAACAGACCTTCGTTCTTTCTCATCACACACTTTCAAATCATTCATGTCATTCATAATTATCATTCATAACGTTCACACTCAGATCAGTTTATCACTCCTTCAAGACACAACCACACATATCATTCACGCTCAGATCAGTTTCTCGCTTCTTCAAGACACAACCACACATATGATTCACGACATCAATTGCATCAACCAACTTCACATCAACTTCCACCTCCTCTGATTGCTCTATTGTGATAGAACCCGGCACATTCACACCACTCTCAACACTGCTGGTGACGTGTGGAGGTGCAACACCAACAGAGGCCCCAGGACAGCCCTATTCCATGGTACCGTTCCCAGAGAACACAGCAAATTAGGCCTAATATAAGTGCTATAGTTTTATAGATCTAATGACACTCTTTCTCAATAAAGGTAAATATCATCCGATAACACAAGTAGTGGAAGACAAAATGGCAGAATTGTTCATTTTCAAGCAACAAGCATGAAATTTGGTATGATGGTATCTTATGCTGTGTTTATTAATTCCTGACATAGGGACATTTGCAACCAACGAACAAAGGATTGATTTGATCATTCATTTGAGTGACTGAAAAAAAGCCTAAATTCAGTAGTACATTGGGGTAACCTACAGAAAAAAGATTATTCCACCTACGTTGCCGAGTCCCAGGGTATTCAGTAACCCATGGGGTCAAATGACAAGGGATTCTGCTATTTGTGGAAGACAGCATGGCAGAATTGTTCGTTTTCAAGCAACAAGCATGAAATTTGGCATGATGGTATCTTATGGTGTGTTTATCAATTCCTGGCGTAGGGACATTTGCAACCTACGAACAAAGGATTGATTTGATCATTCATTTGAGTGACTGAAAAAAAGCCTAAATTCAGTAGTCCATGGGGGTAACCTACAGAAAAAAGATTCTTCCACTTACGTTGCCGAGTCCCAGGGTATTCAGTAACCCATGGGGTCAAATGACAAGGGATTCTGCTATTTGTGGAAGACAGCATGGCAGAATTGTTCGTTTTCAAGCAACAAGCATGAAATTTGGCATGATGGTATCTTATGGTGTGTTTATCAATTCAGCCTTTAACCCTTTCAGTACCAACGGTATTTTGGGGGTACAAAAATTAAAAATAATTAATTCTAGTGGTATGCATTTTCATGAAACAAGCATTACATTTGGCATGATAGGTTCTTATGGCATGTTTATCGATTTCTGATGGAGGGACATTTTCAATTCAGCCTTTAATCCCTTCAGTGCTAATAGCCTTTTGATCGCGGGCAGTTATAATTTTTAAAATTTCTAGTGTTGGGTATTTTCATGTAATAAGCATGAAATTTGGTACCATAGTTTCTTATGGTGTGTTTATCAATTTCTGACGTAGGGACATTTGCAATTCAGGCTTTAACCCCTTCAGTGCCAAGGGCATTTTAATCGCGAACAGTTATTTGATTTTAAATTGTTTTACTGTTGGGCATTTTAATGTAACAAGCAAAAAATTTGGCATGGTGGCTTCTTACGGTGTGTTTATTCATTGTTTATTATTGTTTATTCATTTCTGACAGAGGGATGCTTTCAATTCAGCCATTAACCCTTTCGATACCAAAGGCATTTTAATAGCGGAATTTTATTTCAACCAAAAATCTAGTATTGAGCATTTTCATATAACAAGCATGAAATTTGCCATTATAATTTCTTATGGTGTCTTTGTTCATTTCTGGCGTAGGGACATTTGCAATTCAGCCTGTGTGTGTGTGTGTGTGTGTGTGTGTGTGTGTGTGTGCGTGTGCGTGTGCGTGCGCGTGCGTGTGTGTGCGTGCATGCATGTGTGCGTGCGTGCATGTGTGCGTGCGTGCGTGCGTGCGTGCGTGCGTGCGTGCGTGCGTGCGTGTGTTATCTTTGGTAATTCAACGTTTGCTATGACTTGCATGTGCTTTTCATTTGAGCTTGATTTTTCCCCATGTTCTTCAATTTTCTGTGAAAATGTCTGTCGTTGCTTCTTCCCCATTCTTTTCATGCATTTTTCGCCTTCTTATTTTCCTTTTCTTGTTTGGTCTTTCTTTCTTCTTTTTTTCCTCTCGAGGGCATGGTGTAAAGAAGCTTTAACGTATCCGTTTACCCTCATTAAACATTCGTATTCGTAACATTCGTATTCGTATTCGTGTTTGTATTCTGTGAGGAAGCCAGCCCCGGGTTTTTAAAACCATACCTTGGTACATACTTCTAGTTGTCATTTCCCATGCATTCTGTTGTTGCATGCTTTGTCGTCCTCAGGCCCACGAAATTGCTGACTACGTGAAGGAAGCCGTACTGGAGAGTCTGAACAACACGAACCACTGGATGTCCCCTGAATCCAGAGACTATGCCAGACAGAAGGTGGGGGGGGAAGGGGCTGGTAGGGCACACAACAACGTAGGGGTACGGGAAGAGGGAGAGGGGTGTGGGGAATTGGGAGGGGTGAGGGGTGAAAATGATTGCTGCTATTTGTACTACTACTACCTCCTCCTCCTCCTCCTCCTCCTTCTTCTTCTTCTTCTTCTTCTGTACTTCTTCATGATCTTCTTCTTGATGTTGTATAATTGTTGTCCATCTTTTTCTTCCATCTTCTTCTGTTCTCTGTTTTTCGTCTTTCAACAAAAACCATAACGTGAAAATAACAACAGTAATTCTTATCATCAACAGCATCGTCTTCGTCGTCGTCATCATCATCATCACTATCGTCGTCATCATCATAATCACCATCATTATCAGCAGCAGCAGCAGCAGCAGCAGCAGCACCAGAAACGAGTTGCCCTAGGTGAATGACTAAGTGATGCAGATTTTAACATTCTTGTATTATAAGTTCTGTCTGTATCTTATCATTCCTGTCCAAACTGGTCACACTTTTTTTGCAAATTCACTTTGCGTAGCAAGACATTGCCTCAGTATTGGATCAAATCTTAACAGATTAATTTATGAGAGAAAATGTAGTCCTTCAAGTTCACGCATTTTCTTGAGGGAAAGGTGGAATTTACTTGCTGTTTGGGAAACGCCACGTCAGTTATTCAATGAAACTTTCATTTGATGATGTCTCCATTATATACATGTGCTTGATCACATAATATGTGACCTCCTTTCCTGCTGCCTCACGACCACCTACTTCACTTTTGAAGGTAACTTCTACTAGCAGACGGAAGGTGCAGCCGGATTGTGGCCAACCTCTTCATACAGGACCTTGAGGAGAAAGCCCTGGCCTCGTTCCACACTCCTCCTCGCTATTGGGGCCGTTACATGGATGACACCATGGCACTGATGAATAGGATGGCGTGGGGGAATTCAGAGATCACCTCAACAAATTAACCAGAGAAATGGAGGAGGACGGTCGAATCGCCATGCTGGACATACTCATCACAATACAAGATGATGCCCTAGTCTTCAGCGTGTACAGGAAAGCCACCCATACTGATCAATGCCTCCAGTTGAATAATCACCAACCATTGGAACACAAACTGGAGATAATCCGGACCTTGAGACACTGAGCAAAGACATCTGCTCCACACCAGAAGCCCTGAACCAGGACACACCACCTGAAAGAAGTGCTCTCCATCTCAGGGTACCCCAAGTGGACACGGAATCAACCTGGGAGCAAAAACGTCACTCCCCACCCCTCTGACCAGCGCCAGACCCCACACCGCAGGCATCTTTTCATCCCTTGTGTCCGTGGCATCACAGAGGCTCTGAGCCGCAAGATCAGAAAGACAGGGGTCACAGTCCACAGCAAGCCCTGCAACTCCATCCGCAGCAAGCTCGTCGTCCCCAAACACAAGACCGACAAGCTCGACCAGTCAGGAGTCGTCTACCACATTGATTGCGGAGACTGTGACAAGGGGGTCTACATTGGGGAGACAGAAAGGAGCCTCAGGAAGAGAGTCACGGAGCACAGACGGGAGTCTTAACCGGTTGCGTCTCACATTAGTGCATGACCTGGGAGGGAGGTATTCAATTTTTGCAAATTCACTTTGCGTAGCAAGACATTGCCTCAGTATTGGATCAAATCTTAACAGATTAATTTATGAGAGAAAATGTAGTCCTTCAAGTTCACGCATTTTCTTGAGGGAAAGGTGGAATTTACTTGTTGTTTGGGAAACGCCAGGATTTGTTACTTATGTTTCCTGAAAGCCCTTTATATGGGTTATTTTGGCCGTGAGAGCTTCATATATACTGCATTTTTCCTTCTTTGCGCTTACTGTTTTGAGTTTAGGGGTAGGGGTAATCAAAGCAAGATTATCATACATTGTTTGCTTTAATCTTTCTTTATGTTAACATGAATGCAATGTGAAAGAGTTGCCCTTAATATATCAGTCCAGTTTTGTGCTGATCTAGGGCAAAAGAAGGTATTGAGTGTTTTGGGGTAGGGGTAATCAAAGCAAGATTATCATACATTGTTTGCTTTAATCTTTCTTTATGTTAACATGAATGCAATGTGAAAGAGTTGCCCTTAATATATCAGTCCAGTTTTGTGCTGATCTAGCGCAAAAGAAGGTATTACAATGATATTAGTTTTATTGTTTTTCAAATCGCAAATCACTGAAATGAGTCGTAGTATATAGACCACTGATTTGCATGTTTATTTGAACTTTTATTTTTTATGTACATAGAGATATCATTAGAAATAAGCAATGCGCAAACGTTCAAGTAAATATATCAAATCAGTTTTTTAATAGTGCATTTTATGTGATTTAGTTGTGCGCAAATAGAGAGAAACGAAACAATACGCCATTTTTGGACATGTATAATGTGAAGAATGGAGTCAGACTTCATGTTTCTACACTTAATACTATATGTATTTAAAACAAGGAACATGAAAAAGCAGAAAACAAAGCATATGAAAGCTTTCTATGTTTTCAATTCTATCTCAAATTAGCCCTTTGCAACATTTTTAAAAAACAAAAACAGACGATATACCATTTTTAGTGAAACCCTGACACAAAACTACAGAACTGAACAAAGTAAAAATCATTTTACTAGGACATCAGCATCACTACAGCATGTCCAATAGTTTGCAGACCCCTGCTTCATTAAATATGGAAAATAAGAAGAATTAAAATCAGTACATATCGCAATTTCAAAGGAGTGTTTCTTGCGGTCATAATAGAAATGTTGCTGCTGTGTATCTTGGGTTCTACTGAACCTACATAAAAGTATGACCTATCAAAATGTTTGAAATGATGTAAATAGTATGTCTTGCTCCATTAAACAATATTGGTAGAAGTAACGATGGATATTACACAACACAGGTAATATCCGTTGAAGTTGTATAGCTCCTTATTTCCATCTTCCCTCCAAACAATGTCCAGTGTTTCTGATTAAACAATATAAAACAAATTACAGCATGTAATAAGGCTCAGTGTCACTTGCAAAAATGCATTCATTTGATTCTACTTCTACACCTCTTTACATTTACCTTTTTTTTTACTGTTCTGCTATTAACTGAAAGTCATTTTTTGCTGCACGTGATGATTTTGTACTCGGGTTCTACTGAAGCTAGATAATGGTATTACATCAAAATGCTTGTACTTATGTGAGTACTTTATGGTTACATATTTCTTTTAGCCCCCGACACAAACTCTCAAATAGAGTTTAAAACGTTGATGAATATTTGCCTTGCCTATAGACATGTCTATCCTCTTGCAGTAATACTTCAAACTTTGGGTCTTTCAGGCACTGATATTCACCACAAAGATCCATTGTGGATGTTTGAATGTTACGAACAAATGCACAAACCAAACCAACTTAACGTAACTATTAGTCTCCATGTAAAAAAAAAGAGAGAAAATTGCCGTAATGACTTTTCTTAAAAGTTTTAGCTACCGCAAAACTTTAGCTTCGTTTGAGTGATATCCAAACTTAAATTTAAAACGATATCCATCAAGAAACTGAAATATTTATTTGTTGCTTGTGCAGTAGATCAAGGTATATAAGGGTTGACAAACTGATATGTGACATGCTAGATAATAAATAAAAAATGTTTTAAACAGTGCAGGGTCTGCATGCCTCTCTCTCTGGTTGTGAATGAGTGGATCAACATCTTCTGCCACCATTCAGTTTCCCCCAGGCTTCATATGTGTAGAAATCACATTTACAAAATTGTGACTTTTCAATCTTTGTGGAGAAAGGATGGTCAGACAGTTAATTTGGCAAGCTTCATATCTAATGGATCAAAGGCAGCATTGTGCTGAGAGAACTGATGAACATTATGTGTGGACGTCCAGTCCCAGACCCTGATAAAGACTAACAACTATATCAAATTGGTAGCGTGCCTGATGTTGTTCTTGAAGATGGTGTGCAATCGGCATGAATTGGTTAAAATAGGCACTGTAGTCAGAGACATGTCATGAACAATGTCTACTTTCACAGGGCCGCATTTTTGCGTGTCGTTTCGTTTTTATTGTGATGTAATATGATATGCATTTCCAACAAAGCTATAGAATGTACATTAACAGATAGCTTATTCAATATTCTTTTATTTGATATCAAATGTTGTGATGATTACCTGAGAAAAAGAAGAAGAAATAAGTGACTTCAAGTAACCATACCCCCTAAATCGGCACCGTCATTTGGGGTACCATATTAAAATGCTTGTAAAATCTGAAATAACCCGGTTACAGTGGGGGTAACATATACCACACAACTTCAAAATGAATTTCAGAAAAGTATGGGGGGGAAGGGGGACTACTGACAGGCCAAGGTCTACATGGCCAACTATGACCATCACTTCTCCCCCAACAACATCACTGTGCTGGACCGTGACAGCAGACGGTTCCAGAAAGGGGTGAAGGAGGCCATCTACATCGCGGCCGCCAAGCCCACGCTGAACCCGGACCGTGGGAGATACACCTTGCCAGCGGCTTACTCTTGCCTGGTTCGGTCATGCGCCGTGGGCGCAGCCTTGAGCTAGCTGTTCTCGTGATCGTGTGCACTGAAACGCCAGTGGCTTCTCAGTCAAATTCTTCTTATCATGTACTTGATTCTTTACTTCTTTAGCCCCATAAAGTATACAGTTTGTTTCATTGAAAATGAGAATTTGGGTATGTAACTTTAAAAATTATTTTAAAATACCTGGCTCTCTAAATGATAACTATGGAATGGTGATCCAAGAGAAATAGTGTTACTTTACTGAATCAGCCCAAAACACACTCAGAGTTGCTCCCCTTGACTTGCTTAGGCAGCCATATTTAAAACACATTGAAAAATGAAGGTAGAAACCAAAAGCAATGTCATTATTGAGCAGTAAGATGCGGACAAGCACAATCAAATGGTTTATTAAAAACATTTGGATAATCCTCTTTCTATTGCATATCATTATTACCAACAGTTTGACGGCAGATGAAAGTACTGACATGATGCAAGGCGCTGGGTGAGCCGAAATTAGAGAAAAAGTGACCTTGGGTGACTTGATCAGTTGATAATGTTGTGGACTAACCCAGAGTTGTAGTCACTTTCAATTTGTATTGGTTCAAACTGTGTTGTTTAAATATGTCATTTGGAAATTGATTTGATCGCAATACATATGTACAATTTGACAACATGACGTCACTACGGCTAGGTAATGTGCAAAAACAACAAGCATATTTGTTCATGTGCAGCCCACACAGTATGCAGCCCAGAAGAATGTGATTTTATCAGGTGGAAGCTCTGAGTAGTTCTAATCAACATATGTTAAGATATCGGCAAAATATCAATGCCAGCTAATGTATCTACAGCCCAAACATTGCCCAAATGTTTGTAACAGTGTGTGGTATCAGCAAGGGAAATCACTCGTGTCTTCACATTAATGGAGAGTTTGATAAAATAAAGAGAGAGAGAGAGAGAGAGAGAGAGAGAGAGAGAGAGAGAGAGAGAGAGAGAGAGAGAGAGAGATGCACGGACAGATAGACTGAAACTGACTTACATAAAAATAAAATAGATGTCTTGACCTTTAAACTGTACTCACCTTTTTCAGTTGGCAGGTCCTTTGATTTTGTTGTTGTTGCTTAGCAGTGTTCATGTTTATCAGTGTGATAGGCCCTTCTATTTGTAAATAAGTAGGAGTGAGTTGTGGTCGGAGTGGATTTGTTGCAAAATAATGGAATAATTGTGAGCCTTTTTTCTGCCTATAAATTGCTGGTATTTGATGTGCAAGTGCAGTCGATTGATCATGAAGCCTGATGCAGTATTGTATAAATACGAAACCTTGCAATAAACAGTGTTGTGTTTGGGGTGACCATCTTACAAATAAAAAATATATATGAATTTGCAAATGCCTTCTCTTTACAACAAACCACAATTACGAGTTAAATATCTGTATTTTACTGTAAACCAACAGCTGGAAGCACACAATTTTACACACACAAAATACTGTTTTGACGGCCAAACCGGGGTGCTTTCTGATTGGTCCAGCAATTCACCACATCGAAATTTGATGAAAAATATGCGGGCTCTTCTACTTAATCACACAATCCAGACTGGAGTAAAAATAAAATTAAACATCTACATAAATATACAACTTTCAGTATACCCCAAACCACAAATTGCTACAAACGTTTCAGGGAAGCCCACTTAAATGCCTTGAAGCCCGTATGTAGAGTAATGGAGAGGTCACAATGTATTGAAATTATAGCCAAAGTAAAGAAGGAGGATTGCCTTGGACTTTCCATGTTGTAAAAAAACCTTTTTGAAAACATTCATAATACCAACATAATTATATACTAAGTAAGAACATTCTCATTTTCAGTAAACTACACCGTAATTATGATTCAATCGTTGATTCTCTGTGTGTGCAGATCAGGAAAACCTTGTTCGTGGTCCGATTTCTGGACGACCACACGTATAATGAGACAGGTCTCAATAACCTCTACAGATCTGTGAGTTCGTTTGTGCACCACCCTCTTGCAATGCTGCGTACTAGCTCGCATAATGTTATATTAGTCATATCATGTCTTCAGATGTAACAATTGAACAAATTGAGAGACAACTGTGAAGCCTTGGGGGAGTGTTTTTTTATAATTCAAACCGCTTATTAAAGAGAGGGTTGAACATTTTCATGGTATACCTGCCACTGTTTCTAACTTGTCATAGGAAATGAGACTTTTTGAGTGGCCACGTCTCTCTGGTTTGCGATGCAACTGATTCAGGACTGTGTTGATAGCCTCAATATAGCCTGTGTCTTAGCAGAGTGTGATGTCAGGTCCTTAAGTTTGGTGGCGTTGTTGAGACTGTTTCAGTTTTAGTGTCACATTCTTGGGACCAGAAACTTCCAATTATCGTGAATGTTCCTGAAACTAAAGTCTTCAGTATCAGACTGTGTGTGTTGTTGTTTTCATCACAGTTCTGTGAGTGTATGTGGTTGTTTTTTTGTTGTTGTTTTTTGCATAATGTCTCGACCAGAACAACGAATTATTTCTTATTATATGTAGCCTATCACTGGTATCGTGAGAATGCTGCGCAACACATGGCCTCAATCAGGACGTCTCTCATTATCCTGAAACGCACATGTCGAAAAGAACAGCACGAAATATTGCATGTAGTGGGATTAAGCTTACATGTAGCAAAACTCTCTCTCTCTCTCTCTCTCTCTCTCTCTCTCTCTCTCTCTCTCTCTCTCTCTCTCTCTCTCTCTCTCTCTCTCTCTCTCTCTCTCTCTCTCTCTCTCTCTCTCTCTCTCTCTCTTCTCTCTCTCTCTCTCTCTCTCTCTCTCTCTCTCTCTCTCTCTCTCTCTCTCTCTCTCTCTCTCTCTCTCTCTCTCTCTCTCTCTCCCTTTTCTCTCTCATCAACCAGATAACTATGGACCGACATGACTACTTGTCGAACGTTCTGTTCCTGCGAGCCCTTGACCGAAGCAGGCAGACGCGTTATTTAGGTCACCCTAGGGTATACGACGTCTGGGTGAAGGATGCGGTCTTTGACGTGGATCTAATCTACCAGCAACAGTTGACTGAGGTGGACCCCCCAGCCGGCACTCTGCAGTTCCCTCTCTTTGACGCCCGCGATCCCTACTTCATGAATTTCGGCTCCGCCGGTTCCATGATGGCTAGGGCATTTTTGGATGGCATTGACTACATAGGTAGGCTGGAGTTTTGTCGTAGTTATAGTATTGTTCAGCAATAGTTGCAGTAGCAGCTGCTAAGTTAGTAAGTAGGACTAAGCTAGTGTCAGCAGCAGCAGCAGCAGCAGCAGCAAGAGTTACAGAATTATTATCATCATCACTGCAGCAGCACCAGCAGTAGTAGTAGTAGTAGTAGTAGTAGTAGCAGTAGCAGCAGCAGCAGCAGCAGCAGTAGTAGTAGTAGTAGTAGTAGTAGTAGTAGTAGTAGTAGTAGTAGCAGAAATAGCAACAACAGCAGCAGCAGCAGCAGCAACAGTAGTTCTATAAGCACCGTTATAGTAGTAGGGTAAGACGGGGTAAAAAGCCCATGGGCGGGTAAGAAACCCATGCCAATTATCTCATGAAATAAAGCAAATGTTGATCAAATTTGCCCATGAGACGAATGCTAAGCATTAACACTCGTCTCATGGGCAAAATGTGACTGAAATTTGCTTCATTTCATGAGATAATTGGCATGGGCTTCTTACCCGCCCATGGGCTTCTTGCCCCGTCTTACCCTAGTTTGAATAATTCCTAGGACTATAAGTGGTCATATCATTGGCGTTACGCTACGTTGGTTTACTAACGCTACTGACTAGTTACACTGTAACCTATAAATTGTCACCGATCCCTATGTTGAGTATAAGTAAAATCATGATACAACAAATTCAGTTGCTTCCTCTCCATACTAGTAACACTTATTTTTCATGTGCGTGTGCGCGCACGTTTGTGTGTGTGTGTGTGTGTGTGTGTGTGTGTGTGTGTGTGTGTGTGTGTGTGAGTGTATTCTTCAATTTAACGTCTATTCACATATGTGATTTTAGACGAATGTGTGTGTGTGTGTGTGTTATTAGGTATTATTATTAGGTACTTTATAGTCACAGAGGCGTCTCTGTGAAATTCGGGTTGCTCCCACCTGGAGAGAGCGTCGCAGCAGAGGCGCGCCACCCATTTTTTTTGCATGTGATTGTTGTGTGACTGATGACAAAAGAAAGGGAGGGGGGTACATTTTCACAAAATTACAATATTTTTGTAGCCACTGGGTTTTACGTGTGCTACGTGCATGGGCACACGGGACCTCGGTGTATCGTCTCATCCGAAAGACCGTAAGGAAAAATCCCATGTACCCAGGTTCGAACTTGGGTTTACTTGACACGAGGCGAACGCACGCAAAACCTCTGTGCCACTCTACACCAGTGTGTGTGTGTGTGTGTGTGTGTGTGTGTGTGTGTGTGTGTGTGTGTGTGTGCGTGCGTGCGTGCGTGCGTGCGTGTGCGTGTGCGTGTGTGTGTCTGTGCGTCTGTGTGTGTGTGTGTGTGTGTGTCTGTGTGTGTGTGTGTGTGTGTGTGTGTGTGTGTGTGTGTGTGTGTGTGTGTGTGTGTGTGTGTGTGTGTGTGTGTGTGCCAGTCAGCTCTATCCAACTATGAGTTTCAGATAACAAAGCTACTACTATTGAGGAGGGCTGGGCTGGGCTGGGATATAGGAGATAAGTTCTCAGATAGCTTGCAGCCCAAAAGGTGACCTTTGGCTAATGGTCAGAAATACAACCAATAGCCGATGTCATGGTACAATGGTAAGAAATCCGACCATTTGCCAATGTCGGCTATTGGTCGTATTTCCGATGGTCGGCGATCCAACCATGAACCGCCATACTGCCGACCAATCCCCTACAATTTACCGACCATACAACATTGGCCCGACATTGGCTAGACGTTGGCGTGGTATCTGGTTATGCTGCCACGATATTGAGGTTAAACGGAGGCACGTAAGAGGCTCAAACTTTGCATGCGGATAGGGAAGTTGGGATATCTGAAGGTTATAGGTCAAAGGTCAAGGTCACTGGAGCCGAAAGCGCGGTTCTATTTCATTGGAGCAGACGACAGTACTCTCAAGGGAGATAACTCACCTTGACCAAGAGCTCCAACTCGTGACTTCGCTCGCTTGGCTTGGCGCTAAGGTCGTGAGATGCAGATAACAGGTCCGCTGTTCATTATCGGACCTCGGCTTACTGAATATTCATGAGGGGTGTGGCTACGCTCCAGCCAAAAATGCTGCCCAGCCACTGCTTCATTTAGCGTTTCATTTGTTTTTCTTGCTACTAGAGTCTGCTTCATCTAGCGTTTCATTTGTTTGTGAATGACTATACTAGAGTCTGCTTCATCTAATCAAATCAAATCAAATCAAATCAATCAAATCAATCAAATCAAATCAATCAAATCATTTATTGTCCTTTTAAGAAACAGTGCATAAAAGGAAATTTGGCTGCTGTCACCAGACAAACAAACAACAGACAAGTACAGTGAAAAGACACAAAACATTATATTACATTAAATTAGTCATTATAAACATTATGTTAATTATATACATTATAAACATTATATGAATTATTAAGACTAAATGATCAAACTAAAATTAAAGCATGACCTGGAGACATCACAAGTCACACACACACACACACACACACACACACACACACGCACGCACGCACGCGCGCGCGCGCGTGCGCACGCTGAAATAGCGTTTCATTATTTTGTTTTTTTCATACTACTAGAGTCTGCTTCATCTAGCGTTTTATTCGTTTGTGAATTACTATACTAGAGTCTGCTTCATCTGGCGTTTCATTTGTTTTTCTTACTACTAGAGTCTGCTTGATCTAGCATTTCATTTGTTGTGAAATACTATACTAGAGTCTGCTTGATCTAGCGTTTCATTTGTTTGTGAATTACTATAGTAGAGTCTGCTTCATCTAGCGTTTCATTTGTTTGTGAATTACTACACTAGAGTCTGCTTCATCTAGCGTTTCATTTGTTTGTGAATTACTATACTAGAGTCTGCTTGATCTAGCGTTTCATTTGTTTGTGAATTACTATACTAGAGTCTGCTTGATCTAGCGTTTGATTTGTTTGTGAATTACTATACTAGAGTCTGCTTGATCTAGCGTTTCATTTGTTTGTGAATTACTATACTAGAGTCTCCTTGATCTAGCGTTTCATTTGTTTTTCTTACTACTACAGTCTGCTTCATCTAGCGTTTCATTTGTTTGTGAATTACTATGCTAGAGTCTGCTCCTATCTAGCGTTTTATTTGTTTTTTTCTTACTACTAGAGTCTGCTTGATCGAGCGTTTCATTTGTTTGTGAATTACTATACTAGAGTCTGCTTCCATCTAGCGTTTCATTTGTTTGTTCTTACTACTAGAGTCTGCTTGATCTAGCGTTTCATTATTTAGGTTTGTTCTTACTACTAGAGTCTGTCGGATTTTTGTTTGGTTGTTGTTCAAGGAAACTCCTTCGCCGTCAACGGATCCCAGTTGCCAGACTCGTGGTGGTCTGCCCTGACCAGAGAAAGGTACAACTCCACCGTCTTCCCCTGCTTCACCGAGGCCTACAGCAACTACACCATGGGGCCGTTCCCCGGCTTTGAAGATAAGCCCATTCCCGTGAGTTCGTGTGCACGTGGAAGATACACCGTTTCGCCCTGTCCCATTTTGCCTTGCTCCCGTTTCGCCCCAGCATTTACGTTTGTGTCTTTTTTCTTCTTTTTTGAACGTTAAACCCAGTGACAACAAAAAAGTTGTCACTTTGTCAAAATCTACTACCATCACCCCATTCCTTCCTCATCAGTCACACAAAACTCGCATACAATTTTTTTTTTTTAATAATAAAAATAATTGGGTGGCGCGCCTCTGGCTGCGACGCGCTCTCCAGGTGGGAGCAACCCGAATTTCACAGAGACGCCTCTGTGACTATAAAATACCTAATAATAATAATAATTATTATTATGTCGTCATTTGCATCGTTACGATAGTTTGATCTGAGAAAGGCTATTGTTGTGTTGCCCTGTCTCGTTTCACCCGTGTTCCCCATTATGAACATAATAATTAATATTGATTATGAGAAAAGTTCTGGCAGGAAACATGAACCCTGAAATATTGACATATGCAATTATAACCATAAAAATCCGAGATGTGTGAAATTAACAAAGGATTAATGCTTTTGTTTTGGACGTTTCTTTTGATTTTAACTGTTGTGTGAATAGCTAAAGATAGATCCACGATCGTACTAAACATCTCAAAATAACTCATGTCTGTGCCTTACAAACCCTTCAAATAGACACTTTGTATTGGTCATTTGTTTATTTGTTTTTCCTTTGTTTTAAGCATGAAATAAATGTTAAGATTCCATACTGAATGATGCTTGAAATTCGTGTGGAGGTGTTTAAAAGTAATGAAATGCTTTAAAAGAATCTCTTCAAAAGGGCTGGAGCTATTCAGAAATCACAATTTACAGAAATCTGGATATATTGGTGGTGCGAGGACAATGGGCACAAGGATCGTTGCCCCTTCCGCCCTTTTCCCACCCGCCCCCCTTCAGACTCGTACATAAACCCATTTTATATGTCTTTAACATCATACATGTCTCAAACATTATTGTTATCCTGGGCCTGTATTCACGTTGAGATAGCATGAGACTTAGCATGATGCTAACTTAGAAGCTCTTCCAATGTCCTATAGGATTTAATAGGACTTTTGGAAGAGCTTCTAAGTTAGCATGATGCTAAGTCTCATGCTATCTCGACGTGAATACAGGCCCAGAACAGTAAGAAGAGTCATGACCTGGGCCTGTATTCACGTTGAGATAGCATGAGACTTAACATGATGCTAACTTAGAAGCTCTTCCAATGTCCTATAGGATTTAATAGGACTTTTGGAAGAGCTTCTAAGTTAGCATGATGCTAAGTCTCATGCTATCTGAATGTGAATACAGGCCCAGAACAGTAAGAAGAGTCATGACCTGGGCATGTAATGAGCTCACAGCAAATAACACTGGACTGAGAGGTTTTTTCCTCTCTGAAAACCCTCTTTCGTCCAGCTCTCCGTAGAGTTTCTTTGCATTGTTAACTGCTGAACAATAAGAAGACATGATAAAACGAATTTTAAAACAGTTTCACTCAGTAAAAATGTAGGCTCACCTCGGAGCTTTCGGAGAAGACAGTAAAAAAAGAAGATCACCCGGAATAATTAAAAACTTAAATTTGATCTACCTGTTGCAAAGAGTATGTCATATTACAAAAAGGATAGAACAGGACTCTGCCCGATATAGAGGTTTTATAGGCCAGATCCCCCCCCCCCCCCTCCCCCAAATAGGGTAGAGGGGTGGGACATTTTTAACCCTATGGTGGGGTTTGTTTTAGGTTTTGGGTACCCAAAACCAAAAAATCAATGTTAGCAAACAAATTGACTGAGACGACATAACATCCCTTTTACGGATGAGACGATAAACCGAGGTCCCGTGTGCCCATGCACTTAGCACACGTTAAACCCAGTGGCAACGAAAAAGTTGTCATTTAGTCAAAATTTACCACCACCCCCTTTCCTTCCTCATTAGTCACACAAAAATCGCATACAAAAAGACACAAATAATTTTTAAAAAATGGGTGGCGCGCCTCTGGCTGTAACGCGCGCTCAACGTGGGAGCAACCAGAATTTCACAGAGACGCCTCTGACTATAAAATACCTAATAATAATAATTATTATTATGGCGTCATTTGCGTCATTACAATAATTTGATCTGAAAAAGGCTATTATTGAAATTATTGTCCTCAGCTCACAAAACAAACCGAGGAGTAGGCCTACTAATATATGCGTTTCTTGTTTTTTTGTTAACCAACGGCGAAGCGAAAGCCGGTTAATGTTTTCAGGGCCTGCTGTTTGTTCCTGGCTCCCTAGGCCTATCTGTCTATGTGACTGTCTATCTATGTGACTGTCTGTCTATGTGACTGTCTGTCTATGTGACTGTCTATCTATGT
>CM065699.1:42746546-42769046 GCA_017654935.2 Phymorhynchus buccinoides | reverse complement strand
CCACCAGCTGTTCTTCATCTCCTATGTCCAGTGTGTGGTCACACCAGCCACCAGCTGTTCTTCATCTCCTATGTCCAGTTCAGTGTGTGGTCACACCAACCACCAGCTGTCCTTCATCTCCTATGTTCAGTGTGTGGTCACACCAACCACCAGCTGTTCTTCATCTCCTATGTCCAGTGTGTGGTCACACCAACCACCAGCTGTTCTTCATCTCCTATGTCCAGTGTGTGGTCACACCAACCACCAGCTGTTCTTCATCTCCTATGTCCAGTGTGTGGTCACACCAACCACCAGCTGTTCTTCATCTCCTATGTCCAGTGTGTGGTCATACCAACCACCAGCTGTTCTTCATCTCCTATGTCCAGTTCAGTGTGTGGTCACACCAGCCACCAGCTGTTCTTCATCTCCTATGTCCAGTTCAGTGTGTGGTCACACCAACCACCAGCTGTTCTTCATCTCCTATGTCCAGTTCAGTGTGTGGTCACACCAACCACCAGCTGTCCTTCATCTCCTATGTTCAGTGTGTGGTCACACCAACCACCAGCTGTTCTTCATCTCCTATGTCCAGTTCAGTGTGTGGTCACACCAACCACCAGCTGTTCTTCATCTCCTATGTCCAGTGTGTGGTCACATCAACCACCAGCTGTTCTTCATCTCCTATGTCCAGTGTGTGGTCACACCAACCACCAGCTGTTCTTCATCTCCTATGTCCAGTTCAGTGTGTGGTCACACCAACCACCAGCTGTTCTTCATCTCCTATGTCCAGTTCAGTGTGTGGTCACACCAACCACCAGCTGTTCTTCATCTCCTATGTCCAGGTCAGTGTGTGGTCACACCAACCACCAGCTGTTCTTCATCTCCTATGTCCAGTGTGTGGTCACACCAACCACCAGCTGTTCTTCATCTCCTATGTCCAGTGTGTGGTCACACCAACCACCAGCTGTTCTTCATCTCCTATGTCCAGTGTGTGGTCATACCAACCACCAGCTGTTCTTCATCTCCTATGTCCAGTTCAGTGTGTGGTCACACCAACCACCAGCTGTTCTTCATCTCCTATGTCCAGTTCAGTGTGTGGTCACACCAACCACCAGCTGTTCTTCATCTCCTATGTCCAGTTCAGTGTGTGGTCACACCAACCACCAGCTGTCCTTCATCTCCTATGTTCAGTGTGTGGTCACACCAACCACCAGCTGTTCTTCATCTCCTATGTCCAGTTCAGTGTGTGGTCACACCAACCACCAGTGTGTGGTCACAACAACCACCAGCTGTTCTTCATCTCCTATGTCCAGTTCAGTGTGTGGTCACACCAACCACCAGCTGTTCTTCATCTCCTATGTCCAGTTCAGTGTGTGGTCACACCAACCACCAGCTGTTCTTCATCTCCTATGTCCAGTGTGTGGTCACACCAGCCACCAGCTGTTCTTCATCTCCTATGTCCAGTTCAGTGTGTGGTCACACCAACCACCAGCTGTTCTTCATCTCCTATGTCCAGTTCAGTGTGTGGTCACACCAGCCACCAGCTGTTCTTCATCTCCTATGTCCAGTTCAGTGTGTGGTCACACCAACCACCAGCTGTCCTTCATCTCCTATGTTCAGTGTGTGGTCACACCAACCACCAGCTGTTCTTCATCTCCTATGTCCAGTGTGTGGTCACACCAACCACCAGCTGTTCTTCATCTCCTATGTCCAGTTCAGTGTGTGGTCACACCAACCACCAGCTGTTCTTCATCTCCTATGTCCAGTTCAGTGTGTGGTCACATCAACCACCAGCTGTTCTTCATCTCCTATGTCCAGTTCAGTGTGTGGTCACACCAACCACCAGCTGTTCTTCATCTCCTATGTCCAGGTCAGTGTGTGGTCACACCAACCACCAGCTGTTCTTCATCTCCTATGTCCAGGTCAGTGTGTGGTCACACCAACCACCAGTTGTTCTTCATCTCCTATGTCCAGTGTGTGGTCACACCAGCCACCAGCTGTTCTTCATCTCCTATGTCCAGTGTGTGGTCACACCAACCACCAGCTGTTCTTCATCTCCTATGTCCAGTTCAGTGTGTGGTCACACCAACCACCAGCTGTTCTTCATCTCCTATGTCCAGTGTGTGGTCACACCAGCCACCAGCTGTTCTTCATCTCCTATGTCCAGTTCAGTGTGTGGTCACACCAACCACCAGCTGTTCTTCATCTCCTATGTCCAGTTCAGTGTGTGGTCACACCAACCACCAGCTGTTCTTCATCTACTATGTCCAGTGTGTGGTCACATCAACCACCAGCTGTTCTTCATCTCCTATGTCCAGTGTGTGGTCACACCAGCCACCAGCTGTTCTTCATCTCCTATGTCCAGTTCAGTGTGTGGTCACACCAACCACCAGCTGTTCTTCATCTCCTATGTCCAGTGTGTGGTCACACCAACCACCAGCTGTTCTTCATCTCCTATGTCCAGTGTGTGGTCACACCAACCACCAGCTGTTCTTCATCTCCTATGTCCAGTTCAGTGTGTGGTCACATCAACCACCAGCTGTTCTTCATCTCCTATGTCCAGGTCAGTGTGTGGTCACACCAACCACCAGCTGTTCTTCATCTCCTATGTCCAGGTCAGTGTGTGGTCACACCAACCACCAGCTGTTCTTCATCTCCTATGTCCAGGTCAGTGTGTGGTCACACCAACCACCAGTTGTTCTTCATCTCCTATGTCCAGTGTGTGGTCACACCAACCACCAGCTGTTCTTCATCTCCTATGTCCAGTGTGTGGTCACACCAACCACCAGCTGTTCTTCATCTCCTATGTCCAGTTCAGTGTGTGGTCACACCAACCACCAGCTGTTCTTCATCTCCTATGTCCAGTGTGTGGTCACACCAGCCACCAGCTGTTCTTCATCTCCTATGTCCAGTTCAGTGTGTGGTCACACCAACCACCAGCTGTTCTTCATCTCCTATGTCCAGTTCAGTGTGTGGTCACACCAACCACCAGCTGTTCTTCATCTACTATGTCCAGTGTGTGGTCACATCAACCACCAGCTGTTCTTCATCTCCTATGTCCAGTGTGTGGTCACACCAACCACCAGCTGTTCTTCATCTCCTATGTCCAGTTCAGTGTGTGGTCACATCAACCACCAGCTGTTCTTCATCTCCTATGTCAGTTCAGTGTGTGGTCACACCAACCACCAGCTGTTCTTCATCTCCTATGTCCAGTGTGTGGTCACACCAACCACCAGCTGTTCTTCATCTCCTATGTCCAGTTCAGTGTGTGGTCACACCAACCACCAGCTGTTCTTCATCTCCTATGTCCAGTGTGTGGTCACACCAACCACCAGTTGTTCTTCATCTCCTATGTCCAGTTCAGTGTGTGGTCACACCAACCACCAGCTGTTCTTCATCTCCTATGTCCAGTGTGTGGTCACACCAACCACCAGCTGTTCTTCATCTCCTATGTCCAGTGTGTGGTCACACCAGCCACCAGCTGTTCTTCATCTCCTATGTCCAGTTCAGTGTGTGGTCACATCAACCACCAGCTGTTCTTCATCTCCTATGTCCAGTTCAGTGTGTGGTCACATCAACCACCAAAATACGCAAATCTTAACCCTTCCACCACCAGCCATATTTCAGCCCAACATTTCTATTAAATTTACCTGGGTAGAGAACAAAATCCATCTGCAGTATTGGGGATTCTCCTGTGACATATAAAGTGAAGTCTATCCTTACTTCCCCCAAAATTGCAAATTCCTGACTATTAAATGTCAATGTAATAAATCACTAAATACCAAACATCTTTTTAATCCTTGCGAACTTATCAAAAAGAACTCGAAGAATTACTAGATCTGAAAATACACAATTAATGAATATACAAAAGCAAATATTCTCGTTAATGGGTCAGAGGGATGGTCCCCAGCTGTATGGCTGGCGGAGGCCCTTAGATAGGCATCGTTTGGGTGCTACTTTTAACATGAAAACACTTAATATATTACACATTTAATTAATAAACAACTTCTTAAGTAAAGCCTTTTAAAGAGGATCCCACCAATTAAGTAAGTCATCAAAACATGTGGGGGGGGGGGGGAGCATTCGGTCTCTCCCCCCCCCCCCCCCCTCATGGGAAGATAGCTTTCCTTTTGCAAAAACATCTTTCTCACAGTTTAACCCTTTCACCGCCAACCATATTTCAGCAAAAAAAATCCATTACATTTACCTGGGTAGAGAACAAAATCCATCTACAGTATTGGGGATTCCTCTGTGACATATATAAAATAAGGTCTAACCTTACTTCCCAAAACTAAGACAATAGGGTCTTTGGATAGCAGACCCCAATTTGATTCCTTTTAGTGATATAGGTGTTAAATCACTGTGGTGCTATAATGCGACATTGGCGGTGAAAGGGTTAATATATATTGCCGGGACTCGGCCAACATATGTTCGTAACCGCCTCTGGCGTTCACGGGACTGTACTTTTAAAACAATATTCATAGGATAGGAATCCCAATATATAGAAAACTTTATATAATTATGAATTGCGAAATCAATTCAGAATCTTAAACAACATATTATTATTATTTGATTAAAACTTTTTTGTCCCATTGAGGTTGACCTTACTGGAATTTTAACTTTTGGACTTTACTTTTAAAAGGTGGTCCTGGAAATTTTAAATCGAAAAACGCTCAGGGAGCCAAAAAAACCCACCGCTCAGTGAATTTTAACATAACTTTTATAATATATATATAAGCTATCCACAAAAAGTTAAGGATCACTTGCAATCTAATTCATAACTTTCCAAATAAGAAAGCCAATGCGTTGAATTTTGGCCAACATTTAATTCAATGCTTTAGTGATAACGATACACAATTGCCTTCAATTTCGAGCAATCGTTTGGTCTGTACATTTGATCAAAGTGGGTACGTATCGAAATTTGATTTCCCAAAGTCATTGAAATCACAAGACAGGGCATTCTGATGCTCCCAAAAGTTCAGTAATGCGTGTATCCGCCATGGCTGTTCTGGCACTCGACGCAGCGAGCCCTCATGGAGTTGACCAGGGTGGTGAAGATCCTCTGTGGAAGCGCCTGCCACTCAGCCTGCAGCATCTGGTAGAGGTGCTGGGCATCCCTGGGAGGGGGGTGGTTGCTCCTCACTTTGCGATCCAGCTCATCCCAGAGGTTCTCAATCGGGTTGAGATCGGGACTGCATGCTGGCCACTCCATTCTGTTGACTCCAGACTGCTGCAGGAAGTCGTTGACCACCCTTGCCCTGTGGGGGCGAGCGTTGTCATCCTGGTAGACAGCCGGCGGTCCCATCTGCTGCAGTGTAGGCACAGCCAGCGGTCGAAGGATCTCATCCCGGTATCGGAGGCCAGTCAGGTTACCCTGTACATGATACAAGGGTGTTCTGTGGTGAAGGCTGAAGGCCCCCCAGACCATTACAGAACCTCCACCAAAGGCCACCTTTTCTTGGACAGTGGCGTCAATAAAGCGTTCCCCTGGGCGCCTCCAGACCCTCAGTCGGCCGTCGTTGTGGTTCAGGGTGAAGCGTGATTCATCACTGAACAGGACCTGGGACCATTGCTGACGTGTCCACCTCACGTGACGTCTGCAGAAGGCGCGGCGTGCTGCCCTATGGGCTGGAGTTAAGCGTGGCCGTACAGCTGGGCGACGAGAACGGAGGTTAAACCCATGAAGGCGGTTCCGTATGGTCTGCTGGCTGATGTTGATGTTAGTAGCCACCCTCAGCTGCCTTCGAATGATGCTGGAAGAGGCTGTTCTTGTCTGCAGGGCTTGTCGTTCAATGAGACGATCTTCACGTGGAGTTGTCTTCTTCGGTCGACCAGATCTGCGTCTTTCATGGACCCTCCCAGTGGCTGTGAAGCGTTGAATCAGTCTGACAATGACCGAGATGGACACCTGAAGTCGCCTGGCCACTTCTCGCTTGGGAACACCATCTTGGAACCATGCAACAGCTCGTCCCCTATCCAACTCGCTCAATTTTCGTCGTGGAGGCATTGTCAAATCAGGCCTAATACTGGTGGTATGTCTTCTTATAAAGCCAAGCAAGAGACAGCATCTCACACATAAACAGTAGTGCTTGCACGTGCATAATGGTTTTTCCATCTGGCTTGTGCAATGTGTTCATGCAGAACGATCCAAAACAAGGTCCTTTTTCGCAAGTTTCCACTTTTTCTTTTGCTGCCAAGCTCAGTAATAGAGAATCACGTGCAATGTTTCCACTAACACAACATCGCCCACTTACAGCTGAACAAGAATTCATAACAATTTGGCTTGACTGAGAAATAAATAACAGGAGCGAACGGAGTTTATTGCGCACCTGTTTTCTCATAGTGATCCTTAACTTTTTGTGAGTAGTGTATATCGGAGCTAGCTAGCTAGTTTTAATAAGTCGTAAGTCGAGCCATGGCAGTAAAAGAAAACTTTCAATAAAATGTATTATAAAACCTAACTTTATCAGAAGAAATATCCCTTTCCCCCCCCCCCCCCCCTTTAACTCCATCAGTTAGAAATGTCCCATATGTATCTTAAATGATAGGGAGGACGTAAAGCTTAAATTTTGTTACTTCCCAAAACTAAGACAATAGGGTCTTTGGATAGTAGACCCTTATCACTGTGGTGACTTTGGCGGTGAAACGGTTAATGGCAGGCAATAAGCTTTTTTTTTCAAGAGTAAGATTATGCAACCTAAAATTAATGTGTCGATTTTATTTATTTTTATTTTATTTTTTTAAAGAAAAGAAGTAATGATAAAAGAAAGAAAGAAATTAATCGTACGACTTTGATTCAATGTTATCACGTACGGCACGTGCCAATCAGTTATGCTCTTGGTTGATCAGTGAAACGGGAATTTGTAGCAAAAAAGATGGGCCCAAACCTTGCAACCCCCCTCACCCCTCCCTCACCCATTAGGTGTAGAGTGGCACAGAGGTAACGCGTTCGCCTTGTGTCAAGTAAACCCGAGTTCGAACCTGGATACAGGGGACTTTTTCCTCTCACTTTGCGCTAGGCCTTACGTGGAGTCTTTCGGATGAGACGATAAACCGAGGTCCCGTGTGCCCATGTACTTAGCACACGTTAAACCCAGTGGTAACGAAAAAGTTGTCATTTGGTCAACATTTACGCCCCCCCCCCCCCCCCCCCCCCCCCTTTCCTTCCTCATCAGTCACACAAAAATTGCATGCATATTTTTTTTTTAAAGTTGGGTGGCGCGCCTCTGGCTGCGACGCGCTCTCCAGGTGGGAGCAACACGAATTTCACAGAGACGCCTCTGTGACTATAACGTACCTAATACCTAATACCTTCGAATGTTCGCATTGCCATTTGGGGGGAGAGGGATAGGGTTAGGATCAGCCTAGGATTATTTTCGTACAGCCGAAAGAAGCATGCTTTTGAGATTGAGGGTCATGTAAAAACATGAGGGGGGGGGGGGGGGGTGGGGGGGGGGGGGGGGGGGGGGGGGGGGGGGGGGGGGGGGGTCTAACGTACAAGATTGCCAAACGAAGGGTTTTTTTTCTATACGCAGAACAGATTGTGTATGCTATTTTATTGTGCATGGTTGTTTTGTCATTATAAACACAAATCGACCTTTCCTTCTTTCTTACAACTGGAACTGCATGTTGCTAAATCTCTTTGCCATTGCCAGTCTTGTTGTTCACGTAACAGTTCTTGAATGAGTGGAGTGTTTCGTTTCTTTGTTCGTTTTGTTTTGGGGTTTGTTGGTTTCTTTTATGACTGTTGGTTTCTTTGTTCGTTTTGTTTGGGGATTTGTTGGTTTCTTTTATGACCATTGGTTTCTTTGTTCGTTTTGTTTGGGATATGTTGGTTTATTTTATGACTGTTGGTTTCTTTGTTCGTTTTGTTTGGGATATGTTGGTTTCTTTTATGACTGTTGGTTTCTTTGTTCGTTTTGTTTTGGGATTTGTTGGTTTCCTTTATGACTGTTGGTTTCTTTGTTCGTTTTGTTTTGGGATTTGTTGGTTTCTTTTATGACTGTTGGTTTCTTTGTTCGTTTTGTTTGGGATTTGTTGGTTTCTTTTATGACCATTGGTTTCTTTGTTCGTTTTGTTTTGGGATTTGTTGGTTTCTTTTATGACTGTTGGTTTCTTTGTTCGTTTTGTTTTGGGATTTGTTGGTTTCCTTTATGACTGTTGGTTTCTTTGTTCGTTTTGTTTGGGATTTGTTGGTTTCTTTTATGACTGTTGGTTTCTTTGTTCGTTTTGTTTTGGGATTTGTTGGTTTCTTTTATGACTGTTGGTTTCTTTGTTCGTTTTGTTTTGGGATTTGTTGGTTTCTTTTATGACTGTTGGTTTCTTTGTTCGTTTTGTTTGGGATTTGTTGGTTTCTTTTATGACTGTTGGTTTCTTTGTTCGTTTTGTTTGGGATTTGTTGGTTTCTTTTATGACTGTTGGTTTCTTTGTTCGTTTTGTTTTGGGATTTGTTGGTTTCTTTTATGACTGTTGGTTTCTTTGTTCGTTTTGTTTTGGGATTTGTTGGTTTCTTTTATGACCATTGGTTTCTTTGTTCGTTTTGTTTTGGGATATGTTGGTTTCTTTTATGACTGTTGGTTTCTTTGTTCGTTTTGTTTTGGGATTTGTTGGTTTCTTTTATGACTGTTGGTTTCTTTGTTCGTTTTGTTTTGGGATTTGTTGGTTTCTTTTATGACTGTTGGTTTCTTTGTTCGTTTTGTTTTGGGATTTGTTGGTTTCTTTTATGACTGTTGGTTTCTTTGTTCGTTTTGTTTGGGGATTTGTTGGTTTCTTTTATGACCATTGGTTTCTTTGTTCGTTTTGTTTTGGGATATGTTGGTTTCTTTTATGACCATTGGTTTCTTTGTTCGTTTTGTTTTGGGATATGTTGGTTTCTTTTATGACCATTGGTTTCTTTGTTCGTTTTGTTTTGGGATATGTTGGTTTCTTTTATGACCATTGGTTTCTTTGTTCGTTTTGTTTTGGGATTTGTTGGTTTCTTTTATGACTGTTGGTTTCTTTGTTCGTTTTGTTTTGGGATTTGTTGGTTTCTTTTATGACTGTTGGTTTCTTTGTTCGTTTTGCTTTGGGATTTGTTGGTTTCTTTTATGACTGTTGGTTTCTTTGTTCGTTTTGCTTTGGGATTTGTTGGTTTCTTTTATGACTGTTGGTTTCTTTGTTCGTTTTGTTTTGGGATTTGTTGGTTTCTTTTATGACTGTTGGTTTCTTTGTTCGTTTTGTTTTGGGATTTGTTGGTTTCTTTTATGACTGTTGGTTTCTTTGTTCGTTTTGTTTTGGGATTTGTTGGTTTCTTTTATGACTGTTGGTTTCTTTGTTCGTTTTGTTTTGGGATTTGTTGGTTTCTTTTATGACTGTTGGTTTCTTTGTTCGTTTTGTTTGGGGATTTGTTGGTTTCTTTTATGACCATTGGTTTCTTTGTTCGTTTTGTTTTGGGATTTGTTGGTTTCTTTTATGACCATTGGTTTCTTTGTTCGTTTTGTTTTGGGATTTGTTGGTTTCTTTTATGACCATTGGTTTCTTTGTTCGTTTTGTTTTGGGATTTGTTGGTTTCTTTTATGACCATTGGTTTCTTTGTTCGTTTTGTTTTGGGATTTGTTGGTTTCTTTTATGACTGTTGGTTTCTTTGTTCGTTTTGTTTGGGATTTGTTGGTTTCTTTTATGACTGTTGGTTTCTTTGTTCGTTTTGCTTTGGGATTTGTTGGTTTCTTTTATGACTGTTGGTTTCTTTGTTCGTTTTGTTTTGGGATTTGTTGGTTTCTTTTATGACTGTTGGTTTCTTTGTTCGTTTTGTTTTGGGATTTGTTGGTTTCTTTTATGACTGTTGGTTTCTTTGTTCGTTTTGTTTGGGGATTTGTTGGTTTCTTTTATGACTGTTGGTTTCTTTGTTCGTTTTGTTTTGGGATTTGTTGGTTTCTTTTATGACTGTTGGTTTCTTTGTTCGTTTTGTTTTGGGATTTGTTGGTTTCTTTTATGACTGTTGGTTTCTTTGTTCGTTTTGTTTTGGGATTTGTTGGTTTCTTTTATGACTGTTGGTTTCTTTGTTCGTTTTGTTTGGGGATTTGTTGGTTTCTTTTATGACTGTTGGTTTCTTTGTTCGTTTTGTTTTGGGATTTGTTGGTTTCTTTTATGACCATTGGTTTCTTTGTTCGTTTTGTTTTGGGATTTGTTGGTTTCTTTTATGACCATTGGTTTCTTTCTTCGTTTTGTTTTGGGATATGTTGGTTTCTTTTATGACCATTGGTTTCTTTGTTCGTTTTGTTTTGGGATTTGTTGGTTTCTTTTATGACCATTGGTTTCTTTGTTCGTTTTGTTTTGGGATTTGTTGGTTTCTTTTATGACCATTGGTTTCTTTGTTCGTTTTGTTTTGGGATTTGTTGGTTTCTTTTATGACCATTGGTTTCTTTGTTCGTTTTGTTTTGGGATTTGTTGGTTTCTTTTATGACCATTGGTTTCTTTGTTCGTTTTGTTTTGGGATTTGTTGGTTTCTTTTATGACCATTGGTTTCTTTGTTCGTTTTGTTTTGGGATTTGTTGGTTTCTTTTATGACTGTTGGTTTCTTTGTTCGTTTTGTTTGGGATTTGTTGGTTTCTTTTATGACTGTTGGTTTCTTTGTTCGTTTTGTTTTGGGATTTGTTGGTTTCTTTTATGACTGTTGGTTTCTTTGTTCGTTTTGTTTTGGGATTTGTTGGTTTCTTTTATGACTGTTGGTTTCTTTGTTCGTTTTGCTTTGGGATTTGTTGGTTTCTTTTATGACTGTTGGTTTCTTTGTTCGTTTTGTTTTGGGATTTGTTGGTTTCTTTTATGACTGTTGGTTTCTTTGTTCGTTTTGTTTGGGATTTGTTGGTTTCTTTTATGACTGTTGGTTTCTTTGTTCGTTTTGCTTTGGGATTTGTTGGTTTCTTTTATGACTGTTGGTTTCTTTGTTCGTTTTGTTTTGGGATTTGTTGGTTTCTTTTATGACTGTTGGTTTCTTTGTTCGTTTTGTTTTGGGATTTGTTGGTTTCTTTTATGACTGTTGGTTTCTTTGTTCGTTTTGTTTTGGGATTTGTTGGTTTCTTTTATGACTGTTGGTTTCTTTGTTCGTTTTGTTTTGGGATTTGTTGGTTTCTTTTATGACTGTTGGTTTCTTTGTTCGTTTTGTTTTGGGATTTGTTGGTTTCTTTTATGACTGTTGGTTTCTTTGTTCGTTTTGCTTTGGGATTTGTTGGTTTCTTTTATGACTGTTGGTTTCTTTGTTCGTTTTGCTTTGGGATTTGTTGGTTTCTTTTATGACCATTGGTTTCTTTGTTCGTTTTGTTTTGGGATTTGTTGGTTTCTTTTATGACTGTTGGTTTCTTTGTTCGTTTTGTTTTGGGATTTGTTGGTTTCTTTTATGACCATTGGTTTCTTTGTTCGTTTTGTTTTGGGATTTGTTGGTTTCTTTTATGACTGTTGGTTTCTTTGTTCGTTTTGTTTTGGGATTTGTTGGTTTCTTTTATGACTGTTGGTTTCTTTGTTCGTTTTGTTTTGGATTTGTTGGTTTCTTTTATGACCACTGGTTTCTTTGTTCGTTTTGTTTTGGATTTGTTGGTTTCTTTTATGACCATTGGTTTCTTTGTTCGTTTTGTTTTGGATTTGTTGGTTTCTTTTATTGACTGTTGGTTTCTTTGTTCGTTTTGTTTTGGGATTTGTTGGTTTCTTTTATGACTGTTGGTTTCTTTGTTCGTTTTGTTTTGGGATTTGTTGGTTTCTTTTATGACTGTTGGTTTCTTTGTTCGTTTTGTTTTGGGATTTGTTGGTTTCTTTTATGACTGTTGGTTTCTTTGTTCGTTTTGCTTTGGGATTTGTTGGTTTCTTTTATGACTGTTGGTTTCTTTGTTCGTTTTGTTTGGGGATTTGTTGGTTTCTTTTATGACTGTTGGTTTCTTTGTTCGTTTTGTTTTGGGATTTGTTGGTTTCTTTTATGACTGTTGGTTTCTTTGTTCGTTTTGTTTTGGGATTTGTTGGTTTCTTTTATGACTGTTGGTTTCTTTGTTCGTTTTGCTTTGGGATTTGTTGGTTTCTTTTATGACTGTTGGTTTCTTTGTTCGTTTTGCTTTGGGATTTGTTGGTTTCTTTTATGACTGTTGGTTTCTTTGTTCGTTTTGTTTTGGGATTTGTTGGTTTCTTTTATGACTGTTGGTTTCTTTGTTCGTTTTGTTTGGGATTTGTTGGTTTCTTTTATGACTGTTGGTTTCTTTGTTCGTTTTGTTTTGGGATTTGTTGGTTTCTTTTATGACTGTTGGTTTCTTTGTTCGTTTTGTTTTGGATTTGTTGGTTTCTTTTATGACCACTGGTTTCTTTGTTCGTTTTGTTTTGGATTTGTTGGTTTCTTTTATGACCATTGGTTTCTTTGTTCGTTTTGTTTGGGCACAATTTAATTTCCACACAAGGATGAATAAAGTTGTATTGAATTGAATTGAATTGAATTGATATCTTTGTGTGTATTGTCAAGTTTTCATCATTTTGCATTTGATTAGAAGGGAGTTGGTATGTGTGTGTGTGTGTGTGTGTGTGTGTGTGTGTGTGTGTGTGTGTGTGTGTGTGTGTGTGTGTGTGTGTGTGTGCGCGCGTGTGTGCGTGTGCGTGCGTGCGTGCGTGTGTGCGTGTGTGTGAGGGGGGGTATAGGTACCATAAGGCCGGGTTCACATTAGACGCGTAAGTTCCGTACGGAAAATCCTAAATAAGTAGAACAAAGAAGGATAAAAGTTTACGCATAATTTATAGGGGAAATTCGGACACGTGCGCAAATCTCTTCCCTTCTTTGTTTCACTTATGTATGGATTGCGCACGGGTTTCCGCATGGAATATCCGCTTATGTGTGTACACGGCCTAACTCTGCATTTAGGCCTACTACAATGATGCTCCTTCTCGATGCATATGATTTTTATTGATTCTTTTTTTTCTTCTTTTTTTCTTTTTTTTTTTGGGGGGCCCACAGACTTACTGCTCCAATATGAAGATTACAGAGGAAAATATCCGTGCTATGAAATCAAAGCCAACCAACCGCATCAGGTAAGATAATTATGTAAGGGGTAAAATTAAAGAGCCCTTTTCCAAAACTGTATCTTGTCTCCAGAACCCGTATCACTAATCCTCTTTGGAAATGGCCGAAATTGTGCTCTGGGTGGTGATGGTGGGGGGTGGGGGTGTCAAAGGTAAGCTTAGTCGATAGTCTGTTACTGTTTATGCAAGCACACGCACACAAGTCATGCACGGGCACACGCAAGCATAAAATGGTTAGGTAAAGCTGACAAGAATTACTTTTATCGCTAAATGGGGGGGAGAGAGATACCACTACCCAAATACGGTATCAGGCTTCTTCCCCTACACCCCCGGACATTTACACACAGTACCCCACCCCGACATTTACTACCCCGGACAATAATGTATGTGTGTGTGTGGGAGGGGGGGGGGCAAATGGACCCGTGGGGGTGGTCTACACTGGGTAACTACACGTTTTTAGATTTTAGATTCCCGATGAAATGCTTATGAATTTTTTTTCCATCTTATTTTCATTTTCCCACTCTGGCTATGGTTTTGATAGTTACATTATTTGACAGTCAATTCGAAAACTGTAAATAAATTAATAGTCTTCCTCTTCGATCGTTAGTCTGCGAACGTTTGCATCCTTGAATCACTTGAGGGCTGTTGCAAGATGACATTTGATGTGGGCCAACATGACTGTTGGTGTGGGCCGATTAAGTGACTATAATAGCCTTGAGCCGAAATGACTATAGCCCTGGGCCAAAATGACTATAGCCCTGGGCCGAAATGACTCTAGCCTTGGGCCAAAGTTACTACTATGGCCCTGGGCCGAAATGACTATGGCCTTGGGCCGAAATGACTATAGCCCTGGGCCGAAGTGACTATGGCCTTGGGCCGAAGTGACTATAGCCTTGGGCCGAAGTGACTATAGCCTTGGGCCGAAATGACTATAGCCTTGGGCCGAAATGACTATAGCCTTGGGCCGAAATGACTATAGCCTTGGGCCGAAATGACTATAGCCTTGGGCCGAAATGACTATAGCCTTGGGCCGAAGTGACTATAGCCTTGGGCCGAAATGACTATAGCCTTGGGCCGAAATGACTATTGCCTTGGGCCGAAGTGACTATAGCCTTGGGCCGAAATGACTATAGCCTTGGGCCGAAATGACTATAGCCCTGGGCCGAAGTGACTATAGTCCTGGGCCGAAATGACTATAGCCCTGGGCCGAAATGACTATAGCCCTGGGCCGAAGTGACTATAGCCCTGGGCCGAAATGACTATAGCCCTGGGCCGAAGTGACTATAGCCCTGGGCCGAAATGACTATAGCCTTGGGCCGAAATGACTATAGCCTTGGGCCGAAATGACTATAGCCCTGGGCCGAAATGACTATAGCCTTGGGCCGAAATGACTATAGCCTTGGGCCGAAATGACTATCGTCCTGGACCGAAGTGACTATAGCCTTGGGCCGAAGTGACTATGTCCTTGGGCCGAAGTGACTATAGCCTTGGGCCGAAGTGACTATAGCCTTGGGCCGAAGTGACTATGTCCTTGGGCCGAAGTGACTATAGCCTTGGGCCGAAATGACAATAGCCTTGGGCCGAATTGACTATTGTCCTGGACCGAAGTGACTATAGCCTTGGGCCGAAATGACAATAGCCTTGGGCCGAAATGACTATAGCCTTGGGCCGAAATGACTATAGCCTTGGGCCGAAATGACTATAGCCTTGGGCCGAAATGGCCAAGAAATACCAAGGGCCGAAGGACGTGGGGTGGAATTTCTCCAATGTTTCGTCTTTACCCTTTAAAATTTGAAACTGTTCAGGGGGTGGGTGTACCCCTTAATTAAGAGAACAGAAACAGAAACCATGTAGAATGGCACAGTGGTAGCGCGTTCGCCTCGTGTCAAGTAAACCCGAGTTCGAACCTGGGTGTAGGAGATTTTCGCCTCTCACTTTTCACTAGGCCTTACGGTCTGAACGTGGAGTCTTTCGGAAGAGACGATCAACCGAGGTCCCTTGTGCCCATGCACTTAGCATACGTTAAACCCAGTGGCAACGAAAAAGTTGTCATTTGGTCAAAATTTGCCCCCCCCCCCCCCCCCCCTTTTCCTTCCTCATCAGTCACACAAAAATCGCATGCAAAATTTTAAAAAGTAAAAATTGGGTGGCGCACCTCTGGCTGCGACGCGCTCTCCAGGTGGGAGCAACCCGAATTTCACGGAGACGCCTCTGTGACTATAAAGTGCCTAATACTGATACTATGATAAATGATCATACAAGACAGATTAATCCTTTATGTCACTTGGTGTCTTTACTGGTGAACGAGTGTTGCATCAGGCACCCTCATCGATGTCTGTGTTTAGTTTAATGACCCACCACGTCACGTGTTCAAATCACGGTTTTCACGTGTTTTCCCTCTTATAGCTGGAAAGAAATCTTAAAGACCCACCAGATCACGTGTCAAAATCACGGGTTTCACGTGTTTTCCCTCTTACAGCTGGAAAGAAATCTTGTTTTGGCCAAGTCTCGCTCCCATACAAATGTCCCCAAATTCAAACCGAAAGATCATTTTAAAGAGCAGCCTCAATTTGAAGTTGGGGACATCTGTATGTGGGTCACAGCTACCCGGAAAAAAACCCAAGGGACTTAATCGTGGTGCGTCAGGGTATCTTTAAGAAATCTTCCTAGCACAAGAGGGAATGTGACAAATGACGTGGGGGGTCTTTAAAGGCTGTGGGTTCTAAAAGTGTCATTAAGGATTCCCGGAACTAGTAGGGAATGTGACAAATGACGTGGGGGGTCTTTAAAGGCTGTGGGTTCTAAAAGTGTCATTAAGGATTCCCGGAACTAGTAGGGAATGTGACAAATGACGTGGGGGGTCTTTAAAGGCTGTGGGTTCTAAAAGTGTCATTAAGGATTCCCGGAACTAGTAGGGAATGTGACAAATGACGTGGGGGGTCTTTAAAGGCTGTGGGTTCTAAAAGTGTCATTAAGGATTCCCGGAACTAGTAGGGAATGTGACAAATGACGTGGGGGGTCTTTAAAGGCTGTGGGTTCTAAAAGTGTCATTAAGGATTCCCGGAACTAGTAGGGAATGTGACAAATGACGTGGGGAGTCTTTAAAGGCTGTGGGTTCTAAAAGTGTCATTAAGGATTCCCAGAACTAGTAGGGAATGTGACAAATGACGTGGGGAGTCTTTAAAGGCTGTGGGTTCTAAAAGTGTCATTAAGGATTCCCGGAACTAGTAGGGAATGTGACAAATGACGTGGGGAGTCTTTAAAGGCTGTGGGTTCTAAAAGTGTCATTAAGGATTCCCAGAACTAGTAGGGAATGTGACAAATGACGTGGGGAGTCTTTAAAGGCTGTGGGTTCTAAAAGTGTCATTAAGGATTCCCGGAACTAGTAGGGAATGTGACAAATGACGTGGGGGGTCTTTAAAGGCTGTGGGTTCTAAAAGTGTCATTAAGGATTCCCGGAACTAGGCTGGTATGTCAAGTCAAGTCAAGTCAAAAATTAGTCTTTTATTAACGATAAAGGAATCGGCTAACAGAGCTTTTTTTATCCTCTGTGTGTGTGTGTGTGTGTGTGTGTGTGTGTGTGTGTGTGTGTCTCTCTGTGTGTGTGTGTGTGTGTGTGTGTGTGTGTGTGTGTGTCTGTGTCTGTGTCTGTGTCTGTGTGTCTGTACGTGCGTGCGTGCGTGTGTGTGTACGCCCGCGCACAAGTGTGTGTGTGATTTTAACATTCCTACCTATTGGAACATAATAATACATGTTCTACTATCTACCGTTTCAGAGTCAACGGTGCCTTGGCCCAGCTGCCGGAGTTTCAGGACAGGAACTTCCACTGCCCCCCCTCCTCCCCCATGGTGGCTGAAAAACGATGTCCCCTCTTCTAAAGAAGCCACAGTCTGCCTCTGATCTTTGAACAGTAGAACTCTGTTCCATACCCCCAACCCCCACCCACCCTACCCCATGGTGGCTGAAAAACGATGTCCCCTCTTCTAAGGAACCCACAGTCTGCCTCTGATCTTTGAACAGTAGAACTCTGTTCCATATCCCCCAACCTCCCCATGGTGGCTGAAAAACGATGTCCCCTCTTCTAAAGAAGCCACAGTCTGCCTCTGATCTTTGAACAGTAGAACTCCATTCCATACCCCCCTACCTCCCCATGGTGGATGAAAAACGATGTCCCCTCTTCTAATGAACCCACAGTCTGCCTCTGATCTTTGAACAGTAGAACTCTGTTCCATACCCCCCCCCCCCCCCCCCCTCCCCCATGGTGGATGAAAAACGATGTCCCCTCTTCTAAAGAACCCACAGTCTGCCTCTGATCTTTGAACAATAGAACTCTGTTCCATAACCCCCCCCCCCCCCCCCCTCCCCCCATGGTGGCTGAAAAACGATGTGGCTCTTCTAAAGAACCCACAGTCTGCCTCTGATCTTTGAACAATAGAATGTTCCATACCCCCCCCCCCCCCTCCCCACCCCCTTCCCCCATGGTGGCTGAAAAACGATGTCCCCTCTTCTAAAGAACCCACAGTCTGCCTCTGATCTTTGAACAATAGAACTCTGTTCCATACCCCCCCCCCCCCCCCCCCCCCCCCCCATGGTGGCTGAAAAACGATGTCCCCTCTTCTAAAGAACCCACAGTCTGCCTCTGATCTTTGAACAGTAGAACTCTGTTCCATACCCCCCTCCTCCACCCCATGGTGGCTGAAAAACGATGTCCCCTCTTCTAAGGAACCCACAGTCTGCCTCTGATCTTTGAACAGTAGAACTCTGTTCCATACCCCCCTACCTCCCCATGGTGGATGAAAAACGATGTCCCCTCTTCTAAAGAAGCCACAGTCTGCCTCTGATCTTTGAACAGTAGAACTCCATTCCATACCCCCCTACCTCCCCATGGTGGATGAAAAACGATGTCCCCTCTTCTAATGAACCCACAGTCTGCCTCTGATCTTTGAACAGTAGAACTCTGTTCCATACCCCCCCCCCCCCCCACCTCCCCCATGGTGGATGAAAAACGATGTCCCCTCTTCTAAAGAACCCACAGTCTGCCTCTGATCTTTGAACAATAGAACTCTGTTCCATAACCCCCCCCACACACACACACACACACCTCCCCCATGGTGGCTAAAAAACGATGTCCCCTCTTCTAACGAACCCACAATCGGCCTCTGATCTTTGAACAATAGAACTCTGTTCCATATCCCCCCCCCCCCCTCCTCCCACCTCCCCCATGGTGGCTGAAAAACGATGTCCCCTCTTCTAAAGAACCCACAGTCTGCCTCTGATCTTTGAACAATAGAACTCTGTTCCATATCCCCCCCCCCCCCCACCCCCCATGGTGGCTGAAAAACGATGTCCCCTCTTCTAAAGAACCCATAGTCTGCCTCTGATCTTTGAACAGTATAACTCTGTTCCATACCTCCCCCCCCCCCCCTCCTCCCCCATGGTGGATGAAAAACGATGTCCCCTCTTCTAAAGAACCCATAGTCTGCCTCTGATCTTTGAACAGTAGAACTCTGTTCCATATCCCCCCCCCCCCCCCCCCACCTCCCCCATGGTGGATGAAAAACGATGTCCCCTCTTCTAAAGAACCCATAGTCTGCCTCTGATCTTTGAACAGTAGAACTCTGTTCCATATCCTCCCCCCCCCCCCCTCCTCCCCCATGGTGGATGAAAAACGATGCTATAGTGTGAACACCCTCGGGCTTACACCCACATAACAATGTACTATTCTTGATCAGCATGACATAGGAAACGAGATGGGAGTCATTTGAAGCTTCTTGACCTTGACCTTTGACCTTTTTTCCCTGTCGGTCAAGGCTGTACCTCGTTAACAGCTGGGCAGAATCACGTGTGGGGTGTGTCACCCAAAGGACACAAAAGGGCCGGGGGCTAACATGTAGGGGGGGGGGGCAAAGACTATGTCTGCCGCTCAGCGACACCCTCGTTATAAACGTTTCTGTCTTCTGCTACTTTTTTTATCCTGTGATTATTTTGTACCTATCCATTTTTGTGACGTTTCTTCCGTGACTTTCTTTTTCTTGTGACTTTATTTCCTACAATCCTTCTTGATTAAAAAAAAAATCAAAAAAAAATCCACTCTTCTAACCCACATAACGGTGTGCCTTGTTAAATTTATTTTTTTATTGAACGCTTCACGAGCAAAATTAATCTGCCACTGCCAAGTCAGTACATAATAATCTGTGCTCTTTGTTGTAGATTTTGTCTTCTTCTTAAATTGGAAGGGCAGTTATGCTGTATGCCTAAATTAACGCTTGTTTATGGATGAGTATGACACCCCGTGCATATTCATTGCTCAGTGACCAGCGATGCCATTGTATAACAGATTCGTTGGATACAACATTGAAGGTTCTCTCTTGCTTTGCGGCCGTTATTAGGCCTATCTGGAAAGGAACTTTGCTCTTCCTGACATATTCTTATTGTAGGTTAGGTTAGGTTAGGTTAGGTACATTATAGTCACAGAGGCGTCTCTGTGAAATTCGGGTTGCTCCCACCTGGAGAGCGCGTCGCAGCCAGAAGCGCGCCACCCATTTTTATTTTTTTTTGCATGCAGTTTTTGTGTGACTGATGAGGAAGGAAAGGGAGGGGGGTAAATTTTGACAAATGACAACTTTTTCGTTGCCACTGGGTTTAACGTGTGCTAAGTGCATGAGCACACGGGACCTCGGTTTATCGTCTCATCCGAAAGACTCCACGTTCAGACCGCAAGGCCTAGTGCAAAGTGAGAGGGAAAAGTGAGAGGGAAAAAAACCTGTACCCTGTAGGCCAACGTCATTAAACATGTTTCTAAACCGCATTGTGCACGTGTAATTGGCTTATGCACAAACTAAAGGTGGGGTGTGGGTTTTTTTAAACATACAGACACACACACATATACATACATACAATGTAAATTACATACATACATACATACATACATACATACATACATACATACATACATACATACATACATACATACATACATACATACATACATACATACATACATACATACATACATACATACATACATACATACATACATACATACATACATACATACATACATACAATGTAAATTACATACATACATACATACATACATACATACATACATACATACATACATACATACATACATACATACATACATACATACAATGTAAATTACATACATACATACATACATACATACATACATACATACATACATACATACAATGTAAATTACATACATACATACATACATACATACATACATACATACATACATACATACATACATACATACATACATACATACATACAATGTAAATTAATTACATACATACATACATACATACATACATACATACATACATACATACATACATACATACAATGTAAATTGCATACATACATACATACATACATACATACATACATACATACATACATACATACATACATACATACATACATACATACAATACAATAAACATACATATATACATACAAAGCAAATTACATACATACAAAGCAAATTACATACATACATACAAAGCAAATTACATACATACATACATACAAAGCAAATTACATACATACATACAAAGCAAATTACATACATACATACATACAAAGCAAATTACATACATACAAAGCAAATTACATACAACCAAAGTAAATTACATACATACATACAAAGCAAATTACATACATACAACCAAAGCAAAGTACATACATACATACATACATACATACAAAGTAAATTACATACATACATAGATACAAAGCAAATAACATACATACATACATACATACAAAGCAAATTACATACATACATACAAAGCAAATTACATACATACAACCAAAGCAAGTTACATACATACATACAAAGCAAATTACATACATACATACAAAGCAAATTACATGCATACATACAAAGCAAAGTACATACATACATACATACATACATACAAAGTAAATTACATACATACATAGATACAAAGCAAATAACATACATACATACATACATACAAAGCAAATTACATACATACATACAAAGCAAATTACATACATACAACCAAAGCAAGTTACATACATACATACAAAGCAAATTACATACATACATACAAAGCAAATTACATACATACATACAAAGCAAATTACATGCATACATACAAAGCAAATTACATACATACATACAAAGCAAATTACATACATAGACCTACATAGGCTACATACATACATACAAAGCAAATTACATACATACATACAAAGCAAATTACATACATACATACAAAGCAAATTACATACATACAACCAAAGCAAGTTACATACATACATACAAAGCAAATTACATACATACATACAAAGCAAATTACATACATACATACAAAGCAAATTACATGCATACATACAAAGCAAATTACATACATACATACAAAGCAAATTACATACATAGACCTACATAGGCTACATACATACATACAAAGCAAATTACATACATACATACAAAGCAAATTACATACATACATACAAAGCAAATTACATACATACATACAAAGCAAATTACATGCATACATACAAAGCAAATTACATACATACATACAAAGCAAATTACATACATAGACCTACATAGGCTACATACATACATACATACAAAGCAAATTACATACATACATACAAAGAAAATTACATACATACATACAAAGCAAATTACATACATACAGCAAACAAACAACTACACGACAAGTGCAAAGTGACGTTATTTTATTCACAAGAGACAAAACAAAACTACTGGATATTTCGGCGAACATGCCTTTATCAACACAGACAAACAATTAAACAGCAAACATCAAATATAGCAAAAGGAGCAAAAAGCAGGCAACAGAAGGAGCAAAAAAACATCAAGATCAAAATAAAAAAAATACTTCCCCTCTACAGTCCAACGTGTAAATGATACAACAAAGTTGAAACCAAAGAGCAAGGCTGTGGGGGGGGGGGGGGGGGGGGGGGGGGGGGGGGGGGGGGGATCGGGGGGGGGGGGGGGGTGGGGGGGGGGGGGGGGGGGGGATGGGGGGGGGGGGGGGGGGGGGGGGGGGATTGAAGTGAGAGAGGTTGGGGACAGTGAGTACGCAATCATAGATGGTAGAAGTTGGAAACAAGGGTCAGTTGTGTTTAAGGGGTGGGGAGGGGGAGGTTTGGTGAAGAGAACAAATCTCGTGCTAATGTGAACACATGTAGCAAAAGCTGACATTACATTAGGACAGAGAGAGAAGGGGGGGGGGGGGGGGGGGGGGTTATGGAAATAGAAATAGAGGGGGGGGGGGGGGGTTCGCCGCCTAGCGCATCAAACCCATGTCTGACCCCAAAGTGGGTTGCCCCACCCTGGCACCGAGGGGTGAGGGGGAAAACGGAAGTTCAACGTTGCAGTCTGTTTCAATTTTATTTTTATTTTTTTTTTCATTTTTTTTGTTACATACATACATACAACCAAAGCAAATGACATACATACATACAAAG
>CM065699.1:42654046-42739046 GCA_017654935.2 Phymorhynchus buccinoides | reverse complement strand
TTAACGTTTAAATACTTAAGCCCAGTGGAACGGTGGCAGCAAATTATTGAGATTTATCTTTCATAACTATGAGTATGAGACTATGACACAACAGTACTGTATGTTGTTTCAGTGCAACTTGAGCCACATTTAACAGAAGGCCTTGTGGAACCATGGGGCTGGGAACGGGTCGTGGACTCAGCTGGTGTGCGTGGCTGTGTCAGCGTCAGCGTCTGGTGACCCACAGGCTCAGACCCCTGGCCAGGTCTCTCTTCAGTCGCACTGGAGTGTGGGTAAGAATAAAGATGTCGGCCATCTTGTTGTACTTGACTATGCATGCATGCATGCGCACACACACACATGCACACACACACACACACACACACCTCAAATGTTTGCATTGAGAATGTTCGCTTTCAGACTGGGCGTAAGCTTTTAATTCTGTGGCCCACCTCTGGGTGGCTGCTCTCTTAACTCTTTCACCGCCAGCCATTTTCAGCCAAAAAATACCATTAAGCTTATGTGGGTAGAGAAAAACACGTATAGATCTGCAATATTAGGAATTCCTCTGTGACATGTATAACATTAGGCCTATCCTTACCTCCCAAAATTAAGAAAATAGGGTCTTCGTATAGCATTAACAAGCCCGCATTTGATGCCTTTTACTTTTAGTGACCTGGGCCTGTATTCACGTTGAGATAGCATGAGACTTAGCATGATGCTAACTTAGAAGCTCTTCCAATGTCCTATAGGATTAATAATAGGACTTTTGGAAGAGCTTCTAAGTTAGCATGATGCTAAGTCTCATGCTATCTCAACGTGAATACAGGCCCTGGGTGGTAAAACCAATGTGGTGCATAAATGCGACATTGGCGGTGAAAGGGTTAAGTATACCTTTAGATTCTGACGAGGACAGGCCGATATTATCCGGTCGACCAGACTGACCAGTCGCTGCCTGTTTGGCCGCCCAGTCAGCCTGGTCGTTGCCCACGATCCCGCAGTGGGACGGTATCAATGTTATAGGAACCTCTGTACCTTTATGTTTAAGTTGGTGGATAATAGTTTGAATCTCTTGAATGATTTCTGTTTGTGTATGCCCTCCATTATGCAGTGCTGTTACAGAAGATAGTGAATCAGTTAGAATATATGTGCTAGTATGGATATCATTGATAAAAACACAGGCTTGTAAAATAGCCCATAACTCTGCTCTAAAAATAGATATTTTAGGGTTCAGTATAAAACTTTTAGTAATTTTAAGAACTGGTATAGAAAAGGCGTAGCCAACTTTTTCTTCATTTAACTTTGATCCGTCTGTGTAGATAATGAGGTGGTGTTTTTTTCTTAGCCAGAACTGTCAGGATGTTAGGGGCTTCGGATTTAGAGGAGACCTCGTGCAGACTCATGTCATAGTAGGCCTCCTCCAGTTCCCATCGCGGGGCGGACCGTGTGTGTGTGTGTGTGTGTTTGTCTTTGTGGGAATGTTAGTAGTTTTTATTCTTTGTAAAGCGCCATGAATAGGTTTTTCTAGATATGTGCGCGATAAGTGCAGTCATGTCCAGAGGCATCGGCCGTCGACCGATTGATATAGATTTTGACCGAACGTGTTACCTCCCATCAGGACATTTGTCCGATTGAAATTCAACGCTGCGGACTTTGACTGATTGATTTACGTAACTTGCGGTCAATGCAACTTACATTTTCACAGATTGGCTCTCGATCGTAAAGCACTCCGTAGCAACATCATTTTGTTTTACAGAATACACTCGTTCTAGGCATATCTGAAAGTAGGCGAAGGCCGAAGAGCCTATTGGTCTTTTCTAGGAATTTTGAGAAGGGGTACAACTCTCATGTCTTTAGCGACTTGCAGACGATCAACACTCGTTTTGTTTCTGCTGTTCATTCAATCATTGTTAATAAAAGAAATAATACTGGAAAAACGAAAATGCCACCCAAAAAAGAAGCCTCGGCCACATGAAGGTCAGAAAAACATATAGGCTCGTTTTTCGTTAGGCTTTCTGATCAAGCTGAGGATGACGACGCGAGTGAGAGTAGACCTTCCACTTCGAGTAGTACCAAGAATAGTAGATGGTTCTTGGTAGTACTACCAACGAAATGCTGGACATGACAGCCCATCAGCATCGGTCCAAACAAGAAACCTCTGTCATACGCCATTTTCATGAAAACTGGAAAAACTGTATCCATGGAGAACGTAAAAATATTTTGCACTTTGTGCAGAAGAGTAGGTGCACGAAATTCAGATTGTTTACCTGTTTCATTTTATTGTTAAAGATGCAAAGATAGAAACATTTTTTAAGCTTTAGTTTGCAATGGTTGTTTAGTTTTCTTTGTTTTCTGAACTGATTCATGGTGTGATGGCATGATGTGTCATACACAATTTATTGTCAGTCATTTATTTCATTTGTTAAAAAAAAGTCAAGTCTTGAGGAGTTTTAATAATGATTTTGTTTTTGACTGAATGTGATTATGTCAGCTATAGCATCTTTCACACTGTTGTGGTGTAACACAAACAAAAGCTTTCCCCACACATGATGTATAAACATGTAAACAACAGTTAACACTCCCGAGCAGTTAACTTTGATGATCTATGTTCACCTGAAGCAGATAATTATTACTCTGTCTGAGAAAAAGTTTATCCCCCTCCCTCCACCCCGAGTTTTTTTTTTAAATTTTTAACATAACGTCAAATTGTCCAGTTGGTCTCCAAGGCCCAGGACATTTTGTCCCATTAATTTTCTTGCTTCAGGACAGTCTGTCCTATCACTTTTCCAACTTCGGTGCATCACTGTAAGTGCGAATTTTTATTATTATTATTATAGATCTCTGAATCTGTTTCTTCTGTCCTTTCACTGAAAGAAAGAAAATGGTTTTATTCACAATTCTTCCTGTGTACTCTTCAAGTTCAACACAAAATCAGGGCTCCCCATTCTGTGCGTCAAATGTGCGTGACAGACGCATTAAAACTTCGTACTGGGGGTGAAACGACGCACTATAATTACTACTCGAGGGTTATGAGACGCACTATAAATCTGCCGAGTGCGTGACAGACCTGGTTACTCTACGATTTTGGCGTAGCATGCTACGAAATTAGGGTGTCTGCTACGCAGCTACGACTCGAAATAGCAAACTCCGCATTTTCATTACCGGCAGCTTTGAATTTCGAGCAACCGTTGTCAAGGACACAGATCCGTTCAGTTTGAGGCACCCGATGCGTTCCTTCCAGTCAGCTTCGAAACTGCTTTGCAGTTGGCGCGCACAAGTTGAGAGAAAGTTTGCTTCAGTTCTTGTGAGGAAAAAAATGGATTGCGGTGCACAGCAAAAGCGAAAAAGACACAAAACGGAGGACGAATCAGAGGTGGAAGAAGTAGAATCGGAAAATGAAGCTAAAAAGACCAAGCCAAATAGAACAGCAACTCCGAGGACTGCGAACCAGAAATATCTGTCGAGCTACCATCGGGAGTTTCTATGCATCATAGCATCGAAGAGGGGGGTGGGGAGCATCACGCTTTTTGCACGGTGTGCAAAAATGATTTTCCTGTCAGTGACGCTGGTTTGGCTGACTGCGCTAAACACTGTAAGGGGCGCACAAAGATCTGGTGAGCGTTTTGAAAGGAAGCAGTAACTTCCTGCAGAACTTCATTGAGAAGAAGAAAGAAGAGTCGAAGCAAGGTCTGCAAAATGACGTCACCAGGGCCGAAGCCATGATGTGCATGCTGATAGCGCGGTCCAACTTGCCACTCATCAGCTCACAAAGGTGAAGGTCAGGTCATGATAGTACTTGATCATTCTAGACTGGTTGATTTTTCACCCTCTATAAGTTCACCCTAGCTGCTTCCTGGGGGTGAAAATACCCTCTATGGTCAAGCAAAATGGGGAGCCCTGTCAATGCTGATGAGTCTGGATTATTGTTTCGGGCTTTGCCTTCCAAATCAATGGTGAGGAAGAATTCCAAAGATGACAAGGCTGGCATAAAAAATTTGTCCACGATGCTTGCTTAGTTCTGTACTCTGTACTAAGATGTCGCATGCTTGGTTCTCTAATAAGACCACCCCTCAGATAAGACTTTTTTTTCACCGCACTTTCAAGGTCTTATTAGAGGGGTACCACTGTATTATTATAGATCTCTGAATCTGTTTTTTCTGTCCTTTCACTGAAAGAAAGAAAATGGTAATATTCACAATTCTTCCTGTGTACTCTTCAAGTTCAACGCAAAATATGCAAAGTGGTGGGATTTTTCGTAAAATAAAAAATGACAGTCTAGACACTTCTGAGTCATTAGAACTGAATGGTGCACATAAAGAAAATATCACGATTGTCAAGAAACGTGGATGCTCTTCGTCTTACTTTGACATAGCTGGCTTCCCAAGTGCTTAGAATAATGGCAATAATTTTTATTATTATTAACCCTTTCACCGCCAGCCATATTTCAGCCAAAAATGTCCATTAAATTTACCTGGGTAGAGAACAAAAACCATCTGCAGTATTGGGGATTGTTCTGTGACATATATAAAATAAGGTCTATCCTTACTTCCCAAAACTAAGACAATAGGGTCGCTGGATACCAGACCCCAATTTGATGCCTTTTAGTAACATGGGTGTTGAATCACTGTGGTGCTAAAATGCGACTTTGGCGGTGAAAGGGTTAATAACTAGTTGAAATTTGAGGTTATGGGTATTTGTTTCCTTACATATATGTGATGGTGCATGGGAAAATCAGACATAAGTCACTCAGAATGCTTTTGAGTAAAAGCCAAAAATAGTCAACAACCCCCCAAATAGCAATTGTCTGTTAAACTTAAAGGCATATTTACGTGTGTTTTTATGCATCGTACCAGTATCCACAATATGAAAGACAAAACTGAAATATTTCTGTACTTTTTTGACTTTTTAAAAAATCCCGTCAATAGAAACAAAGAGCAAAAATGATCTCTTCTCTGTCCGATTTAAAAAGCATTAATGTGTCTTAAATGTCAAACTTCGAATGGCCGTGAAGTCAAAAAAGTAGCAAAGTTAATTCAATTCTGTTTTCTGCATATTTAACTAGGAATCTTTGCTCCAGCTTGTAAAATTAAAATCTCAATATCTATTATAACGATACTCACCAACACTCAAAAACAATTGCATATAACCTTATCAGTTAGAAAACCATCAAGTGCACCCTTACTCAGCTACCACAGTAACAAAAAGGGAAGCCACCCGTGCCGGTAGTATTACCTCCCTTATCCACTACTGACCACGTGGCTCCATTGACCTTGTCATTCACTTTAACTTTTTCCACCTTTGGGAAACCATCTTGTCTCAAGACTTTGGAAACACTATGGCGTATTTGGTGGGTTTGTTCCGATTCTCTCACCTATCTAGTGTTTCTGTTTTGCTTGCTTGCTTGTTTTTCTTACAGTTTAGCTCGCTTGAATTATCTTTTGCTACTTTTAGTAGTAAATTTGTGATTTGATTCTTACTCTGAATTATTTTGTTTACGTTTTTGGGCTGACCGGTTTTTAATAAAAACCGGCTGCTATGTTTAGAAGTTTTGCTGGCTCTACCTACTATTGTGTCGTTGTAGCTTTTCTTCTCGTCTTTGGCTTTCTTTTATTCACCGACTGTTTTCCTTACCATTCATTGTTCATAAGAGTGTGTTCGTTATTTTGTACTTGTAGGAGAGGAGCCTGACCCAGACAGAGAGGGAGGAGATAGAAACACACTGGATGCCCATTATTAAAGAGGACGACAGACTGCGCAGCCAGAACGTAAGGCACTGGATTACAAATCATTCTAGGCATATATTTACGCCAGTGTGGTTTTTCTTAAGTACTGCAATCTATGCATGCAGACCTGCCAACCCTTCCGCTTTGAGCGGAATTTCTTCCGCTCAGACTAAATTTATTCCGTCCTTCCGCTTGAGTCTATAAAATTCCGCTTTCCAAACTTAGAAAATGTATTTCTTTAAGTGACAAACCGATCGCGGCATGCGCACAGCTGTCGTGCGTATAGCCGACTTTGTAGTCTACATAAGCATTTGCGGTGTGGCGTTCTCAAAATGGATTTGTTCTCAACATGTCTGCGCATGTGCGAAGAGTTAGGGTTAGGGATAGGTTTAGGGTTAGGGTTAGGAAAAGGGTCAGGGATAGGTTTAGGGTCAATTTAGTGTTGAATACACAAAAGATAAAATTTGATGGTACGTCATGATCGATTTCGCACATGCGCAAACATGTTGAGAACAAATTTGAGAATGCCACATCGGCCGCCCACTTCCATCAAGAAGTCGATGTGCGCGACAATTTAGCTGCTTACTACTACTAGCCGAAGAAAAGATAGAGAATACTTGGAAAAGTATCTGTGCATTCAGAGATCACCACGGGGCTGTTTGCACTATGCTGTACGCCTATAACCGTGTAACCGTGTCTACCATGGGGCTGTTTGCACTGTGCTGTACGCCTATAACCGTGTCTACCACGGGGCTGTTTGCACTATGCTGTACGCCTATAACCGTGTCTACCACGGGGCTGTTTGCACTATGCTGTACGCCTATAACCGTGTCTACCACGGGGCTGTTTGCACTATGCTGTACGCCTATAACCGTGTCTACTACGGGGCTGTTTGCACTATGCTGTACACCTATAACCGTGTCTACTACGGGGCTGTTTGCACTGTGCTGTACGCCTATAACTGTGTCTACTACGGGGCTGTTTGCACTGTGCTGTACACCTATAACCGTGTCTACTACGGGGCTGTTTGCACTATGCTGTACACCTATAACCGTGTCTACTACGGGGCTGTTTGCACTGTGCTGTACGCCTATAACCGTGTCTACTACGGGGCTGTTTGCACTATGCTGTACGCCTATAACTGTGTCTACTACGGGGCTGTTTGCACTATGCTGTACGCCTATAACCGTGTCTACTACGGGGCTGTTTGCACTATGCTGTACGCCTATAACCGTGTCTACTACGGGGCTGTTTGCACTATGCTGTACACCTATAACCGTGTCTACTACGGGGCTGTTTGCACTATGCTGTACACCTATAACCGTGTCTACTACGGGGCTGTTTGCACTATGCTGTACACCTATAACCGTGTCTACTACGGGGCTGTTTGCACTATGCTGTACACCTATAACCGTGTCTACCACGGGGCTGTTTGCACTATGCTGTACACCTATAACCGTGTCTACTACGGGGCTGTTTGCACTATGCTGTACACCTATAACCGTGTCTACTACGGGGCTGTTTGCACTATGCTGTACACCTATAACCGTGTCTACCACGGGGCTGTTTGCACTATGCTGTACACCTATAACCGTGTCTACTACGGGGCTGTTTGCACTATGCTGTACGCCTATAACCGTGTCTACTACGGGGCTGTTTGCACTATGCTGTACGCCTATAACCGTGTCTACTACGGGGCTGTTTGCACTATGCTGTACACCTATAACCGTGTCTACTACGGGGCTGTTTGCACTATGCTGTACACCTATAACCGTGTCTACTACGGGGCTGTTTGCACTATGCTGTACACCTATAACCGTGTCTACTACGGGGCTGTTTGCACTATGCTGTACGCCTATAACCGTGTCTACCACGGGGCTGTTTGCACTATGCTGTACGCCTATAACCGTGTCTACTACGGGGCTGTTTGCACTATGCTGTACGCCTATAACCGTGTCTACTACGGGGCTGTTTGCACTATGCTGTACGCCTATAACCGTGTCTACTACGGGGCTGTTTGCACTATGCTGTACGCCTATAACTGTGTCTACTACGGGGCTGTTTGCACTATGCTGTACGCCTATAACCGTGTCTACTACGGGGCTGTTTGCACTATGCTGTACGCCTATAACCGTGTCTACTACGGGGCTGTTTGCACTATGCTGTACACCTATAACCGTGTCTACTACGGGGCTGTTTGCACTATGCTGTACGCCTATAACCGTGTCTACTACGGGGCTGTTTGCACTATGCTGTACACCTATAACCGTGTCTACTACGGGGCTGTTTGCACTATGCTGTACGCCTATAACCGTGTCTACTACGGGGCTGTTTGCACTATGCTGTACACCTATAACCGTGTCTACTACGGGGCTGTTTGCACTATGCTGTACGCCTATAACCGTGTCTACTACGGGGCTGTTTGCACTATGCTGTACACCTATAACCGTGTCTACTATGGGGCTGTTTGCACTATGCTGTACGCCTATAACCGTGTCTACTACGGGGCTGTTTGCACTATGCTGTACGCCTATAACCGTGTCTACTACGGGGCTGTTTGCACTATGCTGTACACCTATAACCGTGTCTACTACGGGGCTGTTTGCACTATGCTGTACGCCTATAACCGTGTCTACCACGGGGCTGTTTGCACTATGCTGTACGCCTATAACCGTGTCTACTACGGGGCTGTTTGCACTATGCTGTACGCCTATAACCGTGTCTACTACGGGGCTGTTTGCACTATGCTGTACGCCTATAACCGTGTCTACTACGGGGCTGTTTGCACTATGCTGTACGCCTATAACCGTGTCTACTACGGGGCTGTTTGCACTATGCTGTACGCCTATAACCGTGTCTACCACGGGGCTGTTTGCACTATGCTGTACGCCTATAACCGTGTCTACTACGGGGCTGTTTGCACTATGCTGTACGCCTATAACCGTGTCTACTACGGGGCTGTTTGCACTATGCTGTACGCCTATAACCGTGTCTACTACGGGGCTGTTTGCACTATGCTGTACGCCTATAACCGTGTCTACCACGGGGCTGTTTGCACTATGCTGTACGCCTATAACCGTGTCTACTACGGGGCTGTTTGCACTATGCTGTACGCCTATAACCGTGTCTACTACGGGGCTGTTTGCACTATGCTGTACGCCTATAACCGTGTCTACTACGGGGCTGTTTGCACTATGCTGTACGCCTATAACCGTGTCTACTACGGGGCTGTTTGCACTATGCTGTACGCCTATAACCGTGTCTACCACGGGGCTGTTTGCACTATGCTGTACGCCTATAACCGTGTCTACTACGGGGCTGTTTGCACTATGCTGTACGCCTATAACCGTGTCTACCACGGGGCTGTTTGCACTATGCTGTACGCCTATAACCGTGTCTACTACGGGGCTGTTTGCACTATGCTGTACGCCTATAACCGTGTCTACCACGGGGCTGTTTGCACTATGCTGTACGCCTATAACCGTGTCTACCACGGGGCTGTTTGCACTATGCTGTACGCCTATAACCGTGTCTACTACGGGGCTGTTTGCACTATGCTGTACACCTATAACCGTGTCTACTACGGGGCTGTTTGCACTATGCTGTACGCCTATAACCGTGTCTACTACGGGGCTGTTTGCACTATGCTGTACGCCTATAACCGTGTCTACTACGGGGCTGTTTGCACTATGCTGTACGCCTATAACCGTGTCTACTACGGGGCTGTTTGCACTGTGCTGTACACCTATAACCGTGTCTACTACGGGGCTGTTTGCACTATGCTGTACACCTATAACCGTGTCTACTACGGGGCTGTTTGCACTATGCTGTACACCTATAACCGTGTCTACTACGGGGCTGTTTGCACTATGCTGTACGCCTATAACCGTGTCTACTACGGGGCTGTTTGCACTATGCTGTACACCTATAACCGTGTCTACTACGGGGCTGTTTGCACTATGCTGTACGCCTATAACCGTGTCTACTACGGGGCTGTTTGCACTATGCTGTACACCTATAACCGTGTCTACTACGGGGCTGTTTGCACTATGCTGTACACCTATAACCGTGTCTACTACGGGGCTGTTTGCACTATGCTGTACGCCTATAACCGTGTCTACCACGGGGCTGTTTGCACTATGCTGTACGCCTATAACCGTGTCTACTACGGGGCTGTTTGCACTATGCTGTACGCCTATAACCGTGTCTACTACGGGGCTGTTTGCACTATGCTGTACGCCTATAACCGTGTCTACTACGGGGCTGTTTGCACTATGCTGTACGCCTATAACCGTGTCTACTACGGGGCTGTTTGCACTATGCTGTACGCCTATAACCGTGTCTACTACGGGGCTGTTTGCACTATGCTGTACACCTATAACCGTGTCTACTACGGGGCTGTTTGCACTATGCTGTACGCCTATAACCGTGTCTACTACGGGGCTGTTTGCACTATGCTGTACACCTATAACCGTGTCTACTACGGGGCTGTTTGCACTATGCTGTACACCTATAACCGTGTCTACCACGGGGCTGTTTGCACTATGCTGTACACCTATAACCGTGTCTACTACGGGGCTGTTTGCACTATGCTGTACACCTATAACCGTGTCTACTACGGGGCTGTTTGCACTATGCTGTACGCCTATAACCGTGTCTACTACGGGGCTGTTTGCACTATGCTGTACACCTATAACCGTGTCTACTACGGGGCTGTTTGCACTATGCTGTACACCTATAACCGTGTCTACTACGGGGCTGTTTGCACTATGCTGTACGCCTATAACCGTGTCTACTACGGGGCTGTTTGCACTATGCTGTACACCTATAACCGTGTCTACTACGGGGCTGTTTGCACTATGCTGTACGCCTATAACCGTGTCTACTACGGGGCTGTTTGCACTATGCTGTACGCCTATAACCGTGTCTACTACGGGGCTGTTTGCACTATGCTGTACGCCTATAACCGTGTCTACCACGGGGCTGTTTGCACTATGCTGTACGCCTATAACCGTGTCTACTACGGGGCTGTTTGCACTATGCTGTACGCCTATAACTGTGTCTACCACGGGGCTGTTTGCACTATGCTGTACGCCTATAACCGTGTCTACTACGGGGCTGTTTGCACTATGCTGTACGCCTATAACCGTGTCTACCACGGGGCTGTTTGCACTATGCTGTACGCCTATAACCGTGTCTACTACGGGGCTGTTTGCACTATGCTGTACACCTATAACCGTGTCTACTACGGGGCTGTTTGCACTATGCTGTACGCCTATAACCGTGTCTACTACGGGGCTGTTTGCACTATGCTGTACGCCTATAACCGTGTCTACTACGGGGCTGTTTGCACTATGCTGTACGCCTATAACCGTGTCTACTACGGGGCTGTTTGCACTATGCTGTACGCCTATAACCGTGTCTACCACGGGGCTGTTTGCACTATGCTGTACGCCTATAACCGTGTCTACCACGGGGCTGTTTGCACTATGCTGTACGCCTATAACCGTGTCTACTACGGGGCTGTTTGCACTATGCTGTACGCCTATAACCGTGTCTACTACGGGGCTGTTTGCACTATGCTGTACGCCTATAACCGTGTCTACTACGGGGCTGTTTGCACTATGCTGTACGCCTATAACCGTGTCTACCACGGGGCTGTTTGCACTATGCTGTACACCTATAACCGTGTCTACTACGGGGCTGTTTGCACTATGCTGTACGCCTATAACCGTGTCTACTACGGGGCTGTTTGCACTATGCTGTACGCCTATAACCGTGTCTACTACGGGGCTGTTTGCACTATGCTGTACACCTATAACCGTGTCTACTACGGGGCTGTTTGCACTATGCTGTACGCCTATAACCGTGTCTACTACGGGGCTGTTTGCACTATGCTGTACGCCTATAACCGTGTCTACTACGGGGCTGTTTGCACTATGCTGTACGCCTATAACCGTGTCTACTACGGGGCTGTTTGCACTATGCTGTACGCCTATAACCGTGTCTACTACGGGGCTGTTTGCACTATGCTGTACGCCTATAACCGTGTCTACTACGGGGCTGTTTGCACTATGCTGTACGCCTATAACCGTGTCTACTACGGGGCTGTTTGCACTATGCTGTACGCCTATAACCGTGTCTACTACGGGGCTGTTTGCACTATGCTGTACGCCTATAACCGTGTCTACTACGGGGCTGTTTGCACTATGCTGTACGCCTATAACCGTGTCTACTACGGGGCTGTTTGCACTATGCTGTACGCCTATAACCGTGTCTACTACGGGGCTGTTTGCACTATGCTGTACGCCTATAACCGTGTCTACTACGGGGCTGTTTGCACTATGCTGTACGCCTATAACCGTGTCTACTACGGGGCTGTTTGCACTATGCTGTACACCTATAACCGTGTCTACCACGGGGCTGTTTGCACTATGCTGTACGCCTATAACCGTGTCTACTACGGGGCTGTTTGCACTATGCTGTACGCCTATAACCGTGTCTACTACGGGGCTGTTTGCACTATGCTGTACACCTATAACCGTGTCTACTACGGGGCTGTTTGCACTATGCTGTACGCCTATAACCGTGTCTACTACGGGGCTGTTTGCACTATGCTGTACGCCTATAACCGTGTCTACCACGGGGCTGTTTGCACTATGCTGTACGCCTATAACCGTGTCTACCACGGGGCTGTTTGCACTATGCTGTATGCCTATAACCGTGTCTACCACAGGGCTGTTTGCACTATGCTGTACGCCTATAACCGTGTCTACCACGGGGCTGTTTGCACTATGCTGTACGCCTATAACCGTGTCTACCACGGGGCTGTTTGCACTATGCTGTACGCCTATAACCGTGTCTACCACGGGGCTGTTTGCACTATGCTGTACGCCTATAACCGTGTCTACCACGGGGCTGTTTGCACTATGCTGTACGCCTATAACCGTGTCTACCACGGGGCTGTTTGCACTATGCTGTACGCCTATAACCGTGTCTACCACGGGGCTGTTTGCACTATGCTGTACGCCTATAACCGTGTCTACCTACGGGGCTGTTTGCACTGTGCTGTACGCCTATAACCGTGTCTACCACAGGGCTGTTTGCACTATGCTGTACGCCTATAACCGTGTCTACCACTGGGCTGTTTGCACTATGCTGTACGCCTATAACCGTGTCTACCACGGGGCTGTTTGCACTGTGCTGTACGCCTATAACCATGTCTACCACGGGGCTGTTTGCACTGTGCTGTACGCCTATAACCGTGTCTACCATGGGGCTGTTTGCACTATGCTGTACGCCTATAACCGTGTCTACCACGGGGTGTCTTAGTCATCGAATTTCGAGCGAGTTAAACGGGGAAAATCCCTATGAACTCTTCCATACTCTTTGACAAAAACGTAAATCTACAGTTCTTTCCCTTTGTACATCTTTGTGTTTCACTCATGTCATCAACAAATGGATGAGCAGTGGACAGATCAGTGAAGCGACCCTCTGAAGGCCAAACTTGCCTTGGCAACACAGCAATTCGAGAAAGCCATTATCCCTCGACAGTGAAGGGGTTAAGGCCCCTCCTTATTAAGACCTTTGGCTGATCTTTGAAGGTCTTAATAGGAAAGTTCCACTGTAATAACAAGATTTGAATTTTTTGTAAAATTAGTGGGGTGCGCCCCACCATAGTTTTCTGACTGTAAGGCGCACCGTTTCGGACATATTATGATTGATTAGTGTGGGGGGGGGGGGGGGGTGTATGGGGGGGGGGGGGGCATTTTTTATTGCAGAAATCTTGTAAAAAATGTATTTGCAATTATTTTATTATTCGTATTTTGTATGTAGAATGTCTACGTCTTGTAAACTTTAAATGCTTGTAAATGAGGTAGAAGGGTATTTTTGTTTTTGCAAAAGCTGTCTAGTATAATTAGTCGTGTAACTGGTATGTCGATGGCAGTATGATTTTATTTCAAGTTGCAGTATTGTATTCAAACTTGAATGTGGTCTCTATGTTTCTTCTTAGAATGTTCATATTGTAACTATTTTACTCTTGTATAATTAATTGTGTGTGAGTGTGTGTGTGCGCATGCATGTGTGTGTATGTGTGTGTGTGTGTGTGTGTGTGTGTGTATGTTTGTGTGTGTGAGTGAGTAAGGAAGTAAGAGAACGTTGCGTGCAAGCATCGTGCTTATTTTACTTTCTAATGATGAATTATTTGTTTGCCTTTAATGTTCTTGTTATCAATGTAAAGCGCACTGAGCTCATGTGAGAAAGAGCGCTATATAAATTCCCATTATTATTATTATTATTATTATTATTATAAGGCGCACCCCAAAAAGTTTTTTTACACAAACATTCAGGTTTTGTTCTTATATTTTCTTACTATTTCATCAGTCATATTATTACGGTGCAGGGGTCTCAGTCTGAGGGAGAAAAAAACATGGGTGCAACAAAGATTTCCTGTTTTTGAATGTTACCAGAATAGGAAATTCCTTCTTTTTTGTTGTGTGGTCAAACAAGATCTTTGTGTGTCTACTGCATTTTTCAAACACTTTAAAATAAGCATTTGTATAAATTTTGGAAAAAGCAAACTAAAATACCTTCATAAATCAATTTTTGCTTCAGCTGCAGGGGGACATTACCCCATGGACCCCGGCCTTTCAGTTTTTTTCGTTTTGTGTAGTTACACCCATGAAAAAATGTATCGCCTTATACAGACAAACCTCTATTTTAAGACTTCCAAAATGTCCTGAAAAATCGGTCGTAAATTGGAGGGGTCGTATGACGGAGGTTTTCACTGGCAGCCGTAGAAAGAAAAAGTTCAGCACAGTTCATACTCTCTTCTTCATGCACACATACAATGACATATTAAAACTGGATTTGGATCTTTCCAACTCCATAGGATTGTGCAATCGATGTATTACAGTTTCACTTCGCCGACTTCTGTTAATCACCTCCACTCTCGTCCAAAGTCAGTGGTTTTCTTTTTCAAAGTCAGTGGTTTTCGTGCTTTTCCTACGCTTTCCGCCATCTTTTCTACAACAAGGGAAGCAACTCCGCTTTCAGGCCCTTGACCGTGGTTGTTTCCCTTTGCTCGAAGTCTATGCAGACGACAACAACAGTCGTAAAAACCAACAAAATGGCGGTCGTAAGTCGCGTTTTAGAGGAAGTCGTTTAAGAGAGGTCGTTTACATAGTAAAATGCATCCGTGCCAACAAATCCGGTCTCAAAGGAGAGGTGGTCGCTTAACAGAGGGTCGTAAAATAGGGGTTTGTCTGTAGTCAGAAAAATATGGCATATTGACATAAGGTGTGGACCTTATCAGGGATCAATCTTGTCACTGGACATTGTACGTAATTTGACCAGTTCGAAGAAAGTATAATGGGTCATTTTCCTAAAACAATGGGTCACAAAGAAAAGAAAGGAACATGATACAACTTGAGCACAATGAAAGTTAGTATGCAATGTTAAGTAATAAAAGAACAGTTATTTATAGAATATTGTTTCACCAAAGTCAATATGATCAATCAGTCGCAGCACAAATCAAAATCATTTAAAGTTACAAACAAACATGAGGTCAACTTAATAACTCACATGACCTATTGTCTGCAAAAACAATAGGTCATTTCAAAATTTGATGTGTCAATGACTGATGACCGGTGCTAAGAATGATCCCTCTTCTTCTTCTTCCTTTAACCATCCGCCTTCGTTTCGTCGTGTCGAAGATTCTGATGGCACTAAGGAGGGCTCTATGCATACGCTTTGTTAGAGTCAAGTCATGGTAGAGGGTCACATCAGGGTTGATTTGTGTCACGTCCAGGGTGTGATGAGTCTTTTGTTGGCAGAAGGGTGGCTGGGTGAGGAGGGGGTGGGGGACTAGTGGCAGACTGGGGAGGCGAAGAGAACATGAAAGAGAGGGGATGAAATGGGAGGGACATGAGGAGGGGGTTATAAGTTATAGTCAGAAAAATACGGTGCATTGTCTTTTTTTAAAGGCCGAAGGCAGTGCGGACAAGTACTACGTGCTGTCAATGTTCCCCTACCCCAGCGGCAGCCTGCACATGGGCCACGTCAGGGTGTACACCCTCAGTGACGCCATGGCCCGCTTTCACCGGCTGGCCGGGCGCCACGTCGTTCACCCCATGGGCTGGGACGCCTTCGGCCTGCCCGCGGAGAACGCCGCCATTGAGAGGGGAGAGAAGCCCCAGCAGTGGACCTATCGGTACGATGGGTTTTGGTTTGTTTGTTTGTTTCGTTGTTTTGTGATCATGCAAGCAGACCTGCCGTGGGTTTCTGTGCATATTTAATCACTAGACGTCTCTAATCGCTCCCAAGAATCTCAAGCCATGCCTGAGATTTAGCCTTCAAAATCTAAGGTAGGGGGTGAAATGACGTATTAACCCTTTCACCGCGAAAGTCACATTTTAGCACCACAGTGATTTAACACCAATGCCACTTAAAGGCATCAAATTGGGGTCTATTATCCGAAGACCCTATTGTTTTAGTTTTGGGAAGTGAGGGTAGACCTTATTTTATATATGTCACAGGAGAATCCCCAATACTGCAGATGGTTTTTGTTCTCTACCCAGGTAAATTTAATGGAAATCTTTTGCTGAAAAATGGCTGGTGGTGAAAGGGTTAAAAGGAAGATTTGTGCGCTAACATAGTCTTTACTCTTCAGTGAGCTAACGACGTTGCCCCTATTTCAATGGTCTGCGAGGCCTACCAAGGGCAGGCTACTGCCACCAGCTGGAGTCGCAAGCCTAGATCTACTGAAAACTCTACAAAATCGTGCAGAAAACTGGCTTAAAGCTTGGCTACAGTCTGGCAAGTGTACAAGAAAACTTGAAAACAAACAAGGAACAGGTTGTTCTGCAAATAATAATAATAATAATAATTGTACATTTATATAGCGCTTTACCTCAGATGAGCCCAAAGCGCTTTACAATCAATTTTTCATCAACAAATAGACAACAAAAACAGCATTCAGTAATGACACCAACCAGCAACAACGCATACATACAAAGCAACTCTCTCTCTCTCTCTCTCTCTCTCTCTCTCTCTCTCTCTCTCTCTCTCTCTCTCTAAGTCTAACACACATACACACACACACACACACATTTAACAACACCGACTCGTTCATCCCCCATTCAGTAAGCACACATCAACTGAGCCGCACAGACTGACATAAAAAAAGCAGTGATGTGTGTGTGTGTGTGCTCACGCGCACAGGAATTGAGGTAGAGTTTCTCTCATATTTTCGTCTTTACCCTTTAAATTGTGAAACTGGGGGTGAAAATACCCCTTAAAACTGTAAACAAGGGGGTGAGCGTACCCCTTAAAAGAGGAAAAAATCAGAAACCTTGGTACGGAAAAGCTATCCCCTTCGTAGCAAAACTGGGAAAGCTTTCTTTTGCACACCACCCCTACTTCGTAGCGCGCGAAGCTAGCCCCGAAATTAGCTGTGCAAGCAGCAGCCAGCCGCAGAAAAACAGTGAAATGAAGGGGAACCTAAGATCAAGCCGGAAGAGCATCCATGCACAGAAGAAAGGAACCACCTAGGCCTACTACCTACAAGGCGAAAACGATCGGAGAGAGAGAGAGAGAGAGACCATGTTATTATGACATGTTATTAGAGAGATTAACCCTTTCACCGCCAAAGTCGCATTTCAGCACCACAGTGATTTAACACCTATGTCACTAAAAGGCATAGAGTTGGGGTCTATTATCCAAAGACCTTATTGTCTTAGTTTTGGGAAGTAAGGATAGACCTTATTTCGTATATGTCACAGAAGAATCCCCAATACTGCAGATGGATTTTGTTCTCTACCCAGGTACATTTGATGTAAAGTTTGGGCTGAAATACGGCTGGCGGCGAAAGGGTTAATGTGTGTTATGTTTATGATAAAGAATAGATATAAACCTCGAACGAAATTCCCCAATTTGTTTTCTTAATCTAGAAAACAAAAAAATGTGATCTCCGGCTAAAAAAATAAATTAAAAAAAGCTGTGCTAGCAGCTTTGCAGGGTGCTAGCTTTCCAAAGTAAAATGGCAGCCAAGTTCGTGTTCAAATGGATCTCTGTGTTTGAACATTGTGTCATTTTCTAATAATTAATTGAGGATTTTTTGATCAGCTGAGTATTGATAATTACAGAAGTGCTAATTTTCCGGATCATGCTGGAGAACCAGGTTTTTTGGGGGTTGCCGAAACTTGTGGCTTTTGGTTTTGGGGGGTGCCGAAACTTGTGGCTTCTGGTTTTGGGGGTGCCGAAACTTGTGGCTTCCGTTTTTGGGGGTGCCGAAATTTGTGGCTTCAGGTGTTTTGGAGTGTCAAAACTTGTGGTTTCCGGTTTTGAGAGTGCTAAGACTTGTGGCTTCCGGTTTTGAGAGTTAATACTTGTACATTCCGGTTTTGAGAGTGCTAAGACTTGTGGCTTCCGGTGTTGAGGGTGCTAAAACTTGTACATTCCGGTTTTGAGAGTGCTAAGACTTGTGGCTTCCGGTTTTGAGGGTGCTAAAACTTGTACATTCCGGTTTTTGAGAGTGCTAAGACTTGTGGCTTCCGGTGTTGAGGGTGCTAAAACTTGTACATTCCGGTTTTGAGAGTGCTAAGACTTGTGGCTTCCGGTTTTTGGAGGGTGCTAAAACTTGTACATTCCGGTTTTGAGAGTGCTAAGACTTGTGGCTTCCGGTGTTGAGGGTGCTAAAACTTGTGGCTTCCGGTTTTGTGGTGTGCTGAAACTTATGGCTTCCGGTTTAGGGGGTGCTCAAACTTGTGGCTTCCGGCTTCTGGAGTTAAGATCGATAAAAAAAACATTGGAAAAAAAGGTTCCCTGGATGAGAGACATGAGGAAAACGTCATTGCAAGTTTCGTAAGCAATGACGTGATTTTGTGCAAACTTAGATATATGTATAGCCACCTGCGTCCTGCTCAACAAAAGTTTTGATGATTGTGAATAATATTATTCCTCCAGGTTGGAGCTTTTGCCGTAGAAGATGACGTAAAGAATTGCTCCCCCCACCTCCCTCCCCTGGTTGGTTGACTATTGGTTGACTATTGGAGGTTTTGACATACCGTATTTTTCGGACTATAAGGCGATACTTTTTTTCCCCAGACTGAGACCCCTGCGCCTTATAACATGACTACTAAAACAGTAAGAAAATACAATAACAGAATCTGAATTTGGTGTAAAATTTGGGGTGTGCGCCTTATAATTTTAAAAAAAATGGTAATTGTCTTCTGCCGAAGATGGCGTAAAGAAGTATGTGTGTGTGTGAGTGTGTGTGTGTGTGTGTGTGTGTGTGTATGTTGCTTTACATGGCTTGCCATCATGTTTTTCTCTCTTTTTTTCTTTTTTTTTCTCTTTTTTTTTTTTTCTCTCTCAGAAACATTGCCAACATGAAGCAGCAGTTAGATCAACTTGGCTGCAGCTTCGATTGGCACCGGGTGAGTCGATAAACTGACACGTCTTTGTTGTTGGCACAAAAGTGCCTTCTGACAATGATGTCGCTGCGTTGAAAGTGGAAATAAAAAGCATGTCATCTCTGTTCTATGTTCTTGTGCTTTGCTTTTTGTTTAGTTTTTAACCCTTGCGCTGCCAGCCGTGCTTTAACCCCAAAATGCCATTAAACTTAACTGAGTAGAGACAACTACAGACAAACCCCTATTTTACGACCCTCTGTTAAGCGACCACCTCTCATTTGAGACCGGATTTGTTGGCACGGATGCATTTTACTATGTAGACGACCTCTCTTAAACGACTTCCTCTAAAACGCGACTTACGACCGCCATTTTTTGTTGGTTTTTACGACCGTTGCTGTCGTCTGCATAGACTTCGAGCAAAGGGAAACAACCACGGTCAAGGGCCTGAAAGCGGAGTCGCTTCCCTTGTTGTAGAAAAGATGGCGGAGAGCGTAGGAAAAGCACGAAAACCACTGACTTTGAAAAAGAAAACCACTGACTTTGGACGAGAGTGGAGGTGATTAACAGAAGTCGGCGAAGTGAAACTAATACATCGATTGCACAATCCTATGGAGTTGGAAAGACCCAAATCCAGTTTTAATATGTCATTGTATGTGTGCATGAAGAAGAGAGTATGAACTGTGCTGAACTTTTTCTTTCTACGGCTGCCAGTGAAAACCTCCGTCATACGACCCCTCCAATTTACGACCGATTTTTCCGGACATTTGGGAAGTCTTAAAATAGAGGTTTGTCTGCAATATTGGGAGTTCCTCTGTGACATGTGTAACATTAGGCCTATCCTTAACTCCCAAAATTAAGAAAATAGGATCTTTGGATTACAGTCCCTGATTTGATGCCTTTTAGTAACATGGGTGTTAAATGACTGTGTTGCATAAATGCGACATTGGTGGTGAAAGGGTTAAATCGGTTATATTTAGAGGCATACGTTCAACAAAAATGTCCCCCAAATGGCGGTAAATTTGTAAAAAAAAAAATCCGGTTGAATTTAATTTTCATAAAATTCGATGACATGAAGAAATTGCAAGTAACCCAATTGTTTTTTTGTTTAGAAAATTGATAAATACATGGTTTAAAAAATGTTTTCTTAATATTTAGGCCATTTATTGTGTTATTTGAATGTTCTTTTCACTCTGAAATCAACTAAATACTTCGATAAACGAACGACAAACGAACAACAGTTTATTTATGCAGGGAAATGAGTTAAGCATGCATGGTTTTTTTTAACATTCAGTACTGTGGAATAATGCATTTGTGAAACCAAATCAAATTATTGTGCCATTTAAATGTTGTCGTGGTTATTTTTTCAATCTCAAATGAACTTGACACTTCAGTGAAGCGGTTTTTTTGTTTTGTTTTACGATTGATGAATTCTGGAATGAGGGCTTTTATGCATTACATCCGCAAGTTCCGTGCGGAAACCCCACACGCTTGTATAAGAAATAAGCGCATGGGTTTCCGCGTGTAATGTTCTTACTTCCAGATTATTATTTTTTTTTTTTGTTATAACATTTTTTATTTCCCTCTCTCATCCCTCCGTTCTATAATTACTTCATTATCCATCAACATGCATTTTTCAATATTAACTCATTCCATGCTGGCCAGTTGCTTCCCTTTGCAAGCGTTCTGTACTGGCCGATTTGCATAGGTTGCAAAAAAATTATTTTCTAAATAATGGTAACAGATACAAACGTGACATTTAGGCAATATGTACACAATATACAGTACTAACACCTGCAACAGTTTCAAAGCATCCACTTGATTAGTTTTGATTTGTGATATTTTAAAATAAATGCATGTTTTGTCAAGCCAGGCACACTCATAATAGCGAAAATATATTCTGATCGCTTCTCTGCCTTTTTCAGTGGTTGAATACAAAAACTTGTGGCGGTGCCATAGCCGATGAGGTTTAATTAACCGAGGCGTGGTCACCGCTACAGCTATCTGTATTAATTTTAAAAATCGGGACTTTACTGGTTTCGTACTGCCTCCGGGCATTGCCTCCAGTATTGTTCCCACCATATTTGTATTTACAAATGTCCCATATGTGTCTGATTAAGACCAAGAGGACGTAAAACTCCATTTACTTCTTTTACTACTTTTGCAGGATCTTTATAATTTTAAATGCCCCAAATGGTCTTTTGACCCAGAAGGCGTTACATCTCTATTTTTCTCTCTCTCTCTTTTGGCTAAGACAGTGATTCAGGAATATAAATTTTTGTTTATACCCTGGTTGGTTTGTTCAGCCCGTCGTACATGGCGAAAGCCGATACGCGACGTTAAACTGAACTTCCATCCCAACCGGCAGCCAGCCAATCAGTGTCAGAGGCATGAATGAAACGTGGTAGTAGCCCTCTGAGCCACTTTGAAGCACGCATGACTGTTAACCTATGAACTATGAATTTTTAAAGTTCACATGCGATATCCCGTTACCTTAGTAACGAGGCGTTGTGCGCATGCTCTGCGACGAGAGCGCAGGTTAGTATAGAAAGAGTTAAGCATATTAATAATTTAATTTATATAATTTATATTATATGTATAATAAATGTATGAATCAGTCAAACAATAAATTCCATGTACAATCTAAAGTTTCTTTGTGCTTTTGAGTTGAAAGTGTGCATGAGTGGGTGAGTTTGTAATAGTGTTGAAATGAGAAGGTTGTAAATTGTGTATAACGATAACTTAGTGATTACCAAGAGGGTTGGTTTTTTTCCATCTGTAAGCAAACATGAAAATGTAACATAACATTACTACAGATTTTCATAGAAAACACATACATTCACAGATTAGATAACATTCACAAAAACATATCCATAGAACATACATAAACTCTCTCTCTCTCTCTCTCTCTCTCTCTCTCTCTCTCTCTCTCTCTCTCTCTCTCTCTCTCTCTCTCTCTCTCTCTCTCCCTCCCTCCCCTCTCTCCCATTCATATAAACTTTCTCTTCTAAAGCCTACATACCAAAAATTCACATGTCTCTACGTAGTTTTATGCATTTCCCCACTTCCTCAAATAACATAACATTAAACAGAATGAAGAAGAAAAAACAACAACATCAAAAAACATTTATCCAAATTTGAATCCCCAGGTGTCAGTCACAGTCAAATTTGTTTTTTTATGTGCTGACAACAAAAGACTAAAAAAATTACAATTTCCATTCTGTAAACAGGCCAAATTCATCTAATTTAAGAACCCACAAATAAAAGAAGGCATGTTATATCAATATAAACCTACAATTACAATTCAAAATTATTATTATTATTATGTTATACTTTACTTTCTTCGATAAGAAATAAGTGCATGGGTTTCCGCGTGTAATGTTCTTACTTCCAGATTATTATTATTTTTACGGATTGCGCATGGGTTTCCGCACGGAACTTCTGTGTACCGTCATTTTCGGGTTATAAGGCAAAACATTTTTCTCCTATTTCGACCTATTAGTGAACAAAATCGTGAGAAGAGAGGCAACGATTGCCTGTGTTCAGTACAGTCTACTGTGAGTCAGACATCGAAAGTGGTCACGAGTCGCCGATACGACGAATACTCGTGTTAAAATGCTTCACAATCCCTACTATCGCACGATATACCGTCCAAACAGATGCCGTAACCCTTCACTGGATGTAAAAAGCATCGTTGTAGAGCTTAAAATGCCATAATTCTACCAGTTTTCGTGAAGAATTGTCCAAACACAACAACCGGAAGCAGCTCAAACGGAAGTTCGATGATTTGAGAAGGGAGCCAACTCTCGTTTATGACAGTAGTAATGGCGGTCGGTAAGCGTTTACAGGATGCGTACAGGCTTCAAAAGTTTGACTTTCTTTTGTGAGGTGTGTATCGCCTTATAAACGAGTCGCCTTTTACTTGAATTTTTTTCAGATTTTTCTTGAAAATTGCCATATTGCCTAATGATCCGAAAAATATGGTATGTCGTCGGTGAAATTCAAAAACCTTGTATCTCAATTTTTGGGTTTTTTGAGTTAGATGCATAGTCAGCTCTCTAATTTTTCCCGCCACCTTCCACCAAAAGCTTGTATCTCTAACGACTTTCTCTCTGGGGTAAATGAGGTTGTGAAAATAGACGAAAAACTCGTAAGTCCCAAATTCAGATCTAGTTAACGACAAAAACCTTGTATCTTCGTTCTTTTCAAATCTAAAAAAATTAATTTAAGTAATTTTAGCAAAATGCAGAACTAAACTCGCAATGTCTTGAACAACATAGTTAATCAATTGTGGTCAACGCGGTTAATTTTTAAAAAAGTTTTTTGACATTTTTCTCAAAACTACCAAAATTGAGATACAAGGTTTTTGAATTTCACTGACAATATGTATGCTTACTCTGATTGTGTTTCTATCTGTTTGTGTGTGTGTGACAGGAGTTTGCCACCTGTGACCCGGCCTATTACCGCTGGACTCAGCACCTCTTCCTTCAGATGATGGAGGCTGGACTAGTCTACCAGAAAGAGGTGGGGAATCTTTGATTATCGCATCTGCCAAGGGGGTACCGTTTTTCTCCGCATCTGTCTGTTGTTGTTGTTGTTGTTCTCTGGCTTAAAGACTCCAGGGATCGTCCCAACAGCCTAAAGCAATTGAACACTACGGTACAAATGTGCCAGTTAAGGATGAGAACTTGACGTGTGTGACCCGTTTTCGATTACCCCGCCACATGGGCAGCCACACTCCGACTTCGAAGACAAAGGTCATTGGTCAGAGGCTAAGGAAACGAGCCCAAAATGCTGCCGCGCCGCTGGTTGATCTAGCGCTTTCACGCTCTAGTTTCATATAAAAAGTTTTTTGTTTGTTTTTTATTTTTGACTCCGTTGCGTTTTTGTAAGTGAGTGGGGGGAGGGACTGGGACCATGTTGACTCCTTTGTTTCTTATTATGACCATTCCTCCCTTATAAGACCTCCCGTTATAAGACTCCCTCCCATTTGAGACCACCTTCTTTGAGACATTGCCCTTCTTTGTAAGTATTAAAATTACCTCCCTTATGCAACTCCCTCCCACTTGTTTAAGTACTTAGTTTGGATGTTCTTTTTCAAGGTCTTATAAGGGAGGTTCCAATGTATTTTCATATCAAACTTCTTGTGTGTGTGTGTGTGTGTGTGTGTGTGTGTGTTTTCTTCTTTCCTTTGTGTTTATGTAAGGGGGGGGGGGGGGGGGGACTGGGCCCAAGTTGACTCCATTTTTTGTTATTACAGTGGAACCTCCCTTATGAGACCTTAAAAAATAATGTGAAAATCCGTTTAACGTCCTCCGGTCTGAAACAGACACATATTGGACATTAGTAGATATAAAGATGGTGGGAACGATCCTGGAGGCAATGCCCGGAGGCAGTGCAACTCCAGGAAGGTCCTGAATTTTTAACGATACAGGTTAAAAAATCATCCAAAATGAGGTCTTATAAGGGAGGTCATTTTAATGCTTACAAAGAAGGGCAGTGTCTCAGAGAAGCAGGTCTTATGTGGGAGGGAGTCTTATAATGGGAGGTCTTATAAGGGAGGTTCCATATTTTCATATGAAACCTCCCTTTTCTGAACACTTTTGACTCGGTGGTGTTTCCGTAGGGTGAGGTGAACTGGGACCCCGTGGACATGACGGTGCTGGCTGACGAGCAGATCGACGAGGTCGGGAGGTCGTGGAGGTCGGGGGTCAAAGCGGAGAAGCGCTTCCTGAAGCAGTGGTACATCAAGACCACGGCACTAGCCCAGGTAAATCATTCTTTTGTGAAATCTGCGGTTTTTTTGTTTTTAGTATTTGGTATATTATAGTACTGTTAGTACTATAATAGTGGTGTAGAGTGGCACAGTGGTATCGCGTTCGCTTCGTGTCAAGTAAACCCGAGTTCGAACCTGGGTACAGGGGATTTTTTCCTCTCATTCTGCACTAGGCCTTAACAGTCTGAACGTGGAGTCTTTTCGGATGAGACGATAAACCGAGGTGCCGTGTGCCCATGCACTTAGCATACGTTAAACCCAGTGGCAACGAAAAAGTTGTCATTTGGTCAAAATTTACCCCCCCCCCCCCCCTCCCTCATCAATGACAAAAATCTCATGCAAATTTTTTTTATTTTTATAAATTGGGTGGCGCGCCTCTGGCTGCGACGCGCTCTCCAGGTGGGAGCAACCCGAATTTCACAGAGATGCCTCTGTGACTATAAAGTACCTAATACCTAATACCACTTCTACTACAAGAACGGGGAATACAGTGGCACTTCCCTATGGATTTTAGCGCTCTATGAAATAAAATTATTATTAACGGTGGACCCTGACGGATGAGTTTTTGCAAGAAACACGTCGAGATCACCAGAAAGACAGCCTTTTCAAGGATCGGAACACTCACTTTGCTCTGGTTTCCTAGAAATTAAACCGTAAAAACGGTGATTCCTCCTTGGCGGAGATGCCGGAGAGAGAAGCCATTTTGGATGGGGTGTGTGGAGAGTGGTTGAAGCTTTTTCTTCTTTGTAGTGCAATAAACATTTTTTTTAGAGCTATTTCCTTTGTTGTGAGTGAAACTCCTTTCGGTAAACTGTATAAAAAAAATTTAAAAATTAAAATTAAAATAAAAAGGCTTGTATTGCGGAAATTTTGTGCAAACGATTTAGTCTAAACTCAGGCGGCCATTAGAAAAGAGAAGGCACTTGACTGAATTTGACTTCCAGCACCTCTGAAAAAATTTGACTTCCAGCACCTCCAGCGCCAAGGAGGAATCACCAATTTGGCGGTTTGATTTCTTAGAAAACAGAGCAAAGTTAGTGTTGCAATCTCTGTAAAGGGTGTTTTCCTGGTTATCTCGACGTGTTTCTGGCAAAAACTTCATCCGTCAGGGTGCTCCTTTAAGACCTTCCCCATTAAGAATCCCTCTAAGATCTGGGCCCAAAAAAATTTCACCGATTTTTCCCCACCTTTATATCCGAGTGTCCACCTTCCTATTAAGACCCTTCTCTTTTAAGACCTTTGGCGTGGGGGCTGATTTTTCAAGGTCTTAATAGGAGGTTCCACTGTACAATGCAATCAGAACAGGGGGGGGGGGGGGGGGGGGGGGGAGGGTGGGGGGGGGGGGGGGGGGGGGGGGGGGGGGGGGGGGGGGGGAGGGGGGGGGCTGTGTTTTTTATGTCTGTTTGTGTACCTGTGTGTGTGTGTGCGTCTGTGTTTGAAACATTCTTAACCCCTTGACTGCCACCAACGTATTACATACTGACCTGATAGCAATCACTGATGATGTCATCAGATGAAGAGGAATAACCCTGATATGGTGGCTTTCGCTTTTAGCGTAATCAAGAGAGTGATATCCCCAGACCATTTTGACAGATTGGCTCTGTCAGTTCTTTACCATGTCATGATTTTCCCAATTATTTTTTCTTTAATTTTCTCTGGCAGTCAAGGGGTTAAACTTTTTGGGCGCCCCTTGCAAAGAAGGTTCTCTTCTTCCATAATGCATGTTACAACAAGACAGTGTTCTTTTAAAGAACTAAATAACACAAGAAAGATGAAGTAGTGACTGCTGTACTTTTGAAATGAATAGGTAAAAAAACAAGGTGAAGGGAAAAGTACCTGAGAGGGGGGGGGGGGGGGGGGGGGGGAGGGGGGGGGCAACCGATGTTTCGTGTCATAAACACTTCGACTGGGAATGCAGGAAAAAGTTGACTGGAAGGCTTTTTGGCTCACGTCGTTTTTTAAAGCAAAGTGAGTCTATAGTATCGTACATGTTTTGGCTCACGTCGTTTTTTAAAGCAAAGTGAGTCTATAGTATCGTACATGTTCGGTGTGTGTGTGTGTGTGTGTGTGTGTGTGTGTGTGTGTTGCGTCCGTGGCCCCGACCTTTAACCTTAACTCAAACCTTAACGTTGTCATTTTCTCTAAACATAATAAGGCGTTAGAGGGTTAAAGTTAGCAGGATACTTGATTTTGACGTGAGCCTTCAAGTCACGACGATCAAAGCAGTCAGATACATTGATAAAGAACAAAATAAAGATAATCATTTGTTGCAGAGATTACTGTTGTGCAACCTTTAACCTTGACTCAGTCACACTCTTCAAACTAAAGAAGACTCACTCTCCACTGAAACTTTAACGTTGTCATTTTCTCAAAAAAACATAAGATGTTAGAGGGTTAAAGTTAGCAGGATACTTGATTTTGACGTGAGCCTTCAAGTCATGGCGATCAAAGCAGTCAGATACATTGGTAAGGAACAAAAGAAAGAAAATCATTTGTTGCAGAGATTACTGTAACTGTTGTGTTGTACCGAGTAGGAGATACATACTGGAAAGAAGACTCTCCATTAGATATACAAAAACGCTCTTTAAAAAGAAACACAAGACTTCAGGTGTGTACAAATAGGTACATTTTAACGTCGTCAACTTATATTTTCTGTAACAAATGGATGTACCGAGTGTGTGCGTTGACGGCCCGGTTGTTTAGCTTTATTTGCGCCTTTGAGTAAGGGGATTGGTCACTATGTTTTTTCTGAAAGCTTGGTCAATATGCTTTTCAATTTTACTTGTTTGCCAAAAATAAAAATAGGGCTCCACTATGTTACATGCGCATACATATAATTAAATTTTAAAGAAAGGGGTAGGGGTGCATAGAAATAATTTTAATTTACACAGTAAAATAAAAATTAATTCTGTTTTCAGATGCACAAGTGTCTACATAACAGTATTCTCTCTATACAGGCATGGGAATTCCCATGCCTGCTATAGTAATAAAAATCAGACGTGAGCCTTGCAGGCTTTGCCTCTTGTTTTTATATTTGAAGTCAGTGAGCACAGTTCAAGACTTGAAAGGGCAGTGGTTGAAGAACTGTAACTGTAATCACTTTGCCATCCCAGTGCTGCCCACTTCTTCAACCACTGCCCTTTCAAGTCTTGAACTGTGCTCACTGACTTCAAATATAAAAAAGCCTTCCAGTCAACTTTTCCCTGCATTCCCAGTCGAAGTGTTTATGACACGAAACGTCGGTTGCCCCCCCTCTCAGGTACTTTTCCCTTCACCTTGTTTTTTTACCTAAATAACATAAGGATTAACTCAATCATACCGAATAGCCATCATTATCAAATAAATAAATAAGCAGCAATTGAACATAAATCTCTAAAGAATCCACTTGTTTATCATAAAACCAGCTTCACAAGGGGTTTATTTATAATATAAGAACAAAGGAAAGAAAAAACAACAAATGGAACATAAAGGGAACATGAAAAAGGGGCGTGTGTGATTATGATCAACATGATCATTTCGAAAATAGAATTACAAAGGTATGACAAAGGAAAGCAAATATCCCAATGTAAGTATTAATGCAGTGGACTAAACACTATATATTATGATAAATCATACACAGACATTAATAATAAATGGTTGTGTTTCAGTCTCTGTACGAAGGGCTGAGTGAGGTGGACCAGGCCCTGTGGGGGGACATTATCCTGCTGCAGAGACACTGGATCGGCCAGTGCCAGGGGACCAGGCTCAGGTTTGAGCTCTCCGTGAGTTGCCTTGCTCATTTTAAATCACCCATGTCACTGATAGGCATCAAATGAGGGTCTGTCAACCAATAACCTTATGTTCTTAATTTTTGGAGGGATAGGGCAGGTCCTATTTAATGCATGTTACAGAGGAATCCCCACATTTTGCAGACAAAATCTTTTCTCTACCCTGGTAAGCTTAATGGTGCATTTCGGCTGAAGAATGGCTGGCGTTGAAAGGGTTAAAAACTGTCTGTTTCTGTTGGGGGTGGGGAGGGGCGGGGTGGGGGGGGGGGACATTGCCCAGCTGCAGAGACACTGGATCGGCCACTGCGAGTGGACCAGTGAGCTCTCTGCGAGTTTCCTACCTCAGTTTATGCCATGCTAAAAAAAACCAACTCTGTTTCTGTTGGGGTGGGGCGATGGGGGGGGGTGGGGGTGGGTGGGGGGTGTACATTGTCCAGCTGCAGATTGCGTGATGCCATAAGCAAGCTCAGACGAAATTGATTTGGATGTCTTTGAAACTTCAATGTAATGTATCTATGGAGAGAGAGAGAGAGAGAGAGAGAGAGAGAGAGAGAGAGAGAGAGAGAGAGCAGTTCGCGCGGTAGTGGTTCACGCTGCAGGGTTTCACACAGTAAGGTCTTTGCGCAGTAGGGTTTTGCACAGTAGCAATTCGCGCAGTAGGCATGAATCGGTTGTGATGCGCATGCGTTGTGTGTTCACAGGCAGTGGAAGGGGAGGGGTTTGATCCCCTGGACATCTACACCCCAGCCCCGGAAGCCATGCACGGGGTGGCCTTTGTGGCCCTCTCCCCGAGCCACAGACTGAACCAGTCGGCGTATTACCAGGTGGGTGAGTGGGGATGTACCCTGGGCAAGGCTTCTCCTTCATCTGAACCAGTCGGCGTATTACCAGGTGGGTGAGTGGGGATGTACCCTGGGCAAGGCTTCTCCTTCATCTGAACCAGTCGGCGTATTATCAGGTGGGTGGGGATGTACCCTGGGCAAGGCATCTCCTTCATCTGAACCAGTCAGCGTATTACCAGGTGGGTGGGGATGTACCCTGGGCAAGGCATCTCCTTCATCTGAACCAGTCGGCGTATTACCAGGTGGGTGGGGATGTACCCTGGGCAAGGCTTCTCCTTCATCTGAACCAGTCGGCGTATTACCAGGTGGGTGGGGATGTACCCTGGGCAAGGCTTCTCCTTCATCTGAACCAGTCGGCGTATTACCAGGTGGGTGGGGATGTACCCTGGGCAAGGCTTCTCCTTCATCTGAACCAGTCGGCGTATTACCAGGTGGGTGGGGATGTACCCTGGGCAAGGCTTCTCCTTCATCTGAACCAGTCAGCGTATTATCAGGTGAAATTATGATGGTCTCGTGATGTGTGATGTCATAGATGATGTCGTCCCCCGAAGACGGAGTGTGGCTGCTCACGTGGCGTGGTAATAAAAAACAACCCGGTCACGCACGCAATGTTCTCATCCCTAGCTGATGCATTGGTACCGTAGTGTTCAAGTGCTTTGGCTGTTGGGATGATCCCTGGAGTCTTTTAGCTAGGGTATGTCAACAACAACAACAACAACGACATAGATGACGTCATAACTTATGATGTCATAGCCCTGGAATGATGGTTTTGTGGTTTAGACAAGTCAAGAAAGTTATATATCTCTCGACCCCTTTCCCAGATTGAGTCCTAACAGGTCTTTTAATTTTTATTTTAACCCCTTGACTGCCACCAACGTATTATGCGTGTATTGCGTACGATGAGGAAGAGGAATAACCCTGATAAATTGGGTTTTGCTCTAACACAGTCAAGAGAGTTATACCCCCAGACCATTTTGCCAGATTGGCTCTATCAGTTGTCTTTTTTTTTTATGGCTTGACTTGCCCAATGATTTGTTTTTCTTTAATTTTCTCTGGCAGTCAAGGGGTTAAGAATAGCAATTCTTTCTCAGTTTTCCTCTGGCAGTCAAGGGGTTAACCTTGCTTCTGTTGTTGCGCTTTCTGTCTGTAGCCTTCCTTCCTTCCGTATAGCGACCACAGTCACTGTTGACTATTCTGTAGCCAGTGATTGAAATACGTGTATCTACACATTTTGTCCATTTGGTATGTCATAATAGTATTGCTTTTTGTTTGTGGCTCAAGCCACAAACCTATAACTCACTTTGTCGGTCGGTCTGTCTGTCGGTCCAAAATTGTCGCACATTTTGACAAAATGTTGCACTTCAAATCGAGGCTACACTTCAAAATTAATTGAGGCCGCTCTTTAAAATGATGTATTTTAAAAGCGTGCAAAATAATAAACATACGTAATACAGACACTACAACAGACACGACGAGTATGCGGTGCTTCTTTCGATGAGTATAAGTAGGATACATAGTTTTAAATGTTTTCCAAAAGATATAAAAAGTTACGAAATGGTGCAGAGATAACATTCTGGTTTACAGATTAAAATTATTGAAAAGCCAGGGGAGGTGACTCATGATTGGAGTGGTAAAAATAGACCGCGTGCCACAAACTATGGCGATTTCGCGCTTGTTTTTTAACCCTTTCGCCGCCAGACACTTTTTGCAATTTTTTCTCTCCATTAAGCGTACCTGGGTAGAGAAAAAAATTAATCTGCAGTATTAGGGATTCCGCTATGACATGAGGAAGGCAAGGCCTGTTCTTACCTCCCAAAATTAAGAAAAAAAGGCTCTTAATGGGTGTTAAATCATTGTGGTGCAAAAATGCGACATTGGCGGTGAAAGGGTTAATTGAATCCTTATGGGGATGCCGGGGGGGGGTGGGGGGTGTCTTTCGTACAAATAGTTCCCCTCACCTTCTGGAAGTTCTGTGCTTGTAACTTCCTCTAATCTGTCTCTCTCTTTGACTCTGCCTTTTCCCTTGCTTTGTTCTGACTTTTTCAAAAAAATCTTCCATAAAGTTTTCTCCTTTGAGCTCCTCCGAAATCGGAATGTGTCGGCTGTACGCAGCGGGGAGACCAGTGAAAACTGGAAAACGGACACATTGTGGCCTAATGGCCTGGGAATGCAGAAGAATAATAATAATTGAATCATGTTTTCTTTAATGTCAGTTTATTTTGTCTTGTGTGTGTGTGTGTGTGTGCATGCGCACGCTTCTGTCTGTGAGCAGACATGCATGCATGTGCTTTTGGTTATGTTCCTGTGTGCTTTTTGCGTAATATTGATAGCTGGTTGATGTCTGATTTGGTTTTTTTGTCTACTGATATTTTTTTTACTTACATTATCATGGAAGTAATAATTGGTTTGTATAATGTCTTTGGTGATTTTTAAGTCAAGGGAAATCAAGTTTTATTTTGTTCGATATTGTTTCATTGTTTTTCTTGTTGCTTTGTCATAATTATAGTCGGTGAAAATCAAAACCCTCGTATCTCGATTTTGGGGGGGTTTGAGTTAGATATATAGTCAGCTATCTAATTTTTCCCGCCACCTTCCACCAAAAGCTTGTATCTCTAACGACTTTCTATCTGGGGTAAATGAGGTTGTGAAAATAGAAGAAAATCTCGTAAGTCCCAAATTCAGATCTAGTTAAGGAAAAAAACCTTGAATCTTCGTTCTTTTCATGTCTAAAAAAATTTTTTTTAAAGTAATTTTAACAAAATGCAGGACTAAACTCACAATGTCTTGAACAACATATTCATCATAGTTAATCAATTGTGGTCAATGCGGTTAATTTTTAAAACAGTTTTTTGTTTTTTTTCTCAAAACTACCAAAATTGAGATACAAGGTTTTTGAATTTCACTGACGATATGCTAGTTCATTTTTGTTCGTTGCATTGTTTTGTTATCAAAAGATACGTTAAAGTTTCATTGTATTTTTTTTTATCCCCAGGAAAACGTGCCTGCAGATGCTAAAGGTGAGGTTTTAGTTAAGCTTTGAAATATTTAAATTGTCACAAAAGCAGTGACTTTAACAGACCTGTTTACCTTTCCGAATTTGCAGTAATTTTTACGAAACAAGTCAAATTACGATAATTATGGCGACGAAAAAAAACCTCGAAAAAACCCCACCACTACAGTTGCGTCGGCAAGCAATGCTTTTAAAACAATGCGGTGAAAAGTCATTCCGGTTCCCAGCATACAACGCGCGTCAATTTCTTTTCATTCTGTTTCAAGATGGCGTCAAAGCGACCGCGTAGTGAGAGTTCTAGGTCAAATGATCCAAAATCTGATGGAAAGACGCCAAAGAAAAGGCAAATACATGGTTTAAAAAATGTTTTGAAAGGTCTCCCAGTGCACTATTGCTTGCATATAATTGTGTCATTACAAATAGTTTTCTTGTTAATCGGGTTTTGTGAAGAAAAAGAATCGTCCGCGCGTTGGATTTTTTTAATTTTTTTAAATTACTATATAAAAAAAATCAGAAATTACAAATTTGCAAAATAGTGGTAAACAGGTCTCTTTTAACGCTCAAAACTGAAATCATGAAAACAGCATTTCCAACAGAAATGACTAGTGTTTTATCCAGAGAGACAATGAATTAACCCTCTTGTTACAGACAAAAATTCTACTGGTGTTCAGATTCTTTCACACATTTTCGAGAAAATCTGTGTTTTGAATCTATCACATCATTGCAAGTGAGAAGCTTCTTCATAAGCCAGAACTTAGTGCGTGATGACAATGCGATCAGAGGGTGTCTCAGAGTGGGGGCAAGCTATGGGCGGTTTTGGGCGGCTTGAAATCACAGAGGCAACTTCCGGCTGGCCGTTTTGGGGCGGTATAAATGCAAGAGGGTTAAATTACAGAATTGATAGGATATGCCTAAAGTAAGACCAAAATTGCATTGTTAAAATGCTATGAATCCCAGTGCATGTACATTTTATTTTATTTTGTGCAGAACAAACACAAAAACAACAAAGGAATAATGTATCCAAACAGGAAAACTATTGTGTGCTAATTGATACATCTTTTTTCAAAATAATAATAATAGTACATTTATATGGCGCTTTACCTCAAATGAGCCCAAAGCGCTTTACAATCAATTCTTCATCAACTAGTAGCTAACAAAAAAAGTATTTAAGAATGACACAAACCAGCAACAATGCATATAATTATATACAAAGCAACTCTCTCTCTCTCTCTCTCTCTCTCTCTCTCTCTCTCTCTCTCTCTCTCTCTCTCTCTCTCTCTCTCTCTCTCTCTCACACACACACACACACACACACACACACACACACACATGTTGTTTTTTAAGCTAAATCCTACCCTGCATATTGAATTATTCACACATCCTGGATATCGATTCTGATCGCTTCTCGGCCTTTTGGCTAAGACAGTGATTCAGGAACATAAATTTTTGTTTATACCCTGGTTGGTTTGTTCAGCCCGTCGTACATGGCGAAAGCCGATACGCGACGTTAAACTGAACTTCCATCCTGGATATTAATTATTTATGCATGAACATAGATGAACATTTTGTTTGACACCGTATGTGCTGTGGATTGTCTTTTGCAGATATCCCTCTTTTGCTCAGAGCTCAACACCCTCTGACTGGGGACAGTGTCCCTGTCGTTGTGTCGTCATCGCTGGAGTGGGATGACTTCAACGATGCACAGCTAGGTCAGTGGTCATATGCGCAAAAGAATATGGATGTGGTGGAGGTAGACTTACTTTGGTCAAAAAAATGGCAACATTGGGCAACATTCCCATTTTGAGTACCATAATTCATGGACTATAAGCCACAACTTTTTTTTGGGCTGACCTCCCCCCCACCCCACCCATACCTCTAGTACAGTGTTGCGGCCTAAACGTCATACATATCGAACATGCCCAGACGCGCTCGCATTCCCACCGTCAGTCACCCCACGCAAACACATACTCGTAGGTATACAAACATGCACATGCACATATGCACAAACTCATCCTTCCCTCCCCCCCCCCCCCCCCCACACACAAACACACTCACATCAAAGCACACACGCACTCACACATGTACACACACACATATGCGTAGTAGTAATAATAATAATAATAATAATTGATAGCATTTCTATAGCGGCTTTCTATAATTATTTTACACTCAAGGCGCTTCCATTCACTGATACACCTGCAGTCACACAAGACATTATTACCCAATCATTCACCCAGGTACAAAATCAAGAAGGAAAAATGTACAAACCGAATGAGCTTTGAAAGTAGTGAGTCTTGAGTTTAGCTTTATAGATAGTTGGTTCATGGCGGAGATCGACTGGGAGGGAATTCCAAACAGCAGGGGCACTGAAACTGAAACTGCGGTCACCAAATGATTTTAGATTTATTTTTGGAACTTTCAGAAGTTTTGTGTTTGAGGACCTGAGTGAGCGGGAGGGAGTGTAGGTGTGAGTGTAGTAGTGGTAAAGGTGCTGTTATTTAGTGTCACTGTTGTTCAATATCTACTGTGCAGGCATTCCCAGTGTGGATGGGTCGGCAGAGGCCGTGGCCCATCATCTGGGGCTGTCCTATCAACACGTACTGCAGGGCGCCGAGGGTGAGCAGACCATGGTCAACTCGGGACAGGTCATTCATCCTCTTCTTCTTGGTTTAACCCTTTCACCGCCAGCCAAGTTTCAGCAAAAAATGTCCATTGAACTTACCTGGGTAGAGAACAAAATCTTAATATTGGGGATTCCTCTGTGACATATTTAAAGTAAGGCCTATCCTTAGCTCCCAAAATTAAGAGAATAGGGTCTTTGGATAACAGACCCTGATTTGATGCTTTTTAGTGACATGGGTGTTAAAAAATCATTGTGGTGCTAAAATGCGACATTGGCGGTGAAAGGGTTAAACAAATTTTTATTGAGAATCACATAGTAAGGCAGCAACATAAACAAATGAGAAAGAGCACAACAAGCTTAACTCATTCGCATCGCAACGATTTTGAATTAGTAAATTATTTATAAAGAATTTGAAGGAAAAAAAAAACCAAACGCCCTAGTTTAGCTGGTGGGTATATTTCAAATTTTATTGATCCTTTTGCGAACACACTCAACCATGGACTAAAAGTAACGCGAAAGCTGTGCCTACCCAAGTCAAAGTTAAAGAATGTTAAATAGCTCTATCTTCTGAAATGAAATCGCAATGTATGCAAAACTGCCATTACGTCTGGTTTTCTTACATAAACCAACTAAACTCCAACTCAAGATTAAAATAGGGAATTAGGGGCCATAGGTCAAAGTAGTGGTAAATGAAGGGCAGGAGCTGTGCCGGTCGGGGTTCGTCCCCGGTGAGCGCTACGCTAGCCGGATTGGTCCAGCCTGGATACTGTGAAAAGGCCTATGGTCAACTCTTAGAAAGCTGTCAACACCACCAGACAGTAAAACAAAGACACTTTTCTTTATTTAAAAAAAAAAAAGGATTCTATATTTTAATTCTCAGTGCGCTCTCCCAGTTCCGTCGAGTACATAGCCTTCATAGGCTCCTTCGACGTACCAGAACCAGAACCATTTCATTTCATCTGAGCAATTCCCCCCTCTTGCTTGTTGAACGTCCCCCCTCTTGCTTGTTGAACGTCCCCCCTCTTGTTGAACGTCCCCCCTCTTGCTTGTTGAACGTCCCCCCTCTTGCTTGTTGAATGTCCCCCCTCTTGCTTGTTGAATGTCCCCCCTCTTGCTTGTTGAACGTCCCCCCTCTTGCTTGTTGAACGTCCCCCCTCTTGCTTGTTGAACGTCCCCCCTCTTGCTTGTTGAACGTCCCCCCTCTTGCTTGTTGAACGTCCCCCCTCTTGTTGAATGTCCCCCCTCTTGCTTGTTGAACGTCCCCCCTCTTGCTTGTTGAACGTCCCCCCTCTTGCTTGTTGAACGTCCCCCCTCTTGTTGAATGTCCCCCCTCTTGCTTGTTGAATGTCCCCCCTCTTGCTTGTTGAACGTCCCCCCTCTTGCTTGTTGAACGTCCCCCCTCTTGCTTGTTGAATGTCCCCCCTCTTGCTTGTTGAACGTCCCCCCTCTTGCTTGTTGAACGTCCCCCCTCTTGCTTGTTGAACGTCCCCCCTCTTGCTTGTTGAACGTCCCCCCTCTTGTTGAATGTCCCCCCTCTTGCTTGTTGAACGTCCCCCCTCTTGTTGAACGTCCCCCCTCTTGTTGAACGTCCCCCCTCTTGTTGAACGTCCCCCCTCTTGCTTGTTGAACGTCCCCCCTCTTGCTTGTTGAATGTCCCCCCTCTTGCTTGTTGAACGTCCCCCCTCTTGCTTGTTGAATGTCCCCCCTCTTGCTTGTTGAACGTCCCCCCTCTTGTTGAACGTCCCCCCTCTTGCTTGTTGAACGTCCCCCCTCTTGCTTGTTGAACGTCCCCCCTCTTGCTTGTTGAACGTCCCCCCTCTTGTTGAACGTCCCCCCTCTTGCTTGTTGAACGTCCCCCCTCTTGTTGAACGTCCCCCCTCTTGCTTGTTGAATGTCCCCCCTCTTGTTGAACGTCCCCCCTCTTGCTTGTTGAATGTCCCCCCTCTTGCTTGTTGAACGTCCCCCCTCTTGTTGAACGTCCCCCCTCTTGCTTGTTGAATGTCCCCCCTCTTGCTTGTTGAACGTCCCCCCTCTTGCTTGTTGAATGTCCCCCCTCTTGCTTGTTGAACGTCCCCCCTCTTGTTGAACGTCCCCCCTCTTGCTTGTTGAACGTCCCCCCTCTTGTTGAACGTCCCCCCTCTTGCTTGTTGAACGTCCCCCCTCTTGCTTGTTGAACGTCCCCCCTCTTGCTTGTTGAACGTCCCCCCTCTTCTTGTTGAACGTCCCCCCTCTTGCTTGTTGAACGTCCCCCCTCTTGTTGAACGTCCCCCCTCTTGCTTGTTGAACGTCCCCCCTCTTGTTGAACGTCCCCCCTCTTGCTTGTTGAACGTCCCCCCTCTTGCTTGTTGAACGTCCCCCCTCTTGCTTGTTGAACGTCCCCCCTCTTGCTTGTTGAACGTCCCCCCTCTTGCTTGTTGAACGTCCCCCCTCTTGCTTGTTGAACGTCCCCCCTCTTGTTGAACGTCCCCCCTCTTCTTGTTGAACGTCCCCCCTCTTGCTTGTTGAACGTCCCCCCTCTTGCTTGTTGAACGTCCCCCCTCTTGCTTGTTGAACGTCCCCCCTCTTGTTTGCTTGTTGAACGTCCCCCCTCTTGCTTGTTGAACGTCCCCCCCCTCTTGTTGAACGTCCCCCCTCTTGCTTGTTGAACGTCCCCCCTCTTGTTGAACGTCCCCCCTCTTGTTGAACGTCCCCCCTCTTGTTGAACGTCCCCCCTCTTGCTTGTTGAACGTCCCCCCCTTGCTTGTTGAACGTCCCCCCTCTTGCTTGTTGAACGTCCCCCCTCTTGCTTGTTGAACGTCCCCCCTCTTGCTTGTTGAACGTCCCCCCTCTTGCTTGTTGAACGTCCCCCCTCTTGCTTGTTGAACGTCCCCCCTCTTGCTTGTTGAACGTCCCCCCCCTCTTGTTGAACGTCCCCCCTCTTGCTTGTTGAACGTCCCCCCTCTTGCTTGTTGAACGTCCCCCCTCTTGCTTGTTGAACGTCCCCCCTCTTGCTTGTTGAACGTCCCCCCTCTTGCTTGTTGAACGTCCCCCCTCTTGCTTGTTGAATGTCCCCCCTCTTGCTTGTTGAACGTCCCCCCTCTTGTTGAACGTCCCCCCTCTTGCTTGTTGAACGTCCCCCCTCTTGCTTGTTGAATGTCCCCCCTCTTGCTTGTTGAATGTCCCCCCTCTTGTTGAACGTCCCCCCTCTTGCTTGTTGAACGTCCCCCCTCTTGCTTGTTGAATGTCCCCCCTCTTGCTTGTTGAACGTCCCCCCTCTTGCTTGTTGAACGTCCCCCCTCTTGCTTGTTGAACGTCCCCCCTCTTGCTTGTTGAACGTCCCCCCTCTTGCTTGTTGAACGTCCCCCCTCTTGCTTGTTGAATGTCCCCCCTCTTGCTTGTTGAATGTCCCCCCTCTTGCTTGTTGAACGTCCCCCCTCTTGCTTGTTGAACGTCCCCCCTCTTGCTTGTTGAATGTCCCCCCTCTTGCTTGTTGAACGTCCCCCCTCTTGCTTGTTGAATGTCCCCCCTCTTGCTTGTTGAACGTCCCCCCTCTTGCTTGTTGAATGTCCCCCCTCTTGCTTGTTGAACGTCCCCCCTCTTGCTTGTTGAACGTCCCCCCTCTTGCTTGTTGAACGTCCCCCCTCTTGCTTGTTGAACGTCCCCCCTCTTGCTTGTTGAACGTCCCCCCTCTTGCTTGTTGAATGTCCCCCCTCTTGCTTGTTGAACGTCCCCCCTCTTGCTTGTTGAACGTCCCCCCTCTTGCTTGTTGAACGTCCCCCCTCTTGCTTGTTGAACGTCCCCCCTCTTGTTGCTTGTTGAACGTCCCCCCTCTTGCTTGTTGAACGTCCCCCCTCTTGCTTGTTGAACGTCCCCCCTCTTGCTTGTTGAACGTCCCCCCTCTTGCTTGTTGAATGTCCCCCCTCTTGCTTGTTGAATGTCCCCCCTCTTGCTTGTTGAACGTCCCCCCTCTTGCTTGTTGAACGTCCCCCCTCTTGCTTGTTGAACGTCCCCCCTCTTGCTTGTTGAACGTCCCCCCTCTTGCTTGTTGAATGTCCCCCCTTGCTTGTTTGCTTGTTGAACGTCCCCCCTCTTGCTTGTTGAACGTCCCCCCTCTTGCTTGTTGAACGTCCCCCCTCTTGCTTGTTGAACGTCCCCCCTCTTGCTTGTTGAACGTCCCCCCTCTTGCTTGTTGAATGTCCCCCCTCTTGCTTGTTGAACGTCCCCCCTCTTGCTTGTTGAACGTCCCCCCTCTTGCGTCCCCCCTCTTGTTGAACGTCCCCCCTCTTGCTTGTTGAACGTCCCCCCTCTTGCTTGTTGAACGTCCCCCCTCTTGCTTGTTGAACGTCCCCCCTCTTGCTTGTTGAACGTCCCCCCTCTTGCTTGTTGAACGTCCCCCCTCTTGCTTGTTGAATGTCCCCCCTCTTGCTTGTTGAACGTCCCCCCTCTTGCTTGTTGAATGTCCCCCCTCTTGCTTGTTGAACGTCCCCCCTCTTGCTTGTTGAACGTCCCCCCTCTTGCTTGTTGAATGTCCCCCCTCTTGCTTGTTGAACGTCCCCCCTCTTGTTGAACGTCCCCCCTCTTGCTTGTTGAACGTCCCCCCTCTTGCTTGTTGAATGTCCCCCCTCTTGCTTGTTGAACGTCCCCCCTCTTGCTTGTTGAATGTCCCCCCTCTTGCTTGTTGAACGTCCCCCCTCTTGTTGAACGTCCCCCCTCTTGCTTGTTGAACGTCCCCCCTCTTGCTTGTTGAATGTCCCCCTCCTCTTGTTGAACGTCCCCCCTCTTGCTTGTTGAACGTCCCCCCTCTTGCTTGTTGAACGTCCCCCCTCTTGCTTGTTGAACGTCCCCCCTCTTGCTTGTTGAACGTCCCCCCTCTTGCTTGTTGAATGTCCCCCCTCTTGCTTGTTGAACGTCCCCCCTCTTGTTGAACGTCCCCCCTCTTGCTTGTTGAACGTCCCCCCTCTTGCTTGTTGAACGTCCCCCCTCTTGCTTGTTGAATGTCCCCCCTCTTGCTTGTTGAATGTCCCCCCTCTTGCTTGTTGAATGTCCCCCCTCTTGCTTGTTGAACGTCCCCCCTCTTGTTGAACGTCCCCCCTCTTGCTTGTTGAACGTCCCCCCTCTTGCTTGTTGAACGTCCCCCCTCTTGCTTGTTGAACGTCCCCCCTCTTGTTGAACGTCCCCCCTCTTGCTTGTTGAATGTCCCCCCTCTTGCTTGTTGAACGTCCCCCCTCTTGCTTGTTGAATGTCCCCCCTCTTGCTTGTTGAACGTCCCCCCCTTGCTTGTTTGCTTGTTGAACGTCCCCCCTCTTGCTTGTTGAACGTCCCCCCTCTTGCTTGTTGAACGTCCCCCCTCTTGCTTGTTGAATGTCCCCCCTCTTGCTTGTTGAATGTCCCCCCTCTTGCTTGTTGAACGTCCCCCCTCTTGCTTGTTGAATGTCCCCCCTCTTGCTTGTTGAACGTCCCCCCTCTTGCTTGTTGAACGTCCCCCCTCTTGCTTGTTGAACGTCCCCCCTCTTGCTTGTTGAACGTCCCCCCTCTTGCTTGTTGAACGTCCCCCCTCTTGCTTGTTGAACGTCCCCCCTCTTGCTTGTTGAACGTCCCCCCTCTTGTTGAACGTCCCCCCTCTTGCTTGTTGAACGTCCCCCCTCTTGTTGAACGTCCCCCCTCTTGCTTGTTGAATGTCCCCCCTCTTGCTTGTTGAACGTCCCCCCTCTTGCTTGTTGAACGTCCCCCCTCTTGCTTGTTGAACGTCCCCCCTCTTGTTGAATGTCCCCCCTCTTGCTTGTTGAACGTCCCCCCTCTTGCTTGTTGAACGTCCCCCCAAGAATGTATTGCGTTACATCACTATTGTATGCCATGTGATTTTTACCACGCCTCTAAACTCGATGATTTTCATTATCAGATGAATGGACTGACCAGAACTGAAGCCTTCCAGACTGTTCTGCAAAGGGCGAAGGTAATTCATGTACAGTTTGCTAAGTGTCCTAAATTTGTGTATCAAAACATGCAATTTGTTTTTTTGTCAGTGCGGTTTCATGACTTTTTAGTTGAACAGATCTACAGTGAAACCCGTTTAGTACGAATTCCAGGGGAGAGGGCCAATTTACTCGTTGTAAGCATTGCTCGTTCAAACCATTTTATCGATTTTGGCAACCCTGACGAACCTATCAATCGCTCCTCACATCTACTGTGATGTGCGTGCTGGTAAAGTGTCAAAAAGACAGAAAAACGGAAACAACACACTTACCCAACAAAGCATGGTGGTAAGCCCAGTATCCTGTATCCATAGGGTTTTTAATGCCGATTACAAACACTTTAAAACAGTTTATTAACACACGATAACATCAAAAACATAAAATCCACACACGCGCTTTAAGAGAAAAGTTAAAATTTCCCGGAAGTCACAAGATCAGTGCGCAAAGAGTGAATCCAGTGTCGTCTGCTTGCGCTGCAGACACCCAAGCTGTTATATCGGCCAATCAGAATGCTGCTTACATATCGAGGGGTCAGTCAAGATGGCGATGCTGTTGTCAGTGTGTTCTCGTTCTAGCCAGGTAGTTGTGCCAGAAAGCTTGACTTTGGATTGGCGGTGTGGTTGTAAGTGCGTTCTCGTTCTAACCGTGTAGTTTTTGCATAAAAGCTTGACTTTCGGAGTCAATAAACTGTACGTTATATGCAAGTTGCTCGTTGTAGCGAGCTCGTTGTATGCAGAATTATTTAACAAGGAAAAAGAAGGCTTGTGGTCGGGAATTTTGAAACCACTCGTTAAACACGGGCTCTCGTTTAAACCGTACTCGTACTAAATGGGTTTCCCTGTAGATCATTGTGTAAAACGCTTGCGCCTTTTGAAGCTTTTTTTTTCCCTTCTTTTTGACCCCTTGACTGCCACCAATGTATTAAGTACTGACCTGATGACATCATCAAATGAAGAGGAATAACCCTGATATGTTGGCTTTTGCTCTAACACAGCCAAGAGATTAATATCCCCAGATCATTTTGCCAGATTGGCTCTATCAGTTGTCTTTTTCGTGGCATTTGCCCAATGGGTTTTTTCTTTAATTTTCTCTGGCAGTCAAGGGGTTAACCTCTTGACTGTGTAGGACGAATCCGCTCGTCCTAGAGCGGGCGTTTCCGGCTTGACTGACAATGCTGACGACGAGTCCGTTCGTCCCCGTCACATGCGTTTATATAGGCAAGGTTAAAGGGCCAGCATCGCGGTGTTGGAGAAAACAAATTGTACAGCTGAAAAGTAGAGTTGTTTCCCTTTCGTTTGATACCTATTATAGGATACCTTGACACAAATGCGCGCGCGTGCACGACCTGTTTTCATCAAGTTTGAGCGAAGTAGACTTCACTGAGTTCACACGCTCTCTGGTTTGACAAAGTAGGATGGCATCGAAAAAGTGGTATAATGCTAATGAAGTTTTGACAATTCTGCAAGATATCGACTCTGATGACGAGGCTTTCGATCCAGATAACATTGAGCATGAATCGAGTGTTGATGGTGAAGATTTTGATTGTGCTGATAGCCCAGCACTGGGGGATTGACTTCCAGCCTAGTCGGCTCAGCAGTCAAGGGGTTAATGGTTGGTAAAATGGGGTGGGCTTTAACCCCTTCACTGCCAGAAAAGGATTGAGAAATGATCAGGTTTTCCTATTATAAAATTTGAAAGAGACCTGTCAAGACTCTAATCTGAGAAAATGGTCTAGAGATCCATCTTTCCTGACTTGTCAAAACAACAACAAAAAGCAACAGCGTTCCAGGACTATGATGTCAAAAGTTATGACATCATTCATTAGTGACATCACACACACAAGTAGACAGGGGCAGGCAGTGACGGGGTTAATGTGAGAATGGATCTACCGTTAAATGCGGACTATAAGCCGCTACTTTTTCCCTCAGCTTTGACCCATGCGGATTATAGACTGATGCAGCTTATCTGTGGAATTGTTCCCATTATACATTTATCAGTGTGATTAAATCTGTTTCTGGCCACATTCTTCAGCCTATTTTGAGCTTCTTTAGACTCAAAAATGGTTTTGGTAATCAATAGATTCAAAACGCATGCTTAAAGTGTCTCGAGGACATTTTAAATACTTATGTTCTGATAGGAGAATTTCTTTGTTTGTGTTGGTGTGTGCACATACAATTTTATCTGCGGCTTATAAACTGGTGCGGCTTACATGCAAATATATACCTAATATTTTGTCAATTTAGGGCATGTGGCTTATATACAGGTGCCTCTTATAGTCCAGTTTTGACAGTACATTCAGTCTTCTATAGCTCAGTTGGCAGGGGTGAGAAAGAGTGACAATATTCATGCGCCAGTCACGGCAGGCTCGAGCCTCCATGTTATTCGACTGTTCTCAGTACAAAGGATGGATAGTAGGAGGGGGGTGGGGCAGGGATTGAATCGGCGGGGAAAGGGGGTTGATTGTTCCCAACGCTTTAAACCAAGGGAAACAGCATCTGTGGTGCAAAATTGACCTTCCCTTTTTGCAGTGTGCTCACTTCTCTTGTCCTATTATTGGTTGTCAAAAACTTTAACTCCTTCGCTGCCGCCTATTACTTGTGCATGCGCCGCCGCTTTGCCGCACAATTTTTTAACACTGTAATATCACTACTTAGCGGCGACATATATATACGTCAGTGGCAAGTACTGAAGCGTTATAGAGGACGTATATATACGTCAGTGGCAAGTACTGAAGCGTTATAGAGGACATATATATACGTCAGTGGCAAGTACTGAAGCGTTATAGAGGACGTATATATACGTCGGTGGCAAGTACTGAAGCGTTATAGAGGACGTATATATACGTCAGTGGCAAGTACTGAAGCGTTATAGAGGACGTATATATACGTCAGTGGCAAGTACTGAAGCGCTATAGAGGACGTATATATACGTCGGTGGCAAGTACTGAAGCGCTATAGAGGACGTATATATACGTCGGTGGCAAGTACTGAAGCGCTATAGAGGACGTATATATACGTCGGTGGCAAGTACTGAAGCGCTATAGAGGACGTATATATACGTCAGTGGCAAGTACTGAAGCGTTATAGAGGACGTATATATACGTCAGTGGCAAGTACTGAAGCGTTATAGAGGACGTATATATACGTCAGTGGCAAGTACTGAAGCGTTATAGAGGATGTATATATACGTCAGTGGCAAGTACTGAAGCGTTATAGAGGATGTATATATACGTCAGTGGCAAGTACTGAAGCGTTATAGAGGACGTATATATACGTCAGTGGCAAGTACTGAAGCGCTATAGAGGATGCATATATACGTCAGTGACAAGTACTGAAGCGTTATAGAGGATGTATATATAAGTCAGTGGCAAGTACTGAAGCGTTATAGAGGACGGGTATATATACGTCAGTGGCAAGTACTGAAGCGTTATAGAGGACGTATATATACGTCAGTGGCAAGTACTGTAAAGTGCTGTGAAATTGATCAGTCTTCAAAAGGCCTGTTAAGTCCTTTATATCAGCAAGGAGGTCCTTTCAAATCAGTCAAAGGTCCTTTAAAATTGGTGCGGTCAGTTTAAATCCTTTAATATACGTTTCAGGATCGTTGGCTGAGAAGACATTTATAAGGACTGGGTCCGAAAAGTGATGGACAACAAACATGCAGTTCGTTGTGCATATTGTGAAAATAACATCAACATCTTGTCAATGGGAGAGTCGGTGCTGAAACAACACGCAAAGACTGAAAATCACAAGAAAGCTGAAAGAAGGCACAAGGTGGAATCGAGGTGCAATGTGACCGACTTTTTTTGCAAGCAGCTGAAGTACTACTGCAACAAATGAATCTGCTCAGCCCCCCCCCCCCCCCCCCAAAAAAAAAGAAGCTGCTCAGCCACAATCGTCAGCGTCTGCTCTGCGCCCACCACGTCTGCAAGTACAACTACAAACAAGGTTTAAATAGGTCCTTTAAAAAAATTGGCTGGTCCTTTAAAGGTCCTTTTAAAGTCCTTTTTTGGCACTCTTCCAAGTCCCCACGAACCATGGCTATAGAGGACGTATATATACGTCAGTGGCAAGTACTGAAGCGTTATAGAGGATGTATATATACGTCAGTGGCAAGTACTGAAGCGCTATAGAGGACGTATATATACGTCGGTGGCAAGTACTGAAGCGTTATAGAGGACGTATATATACGTCAGTGGCAAGTACTGAAGCGCTATAGAGGACGTATATATACGTCAGTGGCAAGTACTGAAGCGCTATAGAGGACGTATATATACGTCAGTGGCAAGTACTGAAGCGCTATAGAGGACGTATATATACGTCAGTGGCAAGTACTGAAGCGCTATAGAGGACGTATATATACGTCAGTGGCAAGTACTGAAGCGCTATAGAGGACGTATATATACGTCAGTGGCAAGTACTGAAGCGTTATAGAGGACGTATATATACGTCAGTGGCAAGTACTGAAGCGCTATAGAGGACGTATATATACGTCAGTGGCAAGTACTGAAGCGTTATAGAGGACTTATATATACGTCAGTGGCAAGTACTGAAGCGCTATAGAGGACGTATATATACGTCAGTGGCAAGTACTGAAGCGTTATAGAGGACGTATATATACGTCTGTGGCAAGTACTGAAGCGTTATAGAGGACGTATATATACGTCGGTGGCAAGTACTGAAGCGCTATAGAGGATGTATATATATACGTCAGTGGCAAGTACTGAAGCGTTATAGAGGACGTATATATACGTCGGTGGCAAGTACTGAAGCGTTATAGAGGACGTATATATACGTCGGTGGCAAGTACTGAAGCGCTATAGAGGACGTATATATACGTCGGTGGCAAGTACTGAAGCGCTATAGAGGACGTATATATAAGTCAGTGGCAAGTACTGAAGCGCTATAGAGGACGTATATATACGTCAGTGGCAAGTACTGAAGCATTATAGAGGACGTATATATACGTCGGTGGCAAGTACTGAAGCGTTATAGAGGACGTATATATACTTCGGTGGCAAGTACTGAAGCGCTATAGAGGACGTATATATACGTCAGTGGCAAGTACTGAAGCGCTATAGAGGACGTATATATACGTCAGTGGCAAGTACTGAAGCGCTATAGAGGACGTATATATACGTCAGTGGCAAGTACTGAAGCGCTATAGAGGACGTATATATACGTCAGTGGCAAGTACTGAAGCGCTATAGAGGACGTATATATACGTCAGTGGCAAGTACTGAAGCGCTATAGAGGACGTATATATACGTCAGTGGCAAGTACTGAAGTGCTATAGAGGACGTATATATACGTCAGTGGCAAGTACTGAAGCGCTATAGAGGACGTATATATACGTCAGTAGCAAGTACTGAAGCGCTATAGAGGATGTATATATACGTCAGTGGCAAGTACTGAAGCGCTATAGAGGACGTATATATACGTCAGTGGCAAGTACTGAAGCGCTATAGAGGACGTATATATACATCAGTGGCAAGTACTGAAGCGCTATCAGGGTTCGTGGGGTCCTTTCAGGTGCTTTAAATTGCTGTGAAATTGATCAGTCTTCAAAAGGCCTGTTAAGTCCTTTATATCAGCAAGGAGGTCCTTTCAAATCAGTCAAAGGTCCTTTAAAATTGGTGCGGTCAGTTTAAATCCTTTAATCGGGCCAAAAAACAAAACTTAGTACCTTGTGATAAGAAATGAACTCAAAAAAATATATGAAATGAAATAAAATTTGCTAAAAATCGATCGCCTTTGTTTCTTTCGAGCAGACGATCTAATTTTAATGGTCACTGTAAATCCGGTCACATGCGCGAGATTCGGCGAGATATCTTATGCGCCATGTTGAAATTCTTCGTACATGCGGCTGCTTCAGTGCTTGTTTTCAAGTAAAAAGTGTAAAAATGCCTGGAAAGTGTTCGTTTCAGGATCGTTGGCTGAGAAGACATTTATAAGGACTGGGTCCGAAAAGTGATGGACAACAAACATGCAGTTCGTTGTGCATATTGTGAAAAAAACATCAACATCTTGTCAATGGGAGAGTCGGTGCTGAAACAACACGCAAAGACTGAAAATCACAAGAAAGCTGAAAGAAGGCACAAGGCGGAATCGAGGTGCAATGTGACCGACTTTTTTTGCAAGCAGCTGAAGTACTACTGCAACAAATGAATCTGCTCAGCCCAAAAAAAAAAAAAAAAAAAAAAAAAAAAGCTGCTCAGCCACAATCGTCAGCGTCTGCTCTGCGCCCACCACGTCTGCAAGTACAACTACAAACAAGGTTTAAATAGGTCCTTTAAAAAATTTGCTGGTCCTTTAAAGGTCCTTTTAAAGTCCTTTTTTGGCACTCTTCCAAGTCCCCACGAACCATGGCTATAGAGGACGTATATATACGTCAGTGGCAAGTACTGAAGCGTTATAGAGGACGTATATATACATCAGTGGCAAGTACTGAAGCGTTATAGAGGACGTATATATACGTCAGTGGCAAGTACTGAAGCGCTATAGAGGACGTATATATACGTCAGTGGCAAGTACTGAAGCGCTATAGAGGATGTATGTATACGTCAGAGGCAAGTACTGAAGCATTATAGAGGACGTATATATACGTCAGTGGCAAGTACTGAAGCGTTATAGAGGACGTATATATACGTCAGTGGCAAGTACTGAAGCGTTATAGAGGACGTATATATACGTCAGTGGCAAGTACTGAAGCGCTATAGAGGACGTATGTATACGTCAGTGGCAAGCACTGAAGCGTTATAGAGGACGTATATATTCGTCAGTGGCAAGCACTGAAGCGTTATAGAGGACATATATATACTCAACTCAACTCAACTTTTATTTTGTCCTCGTAAAAACAAGGATAATTTTCCTGCGGACAGTGGCAAGCACTGAAGCACTATAGAGGACGTATATATACATCAGTGGCAAGTACTGAAGCGTTATAGAGGACGTATATATACGTCAGTGGCAAGTACTGAAGCGTTATAGAGGACGTATATATACGTCAGTGGCAAGTACTGAAGCGTTATAGAGGACGTATATATACGTCAGTGGCAAGTACTGAAGCGTTATAGAGGACGTATATATACTTCAGTGGCAAGTAGTTGAAGTACTCAAGCGTTATAGAGGACGTATATATACGTCAGTGGCAAGTACTGAAGCGTTATAGAGGACTTATATATACGTCGGTGGCAACTACTCAAGCGTTATAGAGGATGTATATATACGTCAGTGGCAAGTACTGAAGCGTTATAGAGGACGTATATATACGTCAGTGGCAAGTACTGAAGCGCTATAGAGGACGTATATATACGTCGGTGGCAAGTACTGAAGCGCTATAGAGGACGTATATATACGTCAGTGGCAAGTACTGAAGCGCTATAGAGGACGTATATATACATCAGTGGCAAGTACTGAAGCGCTATAGAGGACGTATATATACGTCAGTGGCAAGTACTGAAGCGTTATAGAGGACGTATATATACGTCAGTGGCAAGTACTGAAGCGTTATAGAGGACGTATATATACGTCAGTGGCAAGTACTGAAGCGTTATAGAGGACGTATATATACGTCAGTGGCAAGTACTGAAGCGTTATAGAGGACGTATATATACGTCAGTGGCAAGTACTGAAGCGTTATAGAGGACGTATATATACGTCAGTGGCAAGTACTGAAGCGTTATAGAGGACGTATATATACGTCAGTGGCAAGTACTGAAGCGCTATAGAGGACGTATATATACGTCAGTGGCAAGCACTGAAGCGTTATAGAGAACGTATATATACGTCAGTGGCAAGCACTGAAGCGTTATAGAGGACGTATATATACTCAACTCAACTCAACTTTTATTTTGTCCTCGTAAAAACAAGGCTAATTTTCCTGCGGACAGTGGCAAGCACTGAAGCGCTATAGAGGACGTATATATACGTCAGTGGCAAGCACTGAAGCGTTATAGAGGACGTATATATACGTCAGTGGCAAGTACTGAAGCGTTATAGAGGACGTATATATACGTCAGTGGCAAGTACTGAAGCGTTATAGAGGACGTATATATACGTCAGTGGCAAGTAGTTGAAGTACTCAAGCGTTATAGAGGACGTATATATACGTCAGTGGCAAGTACTGAAGCGTTATAGAGGACTTATATATACGTCAGTGGCAAGTACTCAAGCGTTATAGAGGATGTATATATACGTCAGTGGCAAGTACTGAAGCGCTATAGAGGACGTATATATACGTCAGTGGCAAGTACTGAAGCGCTACGTATATATACGTCGGTGGCAAGTACTGAAGCGCTATAGAGGACGTATATATACATCAGTGGCAAGTACTGAAGCGCTATAGAGGACGTATATATACGTCAGTGGCAAGTACTGAAGCGCTATAGAGGACGTATATATACATCAGTGGCAAGTACTGAAGCGCTATAGAGGACATATATATACATCAGTGGCAAGCACTGAAGCGTTATAGAGGACGTATATATACGTCAGTGGCAAGTACTGAAGCATTATAGAGGACGTATTATACGTCGGTGGCAAGTACTGAAGCGTTATAGAGGACGTATATATACGTCAGTGGCAAGTACTGAAGCGTTATAGAGGACGTATATATACGTCAGTGGCAAGTACTGAAGCGCTATAGAGGACATATATATACGTCAGTGGCAAGTACTGAAGCGTTATAGAGGATGTATATATACGTCAGTGGCAAGTACTGAAGCGTTATAGAGGATGTATATATACGTCAGTGGCAAGTACTGAAGCGTTATAGAGGACGTATATATACGTCAGTGGCAAGTACTGAAGCGCTATAGAGGACGTATATATACGTCAGTGGCAAGTACTGAAGCGCTATAGAGGACGTATATATACGTCAGTGGCAAGTACTGAAGCGCTATAGAGGACGTATATATACGTCAGTGGCAAGTACTGAAGCGCTATAGAGGACGTATATATACGTCAGTGGCAAGTACTGAAGCGTTATAGAGGACGTATATATACGTCAGTGGCAAGTACTGAAGCGTTATAGAGGACGTATATATACGTCAGTGGCAAGTACTGAAGCGTTATAGAGGACGTATATATACATCAGTGGCAAGTACTGAAGCGCTATAGAGGACGTATATATACGTTAGTGGCAAGTACTGAAGCGCTATAGAGGACATATATATACGTCAGTGGCAAGTACTGAAGCGTTATAGAGGACGTATATATACGTCAGTGGCAAGTACTGAAGCGTTATAGAGGACGTATATATACGTCAGTGGCAAGTACTGAAGCGTTATAGAGGACGTATATATATGTCAGTGGCAAGTACTGAAGCGCTATAGAGGACGTATATATACGTCAGTGGCAAGTACTGAAGCGCTATAGAGGATGTATATATACGTCAGTGGCAAGTACTGAAGCACTATAGAGGACGTATATATACGTCAGTGGCAAGTACTGAAGTGCTATAGAGGACGTATATATACGTCAGCGGCAAGTACTGAAGCGTTATAGAGGACGTATATATACGTCAGCGGCAAGTACTGAAGCGTTATAGAGGACGTATATATACGTCAGTGGCAAGTACTGAAGCGCTATAGAGGACGTATATATACATCAGTGGCAAGTACTGAAGCGTTATAGAGGACGTATATATACGTCAGTGGCAAGTACTGAAGCGCTATAGAGGACGTATATATACGTCAGTGGCAAGTACTGAAGCGCTATAGAGGACGTATATATACGTCAGTGGCAAGTACTGAAGCGCTATAGAGGACGTATATATACGTCAGTGGCAAGTACTAAAGCGTTATAGAGGACGTATATATACGTCAGTGGCAAGTACTGAAGCGCTATAGAGGACGTATATATACGTCGGTGGCAAGTACTGAAGCGTTATAGAGGACGTATATATACGTCGGTGGCAAGTACTGAAGCGTTATAGAGGACGTATATATAGGTCGGTGGCAAGTACTGAAGCGCTATAGAGGACGTATATATACGTCAGTGGCAAGTACTGAAGCGCTATAGAGGACGTATATATACGTCAGTGGTAAGTACTCAAGCGTTATAGAGGACGTATATATATGTCAGTGGCAAGTACTGAAGCGTTATAGAGGACGTATATATACGTCAGTGGCAAGTACTGAAGCGTTATAGAGGACGTATATATACGTCAGTGGCAAGTACTGAAGCGCTATAGAGGATGTATATATACGTCAGTGGCAAGTACTGAAGCGTTATAGAGGCCGTATATATACGTCAGTGGCAAGTACTGAAGCGTTATAGAGGACGTATATATACGTCAGTGGCAAGTACTGAAGCGTTATAGAGGACATATATATACGTCAGTGGCAAGTACTGAAGCGTTATAGAGGACGTATATATAAGTCGGTGGCAAGTACTGAAGCGCTATCGAGGACGTATATATACGTCATCGTAGCTGAAGAAGTTCTTCTTCTTTTGTGGTGGTGAGGTTAAGAATATTGTTCCTTGGCAGAAGTTTGTGTTGTTTCAATGCGCTCCAGTTTTTTTCCCCTTCAATTGTTGGCTGACATTGCTAAAAAATGCATGAGGTAGATAGGGTTTATTATTGCCAAGGGTTCTTGATTTACAGCTACAATGACTGTTACTTATTTCTAAAAATAACAGAATCTTGCAATTCAGTGTTGCTTGCAACATAATCGCTTTTCTCAATGTTTTGTTTTCTGTAAGGCTGACTAATGCAATTGTGTTGCAAGTTTGACCGTGTGATTTCTCTATTGCAGGAACTAGGGGTGGGTGGAGACTTGGTCAGCGGCCGACTTCGTGACTGGCTGATCTCTAGGCAGCGATACTGGGGCACGCCTATACCGGTTGTTCACTGTGAAAAGTGCAAGGTGCGTGTGTGTGTGTCTGTGTGTGTGTCTGTGTGTGTGTGTGACTGGCTGATCTCTAGGCAGCGATACTGGGGCACGCCTATGCCGGTTGTTCACTGTGAAAAGTGCAAGGTGTGTGTGTGACTGGCTGATCTCTAGGCAGCGATACTGGGGCACGCCTATACCGGTTGTTCACTGTGAAAAGTGCAAGGTGTATGTGTGTGTGTGTGTGACTGGCTGATCTCTAGGCAGCGATACTGGGGCACGCCTATACCGGTTGTTCACTGTGAAAAGTGCAAGGTGTGTGCATGTTTGTATGTGTGTGTGTGGGTGTGTGTAGGTTGGGTGTGTGTGTGTGTGTGTGTGACTGGCTGATGTGGGGCACACCTATACCTGTTGTTCACTGTAAAAAGTGCAAGGGGTGTGTGTGTGTGTGTGTGACTGGCTAATATGAGGCACGCCTATACCTGTTCACTGTGAAAAGTGCAAGGTGTGTGTCTCTGTGTGTGTGTGTGTGACTGGCTAATATGAGGCACGCCTAGACCTGTTCACTGTGAAAAGTGCAAGGTGTGTGTCTCTGTGTGTGTGTGTGTGTGTGACTGGCTAATATGAGGCACGCCTATACCTGTTCACTGTGAAAAGTGCAAGGTGTGTGTGTGTGTGCGCTTGCACACATGCTACAGGTCTCTCTACTGGTTACTCTACAATGGTTTTTGCAGGCCGTGCCTGTGCCTTACCAGGACCTGCCCGTGGTGTTGCCCGCGATAGACTCGCTGACGGGCAGGGGACCCTCACCTCTGGCTCAGCAAGAGGACTGGGTCAACACCACCTGCCCCCAGTGAGTGAATTCCTTCATCGGTATTGTCATCGTTTTCATCGCCGTCATTGCCGTTGTCAACGTCGTAAACATCCGTCTTCATTAACATAATAATAATGGGCATTTGTAGTGCTTAATCGTAAATAAGCCCTAAGCGCTTACAATAATGAATAAGTTATTAGTAAATTAATAAACCTTCAATAGAAACAAATGAACGTCAAAAATATGTTAAGCACACACACGCACTCACATATACACACACACACACACACACACACACACACACACACGTGTGTCGTAACATCAATCATCATTATCTTCATCATCATTGTCGTCGTCGTCATTGTCATCGTCATTGTCACTATGATTAAGATCATCATCATCAAAACCCACATAAATGTCGTCATCAACATCTTTCATCATCATCATCTTTGTCATTGTCACACTGTTGTCATTATCTTTCATCATCATATCATAATTATTATCAAAATCATCATCATCATCATCATCATCTTCATCACCAACATCTTGTCATCCATCATTATCATCCATCAAAATCGTAGAACATTGCGAGTTTAGTCCTGCATTTCGTTAAAATTACTTTTTTATTTTTAAAAAATGTAGACTTGAAAAGAACGAAGATACACATTTTTTTGTCCTGAACTAGATCTGAATTTGGGACTTACGAGTTTTTCTTCTATTTTCACAACCTCATTTACCCCAGATAGAAAATCGTTAAGAGATAGGGGAAGACGGGGTAAAAAGCGCATGGATGTCTCAGGATAGGCCTTATGAGTTGGATAATTTGCTTATTTCGTGCACAGGAAGCCTCTGAAACATTGCAAAATATGCAGGAATAGTTATTCTATACATCCATGAATTTTTAGGCGAAAAAAACAAAGGATTTTGATAGAAAATGCTTTTTCTTTGCAAACATATTACAGGTGCGCTTTTTGCCCCGTAGTCGGGAATACGCGCACCCCAGGTCGGGTAAAAAGCGCACCTCCCCCCCCCCCCCTCTCTAAGTTGAAAAGTCACCGTCACTCTCCCAACGCGCCATGCTAGGCCCTACCATCGACGCCATTTTGTCTCGACTGAAACAACGAAGTTCTACGCGTGTTGCCGTTTTGACACAGTGTGTATTCTTCAATCCCTGTTGTAGGCCTACTAAGTTAAATAGTCTGCTTCAGTTCAAGATATTTAGAATACAAAAACTGGATCGGATTTGCAATTATTATACACTTATAAATGTCTCCATTACATAAAAAATAAAAAATAAAATGAAAAAGGAACGTACACTCACAAAACTTTAAAAAAATGTGGCCTTGCGCAGTATCGAACTCACAGATCCGACATGCTGCAACATTACAAGGCACGCATTATACCATTGTACCAAGGAACCGTCATACGATGAGGAAACATTTTATATATTTATACATTCGACAATGGAAGATTAAATCTGTTGTGAATGGATGAAGCAGTGCGCGGAATAAGATTTTCACTTAAATTCAAAGCTGAAACTGTCATATAATTGATCTTAATGAATAATGCTTGTGCTGATAGGCACCTTTGAACATTGCAGAACGTGTTCGCTAATCATTTAAAAACTTAAATACAACGTTTGTCAGGATATGTGGCAATAAAAAAGATGACCATCACCTACAATTATAGGCGTGCAAAACGCGCATGGGCTTCTTTCCCGTGGGCGTTTTTCCCCGTCACAGTTAGCTAATTCATTTCAGTCTGTGTAGCTGACAATCACAGTGTTGTTAAAAAAGAAAAGTATCGTTCAAAAGCCCATAGAATAAGCTTTGTATAAATATAAAAATATGGAGGTAGTTTGCTGTTGTTGGTTTTTTATTTAACTTTTCCAAGGACAGAAAATGAAAAAAAAAAAAAAAAGAACGTCAACAAATATTCAAAAACTCATATTATTGACCACAACATCATGAAACTTAAATATGAGGTATTTTAAAAGACGTGCAAAGGAACATGGGCAAAATTTAACTGAAATTTGCTTCATTTCATGAGATAATTGGGGTGGGCTTCTTACCCGCCCATGGGCTTCTTACCCCGGTAGGATGCGCTTTTTACCCCTCTTTCCCCTACGAGCTTTTGGTGGAAGGTGGCGAGAGAAAATTAGAGAGCTGACTATGTATCTAAACTCTACACCCCCACCCCCCCCCCCCCCCCACCCCCCCAAAAACAAAACAAAATCGAGATACGAGGTTTTTTAATTTCACCGACGATATGTTATTATTGTCAAGACAATAAAAAATGATTGAATTAAACAGGTGTGGGGGCGCGGCCAAGCGGGAGACAGACACGATGGACACATTTGTGGACTCCTCCTGGTATTTCCTGCGCTTCCTGGACCCCCACAACACCGCGCAGCCCTTCAGCAAGGAGGCCGCCTACCACGGCATGCCGGTCGACCTCTACATCGGAGGGAAGGAGCACGGTAAGGCCTGCAGGCTCGGACTATTATCTTCGTGTTGTTTTTCTGTAGTAGCCACATGCTTAAAGCGCACAGGGTCAGACTAGCTTTAAGTCCCCACCCGAAGGACTCGGTGTTCAGTTCGATTTTCCTGTCGAACTAGAAAGAAAGGGCGAGGCCGGGATTCGAACCCGTCTCAGTCACTCACGCTGCAGTCACGCGCTACATTAGGCAGGTGAACGTCTTAACCACTCTGCCGCTTTTCTCACCTTTTGTATGTGACAAAAATGTTCGAGACGAAACTGATCTTCGTGGGTGCAACTTTTCCTGGTCAAAATTCTTTCATAAAGCGGGATTGGAAGTTAACCTCATTTGGGATGATTTTTGAAAGTCGTATAAGGGAGGTGCCACTGTATTACTGTTATTAATTATCAAGTATGAGAATTATGCCTGCCATTTCTATTGTCTTTGTGGTTGACCGTTCTACAACAATTGTTAGTGTTGTCAATATTTGTATTATCATCTTTATTCTTATCATCAGAATTCATAATTGTTGTTATGGTCATTGTTGTTGCTACCATTATTATCACTGTGGTTGTTGGTACTCACCATACTACAGTCACTTTCATTTATTATTATTATTATCATTGTTCTTATTGCCATTGTCCTTATGTCCATTGAGTGGTGTTTGGTGATTGTTGTCTTTAATGGTGCTTTCAAAACAATCACTATAGTCTGTGTGTGCATGTGTATGTGTTTTTGTGTGTGCTTAACCCTTTCATCGCCACTGTCGCCTCTTGGCACCACAATGATTTACTAAAAGGCATCAAATGAGGATCTGGTATACAGTGACCTTATGTTCTTAATTCTGGGAGGTAAGGATAGGCCCTATTTTATGCATGTCACAGAGGAATCCTCAATATTGCGGACGAAATCTATTCTCTACCTGGGCCTGTATTCACATTGAGATAGCATGAGACTGAGCATGATGCTAACTTAGAAGCTCTTCCAATGTCCTATAGGATTTAATAGGACTTTTGGAAGAGCTTCTAAGTTAGCATGATGCTAAGTCTCATGCTATCTCAACGTGAATACAGGCCCTGGGTAAGTTTAATGAAAAATTTTGGCTGACGAATGGCTAGCGTTGAAAGGGTTAACTGGTAAAATGTAAAAAAAAAAAAGTTCAATAAAAGCAAGCAAAAAACTTAATGAATATGCATGAGGGGTGAGGAGGCAAAGCCCTAGCTGAAAATGCTGCTGAGCCGCCGCTTGATCTACCATTTTTTGCGCTCTACTTTTTTCTTCTTTTTTTTTTCTTTTTTTCAGCGGTGATGCACCTGTACTATGCGCGCTTCTTCAGCCACTTCCTGTTCGGCGAGGGTCTGTTGAGGCAGCGCGAACCCTTCGCCGACCTGCTGACCCAGGGCATGGTGATGGGCCAGAGCTACAGGGTCAAGGGGACTGGACGCTACCTGACCCCTGACCAGCTGGATCTCTCGGGTGAATTTCGTTCCGTTGACTTGCTCCAAAATTTGTGTTTTTTATTTTTTATTATTTTTAGGTATTAGGTACTTTGTAGTCATCTGTCTCTGTGAAATTCGGGTTGCTCCCACCTGGAGAGCGTGTCGCAGCCAGAGGCGCCCCACCCAATTTTTTTTTTTTTTATTAATTTTTGTGTGTGTGTGTGCATGCGATCTTTGTGTGACTGATGAAGAAGGAAGGAAGGGTGAGGTGGGTGGGGTGTAAATTTTGACCAAATGACAACTTTTTCATTGCCACTGGGTTTAGCGTGTGCTAAGTGCATGGGCACACGGGACCTTGGTTTATCGTCCCATCCGAAAGACTCCACGTTCAGACCGCAAGGCCTAGTGCAGAGTGAGAGGAAAGAATCCCCTGTACCCAGGTTGGAACTCGGGTTTACTTGACACGAGGCGAACGCGATACCTCTGTGCCACTCTAGTTTATGGGGTTAGTTTAGGTGGGTGGGCATCTTATGATGGTTTGTTTCAAGTCAGCAAAGATATTCTAAAAGGGTAAGGTGGATTCCTTACTTAAGAGCTCGGCGAACCGGGCTGATAGAGTTATCGTTAGTGGGGACAGTACACTTTTCACAGTGGAGGCTATCCAAAAACTCAGACTGGAATTTGAACGGAGAATTCAACTGCCGGGCCTATCGACGTGTAAAATGTGTACTGTTTAAAAGGGACATAACCAGTGTTTCTGTCCTCACTACTCATATAGGGAAAAGAGACCGGATGCTTGTCTTCCCCTTTAGAATATCTTTGAAGTCAGTCATTTTTTCCCCCTTTTCTCTGTGCTACCTTGTTTTCTGTAGCCTTTTTTAAGCATTGATTATTGTCATGGTGGTGGTCCTATTCTTCTTCTTCTTTTTAACTTACCGTACTTTTCAGACTATAAGGCAATGCTTTTTCCCCAGACTGAGACACCTGCATCTTATAATGTGACTACTAAAACAGTAAGAAAATATAATAACAGAATCTGAATTTGGTGTACAATTTGATGATAATCAGGTGTGCCTTATAGTCCGAAAAATACAGTATTTTTTCATTAATAGTAGTAGTAGTAATAGTGGTAGTAGTAGCAGTAGTAGTAGTAGTAAAGTAGAAGTGGTTATGCAATTTATTTTTGTTATGATAATCCGTCTTTGTGGTCTTCAGTGTGGTGGTTTTTTTGGGGTTTTTTTTTTTGTTTTGTTTTTTAAATTATAAGCATTTTTTAAAAATCTGCATACAAGATCGACAAACACTTTCTTACAATGTTTTGGATGATTTATTTGAATCCTTCTAGCGCTGCTGCTGGGGCAAATACGACAGCCTTTAAAACAGCGGTAAACCATTTTTACAACAACGTTCTTAAAAATACTAGAAAGGTGTACACGTATGTATTGGGGTTTTTTTGGTTGTTTTTCTGTCCCATCTTCTGGGCCGTACAGTGGCGTTGCTCCCATGATGCTCGTTCCGAATCCCAATTCGCAACCACACCTCCGCACGTTCAGGTCGCAGAATCCGAGACCAGCAGTCCAAGAGGAGCGAATCTATGTTAGTCCATCAGGAGGCAACCAACTGAGGAGACACTGCACTGCTGCTGAGTCCCTTTAGGTGGAGTTCAGCGGAGCCTGTTCAGGACACCACCTACTAAGCCCCCTACTGACGACACTATTCTCTTAGTTGCGGAGCCAGCGTGAGTGAGGTCCTCGTATGTATTGGTATTTGGTATGTTCAAGTCACAAAAACCTTATATCTGTGAAATTCAGGTTGCTCTCCCCCGAAGAGCGCGTCGCAGCAAGCGCAGCGCCTACCCTTTTTTTGGGGTGGGGTGGGGGGGCAGGGTGAGGAGGGGCAGATCTAGAAAACCTAGCTATCAATTTGGCCATACCAGGTAGTGGGATTTCTCCCTGCTCTTACCGACTTTCAACTGCCGTGGGATTTTTATGAGCGTAAAGTGCACAGGTCAGACTAGCTTTAAGTCCCCATCCGAAGGACTCAGTGTTCAGTTCGATTTTCCTGTCGAACTAGAAAGAAAGGGCGAGGCCGGGATTCGAACCCGGGTCAGTCACTCACTCTGCAGTCACGCATTACATTAGGCAGGCAAACGTCTTAACCACTCTGCCACCTTTTTGTCTCGCTTTGTATGTGACAAAAATGTTCGAGACAAAGCCGATCTTCTAGCGTTTCAATGTTCCTGCACCCTGTTTCTCAGGGCCCAAGCCAAAGGAGAAGGCTACCGGGGCTCCCGTGGTTGCAGAATGGGAGAAGATGAGCAAGTCCAAGCACAACGGAGTGGACCCTAAGGTAATCTTCTTCTTCTTCTTCTGCGTTCCTCGGCCATAAATAAGGCCACAGTGGGTACGTATGTGTCCGTTATCGAAGGTAATCTTCTTCTTCTTCTGCGTTCCTCGGCCATAAATAAGGCCACAGTGGGTACGTATGTGTCCGTTTTCGAAGGTAATCTTCTTCTTCTTCTGCGTTCCTCGGCCAGAAATAAGGCCACAGTGGGTACGTATGTGTCCGTTTTCCAGTTTTCACTGGTGTCCTCGCTGCATTCAGCCGATACATTCCGATTTCGGAGGAACTCAAAGGAGAAAAATTTGGAAGGTTTTTTGGTTGAAAAAAGGCAGGAGAATGGGCCAAAAGTTAGAAAGATAGTAGAAGACAAAAAGCAAGGAAAAAGGCAGAGTCAAAGAGAGAGAGAGATTAGAGGAAGTTACAGAGCTTCCGGGAGGTGGGGGAACTATTTGTACAGAAGACCCCCCGCCCGGTATCCCCACAGGAGACCAAAGGTGATCAACTTGTGGACCTAAGGTTTTTGACAATAGATTTAGGTAATAATAATAATAGTGAATCATTTATATAGCGCACTCCTCCACCAAATGTGGAGCTCTATGCGTTTAACAACAACATGCTAATAGGCATACACATACACATACACACACCACCCCCACCCACGCAGGCACGCACGTACGCACATATACATATGCACACTCACTCGCGCACGCGCGCACACACACACACACACACCATTACCATCACCACCACTCACCCCACCAAAGAACACAATACAAAATACAATCGGTTCAATAAAAGCATCATCAACTCTCTCTCTCTCTCTCTCTCTCTCTCTCTCTCTCTCTCTCTCTCTCACTGTCTGGCTCTCGCAACAAAGCTGATGTAGACATTGCAGTCAACACACAGTGAATCTAATCTAATAGGGGGGGAGGGGGGGGAGGGAGAGGGGGGAGAATAGAGTCGAGAAGTAATGTGGCCTAAAGGTTGTGATGTAGCTTGAATAGGTGGGTCTTGAGAGCTGATTTGAAGCATTGCAAGGACTCGATATGGCGAATTTCGTGTGGTAGAGAGTTCCAAGCTGATGGGGTCGAAAAGGAAAAGGAGCGCTCACCAAACATTTTTGTTCGTGTAATAGGAACACAGAGAATTTTCGAATCCGAAGATGACCGCAATTGCCTTGATGGAGTATAGACAAAAAGCATGTCAAGGAAAAAGGCAGGTACTGTATTTTAGGGACTATAAGATGCTACTTTTTCCCCAGACTGAGACCCCAGTGCCTTATAATGTGACTACCTAGTAAAATAGTAAGAAACTATAATAACAAAATCTGAATAAATAAAAAAACATTTGCGGGGTGCACCTTATAATTGCGCCTTATAGTCCGTGAAATACAGTGAAGATTATTGTTTTTTGTGCGCAAGTACATTTTTAATATTTTTTGGTTCCTTTCTTCCCATGACAGACACAAAGCTCCCACACATGTCATTTCCATTTGAGGAATAACGGTGTATTTCAGTGATGTTAGTGACTAACTGAATTCATTGTACCTCACTTGGGATAAGTCAGAACGAAACATGGAATGTCAGTGGATCCCTTTAAAAACAAAAATTATAATATGGAGCGGTAGAGTAGCAGTAGTAGTTTTAGGTATTAGGTACTTCATAGTCACAGAGGCGTCTGTGAAATTTGGGTTGCTCCCTCCTGGAGAGCGTGTCGCAGCCAGAGACACCCAATTTTTTTTTTTTTAAATGTTGCATGCGATTTTTTTTGTGACTGATGAGGAAGGAGGGGGGGGGGTAAATTTTGACCAAATGACAACTTTTTCGTTGCCACTGGGCTTAATGTGTGCTAAGTGCATGGGCACACAGGACCTCGGTTTATCGTCTCACCCCGAAAGACTCCACGTTCGGACCGTTAAGGCCTAGTGCACAAAGTGAGAAGAAAAATCCCCAGTACCCAGGTTCGAACTCGGGTTTACTTGACACGAGGCGAACACGTTACCTCTGTGCCACTCCAGTCTACGCCATAAAAACCACCACCGTATCCTCCTCCTCCTCATTGTCACAGTGGTGGTGTGTGTCCTCTTATCAGGAGATGCTGGGACAGTTTGGCGTGGACGCCACACGCCTGTGCATCCTGTCCAGCGTGTCCCCCCAGGCCAACAGAAAGTGGTCCACCGAAGGTACGCTAAAATAATACTCATTCTTCTTCTTCTTCTTCTGGTACAGTGGAACCTCCCTTATAAGACCTCCCATTATAAGACTCCCTCCCATATAAGACCTACTTCTTTGATATATTGTCCTTCTTTGTAAGTAGTAAAATTACCTCCCTTATAAGACCTCATTTTGGAGAGAGAAAATGGAGTTTTAAGTCCTCTTGGTCTGAATCAGACACATATGGGACATTTGTGAATACAAATATGGTTGGAACAATACTGGAGGCAATGCCTGGAGGCAGTACGAAACCAGTAAAGTCCCGCTTTTTAAAAAATTAATACAGATAGCTGTAACCTCATTTTGGATGATTTTTGAAGGTCTTATAAGGGAGGCTCCACTGTAGTTGGTATATCGTTGTATCTCGATTTTTGGGGGTTGAGTTAGATACATGCATAGTCAGCTCTCTAATTTTTCCCGCCACCTTCCACCAAAAGCTCGTATCTCTAACGACTTTCTATCTGGGGTAAATGAGGTTGTGAAAATAGAAGAAAAAGTCCCAAATTCAGATCTAGTTAAGGACGAAAACCTCGTATCTTCATTCTTTTCAAGTCTAAAAAAAGAAGTAATTTTAACGAAATACAGGACTGAACTTGCAATGTCTTGAACAACATATTCATCATAGTTAATCAATTGTGGTCAACGCGGTTAATTTTAAATTTTTAAAACAGCTTTTTTCATTTTTAGATACATAGTCAGCTCTCTCATTTTTCTGCCACCTTCCACCAAAAGCTCGTATCTCTAGCGACTTTCTATGTGGGGTAAATGAGGTTGTGAAAATAGAACAGAAACTCGTAAGTCCCAAATTCAGATCTAGTTAAGGACAAAAACCTCGTATCTTTGTTCTTTTCAAGTCTAAAAAAAAAAAAATCAAGTAATTTTAGCAAAATGCAGGACTAAACTCGCAATGTCTTGAACAACAAAAAAAAGTCATATTCATCTTAGTTAATCAATCGTAATCAACGCGGTTAATTTTTAAAACAGCTTTTTTCATTTTTCTCAAAACTACCAAAATTGAGATACAAGGTTTTTGAATTTCACCGGCGATATGCCAGAATGTACTACTATGTTTTCTCCCTTTCCTTTATTCCCATGTTTAACCCAATGACTCCCAACCATTCGAACCGGGAATCGATTCCAGTTCCCGAGAGATGGGAATTAATTCTGAACGTCACACCAAATCTTTTCATTAAAAAACATCACCCAGAATAAAGTCTAACTCACATTTCATTTCTGAAAGATGCATATTGAAAAGCAATGATGATATTATTATTCCAAAGCTAACACACTGTCACACAACAAACCATGAATTGGAATAAAGAATCCGTAATGGCACTCCGAGCATCGCGCCGAGTCAATACTGCGTCACGTCACGTGGAAAGAAGAAAAAAATTTGGGGTCACTTCGAAAAATCCGTTCAAAAAGACTCTTGGGTGCTTTCCCTTGCTGTAAGAACCAAAAACGGACCAGCGAGACTGAGGTAAAGGAAGAACTAACTTAGTATATTGCATTGTGGGTAGGGAGAAAGTGAAAGTGAACGTACTAGACCTGGCGTTCAACAGGTGCAATCGGCGCATACGGGCTGCATGAGTTGACAAAATTCGGTCGCATTTGGCGTTGGTGTCCTAGAGAGGGTTAAAGAATTCTGCCTAAATAAAGTGCCACGAATCAGAAACAGAGGTCTGAAACTTATTTCTTTCTTCAATCACATGTCTCAGCAACTTAGACAGTCACTTTACAAAGTGTCAACTGTCGTCTGCCAACAGAACTATGATGTCAAATCGTAATCTGTTCCTCACCCATTCCCAGATTGCAGGAGAGCTATGGAAATGATCTCTGCAATTGCATTTTTGCTTCAGCTTCTGGGGGGCGTTGCCCCCATGAACCCCCCAAAGGGGCGCTGCCCCTGTACCCCGCCAGGGGCCTAAGCGGCCCCTGGACCCCGGCCTTTCAGTATTTTTCATTTTTGGGAGTAGCACCCATGCAATTATCATCCGCTGCGAATCACTGAACAATTATTGTTTGTGAATACCATATTTTAAAGACTATAAGTTGACAGTTTTTTCATCTTCTTCTTCATCGATCGCTCAGACAGTTTGTCATGATGAGCGTAGATGCGTCATGCTGCCGTTATGTGCCTAACTAAGAAATAGTTAGGTCCAGTACGTCCGTCTTTGGCTGGAGCAAATATTTGTAAGAATTGTTAGTAAAAAGGCAGGAGAATGGACCAGTAAGGCAGAAATAGAGTAGATGACAGCAAGCAAAGGGAAAGATTAAAATTATAGCCCCGTTGACAACTAAGGCCATGAAGGGAAAAGGCAGAGTCAAAGAGAGTGACAGAATAGAGGAAGTTACATGCACAGAACTTCCAGAAGGTTGGGGAACTATTTATGGGATTTTTACGTGCGTAATATGCACAGGGTCAGACTAGCTTTAAGTCCTCCATACAAAGGACTGGACGTTCAGTTCGATTTTCCTGTCGAACTGGAAAGAAAGGGCGAGGAGGCCGGGATTCGAAACCCAGGTCACTCAACGTTGCAGTCACGCGTTACATTTGGCAAGCGAACGTCTTAACCACTCTGCCACCTTTCTTCCACCATTGTGGTGTGTGTGATGTGTTCAGGCATCAGAATGGTCAGAGGATTTCAGAGGATTAAGAAATTCTGACAAAGGATTGGCTTCTCTTGTCAGAGAAAAAAATGAAACAGACTGCAACGTCACTGGAACATACAGCAAACAAACAACTACACGACAAGTGCAAAGTGACGTTATTTTATTCACAAGAGACAAAACAAAACTACTGGATATTTCGGCGAATGCGCCTTTATCAACACAGACAAGCAATTAAACATCAAACATCAAAACAGAGGTTTTGCCTTTTTATTGAGTGTTATCCTTTGTGTTAAATATCATTTTAAAATTGATTTATCACTATGGTAAACCTTTTTGGTGGTGTTCAGTACTCATTTCAGTGTTGCCCCTCTTTCGTCTGGGGCCTTGATGATGCAGTTTTCAGAGGATTGGACCAAAGATTCTAAAAGGGTAAGATGGACTACTTAAGAGTTACGGCGAACCGGACTGATAGAGTTATCGTTAGTGGGAACAGTACACCACACACAGTGGAGGCTATCTAAAAACTCAGACTGGAATTTGAACGGAGAATTCAACTGGCCTATCGACGTGTAAATGTGTACTGTTTTTAAGGGACATAACCAGTGTTTCTGTCCTCACTACTCATATAGGGAAAAGAGACCGGATGTTAGTCTTTTCTTTTCAGTGTCTTTGATTAGACTTCAGACCATTCTGATGCCTGTGTGTTGTTTCAGCATACACTGGTATCATGCGCTGGCAGGGACGCGTGTGGAAGCTGGTGGGTCAGTACCTTGATGGCTTTAGCACCGGCACTGCTGGCGCTGCTCACAAGGACGCCCAGCCCTGCGACCCCAATCTATTGACCCAGTGGGATGAACAGTTGTTTGAGGCCAGGAACTTCGCTGTCAGAGAGGTCGGTACTGGTACAGTCTAGAAAGAGAACTAACAAAAAATTGTCAGTGCATGTCAGCGTTTGTTGCTGCTGTTGTTGTTGTTGTTGTTGCTGTTGCTGTTGCTGTTGCTGTTGCTGTTGCTGTTGTTGTTGTTGCTGTTGTTGTAATGTTGTTTGAAGCCAGGAACTTTGTACAGTTTAGAAAGAACGCACAAAAAACGTCAGTGCATGTCAGCGTTTGTTGTTGTTGTTGCTGTTGTTGTTGTTTGAGGCCAGGAACTTCGCTGTCAGAGAGGTCGGTACTGGTACAGTTTACAAGGAGAACGCACAAAAAACGTCAGTGCATGTCTGCGTTTGTTGTTGTTGTTGTTGTTGTTGTTGTTGCTGTTGTTGTTGTTTGAGGCCAGGAACTTCGCTGTCAGAGAGGTCGGTACTGGTACCGTTTAGAAAGAGAACGCACAAAAAACGTCAGTGCATGTCAGCATTTGCTGCTGCTGTTGTTGTTGTTGTTGTTGTTTGAGGCCAGGAACTTCGCTGTCAAAGAAGTCGGTGCTGGTACCGTTTAGAAAGAGAACGCACAAACAACGTCAGTGCATGTCAGCATTTGTTGCTGCTGTTGTTGTTGTTGTAATGTTGTTGTTTGAGTCCAAAAAAACTTCACTGTCAAAGAAGTCGGTACAGCAGGTATCAGATGTGTCAGAGGATCTGCACATTTCAGAAGATGAAGGATTACTGACAGAGGATTGTCTTCTCTTGTCAGAGGTTTTACCTGTTTGTTCAGTGTTATCTTTTCTGTTGAATAGCATTTTAACCCTTTCACCGCTAATGTTGCATTTAACACCCATGTCACCAAAAGGCATCAAATTAGAGCCTGTTATCCGAAGACCCAATTTTCTTAATTTTGGGAGGTAAGGATAGGCCTTACTTTATACATGTTACTGAGGAATTCCCAATATTGCAGATCATTGTTTTTTCTGTACCTAGCTAAATTTAAGGGTATTTTTTGGTTGAGAAATGGCTGGCGGCGAAAGGGCTAAAGTGATTTCTCACTGCATAAAAGCCTTTTTGGTGGTTTTAGGAACTCATTTCAGTGGTGTCCCTCTTCAGGCTAGGGGCCTTGGTGGCCCTTTTACCGCGGTTTTCAGAGGATTGGACTTCAAACTGTTCTGATGCCTGGTACAATTTAGAAAGAGAGCAGAAACGTCAACGCATGTCAGTGTTTGTTGTTCTTGTTGTAGGGCAGAAACTTCAGTCAAGGAAGTCAGTGTTTGTTGTTGTTGTTTGAAGGCAGAAACTTCACTGTCAAAGAAGTCAGTTTTTGTTGTTGTTGTTTGAAGGCAGAAACTTCACTGTCAAGGAAGTCAGTGTTTGTTGTTGTTTGAAGGCAGAAACTTCACTGTCAAGAAAGTCAGTGTTTGTTGTCATTGTTGTAGGCCAGAAACTTCACTGTCAAAGAAGTCAAGACATGTCAGTGGTTGTTGTTGCTGTTGTTGTTATTGTTGTTGTTGTTGTTTGAAGGCAGAAACTTCGCTGTCAAAGAAGTCAAGACATGTCAGTAGTTGTTGTTGTTATTGTTGTTTGAAGGCAGAAACTTCACTGTCAACGAAGTCGAGATATGTCAGTGTTTGTTGTCGTTTGAAGTGATAAACTTCACTGTTAAAGATTGTCTTGTTATTTCAGATCTATTCAGTTCCAAACTTTTTTTCTGACATTCTTGCTTGTTCATAAATTATAGGCTAACTTATCACTTAATAAGACAACATCTGCAGATAACAAAGTGACTTTCTAACATGATTTGAAATAGTAATTTAGCATATTTGAATTTTTAAAAAAATATTATCAATGACAGTGTCTGTGTTTCTAGTAAGATCGTTCTCTTTTCTTGTTGAATATTTTAATTTAGAGTCATTTTCTTTTTTGAAAAGCTTGAAAAATGATCACTTGTGTGTGCAATTGTGTGTGTGTGTGTGTGCGTGCATGTGTGTTTTGTATACATTTCCATAGGTAAGAAGCACGTTATACCTTGTAGTTGTACCGTTTATCTTGTCGCACTGCGTGCGTGCGCGCGCGTGCGTATGTGTGTGTGTGGACGTGTTTGTGTGTTATGCATAGGTGCATGTTTTTATGTCTATGAATATGTCACAGCGTGAGGGTGAGGGTGGGTATGCGAGCGCGTCTGAGTATGTTTGATATGAGTGTAATTTTGTATGTGGAGCTATTAGTTTTTGTAAAGCGCCATGAATAGCACACCTAGAACGCGCGCTATGTAAATATTCTTTATTATTATTACGGTTGTGCTTACAGGCGACTTACCATTGCTCCAAGACCTTTACTCTCAACACTGTTGTGCTTACAGGCGACTTACCATTGCTCCAAGACCTTCACTCTCAACACTGTTGTGTCGCGCCTTCAAAAGTTCTCCTCTGTACTCGGGGTAAGAAAACAATCATGTGTCTGGTTTCTCCTAAGAGGATCGTGTTGTTAACTCTTTCTATACTAACCTGCGCTCTCGTCGCAGGGCATGCGCACAACGCCTCGTTACTAAGGTAATGGGATATCGCATGTGAACTTTAAAAATTCGTAGTTCATAGGTTAACAGTTATGCATGCTTCAAAGTGGCTCAGAGGGCTACTACTACGTTTCATTCATGCCTCTAGAGACTGACTGGCTGGCTGTAGACTGAATGAATGAAAAATGGTGTTTTACGTCCTCTCGGTCTGGAACAGACACATATGGGACATTTGTAGATACAAAGATGGTGGGAACGATACTGGAGGCAATGCCCGGAGGCAGTGCAACTCCAGTAAACTCCCGATTTTTTAACTATGCAGATAGGTGTAGCGGTAACCACGCCTCGGTTAAACCTCATTGGCTATGGTACCGCCACGAAGGCTGTAGGCAATTTTGCTGGCTGTAGGCTATGAACGAAAAGTTTGCTTAACGTCCTCCCGGCCGAAGCCATGTGGGACATTACTTTATATAAAGTTCTTCTAAGCTGTAGGCTATTTTGAGACCTTAAAATTATATTTTCGCTATTATGAGTGTGCCTGGCTTAACAAAACATGCATTTATTTTAAAATATCACAAATCAAAACTAATCAAGTGGATGCTTTGAAACTGTTGCAGGTGTTAGTACTGTATATTGTGTACATATTGCCAAAATGTCACGTTTGTATCTGTTTTTAATAATTTGTTGGCAACCTATGCAAATCGGCCAGTACAGAATGCTTGCAAAGGGAAGCAACTGGCCAGCATGGAATGAGTTAATATATTATGTTTTAATAGATCTTTTGTTGTCGCCTGTCTGACGTTTCCGACAGTGGCTGCCAAATAGCAGAGAGTGCAGATACTGTTCTGGCGGGCTGGGGCGAGAATTAGTTTATAGCGGAGATGCCATGCCCAGGGTACATCCCCACTCTCTCGGCCAAATGGATTTGAGGACGAGAGTTGGTGTTGGGGAAGGTCCCCCCCCCCCTCCCCTGCCCCCCCAAAGGCCAACCAATCCCTTTGACTGCAGCACCAGAGCCGATGCAAGGGTTCCCCCCCTCGTTCGAGAGTCATAGTCTTCCACGAAAGACTAAGCTGTACCGTGGTATTCGAATACTGTAGGATATCACGTATAGTACAGCTCTCATTCACTATTGGCCCTTTCTGCAGGCTTATGTCAACCAGTGATAAAAGCCATTTGAGAAAAAGGGCAATACATCTTTAACCCTTTCACCGCCAATGTCGCAATTATGCACCACACTGTTTTGACACCCATGCTTACTAAAAGGCATCAAATGAGGGCCTGTTATCTGAAGTCCCTATTTTCTTAATTTTAGGAGGTAAGGATAGGCCTAATGTTATACATGTCACAGAGGAATTCATAATATTGCAAATATATTTTTTCTCTACCCAGTTAGGTTTAATGGTGTTTGTTTGCTGAAAAATGGCTGGCGGCGAAAAGGGTTAATAATGTCCAAACAAAATTATTATCACAATACACACAAAACATAAGTCTCTGTGACTAGAATGTATACAGTGTAACCACCCTTATAAGGCCTTCAAAAATCAACCAAAATGAGGTCTTATAATAATAATGCATATTTTTATAGCGCCTATTCTCAGTAAGGGCTCTAAGTGCTTTGCAAAACATGTTTACATTAATTAATAAGAAAACATTAAACGATAAATATTAAGCAAGAAAGCAAACAACCAAAGAGCTCACAAAATGTAGCCTTACACACCCACACCCACAACACACCACCACACACTGTCAGGACACACGTGCACATGCGATTGCACACACAGACAGACGCACAAACACACACACACACGCACACCCAGATGCAACAACAACATACAGTATTTATATGGCGCTGAATCTTGATACAAATCAAATCAAAGCGCACACACACGTTAGCATCCATAACACATTCAAACAAAAATGCAATACAAAGCGAACACACACGGATGGCATAAATGGTATACAGCAGAAACAGACCTAAAGGCAAGGGAGAGAAGAAGAGAAAGAGAGTGGAGCCTCAATGACAGGGGAACAGGTGGGTTTTGAGGTTAGATTTGAAGGCACACACACACACACACACACACCCACCCCCACCCAGACACATGAACACACACACACACACACACACACACACACACACACAGGGAGGGGTCTTATAAGGGATGTAATTTTAATAATTACAAAGAAGGGCAATGTCTCAGAGAAGTAGGTATTATGTGGGAGGGAGGTCTTATAAGGGAGGTTCCACTGTACCAACTACCAGATGACGAATTGTGGACGTGGCTGGCCAGTGCTGCGCTCCAATGCCTTTCATTCTTTGTACCATGTCACATTTTTGTGACATCCCACAGAAAGTTCCAGAGCCGGTGTGCAGAGAGAGTCAGCAGTACGCTCGGTGTCTGGCCGACCTGTGCGTCATGCTGGCCCCCCTGGCCCCCTGCTTCGCTTCAGAGCTGTGGGCTGGCCTGGCCAGCGTTGCCCCTCACAGTGACCGGCACAAGGCCTACCGCTGGGTAGGTTTGTTTTCTTATTTTTTACGGGGGGGGGCAGAGCTTCTGATTGTCCTGTGTAGCATTCTCTAATGGGATTTGTTCTCAACATGTCTGCGCATGTGCGAAATCGATCATGACGCACCATCAAGTTTTATCTTTTGTGTATCCGACACTAAATTGACCCTAAACCTATCCCTAACCCTAACCCTATCCTTAAACCTAGCCCTAACCCTAAAGCCGTGTACACATTAGATGCGTAAGTTCCGTACGGAAACCCAGAAATAAGTGAAAGAAGGAAGGGTAAACATTTACGGATTAGGGGAAATTCGGACACGTGCGCAAATCTTGTCCCTTCTTTCTTTTACTTATTTACGGATTGCGCACAGGTTTCCGCACGGAATCTCCGCATATATGTGTACACGGCCTAAGCCTATCCCTAACTCTTCGCACATGCACAGACGGTTTGAGAACAAATCCCATTTGAGAACACCACACCGGGTCATTGACCTATATTGGTCCCTCATTTTGTGCAGACAGGGGTCAACTGACCCATGAAGTCTGCATGTTAAAAATTTTAATTGTAATACTACAGTGACAAATTATTGGCCCATTATTTTGGCATTTGACCCGTCATTTTCTGTAATCAGAGGTCGTATGACCCATGAAGTTTTTTACCCTTTCACCGCCAGCCATATTTCAGCCACAAATGTCCATTAAATTTACCTGGGTAGAGAACAAAATCCATCTGCAGTATTGGGGATTCCTCTGTGACATATATAAAATAAGGTCTATCCTTACTTCCCAAAACTAAGACAAAAGGGTCTTTGGATAATAGACCCCAATTTGATGCCTTTTAGTGATGTAGGTGTTGAATCACTGTGGTGCTTATACATTTTCCTCATTATTATTATTATTATAACTGGGAGTCCAAAAACAGAGCTTCAGACTGTTTAACCCTTTCACCGCCAAAGTCACATATAGTGCCCATCCTACTATGTAGGCTACAGGGCGCTTTACACATAATAATAGAAATGGAATAAAAACATGAAACAAAAACCCAATGACATGAGCAGAAAAGACACATGACAATCACAATATTTATTCGTCCAATAAAATGGAAGTGTGTGTGTGGTGGCACGTAAAAAGTTAAACAGTATGCAATAAAAGATCACAGTTCCAATATTAAAATATCAGATTCAAGCATACCGCAAGCACACGCAGACAGCAAGCACCCCCGCTACACTCTCCCCCCTCCCCCCTCATACACATAGAGACAGACAGACAGACAAACAGGCAAAGACTGAGGGAGAGTCGGAGAGAGAGAGAGGGTGGGGAGAAAGAGAGAGAGTGAGAGACAGAAATAGCAAGAGAGAGAGAGAGGGGAAGAGAGTAGGCTATCGCATACTCTCGTGTTGAGCGGTTATGCAAGGCATGTATGCTATAGCGTACTCTCGTGTAGAGAGAGTTAAGCCTCTTTATTCCTAGCAGGTGCTTCATAATATTTTATCGTTTTTACTTTTTTTATGTTCTTTCTACATGTTTAGCTACATAACGTTTGCTTACTCCCTTTTTCCATGTTTACAACCCACTTCCCCATTTGCAGTTGTGATTTAAGTCTTGCCCCACGGAACTGCACTGAAGTGAGTCAGCAGCAGTGCAGCGTCTCCTCTGGTGGTGGCCTCCTGACGGCCTAACATAGACCTGCTCCCTGTGGACTGTTGGTTGTAGGGTGTTCCAACCTGACAAACCACGGTGTGGCTGTGTCTCCTCTGGTGGTGGCCTCCTGACGGCCTGACATAGACTCGCTCCCTGTGGACTGTTGGTTGTAGGGTCTCCAACCTGACAAACCACGGTGTGGCTGTGTCTCCTCTGGTGGTGGCCTCCTGACGGCCTGACATAGACTCGCTCCCTGTGGACAGTTGGTTGTAGGGTCTCCAACCTGACAGACCACGGTGTGGCTGTGTCTCCTCTGGTGGTGGCCTCCTGACGGCCTGACATAGACTTGCTCCCTGTGAACTGTTGGTTGTAGGGTCTCCAACCTGACAGACCACGGTGTGGCTGTGTCTCCTCTGGTGGTGGCCTCCTGACGGCCTGACATAGATGCTCCCTGTGGACTGTTGGTTGTAGGGTCTCCAACCTGACAAACCACGGTGTGGCTGTGTCTCCTCTGGTGGTGGCCTCCTGACGGCCTGACATAGACCTGCTCCCTGTGGACTGTTGGTTGTAGGGTCTCCAACCTAAACCGCGGTGTGGCTGTGTCTCCTCTGGTGGTGGCCTCCTGACAGCCTGACATAGACTTGCTCCCTGTGGACTGCTGGTTGTAGGGTCTCCAATCTGACAAACCACGGTGTGGCTGTGTCTCCTCTGGTGGTGGCCTCCTGATGGCCTGACATAGACTTGCTCCCTGTGGACTGCTGGTTGTAGGGTCTCCAACCTAAACCGCGGTGTGGCTGTGTCTCCTCTGGTGGTGGCCTCCTGACGGCCTGACATAGACTTGCTCCCTGTGGACTGTTGGTTGTAGGGTCTCCAATCTGACAAACCGCGGTGTGGCTGTGTCTTCTCTGGTGGTGGCCTCCTGACGGCCTGACATAGACCTGCTCCCTGTGGACTGCTGGTTGTAGGGTGTTCCAATCTGACAAACCACGGTGTGGCTGTGTCTCCTCTGGTGGTTGCCTCCTGATGGCCTGACATAGACCTGCTCCTTGTGGACTGCTCGTTGTAGGGTGTTCCAATCTGACAAACCACGGTGTGGCTGTGTCTCCTCTGGTGGTGGCCTCCTGATGGCCTGACATAGACTTACTCCCTGTGGACTGCTGGTTGTAGGGTCTCCAACCTGACAGACCACAGTGTGGCTGTGTCTCCTCTGGTGGTGGCCTCCTGACGGCCTGACATAGACTCGCTCCCTGTGGACTGCTGGTTGTAGGGTCTCCAGCCTGACAAACCACGGTGTGGCTGTGTCTCCTCTGGTGGTGGCCTCCTGATGGCCTGACATAGACTCGCTCCCTGTGGACTGTTGGTTGTAGGGTCTCCAACCTGACAGACCACGGTGTGGCTGTGTCTCCTCTGGTGGTGGCCTCCTGATGGCCTGACATAGACTCGCTCCCTGTGGACTGTTGGTTGTAGGGTCTCCAACCTGACAGACCACGGTGTGGCTGTGTCTCCTCTGGTGGTGGCCTCCTGACGGCCTGACATAGACTTGCTCCCTGTGGACTGCTGGTTGTAGGGTCTCCAGCCTGACAAACCACGGTGTGGCTGTGTCTCCTCTGGTGGTGGCCTCCTGACGGCCTGACATAGACTCGCTCCCTGTGGACTGTTGGTTGTAGGGTCTCCAACCTGACAGACCACGGTGTGGCTGTGTCTCCTCTGGTGGTGGCCTCCTGATGGCCTGACATAGACTCGCTCCCTGTGGACTGCTGGTTGTAGGGTCTCCAGCCTGACAAACCACGGTGTGGCTGTGTCTCCTCTGGTGGTGGCCTCCTGACGGCCTGACATAGACTTGCTCCCTGTGAACTGTTGGTTGTAGGGTCTCCAACCTGACAGACCACGGTGTGGCTGTGTCTCCTCTGGTGGTGGCCTCCTGACGGCCTGACATAGACCTGCTCCCTGTGGACTGTTGGTTGTAGGGTCTCCAACCTGACAAACCACGGTGTGGCTGTGTCTCCTCTGGTGGTGGCCTCCTGACGGCCTGACATAGACCTGCTCCCTGTGGACTGTTGGTTGTAGGGTCTCCAACCTAAACCGCGGTGTGGCTGTGTCTCCTCTGGTGGTGGCCTCCTGATGGCCTGACATAGACTCGCTCCCTGTGGACTGTTGGTTGTAGGGTCTCCAACCTAAACCGCGGTGTGGCTGTGTCTCCTCTGGTGGTGGCCTCCTGACAGCCTGACATAGACTTGCTCCCTGTGGACTGCTGGTTGTAGGGTCTCCAATCTGACAAACCACGGTGTGGCTGTGTCTCCTCTGGTGGTGGCCTCCTGATGGCCTGACATAGACTTGCTCCCTGTGGACTGCTGGTTGTAGGGTCTCCAACCTAAACCGCGGTGTGGCTGTGTCTCCTCTGGTGGTGGCCTCCTGACGGCCTGACATAGACTTGCTCTCTGTGGACTGTTGGTTGCAGGGTCTCCAATCTGACAAACCGCTGTGTGGCTGTGTCTTCTCTGGTGGTGGCCTCCTGACGGCCTGACATAGACCTGCTCCCTGTGGACTGCTGGTTGTAGGGTGTTCCAATCTGACAAACCACGGTGTGGCTGTGTCTCCTCTGGTGGTGGCCTCCTGACGGCCTGACATAGACCTGCTCCCTGTGGACTGCTGGTTGTAGGGTCTCCAACCTGACAGACCACAGTGTGGCTGTGTCTCCTCTGGTGGTGGCCTCCTGATGGCCTGACATAGACTTGCTCCCTGTGGACTGCTTGTTGTAGGGTCTCCAATCTGACAGACCACAGTGTGGCTGTGTCTCCTCTGGTGGTGGCCTCCTGACGGCCTGACATAGACTCGCTCCCTGTGGACTGCTGGTTGTAGGGTCTCCAGCCTGACAAACCACGGTGTGGCTGTGTCTCCTCTGGTGGTGGCCTCCTGATGGCCTGACATAGACTCGCTCCCTGTGGACTGCTGGTTGTAGGGTCTCCAACCTGACAGACCACGGTGTGGCTGTGTCTCCTCTGGTGGTGGCCTCCTGATGGCCTGACATAGACTCGCTCCCTGTGGACTGCTGGTTGTAGGGTCTCCAGCCTGACAAACCACGGTGTGGCTGTGTCTCCTCTGGTGGTGGCCTCCTGACGGCCTGACATAGACTCGCTCCCTGTGGACTGCTGGTTGTAGGGTCTCCAACCTGACAGACCACGGTGTGGCTGTGACTCAGAATGAGCGGATTGAGAGCAACACCGCTGGAAGCCAGCGCCACACACGCGTAAAATCGTATGTGAATGCGATCCGACTGGGGCCACGTGAGTCATGCATGATTCACGTGAAATACTTCCGTTTAAAAATAACTCTGCTATTTTCACTCGCTGTACTCCAGTAGACCCAATACATGAATTTCACGTGAATCACGACTCGCATCGTCACAATCGCATCGCATTCAGATACGAATCGTGTATAGTGTAGCTGACCCTTTAAAGGACGGGACAGCCACCCACCCACCCCCCAAAAAAGAAAGGTAGGTTTGCCCAACACTGACTGTTGAAATGGTCACGTTTTGTTTACAGGACAGAAGTGTGCTGGATCAAGCCTGGCCTGTTATTGACGCCACCTATAAACTGCCTCTTTTTTTCAAGGTAATATAGATATGTTACGCCCAATCCGTGAAATTGCCTATTTCATGAAATGGGCAGTCTCTCTTCTTTCAAGTCCTCCCTCAAAACAACTCTCTTCAAAACATAATCTTTCTCCTCCTCCTCCTGCAAAGGTTATCCATTGAGTCATGTGTGTGTGTGTGTGCGCGCGCGCGTGTGTGTGTGTGTGTTTTGTTGGTGTGTGTGTGTTTGACCTCAAGTTTGTGTGAGTGTTTTGTGTGTTGTCTAGCTTTTCATTTTGTTAGTATTGCTTTTATCATGATTGTAAGCGCTTAGGGCTTTTGTTAAGATTAAGCGCCCTAAATATTCATTATTATTATTATTATTATTATTATATCACATTTTTGATTCACACAGGTATTGATTAAGATTGATTCAATAGTATCACACTGTTCTACATTGTATTTGCACCCCTATCCTGCCCCCCAACTCGACCAGATGCTAAGCCTGAGCCACATGTTGAATCAAATGTTTTATCAATTTAAGTCTGAATAAAATCATTTTAACTCATCTACAGATCAGATTTCTCATTCGTTTGAACCAATTCTTGATCTATATGTGCTAATGAACAAAAACTATTTTTCATTCATATTGCTTTTCTCAATTGCAAGCTATAAATTGGCTATTTCACGAACTGGGCAAACCATGGGACGTTCAATTAATTTTCAACATTAACTCATTCGCATCGCAATGGTTTTGAATTATTCTAAAAAGCTCACAAATCACTCCAGCCATACACACAAACAAAACATACATAAAGGAAAGGAGAAATGAAAGAAGATTACGGGTTTTTACTTCAGGTTTAGACATAGGGAAGTGGTAGATCAGACTTTTTTTTATATATAGACTTTATATAGAAAAACACTCCACACCAATTGATTTCCCCACAACAAACCACTACAAAAGCAAAGTCAGAGGCAAAATCGTGGTCTAAGGGAGCGAAGCGAGTTTAGAAGTGACCAAGGTATTGTGTGCACACAGATTTACTTCCCATGAAGCAAATGCATCAAATTGACAGCTATCTGTTAATTCCGCACATATATGGCTGGAACGCTTTGAATGAGTTAAAATAAACCCTTACCTATTTTACTTTGTTGCTTCAAAGTGAAGCTTTCATGTTGTTGCTCCGATGATTGTTATCGTGTTATTCTCACTGATGTTATTTGTGCTGTTCTTTCCGTTGCATATTTTTTGGTCTGGCAGCCAGTGCCATGTAGCTTTTCATATCAGTCAAGTACTTGCTTGTTGTGCTCTAATTCAAATGTATGCTGCTGCTACTACTGTATTTTGTTAGTTTTAACCCTTTCACCGCCAGCCATCTTTGAGCCAAACATTTCCATTAAATCTACTTGGCTGCAGAAAAGATTTTGTCTGCAATATTGTGGGATTTCTCTGTGACACATTTTGAATAGCGTCAATCCTTACAATACTACCCAAATTTAGGAACACAATCTCATTGAATAATACACCCTGATTTCAAGGGTTTTAATGACATGGGTGTTAGATCATTGTGGTGCAAAAATGTGACATTGGCGGTGAAAGGGTTAAAAAATAAATTCCTGTTTAACTCGTCTGTTACTATGGGCGAATACATTCGCCCAGTACATCACACTTCACTCCCACCAAATGCAAAGACATTCACTGCCAAGCACCCTGCCATGTGTTGTGTTTGTCTACTTTTAGGGCTTACGTCAGTGATTTGTTTTCTGTTTAAGCAATGCATGCACACTATAATAGCTCGGAGTTTGTCCATTGAATGTACACATTCTACAATTCCGCTGTAGAAAGTATGCATTCCATGTTTCATTTTCATAGAATGTATTTGAGCCGGTCATAGAGTGTGTACATTCTAGTACAATCTCATCATGGAGTTACATTCTGCGCGGGTCAACATTCTATACAACATATATTTCTGAATGTTTTGTCAGACCTGTTTACTCCCTACACAAGTCTTGAGTAGTCTGGGTAGCTGAAATGAGTAGTTTTGGTGCAAAATGTGTAGTTTTATTCATTAAACCATCAAATAATGTTCACTAAAAATGAGTAGTAATCAAGACTTAAAGAGCATTATTTTCAGTTTTGAAGAGTAGTAGAGGTTCAAAATGAGTAGAATACTACTCGAAAAGAGTAGAGTAAACAGGTCTGTTTTGTGTTTATTACTATTGTCATTGTTGTTGTCTAAAGTTAACTTTGTAAGCGCTCTGAGCTCTTTGGAGAAAGAGTGCAACAAATATCCATTATTATTATTATTATATAAAAAAATAGTTGTCGGTTGAGATACAACGGACAACGAAGAACGTTAAAAAACACATGGTGCTAGAAGAGTTAATCCAACCAGCTGCCTTCCTCTCTATGTTTGGCTGTTTTTTCACACAGATCAACCATCAAGACAACGGCAGCGTGAGCGTGACGCCGGACGTGTTGAACTCTCTGACGGGTGAGCGGGCCCACGACCTGGTGCGCTCGCAGCCCAACTACCAGCAGTACCTGCAGGGTAGAGAGTTTGAGTCCGTCCTCTTCTCCTTGCAGCCGGGCTACCAGGCCGTCATCAACATCATTCCCAGGAAGAGAGCCGCCGCTGTGTCATAAGTGCGGGGGTAGTGGATCAGTTGTTGAAGAGAGTGTGATAGGGGAAGGGGGGCAATTCGGGTGGGGGGCGGGGGGCGGAAGGGTGTCGTTCACAGGCTGACAATGATTTGAATGTGAGAGTTGCAATTGGAGGCCACTCCTGTGAGAAAGAGGTGCGAATTTCAGGATCCTTCTTCATTGTTCTTAGCTCAATCTCATGGAAATATCTGAGGAACGTGAAATCAAAGGCATCTGTGTAGTGGTAGTCTTGAATTCCCTTCTGTACAAGATTCTTCCTTGGAACCATAGAGCCTGATAGACAGTGGTGCGCTGATGGGCCACACTTCATCTCCTGCCTCCCTTGTGAAGGGGACACCCTGCAGGACATGTTCTGTTGTCTGGTCTTCCACACCACAGGGACAGACTGGTGATGGTGCCAGCTTCATCTTCCGATGCATGCGGTTGTTGAGCCTGTTGTGGCCGGTGCGCAGTCGCACCAGAACTACTTGCTGCTCCCGGGACAGTAGATGATAGATGATTGTCGTCCCTCTGCGCTGGTGGCCTTGTTAAAGCCTTAATTATTGTCGTCTTTTCGTGGAAGCTGGCACAGTTGTTGATTTGCTCTCCTCTGGATTCCTCTTCTGCAAGGACGTCCGCCTGTTCATTTCCTCCCCCCCGGCAGGCTTCCACCTATCATTAGGGGGGGGGGCTTACAGAGAGGAGCCCAGCAGCCTCCTAAAGTCCAACCGCACGTCCTCGTCATAGGAGGCGGGCAACGGCTTAGGCTGGCTTACGTGGATAGGGCCCTGCTGTGGGGATACCAGGGGGTCTTTCAGCAGAAATAGTTCCCCCATCTTCTAGAAGTTCTATGCTAGTAACTACCCCTACTCTATCACTCTCTTTGACTCTGCCTTTTCTCTTCTTTTTTCTCTCTGGCATCTACTTCTTTCTGCCTTATTGGTCCATTCTCCGGCATTTTTTCTATGAAACCTTTCCACGTTTTTCCTTTTTACAATTTATGACATGCCAGGTTTTTTTTTTATTGTACACTGGCTTCCAGACGTGATATCTTACGCACTTGAGTGGGCTCCTGTTGTCCATTCTGCAGTGCATATTTGCTATTATAGCCTTTTTTATGTATCTTAGCTTACTAATATGTATTTGTTAGCCTTTTTTACTGTTTTTTTTAACCTGAACTCGATAAATAGAGCGGAATGGCTTACGTTTCCAGCACTGTCTGGAATTATATGCTATAGGGTACAATGAGGGAAGTGTCATGTTATGAATTGTACTATTTTTTTTTATGTTTTCAGGTTTTGTGCGTTGTTAAGATTCATGGATTTGTGTTTTGCTATTCGTGGTCGAACTTTGCACGGTGACAGTCCTGAGATAACCATAGCTGTTGACGGGACTATAACAGACTAACTAACTAACTGTTCATTTCCTGGGATTCCACAAGATCACTTATTGTGCGACTCTCACTTTACTGTAAGGTCAGTGTCAACCAATGACAAAAGCCGTTAGAGTGATGGGCTGCAAGGAAACTGTACAGCTATCATATATGCATAAGAGCTTGATGGTAATGTGTGCAGCGTGAAACATCAAAATTGTCTTCTTTCGTTGTTGTTGTTGCCCCCCCGTGGGGATACCGGGGGGGGGCTTTTGTATAGATAGTTCCCCCTCCTTCTGGAAGTTCTGTGCTTGTAACTTCCTCTAATCTGTCACTCTCTTTGACTCTGCCTTTTCCCTTTGCTTACTGTCATCTAACTATCTTTCTGCCTTACCGGTCCATTCTCCTGCCTAAACATTTCCTCCAGCCGAAGTCGGACTTGCTGGGCCTAACTATTTCTTAGTTAGGCGCGTAACGGCAGCATGACGCATCTGCGCTCATAATTGACAGGAAACTGTCATACATGTACTGCATAGTGTTGTTGTTTTCGTACTCCAGGGATCATCCCAACAGCAGAAGCACTTGAACGCTATGGTACAAGTGCATCAGCTGCGGATGAGAACATGACGTGTGCGACCGTGTGGTTTTTTATTACCCTGCCACGTGGGCCGCCACACTCCGACTTCCGGGGGATAGTCTCTTTTGTTTCCAACATATTCTAGCACTTTGATGTACATGCATGTGTGGGTTTGTTTTTGTTGTTTATTTGTGTGAATGCATCCATGCCGGTCTCGTCTGTGTCTGTATGTGGGTACCTATTTGTGTGTGTGTGTGTGTGTGTGTGTGTGCGTGTGCGCATGTTCGTGTTTAAATGTGAATGCATGCATGTCACCATGTGTGTGTGTGAGCATGTGTGAGAGAGAATGCATACATGCCAGTCTGTGTGTGTGTGAGAGAGAGAGAGAGAGAGAGAGGCACTAAATGGATTGTTCAATTGTAGTATCTTCAGCATGCATGTATTTTAGCACACACACAACACACACACACTCTCTCTCTCTCTCTCTCTCTCTCTCTCTCTCTCTCTCTCTCTCTCTCTCTCAATATATATCTATAAAATTATGGTAAAGATTCCTCACAAAGCACTGGCACTGGCTAATTGCAAGACGTTGCTGCCACCCTGCACTGTTTACGCTACATTGATCTTTGCCCGCGTTCTAGAGAAACAAAGGCAGAGTGTCGTCTACAAGTGAAGTTCCATGCTCGTCATTTCGATCAATGCGTGTACATTTTGCTGAGTCATTGGCATTCATTTTAATTTTGTTTTATGCATATTGTCCTATTTTACTTTATACAAACTGTTGGTTTAAGCTCTGTATGTGTGTGTGTGTCAAAGTCAAAGTCAAAGTCAAAAAGTCAAAATTTTGATTTTCAGATGGAACATTGAATAAGCAATAATGGTTTGCTTTTTTACATCAAGCCATCTATAATACAACAGTTTTGTGTGTGTATGTGTGTGTGTGTGTGTGTGTGTGTGTGTGAGAGAGAGAGAGAGATTAGAGGAGAGAGAGAGTGTGTGTGTGTGTGTCTTTCATTGAATGTCTATCCACTTCTCGTGATATTAGACACAGAGAGAGAGTGTGTGTGTGTCTTTCATTGAATGTCTATCCACTTCTCATGATATTAGACACAGAGAGAGTGTGTGTGTGTGTTATGTCTTATTATTTCTACGTTTATTTGTGTTTTATGTGCATGACAGACAAAGAAATTCTTTATGTTTTAAAGACAATAAATGTTGATTGATTGATTGATTCAGACATTTAGGGGCTTGGGATTGCAAAGAAATCGGTGACATTCTTCAAAATGTGGTGGGTTTTTTTTGTAGTCCCTGGTCTATAAGAACGTGACCACATTACGATGGGGACGAGGGCTGTGTGTTTCTCTGCTGTCTGTGTGTATGTGCGTCTGTGTGTGACCAAAATGTGCTCCAGTCCATAGCACCTAAACCACTAGACCGATCATAATGAAACTTTTTTGTTTTTTGTTTTTTTGTTTTGCTGTCCCATCTTCTGGGCGTTGCTCCCACGCCGCTCGTTCCGATCATAATGAAACTTGGTACAATGATTCCTTAGACCTTGCAGATGCTGCCCATCATGTCAGATTCACAGAACGACAAGCCATATCAACGTAATCCCAGTGACAAAATTTGAATATTGAAAAAAACAGATTATTTTCAAGGTGGAGTGTGTGTAAGTATACTTTGTTGCAAAATATCTTATTTCTAAACAATGTTATACCAATATAGGAAATTATTAAACACAAAAATACACAATGACCATAGAGTCCAAAATTAACTCCCTCTGAATTTCATCAGTCAAATTTGATGAAATTCAAGGGAGATCATTCTAAATTTACAAAAATTATAAATTTACATCAAGTGGCATTTTCCAACTTTTATTTTTGTGTGTGGTTCTGATGTGTGTGGGTGTTGCTGGTAACTGGGACTATGTTTACATGGCGTCGCCATCTTGTTTTGTTGTTGTTTTGAATTTGTCCCTTTGTCTGTGAATGAGCCTGTATTTAATTAACCCTTCTAGCGCCATGTATTTTTTTTGGACGTTCTTGGTTGTCCGTTGCATCTCAACCAACAGAGGGGAGTAACTTTTTGGTCCAGTGCGCGTACGTTGCTTTAACGGAAAAAAAACCACTGACGTAACAAGCTCTGAAAATAGACAAACACATGGCAGAGTGCTTGGCAGTGAATGTCTTTGCATTTGGTGGGAGTGAAGTGTGATGTTACAGTACATCATGTACTGGGCAAATACATTCGCCCGTGGTGCTAGAAGTGTTAAAAAGGAATATGATGATTTTTTTTGTGTTGCTAAGTGTGTATTTGTCTGTGTATGTGCCTCTATTTAAAAAGAAATAATGATCATATTTTATTGAAATAATCTTACAAATGGATTGGGTCTGTGCGTTTTGTTGTGTGTGTATGTGTTGATATGCATAGAGATGGGGGGGGGGCAGAAAGGGAGAGTGAGAGAGAAAGAGAGAGCGACAGAGAGAGTGAATGTTGATGCTTTATTCAACAGTTTGTATCATGTATTGTGGGTGGGGTGAGTGGTAGTGATTGTGGTGATGATAATGGTGGGGGGGGGGGGGGGGGTATGTGTATGCTTATTTGTATGTGTGTGAGCGATTATAATTATGTCCTTGTTGAATTTCTTGCTTTTAATTTTTGTGTTGTTGTTGTTGTTAAGCGCATAGAGCTCCACATTTGGTGGAGGAATGCACTATATAAATGCTTCACTATTATTATTATTAGGGGTAATATTATTATGTCTCCTCCAAAATCGGAATGTGTCGTCTGTATGCAGCGGGGAGACCAGTGAAAACTGAACAAAAACCGGACACATACGTACCTTACCCATTATGGCCATATGGCCTGGGAACGCAGAAGAAGAAGAAGAAGATTATTATGTCTGTACATCAATTCTGACTGTGTGTATTCTAAAATATACAACACATGGCTTTTTTTTATGATTATGATCAGCGAGTTTATTTGTATGAAATGTGTTGATTGTGATTGCTGCGTAGCAAATAAAATATAATATTATTCTAGTTGTGTCATGAGTGTATCATTGTTTTATCTGCGAAAGTAGTTACGTTATCAGAGGTGTGTGAATGCGCGTAAATGGACGCATGTACATGTTTTACAAACACACGCTTCTGCATGGACACACATGCACACGCACACACACACAAACACTCGCACACACATGCACACACACACACACACACACACTCACACACACACACACACACACACACGCGCATACACACACACACAGTCTAATACAGGCATCAGAATTGTCAGAGGATCTGCAAATTTCAGAGGATTAAGAATTTCTGACAGAGCATTGGCTTCTCTTGTCAGAGGTTTTGCTTTCTTATTCAGCGTTGTCATTTCTATTAAATAGCATTTCAAAGTGATTTATCACAATATTAAGCCTTTTTGGTCATGTTGGGAACTCATTTCAGTGTTGTCCCTCTTCAGTCTGGGGCCTTGATGGCCCTTTCACCACAGTTTTCAGACGTGTCATGTTTTTACTTGCTAAGTTTAATAATAATAATGATTATTTATATAGCGCCTATTCTCTGATTTAGGGCTCTAAGCGCTTTACATATTTAATGCAAATACAGCATAGAATATAATTATCTTATAGAACATGACGAACATACATAAATTTTACATGAGTAGAATATAGAAAAGTACATATATACAAATGAACAAAAACGCATATCTTGAAAAAGGTACACAACTTACAGAAACACACACACATACACACACGCACGCACACGCACACACACACGCGCGAGCACGCCATGTGACAGCCACTTCATCATTTCACGGAAACTGAGTTTGTGATTGATTAAAGTTTTTGAACAAAAAAACTTTGATTTTGTTTTTACCTTGTGTTTTTATCCCTTTTTAATATGTGGTAAGATTTAACGTGGTGACAGCCCTGACATGGCCTTTGTTGTCGACGGGGCTATAATTTTAATCTTAATCTTAACCACGGTTTTCAGAGGATGGGACTTCAGACTATTCTGATGCCTGCTAATGGCTTGTACCCACGTGTCGTCATATCCGGCCACAAGGAGCGTGCCATATTATGGGAGACCGCCATCTTAGTAAGTAACTTTGTTTGAAAAATGCCAGATCGATGCTGTTTACACACAAATCTGACTAAGATGGCGACACTTCCGTTAGAAGGGTCGAGATGCGCACGCAGGTGGGGTGGGGGGGGGGGGGGGGGGGAGCCATAGCTTGAGTTGTTCAAGGACTCACCAGCACCCTTTGAATACACAAATTTTCAATTTTGATCTTTTTAAAAAACGACTTCTTTAAAAATGGCCGCAAGTATAACATGTACAAACATAATAATAGGCACACACACACACACACACACACACACACACACACACACACACGTTTTACAAGCTTGAGTTGTGCGACAAAACATGTGAAGATGATGATTGTATTGAGTGCTTCTGTTGCGGGAAATGGTCTCACCAGGAGTGTGCAGACCTCTCTGATGATCTTTTCAATGCGCTCAATAAGCCTAGCCTTCAGTGGGTTTGTCCCAAATGCCTTAAGGAAGATGCAGAGCCTAAGTCCAAAACTGACACACTGATACGTGAAATGATGAAAGTCATTTCAAAACTGACTGATAGGCTGGATAGCATAGATGCCAAACTGAAAACAGGGTCTGACTCTGAGGCAAAAATGGAAAACATGGTAGAAAAGAAGGTCTCTGAGGCTCTGGATGAAGAGAGAGAAAAAGAAAGGAGGAAAAAGAATATAATCATAGTGAACCTGAAAGAGAGCTCCAAAACCTCTACTGATGAAAAAAAAAGCAGGACGACTTGGTGTTTGCCAAGAAAGTCATAGACAAAATTGCCGATGTGACAGATGGCGATTTGAGTGAACCTATACGTTTGGGGAGGGAGGGGGGAAACAGGCCAAGAATGCTGAAGCTCACCGTCAGCTGTGAACAGAAAAAAAGAGAGATCCTAAGTAGTGCTGCAAAATTGAACGAAGGACAGTCAGAGCAAGCAAAAAGGATCTACATAAATGCAGATTACACCCCCAAAGAGCGGGACATGTACAGAGCGTTGCGAGCTGAAAAAAAAGAAAGGGAGCAAAAAGGGGGGGAAAAGGATCTAATAATCAGGAACGGCAGGGTCATGAAGAAATCAGAACTCCAAAAGACTGACCCAAAGGACAGTACTTCTGACCAGTGACTGACATGTTCTGAACAAACTGTAAATACTGATGTTTCTGTACTTTTATCTAGTGATAGTTTTAACAATAAAAATATTTGTCTTAACAACAAAGGTGATGGTTTTAACAGTAAAAGGGAAGGTCTTAACACAAAAAGTTCTAACTGTTTGTCAGATTCTGTTGATTCTGTCACGGTCTTGTACAGTAATGTAGATAGTTTTTTTAAATAAGAAAAGTGAATTATTGTGTCGTATGGATGAGTTGAAACCAAGCATTATT
>CM065699.1:42647028-42653546 GCA_017654935.2 Phymorhynchus buccinoides | reverse complement strand
GTAGCACACGTTAAAACCCAGTTGGCAACGAAAAAGAAAAAACAAAAAATGGTCATTGTCAATGTACACACACACCCCACACACACCACACACACACACACACACACTTTCTTTCCTCATCAGTCATACAAAAAATCGAATGCAAAAAAAGAAAAAGGGTGGCGCGCCTCTGGCTGCGACACGCTCTCCAGGTGGGAGCAACCCTTACTTGGCAGAGGCGCCTCTGTGACTGTAAACTAAATGTGTGCTTTATGTCTTTTCATTATAACATGTACTGTTGTTGAACGTGTTTGCGTGGCCTGGCTTTGTTCGTCCCACGTCATGGAAATTATAACAGCAGGGATCCCTTTTTTCTGCACGAGACTGTTCTGCTTTTTTTTTTATATATCAAGTGGTTTCTACCCCCCGTACCCCCCTCCCCGCCCTGTCAGCTCTCTCTCTCTCTCATCTCGTCTCTCTGATATTGTCTCTCTCTCTCTCTCTCTCTCTCTCTCTCTCATCTCATCTCTCTCTCTCTCTCTCTGTCTGTACATTGTCTGTCCTGTCTCGCTCTCGCTCTCTCTTCTCTCTCTCTCTCTCGACGGTTCGCTCTCTCTCTCTCTCTCGCTCTCTCTCTCTCTCCTCTCTCTCTCTCTCTCTCTCTCTCTCTGTCGGGCTGTCTGTCTGTCTCTCTCCGCTCCTCTCTCTCTCTTCTCGACCTCTCTCTCTCTCGCGTGTCTCTCTCTCTCTCTTCTCTCTGTCTGTCTGTCACTTTGTCTCTCTCTCGTCTCTCGCCGTCTCTCTCTCTCATCTCTCTCTCTCTCGTCTCTCTATCTCTCTATCTCTCTCTCTCTCTCTCTCTCTCTTTCTCCTCTCTCTTCCATGTCTCTCTCTGCTCCTGGTCCTCTCTCTCGCTTCTCTCTCTCCTCTCTCTCTTTCTCTCCTCTCTCTCTCTCTCTCTTGCGGCTTCCATCTCTCTCTCCTCTCTCTACTTCTCTATCTCTCTACTCTCTCTCTCTCATCCTACGCACTCTCTCTCGGCTCTCTCTCTGCTCTCTCTCTCTCTCTCTCTCTCGGCTACTCTCTCTCTCTCTCATCTCTCTCTCTCTCTCTCTCTCCTCCTCTCTGGGAATCTCTTTCTCTGCACAGGCTGGTTCTACATTTTTCAAGTGGTCTTCTTCTTCTTCTTCTTCTTCTTCTTCTTTTTCTTTTTCGTTGTCGTTGTCGTCATCGTCTCCTCTCGTCGTCGTCCTCGTCTCTCTCTCTCTCTCTCTCTCTCTCTCTCTCTCTCTCTCTCTCTCTCTCTCTCTCTCTCTCTCTCTCTTCTCTCTCTTCTCTCTCTCTTCTATCTCTCTCTCTCTCTCTCTCTCTCTCTCTCTCCTCTCTCTCTCTCTCTCTCTCTCTCTCTCTCTCTCGGTCTCTCTCTCTCTCTCTCTCTCTCTCTCTCTCTCTCTCTCTCTCTCTTGCCCTGGCCACTCTCTCTCACCCCCTATCTCTCCCCCTCCCCTCTTTCTTTCTCTCTCTCCCCATATCTCTCTGTCTCTCTCTACCCCCCCACCCACTCTCTCTCTCTCCCACCCCCCTCTCTCTCTCTCCTCAACCCCTCTCTTTCTCTCTCTCTCTTTGTCTCTCTCTCATCTCTCCCACACCCACTCCCCCCACCCTCTCTCTCTCTTCGTCTCTCTCTCTCTCTCTCATTCTCTCTCTCTCTCTCTCTCTCTCATCGGTGGAATCTCTCTCTCTCTCTCTCCAGTCACCCTTCTCCTCTCTCTCTCTCTCTCTCTCGCTCTCTCTCTCTCTCTCTCTCTCTCTCTTTACACAAAATAACAATGTTCAACGCGAGTTTATACTTCCATGTTATTTAGACAGACAAATGTGTGTTTGCCGAAGTTTGTGAGCATTGTGTATCCATGTCAGATGCCCTTCACGGTTTTGCTTGTTTATCAAGACCCTGTGACACATTAATTCTTCTAGAATATCTCGTTTTAGTTTGATCAAAACGTAGTGAATACCACATTCTGGGCATATTTCGTATTCTTTGTACGTTATTACTCTTTCTGTACATATCGTTTGTTGAATGACAATTTGCTCAATTCTAACCCTCTATGGTTCATATGGCGCGCCAAAGATACAAAACTCTATCTAGCTGTTCGATAGAGTTTCGAAACTGTATCTATCAGTTCGATAGAGTTTGAAAACCCTGTCTAGCTGTTCGATAGAGTTTTAAAACTCTGTCGAACAGCTAGATAGGGTTTCCACAAAATAACCCTATCGAGATATAGTTTTTCTATCGCGATTTCTGATTGGTACATGGCTTCAGCGACAAGTTTGTGGCCTTGGCAGGGCAGTGACCCGTGAATTTGAATAAGACGATAGGCCTAGGCCCCTACATGTAGTCAAACAAACATGGCAGCTGAACGATTTCAACGAGCGAATCTTCCTGGCGTTTCATCTGTAATTGAAGCCGCTAAACGAGTTCGTAGAATGCCACCTATTAGGCTAGGTGTAGGTCACAGTCAAAGATACTAGTCCTATCTACCAATGAAATGCTTCGTTTAAAAAAAGTATCAAAATGGCGCGTTCGATAGAGTTTTACGACGAGAAACTCTGTCTAGCTGCTCGACAGAGTTTAGAAACTCTATCTAACTGCTAGCTATAGTTTAGAAACTGTATCTAACAGTTCAGTATGGTTTTTAAACTCTGTCGAACTGCTAGATAGAGTTTTGGTCATTCGGCGCGCCATAGGTTCAGTGCTGTGTATGTTGATTCAAGTTGAGTTATCGCTATTAGTTTGTGTTGAGTCATTAATGCTCTTTCACATTTACCTACCTTTAAAAATGTGAGTGTCTACGCATAGTATCACCTTGTATCTTTAATCAGATGCTTGCTCTTGACCGTTTGGTTAAAAGAATTATTGACCACTCTGTTGATGGTTTATCTGGTAAATTTGTTGACTAATGGTGGTTTGTTGAATTAGTTTGGTGCATTCATTAATTATCGGTGGCTGATTGACGTTGGACTGCTTACTTGTTCTGATTATTTATTGATTAATAATGGATGATTGGTTGTTTGATAGTTTAATAGTTTGGTATATTTGTAATCGACTAGTTCTGGCTGATTGATTGCTTAACCATCTGTTTCATCGACTCAATATCTAATCGGATTATTTGTTGTTGTTTTTTTCTCTTTCATTTACATATTTATTTATATCTGTTTATTTATTTACTTACTAATTTATTTATTTTTGCTTAACTGTTTTAACCCTTTCACCGCCAGCCATATTTCAACCAAAAATGTCCATTCAATTTACCTGGATAGAGAACAAAATCCATCTGCAGTATTGGGGATTCTTCTGTGACAGATATAAAATAAGGTCTATCCTTACTTCCCAAAACTAAAACAATAGGGTCTTTGGATAATAGACCCCAATGTGATGCCTTTTAGTAACATAGGTGTTAAATCACTGTGGTGCTAAAATGCGACTTTGGCGGTGAAAGGGTTAAATCCACAGGAAGTGGTGTTATTTTCTAGTTTTTGATGCGAATGTTATGTGTCATTATAACCCCCTCCACCAGCCTCCCTATGATACGGGCAGAAGGCATATTCATAAAAAAATTGTTTGAATTGAATCTTTTTATCTCTAATCTCTCTCTCTCTCTCTCTCTCTCTCTCTCTCTCTCTCTCTCTCTCTCTCTCTCTCTCTCTCTCTCTCTCTCTCTCTCTCTCTCTCTCTCCAGTTGTTACACTTTTCATTTCATTTCAGTCTTGTCTGCCGTGATTATCGGAATATTATAGGCCCTATGGATAATGTTGTGTGTTTGTTGGGTTTTTTTTGCCAATAGCAATAAAGATGCATCAGTTTGAACTTGAATTTGACTTTGAATCATCCTCAATTTAACGGACGAAAGGAGTGGAAAAGCTACGAGGATAATTGGCTTAGAAGTTTTAGAAGATCATTTATTTTAGGATAATTGTTCACATGCGCTTTGTAAGCTTACTTGTATTTCAATTCAACCCTAATGCTAGAGATAGAAACTCCTCCTGACGGCCTATAACATAGATTCGCTCCCCTTGGACATGTCGATGCAGGAGCAAATATTTAGTGTTTGTCGTGCATCTTTCTTAGAGCTAAGGCGTATCGCCTCCATCAGACCCTTCCTGTCCAGAGATGCTGCTGTTGTGGTGGTGTTGAAGGGAGGTGGGTGTTGGTGTGTTGTGTTATGATTATATGCGATGCATTCTCTAATATGTATTCATTTTCATAGAGATGTATGGTGAGGATACGTGAACCAGTCAGTTATAAATGTTTGTGCGAATGGTGAGTGAAAAGCGCATTGAGTTGCTTTGCAAGATTATGCGCTATATAAGCATTATTAATTATTATTATTATTATTTATTGGTTTCGGATTCTGCGAGCTGAGCAAGCCGGGGTGTGACTGCGAGTCTGTTTACAAGCAAGGACGTACAACGAAATGCATAGATTAATTACTTAAAGGGGCACCCTGACGGAGGATATTTTGAAAGAAACACGTCGAGATCACCGGAAAGACAGCCTTTTCAAGGGTCGGAACACTCACTTTCCTCTGGTTTCCTAGAAATCAAACCGTCAAAAAGGGCAATTCCTCCTTAGCGGCGATGCCGGGGAGATAAGCCATTTTGGATGGGGTGGGTGGAGGTCACTCATTGTGGTTGAAGCTTTTTCTTTTTTTTGTAGTACAGTAAAAAAAACAAAATGGAGCTAGTTTCTTTGTTGTGAGCGAATCTCCTTTAGGTAAACTGCATAAAAAAAATTATAAAAAGAGGCTTGTATTGTACAAACAAATTGTGCAAACGATTTGGTCTAAACTCAGGCGGCCATTAGAAAAGAGAAGTCACATGACTTCTCTTTCACCGTAAAGAATTTGACTTCCAGCACCTCCGCCAAGAAGGAATCGCCGATTTGACGGTTTGATTTCTTGGAAACTAGAGCAAAGTGAGTGTTGCGAGCTCTGTAAAGGGTGTTTTCCTGGTGATCTCAACGTGTTTCTTGCAAAAACTCATCCGTCAGGGTGTCCCTTTAAGCATGAAATAACGCATCGAAAAATCAGAAATACTAGCGCAACGCTGAGTGCCAGTAACGCCTAGTAACGGTAACGCCTAGCAACGGTAACGCCAAGTACTGGTAACGCTGAGTACAGCAAATTTGAAGCGATTCGGTTAAGAAACGGCGGAGTCGTATAGCGCGCGCGTTGCTGAACCGAATAGTCACCGTCCCCGGTCATCTGCCTGCCAAATTAGAAGGCAATCGGTCCAGAAACACCGGAGATACGGGCGCCGAGAGGCCGGCGGATGCGCGTTTCGCGCATTTGCCAAACCGCGCAAATGACACGGCCTCCTGGGTTGCCGTTGCCATCGCCCCGTTAGGGCTCACAGCAAATTTGAAGCGATTCGGTCGAAAAACGGCGGAGTTATAAGGCCCGTTTTGTGTTTCAGACACACACACGGACACTTGGCTTTTTACTATATGATGATGATGATGTAGGACGGAGGGCACAAAAAGAAACTAATACATCAAGGACACAAGGGTAAGCATGCACACGATGACAGAAACACTTTGGGGGAGTATTTAGAGACCACAATAAACATTAACCTTTATGAATGAGATGCTAATTTAAATTTATTTTAAAACAAAAGAAGATATTTTTGACTTTGCAAGCCTGTTGTTGTGTGAAACTAGTCCATCGACTTAATGTCCCTTTCGTGGTTCTGAGTCACAATAGGAATTGTTCGGAAATAATTAAGGGGAGTAATTTCATGGTGTGTGTGAGTGCTCTTGCCTAATTCAATCGGTCAAACAGGGGAAGTTAATCTACCATCAGCTCTCGTGTCCTGTGTTTGAGCAGACATACAGCACTTAGAACACCGTGCGTCATTCTACAATTGCTGTTATTTATATTTTTACGTCACATTTTGCAAGTTTTATCAGTTTGTGGCCACTGGCCACCCCTAATTTTTCTTTAAAAATATGTTTGCAAGTCGCTGACTCGCATCCTGCGGTTTCAAGCTTCGACAAAAAAAATTTATAAGTTGGTTTTGAAAGTGCGACAATCGACTCCTTCTTTCATGATATTTGGAGAGACAGGAAAATATCCCGTATCAGTCACTGTTAAATCCAGAATGTTATCATTTTGGTTTAACTAGTAACACACCATCACAGTGCAAGTGAAAAGCTATCATTTATTGTGTATAAAACCCTTTTGAGAATGTATGAATTAAATGTACACGAAAATAAATATATCAAATGCATTCATACGTTATTAAATGACATTGGTTTAAGTAGTTTTTGGTTGAATCAAAATTTGCTTGATGTACATCCTTTATGGTTCAAAGAGAAAGTGAAGAGATGTCTTAAAGATAGCTTCTTACAAACCTGGTATATGCATGTTGATAATGATGAATTATATATGAACTATTGAATGTTTAGACCATCATATGGTGTTGATCCCTACTACTTAGTACTTCCTCAGAATTATGTGTTTACCATTCTAAAATTTAGAACA
>CM065699.1:42577028-42637028 GCA_017654935.2 Phymorhynchus buccinoides | reverse complement strand
TAAGGACAATAAATAAAAATTTATCGATTCATTGATTGATTGATTGATTGATTGACGTAATAGTTATTATCAGATGACGACTGCAAGTGATTTGGAATCAGATGTCAGTTTGTTTGTTTGAATAATACGTTTGATAATTTGTTCGCATCTGCTTTTCGTTTATCTCGAGCAAATTATTCTTCTTTCTTCTTCTTCTTCTTCGATCGCTCAGACAGTTGCCTGTCAATTATGAGCGCAGATGCGTCATGCTGCCGTTATGCGCCTAAGTAAGAAATCATTAGACCCATCGGCATGTCCGACTTCTGCTGGATCTCGAGCAAAATAATAAATTACACTTTTAGTGAACACCCCTTTGTGTTGTGATACATTGAACTGCGGTGTTGCATGGTGTGTGTGTGTGTGTGTGTGTGTGTGCGTCCGTGCGTGCATGCGTGTGTGTGTGGGGGGGGGGGGCACACGTGTGCATCCGTACATAAAGCATAACAAATGGGGCTTAGTTTCATGCTAGTCTAACACAGTCAATTGAGGCAAACAAAATAACGGGGTGAATTTTTGTTGCCCCTATTTTTTTAATGGTTTTTAAAGACACAATGACGCACCACGATTAAGCCCCTTGGTGTTTTTTTCTAGGTAGCTGTGACCCACATACATATGTCCCCAACTTCAATTTGAGAGCTGCTCTTTAAAAGGATGTTTCGGTTTGAAATTGGGGGCATTAGTATGGGAGTGAGACCTGGTCAAAACAAGATTTCTTTCCAGCTATCAGAGGGAAAACACGTGAAACACGATTTTGACACGTGATCTGGTGGGTCTTTAAGATTTCTTTCCAACTATAAGAGGGAAAACACGTGAAAACCGTGATTTGGACACGTGACGTGGCGGGTCTTTAAACCCACAGCGCTGCAGCTTAACCTTCAACGTCAAACCTGGTCAAAACAAGATTTCTTACCAGGAATAAGAGGGAAAACACGTGAAACCGGTGATTTCGACACGTGACGTGGCGGGTCTTTATACAGGGTCCAGAGGCCACCAAATGAGGCGCTGTCCTATCAAATCACCCCCAGTTGGTTTTCACCATTCCTTGTGTGTGTGTGTGTGTGTGTGTGTGTGTGTGTGTGTGTGTGTGTGTGTGTGTGTGTGTGTGTGTGTGTGTGTGTGTGTGTGTGTGTGTGTGTGTGTGTGTGTGTGTGTGTGTGTGTGTGTGTGTGTGTGTGTGTGTGTGTGTGTGTGTGTGAAACACAGTAAATGTGGCGTTGACCCAAACACTGACAATTGGGGTGACACGTCACTGTATCATTCATTGCTAGCATAAGAACATGTTAACAGTTTTAGAACATAATACTAATAGCGTACTAAACAGGTGGGCTTACAGAATTAAAGGTGGACCCTGACGGATGAGTTTTTGCAAGAAACACGTTGAGATCACCAGGAAAATACCCTGTACAGAGATCGCAACACTCACTTTGCTCTGGTTTCCTAGAAATCAAACTGTCAAATCGGCGATTCCCGTCAAATCGGCGATCCCCGTCAAATCGGCGATTCCTGTCAAATCGGCGATTCCTCCTTGGCGGAGGTGCTGGAAGTCAAATTCTTTCAGTGGCCGCTTGAGTTTAGACCAAATCGTTTGCACGAAATTTTCACAATACAAGCGGTTTTTTGTGAGGTTTATTTTAATATTTTATACAGTTTACCTGAAGGAATTTCGCTCACAGCAAAGGAAATAGCTCCTTTTTTTTCTTTCTACTGCATTACAATAAAGAAAACGTTTCAACCACTCTGACTGTCCTCCACCCACCCCATCCAAAATGGCTTCTCTCTCCGGCATCTCCGCCAAGGAGGAATCGCCGTTTTGACGCCAAGTGGGTGTTCCGATCCTTGAAAAGGCTGTCTTTCTGGTGATCTCGACGTGTTTCTTGCAAAAACTCACCCGTCAGGGTGCCCCTTTAAAACAATTATCTCCGTTATTTGTTTCGCCCCATTTGATTGTCTTGGACTTGTATGAAAACCCCATTTGTTATGCTTTGCATGCGCGCACGCACACGCGCACGCGCGCACACGCACACACACACACACACACACACACACACACACACACACACACACACACTCTCTCTCTCTCTCTCTCTCTCTCTCTCTCTCTCTCTCTCTCTCTCTCTCTCACACACACACACACACATACACACTCGCACGTACACACACACACACGCGCGCGCGCAACCCAGCTGGCCCGGCCATGGCCGGCCCACGTTTTACCCCCCCCCCCCCCCCCCGAAAATAAAGGGGAAAAAAAAGAAAGAAAGAAAGAAAGAAGAGAAGGAAAGAAGTAAGGAAGGAAAAGAACAGAGCAACAATAAGAAACGAAACAAGGAAGGATTTGGGGCCAAGACGTAGATTTGTCATCACACACACACACACACACACACACACACACACACACACACACACACACACACACACACTTTCCCTGACAGGCAACGTTTTGTCATTTGCCGGGAGAAAGGGATAGGGTTAGTACGAGCCTAGGGATTACTTCCATAATGAAACTGAAAGAAGCAGACTTTGAGATTGAGGGTAGTAAACATGTTTGCCGGGTGGGTTTTTTTTTATATTTTTACGAGATGCTAAATAAGTAAACTACATGTAGTCAAATTAACCGCCCCCACCCCCTCTCGTACATGGAAGGAGGAAAAGGTCCAGTACCCTGGACCGTTGCGGTGCGATTTCTGTCCAACTGCGATCCAAATGTAACGACGTCTGTGATGCATGATTCACGTGAAATAATTCCGTCTTAAAATAATTCTACTATTTTCGTTCAATATACCTATCTAGATCTAACCCAATACGTTAATCTCGTAATCCCTCTGAAACACAGGTACAGATATTTCATCAGATTCGTGTACGGGGGACTACAAATATACTAAATTACAACAAAACTAGTAGGATTTCATCAGAGTCATTTAGACAGTAAGCCTACTGTTTTACGAGAATCATGCATCACAAATGTGACAGTTGGATCGTAGTTTGGGGCAGTGGGTGGATGCCTTGTGCATCCATACGGGGAGCTGCAATAGAATTGTTAAACAAAAGTCACAGTGAGCATATATGGGGAAGATGGGGGATGGATAAAGGGACATTGTTTGATAAGTCCTGTAGGGTAAGACGGGGTAAAAAGCCCATGGGCGGGTAAGAAGCCCATGCCAATTAATCTCACCGAAGAAAGCAAAATTTCAGTCACATTTTGCCCATGAGACGAATGTCAATGTTTAGCATTCGTCTCGTGGGCAAATTTGACTGAAATGTGCTTTTCGTCGTCTCATGGGCAAAATGTGACTGAAATTTGCTTTATTTCATGAGATAATTGGCATGGGCTTCTTACCCGCCCATGGGCTTTTTACCCCGTCTTCACCTACTTGTCCATTTAAGAACGGCTGTTATCATAGCATCAGAATTTTAAAGAAATCAATAGAAATGATTGTATGAAAAAATGAAGCTGTTGAATCTTCCCTCCCTCCCTTCCTCCCTTCCTCCCTCCCTCCCTCCCTCCCTCCCTCCCTCCCTCTCTCTCTCTCTCTCTCTCTCTCTCTCTCTCTCTCTCTCTCTCTCTCTCTCTCTCTCTATCTCTCTCTCTCTCTCTCTCTCTCTCTCTCTTCTTCTTCTTCTTTTCTTCAGGGCCCACGGTCAGTATGTTGACCATTCTGGCGCCCCCCCCCCCCCCTCTCTCTCTCTCTCTCTCTCTCTCTCTCTCTCTCTCTCTCTCTCTCTCTCTCTCTCTCTCTCTCTCTCTCATCTTCTTCTTCTTCTCTTCAGGGACCACGGTCAGTATGTTGACCACTCTGGTGCCTCTCTCTCTCTCTCTCTCTCTCTCTCTCTCTCTCTCTCTCTCTCTCTCTCTCTCTCTCTCTCTCTCTCTCTCTCTCTCTCTCTCTCTCTCTCTCTCTACGGTACCAAAAATCTCAATACCTCACGTTTCTGGAATGACGCAATCTGAAAACAATCCAACTATATTATGTCCCTATAATACAATCTATTTAAAATTTAAATTAAATATACATTTAAAAAAAGAAAAGCAATTTATAAACCCCATTTAAGCACTAATTCAACACACACACACACACGCGCGCGCGCGCGCGCGCGCGCGCGTGACAGAGAGAGAGAGAGCGGAGAGAGAGAGAGAGAGAGAGAGTGTGTATGTGTGAGTGCTCTCCCATGAATACAACATGGCCGCGCCCATTGCAAGAACATGAGATTGGGAGCACAAAAAACTCATGTTGGCTTTTTGAATAATTAAATATCAATTCCACGCCCTCATTGAATGTTACGGTATTTTAGTCTGCCTTTAACAGGTAAACTGTTTATATTTGGAAACGAACTTACCAACGTAAGTGACTGAGTGTGTATGCGCTGTCGGGTTAAAATTCCTAGCTCGCTATAATTTAATAATAATAATAATAGTGAATCATTTATATAGCGCATTCCTCCACCAATGTGGAGCTCTATGCGCTTAACAACAACAAAAATTAAAAGCAACAAATTCAACAACAAAACGAAATAATCGCTCACGCAAATGCAAATAGGCATACACATACACTAGGGTGGTTATAAAATTTTAAAAAAATATTTACTTTTTGTCAAATCTTAATGAAATTTATGTCATTGGAAAGAGCCCGACAAGACCTTTAAAATGATACCCAAATTATCAAAATCGGTCGAAAATTGAGAAAGTTACGACGTTTTAAAATGTTAGCTTTTTTTACATGAGCTATATAAGAAAAAGTTGATCAAGATTACCGGCCCTTACCGTATCAAGGTTTGGATGAATAAAACAGCCATAACTTTTTCTTTTTTTTACCAATAAACAAAACATTGGTACCAAAATAAAGCTTATTCAAAGGGGCAACATCAACCCCAAACATTAGACAGATTAGGCCTAAGCTTTTTGTGCGACTCACAAGATCGCAACATCAACATGCGCGTGACAGAAAACATGTCCGACAGTCTTCGACGTAACACCTCCCGACTTGTGGAGACCTTGAGCAGCATTGAGATTTATTCTAGATGCACCAAATTTGGTGTACTTGTAGAAAAATAATTAAATGTAACTGCGCATTTGTTTTAAAGAATTATATAATTACCGTTCAGAAATGATAAACGAATGAATTGGACCCAAATATTGGATCGCTTGTCTCTCGCGATCGGCCGTCTTAGCGTAAAAAAAGATCGTTCCCGAATGACCGAGTAGGTGTCTGCTTCCCGAAAGAAAGAAACTCGGATGGTCAGCGCCAAGAATAACCACCAATAAAAACAAGCAAAGGAAGTGACCGTTTGGCACATAGCCAAAATCGCGGTTCGGATTTTCAACGAGAAAAATCGCTGCGGCTTGACCCAATTCCGTCGTTCCTACATACACACCCCACCCACACATACACGCACATGCACACACGCACACACACACACACACACACCGTTACCATCACCACCACTCACCCCACCCAAAAAAGCCTGACTATACTATAAGACTGACTATTTGCGACATTGAGCATGAACAACAAATTTCACTTTTTTCTAGGGTTAGGGTTAGGTAAATGGTTTAAGTAACGAAAAAGTGAAATTTGTGGTTGTGGCAAATAGTCACTCTCATAGTAGCGAGCTATGAATTTTAACCCCACATGCGTGCGCGTGCTTGCATGTGTGCATATATGTGTACATCTCTCTCTCTGTGTGTATGTGCAGTGTGTATAGTGTTTTTTGTGAAACTAGTATGTAGGAAAAAAAATAGAATACAAGATGCCAGGCGCTTGAAATTGGATACTACACCGTGGTTATGGTTACGGGGTTGTTGCAACACTCAGGACCACCGTTTCATTGTCTTCACAAAGTTGAAGTGGGATACTTTGACTAGCAATGTTGTACCCGGCTTCACCTAGGAATAATCTCTCTCTCTCTCTCTCTCTCTCTCTCTCTCTCTCTCTCTCTCTCTCTCTCTCTCTCTCTCTCTCTCTCTCTCTCTCTCTCTCTCTCTCTCTCTCTCTCTCTTCAAGGACAGATTGGAAGACTAGGCGTTGCCTAAAATCTTTATCCTTGAAAAATAAAGTTCAAGTTTTCAAGTTTTTTCTCTCTCTCTCTCTCTCTGTCTCTCTCTCTCTCTCTCTCTCTCTCTCTCTCTCTCTCTCTCTCTCTCTCTCTCTCTCTCTCTCTATCTATCTATCTATCTATCTATCTATCTATCTATCTATCTATCTCTATCTATCTATCTATCTGTCTGTCTGTCTATACATTTTCAGAAGCCCTGCTAGTCGAATTTTTGTCAACAAACAAATTAATGCGTTTTCTTATTGAGTTATTCCGTACATTATAATATTTAATGCATCGAGGTTTTCGTTAAAATAAGGAATGGGATTCGATTAGGGATAGGGTTAGAAACATGTTATCAGAGTCAATGTTAATAGTCTTTCAAGACACTTGTGCATGATTTGTGTGTCCCCTGATTTAGCCCCATAACCCTATTCTAGAGAATGTGCCATAACCCCAGCCTCTGACAATTGGATACATGACCCAAGATCACACTAGTCCTAGTTTAAGTTTATGTACATATAACACAACAGTACTTGAGTTTTATAAAACTTTTGTATCCAAATGCCTTGTAAGTTGTATTGAACATCTTCAATACATGTTCAACACATGGCATTTGGATGCAAAAGTTTTTATGAAACTCTTAAGTATTCTGCATTTCTAATGCATTAACTTTTAAATACTTAAGCCAGTTAAGCCCAGTGGAATGGTGGCAGCAAATTATTGAGATTTATCTGTCATAACTAATGATGAGTATGACACAACAGTACTGTATGTTGTTTCAGTGCAACTTGAGCCACATTTAACAGAAGGCCTTGTGGAACCATGGGGCTGGGAACGGGTCGTGGACTCAGCTGGTGTGCGTGGCTGTGTCAGCGTCAGCGTCTGGTGACCCACAGGCTCAGACCCCTGGCCAGGTCTCTCTTCAGTCGCACTGGAGTGTGGGTAAGATGTCGGCCATCTTGTTGTACTTTACTATACATGCATGCATGCGCACACACACACATGCACACACACACACACACACACCTCAAATGTTTGCATTGGGAATGTTCGCTTTCAGACTGGGCGTAAGCTTTTAATTCTGTGGCCCACCTCTGGGTGGCTGCTCTCTTAGCCCTTTCACCGACAGCCATTTTCAGCCAAAAAATACCATTAAGCTTATCTGGGTAGAGAAAAACACAGTATCTGCAATATTAGGAATCCCTCTGTGACATGTATAACATTAGGCCTATCCTTACCTCCCAAAATTAAGAAAATAGGGTCTTCGTATAGCATTAACAAGCCCGCATTTGATGCCTTTTACTTTTAGTGACCTGGGCCTGTATTCACGTTGAGATAGCATGAGACTTAGCATGATGCTAACTTAGAAGCTCTTCCAATGTCCTATAGGATTTAATACTAATAATAGGACTTTTGGAAGAGCTTCTAAGTTAGCATGATGCTAAGTCTCATGCTATCTCAACGTGAATACAGGCCCTGGGTGGTAAACCAATGTGGTGCATAAATGCGACATTGGCGGTGAAAGGGTTAAGTATACCTTTAGATTCTGACGAGGACAGGCCGATATTATCCGGTCGACCAGACTGACCAGTCGCTGCCCGTTTGGCCGCCCAGTCAGCCTGGTCGTTGCCCACGATCCCGCAGTGGGACGGTATCCATGTTATAGGAACCTCTGTACCTTTATGTTTAAGTTGGTGGATAATAGTTTGAATCTCTTGAATGATTTCTGTTTGTGTATGCCCTCCATTATGCAGTGCTGTTACAGAAGATAGTGAATCAGTTAGAATATATGTGCTAGTATGGATATCATGGATAAAAACACAGGCTTGTAAAATAGCCCATAACTTCGCTCTAAAAATAGATATTTTACGGTTCAGTATAAAACTTTTAGTAATTTTAAGAGCTGGTATAGAAAAGGCGTAACCAACTTTTTCTTCATTTAACTTTGATCCGTCTGTGTAGATAATGAGGTGGTGGTTTTTTCTTAGCCAGAACTGTCAGGACGTTAGGGGCTTCGGATTTGGAGGAGACCTCGTGCAGACTCATGTCATAGTAGGCCTCCTCCAGTTCCCATCGCGGGGCGGACCGTTGTGTGTGTGTGTGTTTGTCTTTGTGGGAATGTTAGTAGTTTTTATTCTTTGTAAAGCGCCATGAATAGTTTTTTTTAGATATGTGCGCGATAAGTACAGTCATGTCCCGAGGCATCGGCCGTCGACCGATTGATATAGATTTTGACCGAACGTGTTACCTCCCATCAGGACATTTGTCCGATTGAAATTCAACGCTGCGGACTTTGATCGATTGATTTACGCAACTCGCGGTCAATGCAACTTACATTTTCACAGATCGGCTCTCGATCGTAAAGCACTCCGTAGCAACATCATTTTGTTTTACAGAATACACTCGTTCAAGGCATAACTGAAAGTAGGCGAAGGCCGAAGAGCCTATTGGTCTTTTCTAGGAATTTTGAGAAGGGGTACAACTCTCATGTCTTTAGCGACTTGCAGACGATCAACACTCGTTTTGTTTCTGCTGTTCATTCAATCATTGTTAATAAAAAATAAATAATACTGGAAAAACGAAAATGCCACCCAAAAAAGAAGCCTCGGCCACATGAAGGTCAGAAAAACATATAGGCTCGTTTTTCGTTAGGCTTTCTGATCAAGCTGAGGATGACGACGCGAGTGAGAGTAGGCCTTCCACTTCGAGTAGTACCAAGAATAGTAGATGGTTCTTGGTAGTACTACCAACGAAGTGCTGGACATGACAGCCCATCAACATCGGTCCAAACAAGAAACCTCTGTCATACGCCATTTTCATGAAAACTGGAAAAACTGTATCCATGGAGAACGTAAAAATGTTTTGCACTTTGTGCAGAACAGTAGGTGCACGAAATTCAGATTGTTTACCTGTTTCATTTGATTGTTAAAGATGCAAAGATAGAAACATTTTTTAAGCTTTATTTTGCAATGGTTGTTTAGTTTTCTTTGTTTTCTGAACTGATTCATGGTGTGATGGCATGATGCGTCATACACAATTTATTGTCAGTGATTTATTTCATTTGTTCAAAAAAGTCAAGTCTTGAGGAGTTTTAATCATGATTTTGTTTTTTACTGAATGTGACTATGTCAGCTGTAGCATCTTTTACAACACTGATGTGGTGTAACACAAACAAAAGCTTTCCCCACGCATGATGTATAAACATGTAAACAACAGTTAACACTCCCGATCAGTTAACTTTGATGATCTATGTTCACCTGAAGCAGATAATTATTACTCTGTCTGAGAAAAAGTTTATCCCCCTCCCTCGACCCCGAGTTTTTTTTTTAAATTTTTAACATAACGTCAAATTGTCCAGTTGGTCTCCAAGGCCCAGGACATTTTGTCCCATTAATTTTCTTGCTTCAGGACAGTCTGTCCTATCACTTTTCCAACCTCGGTGCATCACTGTAAGTGCTAATTTTTATTATTATTATTATAGATCTCTGAATCTGTTTCTTCTGTCCTTTCTCTGAAAGAAAGAAAATGGTTTTATTCACAATTCTTCCTGTGTACTCTTCAAGTTCAACACAAAATCAGGGCTCCCCATTCTGTGCGTCAAATGTGCGTGACAGATGCATTAAAACTTCGTACTGGGGGTGAAACGATGCACTATAATTACTACTCGAGGGTTATGAGACGCACTATAAATCTGCCGAGTGCGTGACAGACCTGGTTACTCTACGAAATTAGGGTGTCTGCTACGCAGCTACGACTCGAAATAGCAAACTCCGCATTTTCATTACCGGCAGCTTTGAATTTCGAGCGAGCGTTGTCAAGGACACAGATCCGTTCAGTTTGAGGCACCCGATGCGTTCCTTCGAGTCAGCTTCGAAACTGCTTTGCAGTTGGCACGCACAAGTTGAGAGAAAGTTTGCTTCAGTTCCTGTGTCAGGAAAAAAATGGATTGCGGTGCACAGCAAAAGCAAAAAAGACACAAAACGGAGGACGAATCAGAGGTGGAAGAAGTAGAATCGGAAAATGAAGCTAAAAAGACCAAGCCAAATAGAACAGCAACTCCGAGGACTGCGAACCAGAAATATCTGTCGAGCTACCATCGGGAGTTTCTATGCATCATAGCATCGAAGAGGGGGGTGGGGAGCATCACGCTTTTTGCACGGTGTGCAAAAATGATTTTCCTGTCAGTGACGCTGGTTTGGCTGACTGCGCTAAACACTGTAAGGGGCGCACAAAGATCTGGTGAGCGTTTTGAAAGGAAGCAGTAACTTCCTGCAGAACTTCATTGAGAAGAAGAAAGAAGAGTCGAAGCAAGGTCTGCAAAATGACGTCACCAGGGCCGAAGCCATGATGTGCATGCTGATAGCGCGGTCCAACTTGCCACTTTCATCAGCTCACAAAGGTGAAGGTCAGGTCATGATAGTACTTGATCATTCTAGACTGGTTGATTTTTCACCCTCTATAAGTTCACCCTGGGGGTGAAGAGACCCTCTATAGCTGCTTCCTGGGGGTGAAAATACCCTCTATGGTCAAGCAAAATGGGGAGCCCTGTCAATGCTGATGAGTCTGGATTATTGTTTCGGGCTTTGCCTTCCAAATCAAGGGTGAGGAAGAATTCCAAAGATGACAAGGCTGGCATAAAAATTTTTTCCATGATGCTTGCTTAGTTCTGTACTCTGTACTAAGATGTCACATGCTTGGTTCTCTAATAAGACCACCCCTCAGATAAGACTTTTTTTTCAACGCACTTTCAAGGTCTTATTAGAGGGGTACCACTGTATTATTATAGATCTCTGAATCTGTTTCTTCTGTCCTTTCACTGAAAGAAAGAAAATGGTAATATTCACAATTCTTCCTGTGTACTCTTCAAGTTCAACGCAAAATATGCAAAGTGGTGGGTTTTTTCGTAAAATAAAAAATGACAGTCTAGACTTTTGTGAGTCATTAGAACTGAATGGTGCACATAAAGAAATATCACGATTGTCAAGAAATGTGGATGCTCTTCGTCTTACTTTGACATAGCTGGCTTCCCAAGTGCTTAGAATAATGGCAATAATTTTTATTATTATTAACCCTTTCACCGCCAGCCATATTTCAGCCAAAAATGTCCATTAAATTTACCTGGGTAGAGAACACAAACCATCTGCAGTATTGGGGATTGTTCTGTGACATATATCAAATAAGGTCTATCCTTACTTCCCAAAACTAAGACAATAGGGTCGCTGGATACCAGACCCCAATTTGATGCCTTGTAGTAACATGGGTGTTAAATCATTGTGGTGCTAAAATGCGACTTTGGCGGTGAAAGGGTTAATAACTAGTTGAAATTTGAGGGTATGGGTATTTGTTTCCTTATATATATATATGATGGTGCATGGGAAAATCAGACATAAGTCACTCAGAATGCTTTTGAGTAAAAGCCAAAAATAGTCAACAACCCCCCAAATAGCAATTGTCTGTTAAACTTAAAGGCATATTTACGTGTGTTTTTATGCATCGTACCAGTATCCACAATATGAAAGACAAAACTGAAATATTTCTGTACTTTTTTGACTTTTTAAAAAATCCCGTCAATAGAAACAAAGAGCAAAAATGATCTCTTCTCTGTCCGACTTAAAAAGCATTAATGTGTCTTAAATGTCAAACTTCGAATGGCCGTGAAGTCAAAAAAGTAGCAAAGTTAATTCAATTCTGTTTTCTGCATATTTAACTAGGAATCTTTGCTCCAGCTTGTAAAATTAAAATCTCAATATCTATTATAACGATACTCACCAACACTCAAAAACAATTGCATATAACCTTATCAGTTAGAAAACCATCAAGTGCACCCTTACTCAGCTACCACAGTAACAAAAAGGGAAGCCACCCGTGCCGGTAGTATTACCTCCCTTATGCACTACCGATCATGTGGCTCCACTGACCTTGTCATTCACTTTAACTTTTTCCACCTTTGGGAAACCATATTGTCTCAAGACTTTGGAAACACTTGGGCGTTTTTGGTGGGTTTGTTCCAATTCTCTCACCTGTCTAGTGTTTCTGTTTTGCTTGCTTGCTTGTTTTCCTTACAGTTTAGATTGCTTGAATTATCTTTTGCTACTTTTAGTAGTAAATTTGTGATTTGATTCTTACTCTGAATTATTTTGTTTACGTTTTTGGGCTGACCGGTTTTTAATAAAAACTGGCTGTTATGTTTAGAAGTTTTGCTGGCTCTACCTACTATTGTGTCGTCGTAGCTTTTCTTCTCGTCTTGGCTTTCTTTTATTCACCGACTGTTTTCCATACCATTCATTGTTCATAAGAGTGTGTTCGTTATTTTGTACTTGTAGGAGAGGAGCCTGACCCAGACAGAGAGGGAGGAGATAGAAAAACACTGGATGCCCATTATTAAAGAGGACGACAGACTGCGCAGCCAGAACGTAAGGCACTGGATTACAAATCATTCTAGGCATATATTTACGCCAGTGTGGTTTTTCTTAAGTACTGCAATCTATGCATGCAGACCTGCCAACCCTTCCGCTTTGAGCGGAATTTCTTCCGCTCAGACTAAATTTATTCCGTCCTTCCGCTTGAGTCTATAAAATTCCGCTTTCCAAACTTAGAAAATGTATTTCTTTAAGTGACAAACCGATCGCGGCATGCGCACAGCTGTCGTGCGTATAGCCGACTTTGTAGTCTACATAAGCATTTGCGGTGTGGCGTTCTCAAAATGGATTTGTTCTCAACATGTCTGCGCATGTGCGAAGAGTTAGGGTTAGGGATAGGGTTAGGGTTAGGAAAAGGGTCAGGGATAGGTTTAGGGTCAATTTAGTGTTGAATACACAAAAGATAAAATTTGATGGTACGTCATGATCGATTTCGCACATGCGCAAACATGTTGAGAACAAATTTGAGAATGCCACATCGGCCGCCCACTTCCATCAAGAAGTCGATGTGCGCGACAATTTAGCTGCTTACTACTACTAGCCGAAGAAAAGATAGAGAATACTTGGAAAAGTATCTGTGCATTCAGAGATCACCACGGGGCTGTTTGCACTATGCTGTACGCCTATAACCGTGTAACCGTGTCTACCACGGGGCTGTTTGCACTGTGCTGTACGCCTATAACCGTGTCTACCACGGGGCTGTTTGCACTATGCTGTACGCCTATAACCGTGTAACTACTACCACGGGGCTGTTTGCACTATGCTGTACGCCTATAACCGTGTCTACCACGGGGCTGTTTGCACTATGCTGTACGCCTATAACCGTGTCTACTACGGGGCTGTTTGCACTATGCTGTACGCCTATAACCGTGTCTACTACGGGGCTGTTTGCACTATGCTGTACGCCTATAACTGTGTCTACTACGGGGCTGTTTGCACTGTGCTGTACGCCTATAACCGTGTCTACTACGGGGCTGTTTGCACTGTGCTGTACACCTATAACCGTGTCTACTACGGGGCTGTTTGCACTATGCTGTACGCCTATAACCGTGTCTACTACGGGGCTGTTTGCACTATGCTGTACGCCTATAACCGTGTCTACTACGGGGCTGTTTGCACTATGCTGTACGCCTATAACCGTGTCTACTACGGGGCTGTTTGCACTGTGCTGTACGCCTATAACCGTGTCTACTACGGGGCTGTTTGCACTATGCTGTACGCCTATAACCGTGTCTACTACGGGGCTGTTTGCACTGTGCTGTACGCCTATAACCGTGTCTACCACGGGGCTGTTTGCACTATGCTGTACGCCTATAACCGTGTCTACCACGGGGCTGTTTGCACTATGCTGTACACCTATAACCGTGTCTACTACGGGGCTGTTTGCACTGTGCTGTACACCTATAACCGTGTCTACTACGGGGCTGTTTGCACTGTGCTGTACACCTATAACCGTGTCTACCACGGGGCTGTTTGCACTGTGCTGTACGCCTATAACCGTGTCTACCACGGGGCTGTTTGCACTGTGCTGTACACCTATAACCGTGTCTACCACGGGGCTGTTTGCACTGTGCTGTACACCTATAACCGTGTCTACCACGGGGCTGTTTGCACTGTGCTGTACGCCTATAACCGTGTCTACCACGGGGCTGTTTGCACTATGCTGTACGCCTATAACTGTGTCTACCACGGGGCTGTTTGCACTGTGCTGTACGCCTATAACTGTGTCTACCACGGGGCTGTTTGCACTGTGCTGTACGCCTATAACTGTGTCTACCACGGGGCTGTTTGCACTGTGCTGTACGCCTATAACTGTGTCTACCACAGGGCTGTTTGCACCATGCTGTATGCCTATAACTGTGTCTACCATGGGGCTGTTTGCACTGTGCTGTATGCCTATAACTGTGTCTACCACAGGGCTGTTTGCACTATGCTGTACGCCTATAACCGTGTCTACCACGGGGCTGTTTGCACTATGCTGTACGCCTATAACCGTGTCTACCACGGGGCTGTTTGCACTATGCTGTACGCCTATAACCGTGTCTACCACGGGGCTGTTTGCACTATGCTGTACGCCTATAACCGTGTCTACCACGGGGCTGTTTGCACTATGCTGTACGCCTATAACCGTGTCTACCACGGGGCTGTTTGCACTATGCTGTACGCCTATAACCGTGTCTACCACGGGGCTGTTTGCACTATGCTGTACGCCTATAACCGTGTCTACCACAGGGCTGTTTGCACTGTGCTGTATGCCTATAACCATGTCTACCACTGGGCTGTTTGCACTGTGCTGTATGCCTATAACCGTGTCTACCACGGGGCTGTTTGCACTGTGCTGTATGCCTATAACTGTGTCTACCACGGGGCTGTTTGCACTGTGCTGTACACCTATAACCGTGTCTACCATGGGGCTGTTTGCACTGTGCTGTACGCCTATAACCGTGTCTACCACGGGGTGTCTTAGTCATCGAATTTTGAGCGAGTTAAACGGGGAAAATCCCTATGAACTCTTCCATACTCTTTGACAAAAACGTAAATCTACAGTTCTTTCCCTTTGTACATCTTTGTGTTTCACTCATGTCATCAACAAATGGATGAGCAGTGGACAGATCAGTGAAGCGACCCTCTGAAGGCCAAACTTGGCTTGGCAACACAGCAATTCGAGAAAGCCATTATCCCTCGACAGTGAAGGGGTTAAGGCCCCTCCTTATTAAGACCTTTGGCTGATCTTTGAAGGTCTTAATAGGAAAGTTCCACTGTAATAACAAGATTTGAATTTTTTGTAAAATTAGTGGGGTGCGCCCCACCATAGTTTTCTGACTGTAAGGCGCACCGTTTCGGACATATTATGATTGATTAGTGTTGGGGGGGGGGGGGGGGGGTGTATGGGGGGGGGGGGGGGGGCGTTTTTTATTGCAGAAATCTTGTAAAAAATGTATTTACAATTATTTTATTATTCGTATTTTGTATGTAGAATGTCTACGTCTTGTAAACTTTAAATGCTTGTAAATGAGGTAGAAGGGTATTTTTGTTTTTGCAAAATTTGTCTATTATAATTAGTCATGTAACTGGTATGTCGATGGCAGTATGATTTTATTTCAAGTTGCAGTATTGTATTCAAACTTGATTGAGAATGTGAATGTGGTCTCTATGTTTCTTCTTAGAATGTTCATATTGTAACTATTTTACTCTTGTATAATTAATTGTGTGTGAGTGTGTGTGTGCGCATGCATGTGTGTGTATGTGTGTGTGTGTGTGTGTGTGTGTGTGTGTATGTTTGTGTGTGTGAGTGAGTAAGGAAGTAAGAGAACGTTGCGTGCAAGCATCGTGCTTATTTTACTTTCTAATGATTAATTATTTGTTTGCCTTTAATGTTCTTGTTATCAATGTAAAGCGCACTGAGCTCATGTGAGAAAGAGCGCTATATAAATTCCCATTATTATTATTATTATTATTATTATTATAAGGCGCACCCCAAAAAGTTTTTTTACACAAACATTCAGGTTTTGTTCTTATATTTTCTTACTATTTCATCAGTCATATTATTACGGTGCAGGGGTCTCAGTCTGAGGGAGAAAAAAACATGGGTGCAACAAAGATTTCCTGTTTTTGAATTTTACCAGAAAAGGAAATTCCTTTTTTTTTTAATTTGTCAAACAAGATCTTTGTGTGTCTACTGCATTTTTAAGACACTTTAAAATAAACATTTGTATAAATTGTGGAAAAAGCACACAAAAAATACCTTCATAAATCAATTTTTTCTTCAGCTGCAGGGGGACATTACCCCTGGACCCCAGCCTTTCAGGTTTTTTCGTTTTGTGTAGTTGCACCCATGAAAAAATGTATCGCCTTATAGTCAGAAACATATGGTATATTAACATATGGTATATCAGGGATCAATCTTGTCACTGGACAACATACATAATTTGACCAGCTCGAAGAAAGTATAATGGGTCATTTTCCTAAAACAATGGGTCACAAAGAAAAGAAAGGAAAATGATACAACTTGAGCACAATGAAAGTTAGTATGCAATGTAAAGTAATAAAAGAACAGTTATTTATAGAATATTGGTTCACCAAAGTCAATATGATCAATCAGTCGCAGCACAAATCAAAATCATTTAAAGTTACTAACAAACATGAGGTCAACTTAATAACTCACATGACCTATTGTCTGCATAAACAATAGGTCATTTCAAAATGTTACGTGTCAATGACTGATGACCGGTGCTAAGAATGATCCCTGCCTTATCAGCCTTGAAAGTGGCGAGTGGAAAACAAAATTGGTGAGTTTATAATTCACTTCACCCGCCAAATGCGAGTGGCCAAAAAATAATGTTCTTTCTCGCGCGAGATTCCTTTCCCAATCCATGTTTTCCCACGCACCGGAAATCATGATAGCAATTTGCGTGCTCGCCAGCCAGTGCATGTTCGAAAAAGGTCTGAAAAAGGAGAGTGAACAAGCCTGGTTCAAGGATGGACCTGTGGTAAGTTATCTGCCTTATTTTCCATACTGTGGTTTCTTTGCAAAAAATGTGTACAGTTAGTTTGGCTGGTAAAACTTTTGGTTTGGTTGGTAAAAAAAATAAGTTACCAGCCAAAGGCTGGTGGACAACATTTGCCACTTTCAGGGCTGCTTGTAAGTTATAGTAAGAAAAATATGGTGCATTGTCTTTTTATGATTTTTGTTGTTGTTTTTTTGAAAGGCCGAAGGCAGTGCGGACAAGTACTACGTGCTGTCGATGTTCCCCTACCCCAGCGGCAGCCTGCACATGGGCCACGTCAGGGTGTACACCCTCAGTGACGCCATGGCCCGCTTTCACCGGCTGGCGGGGCGCCACGTCGTTCACCCCATGGGCTGGGACGCCTTCGGCCTGCCCGCAGAGAACGCCGCCATTGAGAGGGGAGAGAAGCCCCAGCAGTGGACCTATCGGTACGATGGGTTTTGGTTTGTTTGTTTGTTTGTTTCGTTGTTTTGTGATCATGCAAGCAGACCTGCCATGGGTTTCTGTGCGTATTTACTCACTAGACGTCTCTAATCACTCCCAAGAATCACAAGCCATGCCTGAGATTTAGCCTTCAAAATCTCAGGTAGGGGGTGAAATGACGTATTAAAATGAAGTTTGAAGTCTTTACTCTTCAGTGAGCTAACGACGTTGCCCCTATTTCAATGGTCTGCGAGGCCTACCAAGGGCAGGCTACTGCCACAAGCTGGAGTCGCAAGCCTAGATCTACTGAAAACTACAAAATCGTGCAGAAAATCTTAAAGCTTGGCGACAGTCTGGCAAGTGTACAAGAAAACTTGAAAACAAACAAGGAACAGGTTGTTCTGCAAACATAGAAAAAGCAGTGATGTGTGTGTGTGCTCGCGCGCACAGGAATTGAGGTAGAGTTTCTCTCATATTTTCGTCTTGACCCTTTAAAATTTGAAACTGGGGGTCAAAATACCCCTTTAAAACTGTAAACAAGGGGGTGAGCATACCCCTTAAAAGAGGAAAAAATCAGAAACCTTGGTACGGAAAAGCTATCCCCTTCGTAGCAAAACTGGGAAAGCTTTCTTTTGCACACCTCCACTACTTCATAGCGCGCGCGAAGCTAGCCCCGAAATTAGCTGTGCAAGCAGCAGCCAGCCGCAGAAACACAGTGAAATGAAGGGGAACCTAAGATCAAGCCGGAAGAGCATCCATGCGCAGAAGAAAGGAACCACCTAGGCCTACTACCTACAAGGTGAAAACGATCGGAGAGAGAGAGAGAGAGACCATGTTATTATGACATGTTATTAGAGAGATTAACCCTTTCACCGCCAAAGTCACATTTCAGCACCACAGTGATTTAACACCTATGTCACTAAAAGGCATAGTGTTGGGGTCTATTAGTATTATCCAAAGACCTTATTGTCTTAGTTTTGGGAAGTAAGGATAGACCTTATTTCGTATATGTCACAGAAGAATCCCCAATACTGCAGATGGATTTTGTTCTCTACCCAGGTACATTTGATGTAAAGTTTGGGCTGAAATACGGCTGGCGGCGAAAGGGTTAATGTGTGTTATGTTTATGATAAAGAATAGATATAAACCTCGAACGAAATTCCCCAATTTGTTTTCTTAATCTAGAAAACAAAAAAATGTGATCTCCGGCTAAAAAAATAAATTAAAAAAAGCTGTGCTAGCCGCTTTGCAGGGTGCTAGCTTTCCAAAGTAAAATGGCAGCCAAGTTCGTGTTCAAATGGATCTCTGTGTTTGAACATTGTGTCATTTTCTAATAATTAATTGAGGATTCTTTGATCAGCTGAGTATTGATAATTACAGAAGTGCTAATTTTCCGGATCATGCTGGAGAACCAGGTTTTTTGGGGGTTGCCGAAACTTGTGGCTTCTGGTTTTGGGGGGTGCCGAAACTTGTGGCTTCTGGTTTTTGGGGGTGCCGAAACTTGTGGCTTCCATTTTTGGGGGTGCCGAAATTTGTGGCTTCAGGTGTTTTGGAGTGTCAAAACTTGTGGTTTCCGGTTTTGAGAGTGCTAAGACTTGTGGCTTCCGGTTTTTGGAGTGTTAATACTTGTACATTCCGGTTTTGAGAGTGCTAAGACTTGTGGCTTCCGGTGTTGAGGGTGCTAAAACTTGTACATTCCGGTTTTGAGAGTGCTAAGACTTGTGGCTTCCGGTGTTGAGGGTGCTAAAACTTGTACATTCCGGTTTTGAGAGTGCTAAGACTTGTGGCTTCCGGTGTTGAGGGTGCTAAAACTTGTACATTCCAGTTTTGAGAGTGCTAAAACTTGTGGCTTCCGGTGTTGAGGGTGCTAAATCTTGTGGCTTCCGTTTTTGAGGGTGCTGAAACTTATGGCTTCCGGTTTAGGGGGTGCTCAAACTTGTGGCTTCCGGCTTCTGGAGTTAAGATCGATAAAAAAAACATTGGAAAAAAAGGTTCCCTGGATGAGAGACATGAGGAAAACGTCATTGCAAGTTTCGTAAGCAATGACGTGATTTTGTGCAAACTTAGATATATGTATAGCCACCTGCGTCCTGCTCAACAAAAGTTTTGATGATTGTGAATAATATTATTCCTCCAGGTTGGAGCTTTTGCTGTAGAAGATGTTGTAAAGAATTGCCCCCCTCCCCCCACCTCCCTCCCCCTGGTTGGTTGACTATTGGTTGACTATTGGAGGTTTTGACATACTGTATTTTTCGGACTATAAGGCGATACTTGTTTCCCCAGACTGAGACCCCTGCGCCTTATAACATGACTACTAAAACAGTAAGAAAATACAATAACAGAATCTGAATTTGGTGTAAAATTTGGGGGGTGCACCTTATAATAAAATTTTAAAAAAGGTAATTGTCTTCTGCCGAAGATGGCATAAAGAAGTATGTGTGTGTGTGTGTGTGTGTGTGTGTGTGTTGCTTTACATGGCTTGCCATCATGTTTTTCTGTCTTTTTTTCTTCTTTTTTCTCTTTTTTTTCTCTCTCAGAAACATTGCCAACATGAAGCAACAGTTAGATCAACTTGGCTGCAGCTTCGATTGGCACCGGGTGAGTCGATAAACTGACACGTCTTTGTTGTTGGCACAAAAGTGCCTTCTGACAATGATGTCGCTGCGTTGAAAGTGGAAAGAAAAAACATGTCATCTCTGTTGATGAGCCTATGTTCTTGTGCTTTGCTTTTTGTTTTGTTTTTAACCCTTGCGCTGCCAGCCGTGCTTTAACCCCAAAATGCCATTAAACTTAACTGAGTAGAGAAGAACAACTACAGACAAACCCCTATTTTACGACCCTCTGTTAAGCGACCACCTCTCATTTGAGACCGGATTTGTTGGCACAGATGCATTTGACTATGTAAACGACCTCTCTTAAACGACTTCCTCTAAAACGCGACTTACGACCGCCATTTTTTGTTGGTTTTTACGACCGTTGCTGTCGTCTGCATAGACTTCGAGCAAAGGGAAACAACCACGGTCAAGGGCCTGAAAGCGGAGTCGCTTCCCTTGTTGTCGAAAAGATGGCGGAGAGCGTAGGAAAAGCACGAAAACCACTGACTTTGAAAAAGAAAACCACTGACTTTGGACGAGAGTGGAGGTGATTAACAGAAGTCGGCGAAGTGAAACTAATACATCGATTGCACAATCCTATGGAGTTGGAAAGACCCAAATCCAGTTTTAATATGTCATTGTATGTGTGCATGAAGAAGAGAGTATGAACTGTGCTGAACTTTTTCTTTCTACGGCTGCCAGTGAAAACCTCCGTCATACGCCCCCTCCAATTTACGACCGATTTTTCCGGACATTTGGGAAGTCTTAAAATAGAGGTTTGTCTGTATATGCAATATTGGGAGTTCCTCTGTAACATGTGTAACATTAGGCCTATCCTTAACTCCCAAAATTAAGAAAATAGGATATTTGGATTACAGTCCCTGATTTGATGCCTTTTAGTAACATGGGTGTTAAATGACTGTGTTGCATAAATGCGACATTGGTGGTGAAAGGGTTAAAACGGTTATATTTAGAGGCATACGTTCAACAAAAATGTCCCCCAAATGGCGGTAAATTTGTAAAAAAAAAATCCGGTTGAATTTAATTTTCATAAAATTCGATGACATGAAGAAATTGCAAGTAACCCAATTGTTTTTTTGTTTAGAAAATTGATAAATACATGGTTTAAAAAATGTTTTCTTAATATTTAGGCCATTTATTGTGTTATTTGAATGTTCTTTTCACTCTGAAATCAACTAAATACTTCGATAAACGAACGACAAACGAACAACAGTTTATTTATGCAGGGAAATGAGTTAAGCATGCATGGTTTTTTTTAACATTCAGTACTGTGGAATAATGCATTTGTGAAACCAAATCAAATTATTGTGCCATTTAAATGTTGTCGTGGTTATTTTTTCAATCTCAAATGAACTTGACACTTCAGTGAAGCGGTTTTTTTGTTTTGTTTTACGATTGATGAATTCTGGAATGAGGGCTTTTATGCATTACATCCGCAAGTTCCGTGCGGAAACCCCACACGCTTGTATAAGAAATAAGCGCATGGGTTTCCGCGTGTAATGTTCTTACTTCCAGATTATTATTTTTTTTTTTTGTTATAACATTTTTTATTTCCCTCTCTCATCCCTCCGTTCTATAATTACTTCATTATCCATCAACATGCATTTTTCAATATTAACTCATTCCATGCTGGCCAGTTGCTTCCCTTTGCAAGCGTTCTGTACTGGCCGATTTGCATAGATTGCAAAAACATTATTGTCTAAATAATGGTAACAGATACAAACGTGACATTTAGGCAATATGTACACAATATACAGTACTAACACCTGCAACAGTTTCAAAGCATCCACTTGATTAGTTTTGATTTGTGATATTTTAAAATAAATGCATGTTTTGTCAAGCCAGGCACACTCATAATAGCGAAAATATATTCTGATCGCTTCTCTGCCTTTTGCAGGATCTTTATAATTGTAAATGCCCCAAATGGTCTTTTGACCCAGAAGGCGTTAAATCTCTATTTTTCTCTCTCTCTCTTTTGGCTAAGACAGTGATTCAGGAATATAAATTTTTGTTTATACCCTGGTTGGTTTGTTCAGCCCGTCGTACATGGCGAAAGCCGATACGCGACGTTAAACTGAACTTCCATCCCAACCGGCAGCCAGCCAATCAGTGTCAGAGGCATGAATGAAACGTGGTAGTAGCCCTCTGAGCCACTTTGAAGCACGCATGACTGTTAACCTATGAACTATGAATTTTTAAAGTTCACATGCGATATCCCGTTACCTTAGTAACGAGGCGTTGTGCGCATGCTCTGCGACGAGAGCGCAGGTTAGTATAGAAAGAGTTAAGCATATTAATAATTTAATTTATATAATTTATATTATATGTATAATAAATGTATGAATCAGTCAAACAATAAATTCCATGTACAATCTAAAGTTTCTTTGTGCTTTTGAGTTGAAAGTGTGCATGAGTGGGTGAGTTTGTAATAGTGTTGAAATGAGAAGGTTGTAAATTGTGTATAACGATAACTTAGTGATTACCAAGAGGGTTGGTTTTTTTCCATCTGTAAGCAAACATGAAAATGTAACATAACATTACTACAGATTTTCATAGAAAACACATACATTCACAGATTAGATAACATTCACAAAAACATATCCATAGAACATACATAAAACTCTCTCTCTCTCTCTCTCTCTCTCTCTCTCTCTCTCTCTCTCTCTCTCTCTCTCTCTCTCTCTCTCTCTCCCTCCCCCTCTCTCCCATTCATATAAACTTTCTCTTCTAAAGCCTACATACCAAAAAAACACATGTCTCTACGTAGTTTTATGCATTTCCCCACTTCCTCAAATAACATAACATTAAACAGAATGAAGAAGAAAAAACAACAACATCAAAAACATTCATCCAAATTTGAACCCCCAGGTGTCAGTCACAGTCAAATTTGTTTTTTTATGTGCTGACAACAAAAGACTAAAAAAAATTACAATTTCCATTCTGTAAACAGGCCAAATTCATCTCATTTAAGAACCCACAAATAAAAGAAGGCATGTTAGATCAATATAAACCTACAATTACAATTCAAAATTATTATTATTATTATGTTATACTTTACTTTCTTCGATAAGAAATAAGTGCATGGGTTTCCGCGTGTAATGTTCTTACTTCCAGATTATTATTATTTTTACGGATTGCGCATGGGTTTCCGCGTGTAATGTTCTTACTTCCAGATTATTATTATTTTACGGATTGCGCATGGGTTTCCGCGTGTAATGTTCTTACTTCCAGATTATTATTATTTTACGGATTGTGCATGGGTTTCCGCGTGTAATGTTCTTACTTCCAGATTATTATTTTTTTACGGATTGCGCATGGGTTTCCGCGTGTAATGTTCTTACTTCCAGATTATTATTTTTTTACGGATTGCGCATGGGTTTCCACGTGTAATGTTCTTACTTCCAGATTCTTATTTTTTTACGGATTGCGCATGGGTTTCCGCAAGGAACTTCTGTGTACCGTCATTTTCGGGTTATAAGGCAAAACATTTTTCTCCTATTTCGACCTATTAGTGAACAAAATCGTGAGAAGAGAGGCAACGATAGCTGTGTTCAGTACAGTCTACTGTGAGTCAGACATCGAAAGTGGTCACGAGTCGCCGATACGACGAATACTCGTGTTAAAATGCTTCACAATCCCTACTATCGCACGATATACCGTCCAAACAGATGCCGTAACCCTTCACTGGATGTAAAAAGCATCGTTGTAGAGCTTAAAATGCCATAATTCTACCAGTTTTCGTGAAGAATTGTCCAAACACAACAACCGGAAGCAGCTCAAACGGAAGTTCGATGATTTGAGAAGGGAGCCAACTCTCGTTTATGACAGTAGTAATGGCGGTCGGTAAGCGTTTACAGATGCGTACAGGCTTCAAAAGTTTTACTTTCTTTTGCGAGGTGTGTATCGCCTTATAAACGAGTTGCCTTTTACTTTAATTTTTTTCAGATTTTTCTTGAAAATTGCCCTATTCGCCTTATGCACAGCAGCGCCTAATGATCCGAGAAATACAGTATATCGTCGGTGAAATTCAAAAACGTCGTATCTCGATTTTGGGGGGGTTTGAGTTAGATAAATAGTCAGCTTTCTAATTTTTCCCGCCACCTTCCACCAAAAGCTCGTATCTCTAACGACTTTCTATGTGGGGTAAATGAGGTGAAAATAGACGAAAAACTCGTAAGTCCCAAATTCAGATCTAGTTAAGGACAAAAAACTCGTATCTTCGTTCTTTTCAAATCTAAAAAAATTAATTTAAGTAATTTTAACAAAATGCAGGACTAAACTCGCAATGTCTTGAACAACTTAGTTAATCAATTGTGGTCAACGCGGTTAATTTTCAAAACAGTTTTTTGACATTTTTCTCAAAACGACCAAAATTGAGATACAAGGTTGTTGAATTTCACTAACAATATGTATGCTTACCCTGATTGTGTTTCTATTCGTTTGTGTGTGTGTGACAGGAGTTTGCCACCTGTGACCCGGCCTATTACCGCTGGACTCAGCACCTCTTCCTTCAGATGATGGAGGCTGGACTAGTCTACCAGAAAGAGGTGGGGAATCTTTGATTATCGCATCTGCCCATTGTTGGTGTTGTTGTTGTTGTTCTCTGGCTTAAAGACTCCAGGGATCGTCCCAACAGCCTAAAGCAATTGAACACTACGGTACAAATGTGCCAGTTAAGGATGAGAACTTGTCGTGTGTGACCCGTTTTCGATTACCCCGCCACATGGGCAGCCACACTCCGACTTCGAAGACGAAGGTCATTGGTCAGAGGCTAAGGAAACGAGCCCAAAATGCTGCCGCGCCGCTGGTTGATCTAGCGCTTTCACGCTCTAGTTTCATATAAAAAGTTTTTTGTTTGTTTTTTATTTTTGACTCCGTTGCGTTTTTGTAAGTGAGTGGGGGGAGGGACTGGGACCATGTTGACTCCTTTGTTTCTTATTATGACCATTCCTCCCTTATAAGACCTCCCGTTATAAGACTCCCTCCCATTTGAGACCTCCTTCTTTGAGACATTGCCCTTCTTTGTAAGTATTAAAATTACCACCCTTATACAACTCCCTCCCACTTGTTTAAGTACTTAGTTTGGATGTTCTTTTTCAAGGTCTTATAAGGGAGGTTCCAATGTATTTTCATATCAAACTTCTGTGTGTGTGTGTGTGTGTGTTTTTCTTCTTTCCTTTGTGTTTATGTGGGGGGGGGGGGGGGGGGGGGGGGGGGGGGGGGGGGGGGGGGGTGGGGGGGGGGGGGGGGGGGGGGGGGGGGGGGGGGGACTGGGCCCAAGTTGACTCCATTTTTTGTTATTACAGTGGAACCTCCCTTATGAGACCTTAAAAAATAATGTGAAAATCCGTTTAACGTCCTCCGGTCTGAAACAGACACATATTGGACATTAGTAGATATAAAGATGGTGGGAACGATCCTGGAGGCAATGCCCGGAGGCAGTGCAACTCCAGGAAGGTCCTGAATTTTTAACGATACAGATGTGTAACTCTCGATTAAAAAATCATCCAAAATGAGGTCTTATAAGGGAGGGGTCTTGTAAGGGAGGTCATTTTAATACTTACAAAGAAGGGCAATGTCTCAGAGAAGCAGGTCTTATGTGGGAGGGAGTCTTATAATGGGAGGTCTTATAAGGGAGGTTCCATATTTTCATATGAAACCTCCCTTTTCTGAACACTTTTGCCTCTGTGGTGTTTCCGTAGGGTGAGGTGAACTGGGACCCCGTGGACATGACGGTGCTGGCTGACGAGCAGATCGACGAGGTCGGGAGGTCGTGGAGGTCGGGGGTCAAAGCGGAGAAGCGCTTCCTGAAGCAGTGGTACATCAAGACCACGGCACTAGCCCAGGTAAATCATTCTTTTGTGAAATCTGCGGGTTTTTTGTTTTTAGTATTTGGTATATTATAGTACTGTTAGTACTATAATAGTGGTGTAGAGTGGCACAGTGGTATCGCGTTCGCTTCGTGTCAAGTAAACCCGAGTTCGAACCTGGGTACAGGGGATTTTTTCCTCTCATTCTGCACTAGGCCTTAACAGTCTGAACGTGGAGTCTTTTCGGATGAGACGATAAACCGAGGTGCCGTGTGCCCATGCACTTAGCATACGTTAAACCCAGTGGCAACGAAAAAAGTTGTCATTTGGTCAAAATTTACCCCCCCCCCCCCTCCCTCATCAATGACAAAAATCTCATGCAAAATTTTTTTAAAAATAAAAATTGGGTGGCGCGCCTCTGGCTGCGACGCGCTCTCCAGGTGGGAGCAACCCGAATTTCACAGAGATGCCTCTGTGACTATAAAGTACCTAATACCTAATACCACTTCTACTACAAGAACGGGGAATACAGTGGCACTTCCCTATTACTGTATGGATTTTAGCGCTCTATGAAATAAAATTATTATTAACGGTGGACCCTGACGGATGAGTTTTTGCAAGAAACACGTCGAGATGACCAGAAAGACAGCCTTTTCAAGGATCGGAACACTCACTTTGCTCTGGTTTCCTATAAATGAAACCGTAAAAACGGCGATTCCTCCTTGGCGGAGATGCCGGAGAGAGAAGCCATTTTGGATGGGGTGTGTGGAGAGTGGTTGAAGCTTTTTCTTCTTTGTAGTGCAATAAACATTTTTTTTAGAGCTATTTCCTTTGTTGTGAGTGAAACTCCTTTTGGTAAACTGTATAAAAAAAAATTAAAATTAAAATAAAAAGGCTTGTATTGCGGACATTTTGTGCAAACGATTTAGTCTAAACTCAGGTGGCCATTAGAAAAGAGAAGGCACTTGACTGAATTTGACTTCCAGCACCTCTGAAAAAATTTGACCTCCAGCGCCAAGGAGGAATCGCCAATTTGGCGGTTTGATTTCTAGGAAACCAGAGCAAAGTTAGTGTTGCGATCTCTGTAAAGGGTGTTTTCCTGGTGATCTTGACGTGTTTCTGGCAAAAACTCATCCGTCAGGGTGCTCCTTTAAGACCTTCCCCATTAAGAATCCCTCTAAGATCTGGGCCCAAAAAAATTTCACCGATTTTTCCCCACCTTTATATCCGAGTGTCCACCTTCCTATTAAGACCCTTCTCTTTTAAGACCTTTGGCGTGGGGGCTGATTTTTCAAGGTCTTAATAGGAGGTTCCACTGTACAATGCAATCAGAACAGGGGGGGGGGGGGGGGGGGCTGTGTTTTTATGTCTGTTTGTGTACCTGTGTGTGTGTGTGCGTCTGTGTTTGAAACATTCTTAACCCCTTGACTGCCACCAACGTATTACATACTGACCTGATAGCAATCACTGATGATGTCATCAGATGAAGAGGAATAACCCTGATATGGTGGCTTTCGCTTTTAGCGTAATCAAGAGAGTGATATCCCCAGACCATTTTGACAGATTGGCTCTGTCAGTTCTTTACCATGTCATGATTTGCCCAATGATTTTTTTCTTTAATTTTCTCTGGCAGTCAAGGGGTTAAACTTTTTGGGCGCCCCTTGCAAAGAAGGTTCTCTTCTTCCATAATGCATGTTACAACAAGACAATATTCTTTTAAAGAACTAAATAACACAAGAAAGATGAAGTAGTGACTGCTGTACTTTTGAAATGAATAGGTAAAAAAACAAGGTGAAAGGAAAAGTACCTGAGAGGGGGGGCAATCGATGTTTCGTGTCATAAACACTTCGACTGGGAATGCAGGAAAAGACTGGAAGGCTTTTGGGCTCACGTCGTTTTTTAAAACAAAGTTCGGTTGTGTGTCTGTGGGTATGTGTGTGTGTATGTGTGTGTGTGTTGCGTCCGTGGCCCCGACCTTTAACCTTAACTCAAACCTTAACGTTGTCATTTTCTCTAAACATAAAAGGCGTTAGAGGGTTAAAGTTAGCAGGATACTTGATTTTGACGTGAGTCTTCAAGTCACGACGATCAAAGCAGTCAGATACATTGATAAAGAACAAAATAAAGATAATCATTTGTTGCAGAGATTACTGTTGTACAACCTTTAACCTTGACTCAGTCACACTCTTCAAACTAAAGAAGACTCACTCTCCACTGAAACTTTAACGTTGTCATTTTCTCAAAAAAACATAAGATGTTAGAGGGTTAAAGTTAGCAGGATACTTGATTTTGACGTGAGCCTTCAAGTCATGGCGATCAAAGCAGTCAGATACATTGGTAAGGAACAAAAGAAAGAAAATCATTTGTTGCAGAGATTACTGTAACTGTTGTGTTGTACCGAGTAGGAGATACATACTGGAAAGAAGACTCTCCATTAGATATACAAAAACGATCTTTAAAAAGAAACACAAGACTTCAGGTGTGTACAAATAGGTACATTTTAACGTCGTCAACTTATATTTTCTGTAACAAATGGATGTACCGAGTGTGTGCGTTGACGGCCCGGTTGTTTAGCTTTATTTGCGCCTTTGAGTAAGGGGATTGGTCACTATGTTTTTTCTGAAAGCTTGGTCAATATGCTTTTCAATTTTACTTGTTTGCCAAAAATAAAAATAGGGCTCCACTATGTTACATGCACATACATATAATTAAATTTTAAAGAAAGGGGTAGGGGTGCATAGAAATAATTTTAATTTACACAGTAAAATAAAAATTAATTCTGTTTTCAGATGCACAAGTGTCTACATAACAGTATTCTCTCTATACAGGCATGGGAATTCCCATGCCTGCTATAGTAATAAAAATCAGACGTGAGCCTTGCAGGCTTTGCCTCTTGTTTATATTTGAAGTCAGTGAGCACAGTTCAAGACTTGAAAGGGCAGTGGTTGAAGAACTGTAACTGTAATCACTTTGCCATCCCAGTGCTGCCCACTTCTTCAACCACTGCCCTTTCAAGTCTTGAACTGTGCTCACTGACTTCAAATATAAAAAAGCCTTCCAGTCAACTTTTCCCTGCATTCCCAGTCGAAGTGTTTATGACACGAAACGTCGGTTGCCCCCCCTCTCAGGTACTTTTCCCTTCACCTTGTTTTTTTACCTAAATAACATAAGGATTAACTCAATCATACCGAATAGCCATCATTATCAAATAAATAAATAAGCAGCAATTGAACATAAATCTCTAAAGAATCCACTTGTTTATCATAAAACCAGCTTCTCAAGGGTTTATCCATAATATAAGAACAAAGGAAAGAAAAACAGAACATAAAGGGAATATAAAAAGGGGCGTGTGTGATTATGAACAACATGATCATTTCGAAAATAGAATTTCAAAGGTATGACAAAGGAAAGCAAATATCCCAATGTAAGTATTAACGCAGTGGACTAAGCACTATGTATTATGCTAAATCATACACAGACATTAATAATAAATGGTTGTGTTTCAGTCTCTGTACGAAGGGCTGAGTGAGGTGGACCAGGCCCTGTGGGGGGACATTATCCTGCTGCAGAGACACTGGATCGGCCAGTGCCAGGGGACCAGGCTCAGGTTTGAGCTCTCCGTGAGTTGCCTACCTCATTTTATACCATGCTTAACACAACCCTTTCATCGCCACTGTCGCCTCTTGGCACCACAGTGATTGAACACCCATGTCACTGAAAGGCATCAAATGAGGGTCTGTCAACCAATGACCTTATATGTTCTTAAGTTTTGGAGGGAAGGGCAGGTCCTATTTTATGCATGTTACGGAGGGGGACATTGCCCAGCTGCAGAGACACTGGATCGGCCACTGCGAGTGGACCAGTGAGCTCTCGGCGAGTTTCCTACCTCAGTTTATGCCATGCTAAAAAACAACAACTCTGTTTCTGTTGGGGTGGGGAGAATGGGTGAGCTGACTGACTGGGGGGGTGGGGGTGGGTGAGGGGTGTACATTGTCCAGCTGCAGATTGCGTGATGCCATAAGCAAGCTCAGACGAAATTGATTTGGATGTCTTTCAAACTTCAATGTAATGTATCTATGGAGAGAGAGAGAGAGAGAGCAGTTCGCGCGGTAGTGATTCACACGGTAGGATTTCACACAGTAGGGTTTCAGTTCACGCTGCAGGCTTTCACACAGTAAGGTCTTTGTGCAGTAGGGTTTTGCACAGTAGGAATTCGCGCAGTAGGCATGAATCGGTTGTGATGCACATGCGTTGTGTGTTCACAGGCAGTGGAAGGGGAGGGGTTTGATCCCCTGGACATCTACACCCCAGCCCCGGAAGCCATGCACGGGGTGGCCTTTGTGGCCCTCTCCCCGAGCCACAGACTGAACCAGTCGGCGTATTACCAGGTGAGTGAGTGTGGATGTACCCTGGGCAAGGCTTCTCCTTCATCTGAACCAGTCGGCGTATTATCAGGTGGGTGAGTGTGGATGTACCCTGGGCAAGGCTTCTCCTTCATCTGAACCAGTCAGCGTATTATCAGGTAGGTGAGTGGGGCTGTACCCTGGGCAAGGCATCCTTTATCTGAACCAGTCGGCATATTACCAGGTGGGGATGTACCCTGGGCAAGGCATCTCCTTTATCTGAGCCAGTCAGCGTATTACCAGGTGAGTGGGGATGTACCCTGGGCAAGGCATCCTTTATCTGAACCAGTCAGCGTATTATCAGGTGGGTGAGTGGAGTCTTTTAGCCAGGGTACGACAGCAACAACATAGATGACGTCATAAACTTTTGATGTCATAGCCCTGGAATGATGGTTTTTGGTTTAGACAAGTCAAGAAAGTTATATATCTCTCGACCACTTTCTCAGATTGAGTCCTAACAGGTCTTTTAATTTTTATATTAACCCCTTGACTGCCACCAACGTATTATGCGTGTATTGCGTACGATGAGGAAGAGGAATAACCCTGATATGCTGGTTTTTGCTCTAACACAGTCAAGAGAGTTATGCCCCCAGACCATTTTGCCAGATTGGCTCTATCAGTTGTCTTTTTTTTTATGGCTTGATTTGCCCAATGATTTGTTTTTCTGTAATTTTCTCTGGCAGTCAAGGGGTTAAGAATAGCAATACTTTCTCAGTTTTCCTCTGGCAGTCAAGGGGTTAACAGTGCTTCTGTTGTTGGTGTGCTTTCTGTCTGTAGCCTTCCTTCCTTCCGTATAGCGACCACAGTCACTGTTGACTATTCTGTAGCCAGAGATTGAAATACGTGTATCTACGCATTTTGTCCATTTGGTATTTCATAATAGTATTGCCTTTTTTAACCCTTTCGCCGCCAGACACTTTTTGCAATTTTTTCCCCATTAAGCGTACCTGGGTAGAGAACAAAATTAATCTGCAATGTTAGGGATTCCTCTATGACATGAGGAAGGCAAGGCCTGTTCTTACCTCCCAAAATTAAGAAAAAAAGGGCTCTTAATGGGTGTTAAATCATTGTGGTGCAAAAATGCGACATTGGCGGTGAAAGGGTTAATTGAATCCTCATGGGGGGGGGGGGGGGTGTCTTTCGTACAAATAGTTCCCCTCACCTTCTGGAAGTTCTGTGCTTGTAACTTCCTCTAATCTGTCTCTCTCTTTGACTCTGCCTTTTCCCTTGCTTTGTGTCATCTTCTGACTTTTTCAAAAAAATCTTCCATAAAGTTTTCTCCTTTGAGCTCCTCCGAAATCGGAATGTGTCAGCTGTACGCAGCGGGGAGACCAGTGAAAACTGGAAAACGGACACATTGTGGCCTAATGGCCTGGGAACGCAGAAGAATAATAATAATTGAATCATGTTTTCTTTAATGTCAGTTTATTTTGTCTTGTGTATGTGTGTGTGTGTGTGTGTGTGTGTGTGTGTGTGTGTGTGTGTGCATGCACACGCTTCTGTCTGTGAGCAGACATGCATGCATGTGCTTTTGGTTATGTTCCTGTGTGCTTTTTGCGTAATATTGATAGCTGGTTGATGTCTGATTTGGGTTTTTTGTCTACTGATATTTTTTTTACTTACATTATCATGGAAGTAATAATTGGTTTGTATAATGTCTTTGGTGATTTTTAAGTCAAGGGAAATCAAGTTTTATTTTGTTCGATATTGTTTCATTGTTTTTCTTGTTGCTTTGTCATAATTATAGTCGGTGAAAATCAAAACCCTTGTATCTCGATTTTTGGGGGGTTTGAGTTAGATATATAGTCAGCTATCTAATTTTTCCCGCCACCTTCCACCAAAAGCTTGTATCTCTAACGACTTTCTATCTGGGGTAAATGAGGTTGTGAAAATAGAAGAAAATCTCGTAAGTCCCAAATTCAGATCTAGTTAAGGACAAAAACCTTGAATCTTCGTTCTTTTCATGTCTAAAAAAATTTTTTTTAAAGTAATTTTAACAAAATGCAGGACTAAACTCACAATGTCTTGAACAACATTATTCATAATAGTTAATCAATTGTGGTCAATGCCGTTAATTTTTAAAACAGTTTTTTGTTTTCTTTCTCAAAACTACCAAAATTGAGATACAAGGTTTTTGAATTTCACCGACGATATGCTAGTTCATTTTTGTTCGTTGCGTTGTTTTGTTATCAAAAGATACGTTAAAGTTTCATTGTATTTTTTTTTATCCCCAGGAAAACGTGCCTGCAGATGCTAAAGGTGAGGTTTTAATTAAGCTTTGAAATATTTAAATTGTCGCAAAAGCAGTGACTTTAACAGACCTGTTTACCTTTCCGAATTTGCCGTAATTTTTACGAAACAAGTCAAATTACGATAATTATGGCGACGAAAAAAAACCTCGAAAAAAAACCACCACTACAGTTGCGTCGGCAAGCAATGCTTTTAAAACAATGCGGTGAAAAGTCATTCCGGTTCCCAGCATACAACGCGCGTCAATTTCTTTTCATTCTGTTTCAAGATTGCGTCAAAGCGGCCGCGTGGTGAGAGTTCTAGGTCAAATGATCCAAAATCTGATGGAAAGACACCAAAGAAAAGGCCAATACATGGTTTAAAAAATGTTTTTAATGGTCTCCCAGTGCACTATTGCTTGCATATAATTGTGTCATTACAAATAGTTTTCTTGTTAATCGGGTTTTATGAAGAAAAAATCGTCCGCGCATTGGATTAGGTTTTTTTTTCAAAATTACTATATAAAAAAAATCAGAAATTACAAATTTGCAAAATAGTGGTAAACAGGTCTCTTTTAATGCTCAAAACTGAAATCATGAAAACAGCATTTCCAACAGAAATGATTAGTGTTTTATCCAGAGAGACAATGAATTAACCCTCTTGTTACAGAAACAAATTCTACTAGTGTTCAGATTCTTTCACACATTTTCGAGAAAATCTGTCTTTTGAATCTATCACATCATTGCAAGTGAGAAGCTTCTTCATAAGCCAGAACTTAGTGCGTGATGACAATGCGATCAGAGGGGGTCTCAGAGTGGGGGCAAGCTATGGGCGGTTTTGGGCGGCTTGAAATCACAGAGGCAACTTCCGGCTGGCCGTTTTGGGGCGGTATAAATGCAAGAGGGTTAAATTACAGAATTGATAGGATATGCCTAAAGTAAGACCAAAATTGCATTGTTAAAATGCTATGAATCCCAGTGCATGTACATTTTATTTTATTTTGTGCAGAACAAACACAAAAACAACAAAGGAATGATGTATCCAAACAGGAAAACTATTGTGTGCTAATTGATACATCTTTTTTCAAAATAATAATAATAGTACATTTATATGGCGCTTTACCTCAAATGAGCCCAAAGCGCTTTACAATCAATTCTTCATCAACTAGTGGATAACAAAAATAGTATTTAAGAATGACACAAACCAGCAACAACGCATATATATACAAAGCAACTCTCTCTCTCTCTCTCTCTCTCTCTCTCTCTCTCTCTCTCTCTCTCTCTCTCTCTCTCTCTCTCTCTCTCTCTCTCTCTCTCTCTCTCTCTCTCTCTCTCTCTCTCTCTCTCTCTCTCTCTCTCTCTCTCTCTCTCTCTCTCTCTCTCTCTCTCTCTCTCTCTCTCTCACACACACACACACACACACACACACACACACACACATACACACACACACACGCGCGCGCGCACACATGTTCGTTTTTAAGCTAAATCCTACCCTGCATATTGAATTATTCACACATCCTGGATATTAATTATTTATACATGAACGTAGATGAACATTTTGTTTGACATTTTGTTGTGGATTGTCTTTTGCAGATATCCCTCTTTTGCTCAGAGCTCAGCACCCTCTGACTGGGGACATTGTCCCTGTCGTTGTGTCGTCATCGCTGGAGTGGGATGACTTCAACGATGCACAGCTAGGTCAGTGGTCATATGCGCAAAAGAATATGGATGTGGTGGAGGTAGACTTACTTTGGTTGAAAAAATGGCAACATTGGGCAACATTTCCATTTTCAGTACCGTAATTCACGGACTATAAGCCACAACTTTCTTTTTAGCTGACCTCCCCCTTGCCCCACCCATGCCGCTAGTACAGTGCTGTGGCCTAAGCGTCATACATATCGAACATGCCCAGACGCGCTCACATTCCCACCGTCAGTCACCCCCACGCAAACACATACTCATAGGTATACAAACATGCACATGCACATATGCACAAATGCATCCTTCCCTCCCCCCCCACACAAACACACTCACATCAACGCACACAAAACACACACGCACGCACACATGTACACACACATATGCGTAGTAGTAGTAATAATAATACTAATAATTGATAGCATTTCTATAGCACCTTTCTATAATTATTTTACACTCAAGGCGCTTCCATTCACTGATACACCCGCAGTCACACAAGACATTATTACCCAATCATTCACCCAGGTACAAAATCAAGAAGGAAACATTACAAACCGAATGAGCTTTGAAAGTAGTGAGTCTTGAGTTTAGCTTTGAAAGTAGGGATAGTTGGTTCATGGCGGAGATCGACTGGGAGGGAATTCCAAACAGGAGGGGCACTAAAACTGAAACTGCGGTCACCAAATGATTTTAGATTTGTTTTTGGAACTTTCAGAAGTTTTGTGTTTGAGGACCTGAGTGAGCGGGAAGGAGTGTAGGTGTGAGTGTAGTAGTGGTAAAGGTGCTGTTATTTAGTGTCACTGTTGTTCAATATCTACTGTGCAGGCATTCCCAGTGTGGATGGGTCGGCAGAGGCCGTGGCCCATCATCTGGGGCTGTCCTATCAACACGTACTGCAGGGCGCCGAGGGTGAGCAGACCATGGTCAACTCAGGACAGGTCATTCATCCTCTTCTTCTTGGTTTAACCCTTTCACTGCCAGCCAAGTATTAGCAAAAAATGTCCATTGAACTTACCTGGGTAGAGAAAAAATCTGTCTGTAATATTGGGGATTCCTCTGTGACATATTTAAAGTAAGGCCTATCCTTAGCTCCCAAAATTAAGAGAATAGGGTCTTTGGATAACAGACCCTGATTTGATGCTTTTTAGTGACATGGGTGTTAAAATTAATCATTGTGGTGCTAAAATGCGACATTGGCGGTGAAAGGGTTAAACAATTTTTATTGAGAATCACATAGTAAGGCAGCAACATAAACAAATGAGAAAGAGCACAACAAGCTTAACTCATTCGCATCGCAACGATTTTGAATTAGTAAATTATTTATAAAGAATTTGAAGGAAAAAACAAACCAAACGCCCTAGTTTAGCTGGTGGGTATATTTCAAATTTTATTGATCCTTTTGCGAACACACTCAACCATGGACTAAAAGTAACGCGAAAGCTGTGCCTACCCAAGTCAAAGTTAAAGAATGTTAAATAGCTCTATCTTCTGAAATGAAATCGCAATGTATGCAAAACTGCCATTACGTCTGGTTTTCTTACATAAACCAACTAAACTCCAACTCAAGATTAAAATAGGGAATTAGGGGCCATAGGTCAAAGTAGTGGTAAATGAAAGGCAGGAGCTGTGCCGGTCGGGGTTCGTCCCCGGTGAGCGCTACGCTAGCCGGATTGGTCCAGCCTGGATACTGTGAAAAGGCCTATGGTCAACTCTTAAAAAGCTGTCAACACCACCAGACAGTAAAACAAAGACATTTTTCTTTATTAAAAAAAGAAAAAAAAAAAGGATTTTATATTTTAATTCTCAGTGCGCTCTCCCATTTCCGTCGAGTACATAGCCTCCATAGGCTCCTTCGACGTACCAGAACCAGAACCATTTCATTTCATCTGAGCAATTCCCCCCTCTTGCTTGTTGAACGTCCCCCCTCTTGCTTGTTGAACGTCCCCCCTCTTGCTTGTTGAACGTCCCCCCTCTTGCTTGTTGAACGTCCCCCCTCTTGCTTGTTGAACGTCCCCCCTCTTGCTTGTTGAACGTCCCCCCAAGAATGTATTGCGTTACATCACTATTGTATGCCATGTGATTTTTACCACGCCTCTAAACTCGATGATTTTCATTATCAGATGAATGGACTGACCAGAACTGAAGCCTTCCAGACTGTTCTGCAAAAGGCGAAGGTAATTCATGTACAGTTTGCTAAGTGTCCTAAATTTGTGTATCAAAACATGCAATTTGTTTTTTTGTCAGTGAAGTTTCATGACTTTTTAGTTGAACAGATCTAGATCATTGTGTAAAACGCTTGCGCCTTTTGAAGCTTTTTTTTCCCCCCCTTCTTTTTAACCCCTTGACTGCCACCAAACGTATTACGTACTGACCTGATGACATCGCTGATGACATCATCAAATGAAGAGGAATAACCCTGATATGTTGGCCTTTGCTCTAACCCAGCCAAGAGAGTAATATCCCCAGATCATTTTGCCAGATTGGCTCTATCAGTTGTCTTTTTCGTGGCATTTGCCCAATGGTTTTTTTCTTTAATTTTCTCTGGCAGTCAAGGGGTTAACCTCTTGACTGCGTAGGACGAATCCGCTTGTCCTAGAGCGGGCGTTTCCGGCTTGGCTGACAATGCTGACGACGAGTCCGTTCGTCCCCGTCACATGCGTTTATATTGGTGGTGTTGGAGAAAACAAATTGTACAGCTGAAAAGTAGAGTTGTTTCCATTTCGTTTGATACCTATTATAGGATACCTTGACGCAAATGCGCGCGCATGCACGACCTGTTTTCATCAAATTTGAGCGAAGTAGACTTCACTGAGTTCACACGCTCTCTGGTTTGACAAAGTAGGATGGCATCGAAAAAGTGGTATAATGCTAATGAAGTTTTGACAATTCTGCAAGATATCGACTCTGATGACGAGGCTTTCGATCCAGATAACATTGAGCATGAATCGAGTGTTGATGGTGGAGATTTTGATTGTGCTGATAGCCCAGCACTGGGGGATTGACTTCCAGCCTAGTCGGCTCAGCAGTCAAGGGGTTAATGGTTGGTAAAATGGGGTGGGCTTTAACCCCTTCACTGCCAGAAAAGGATTGAGAAATGATCAGGTTTTCCTATTATAAAATTTGAAAGAGACCTGTCAAGACTCTAATCTGAGAAAATGGTCTAGAGATCCATCTTTCCTGACTTGTCAAAACAACAACGAAAAGCAACAGTGTTCCAGGACTATGATGTCAAAAGTTATGACATCATTCATTAGTGACATCACACACACAAGTAGACAGGGGCAGGCAGTGACGGGGTTAATGTGAGAATGGATCTACCGTTAAATGCGGACTATAAGCCGCTACTTTTTCCCTCAGCTTTGACCCATGCGGATTATAGACTGATGCAGCTTATCTGTGGAATTGTTCCCATTATACATGTACATTTATCAGTGTGATTAAATCTGTTTCTGGCCACATTCTTCAGCCTATTTTGAGCTTCTTTAGACTCAAAAATGGTTTTGGTAATCAATAGATTCAAAACGCATGCTTAAAGTGTCTCGAGGACATTTTAAATACTTATGTTCCGATAGGAGAATTTCTTTATTTGTGTTGGTGTGCGCACATACAATTTTATCTGCGGCTTATAAACTGGTGCCGCAAATAAATACCTAATATTTTGTCAATTTAGGGGGTGCGGCTTATATACAGGTGCCTCTTATAGTCCAGTTTTGACAGTACATTCAGTCTTCTATAGCGCTCAGTTGGCAGGGGTGAGAAAGACTGACAATATTCATGCGCCAGTCACGGCAGGCTCGAGCCTCCATGTCATTCGACTGTTCTCAGTACAAAGGATGGATAGTAGGAGGGGGGTGGGGCAGGGATTGAATCGGCGGGGAAAGGGGGTTGATTGTTCCCAACGCTTTAAACCAACGGAAACAGCATCTGTGGTGCAAAACTGACCTTCCCTTTTTGCAGTGTGCTCGCTTCCCTTGTCCTATTATTGGTTGTCAAAAACTTTAACTCCTTCGCTGCCGCCTATTACTTGTGCATGCGCCGCCGGTTTGCCGCACAATTTTTTAACGCTGCAATATCACACTTTGCGGCGACATATATATACGTCAGTGGCAAGTACTGAAGCATTATAGAGGACGTATATATACGTCAGTGGCAAGTACTGAAGCGTTATAGAGGACGTATATATACGTCAGTGGCAAGTACTGAAGCGTTATAGAGGACGTATATATACGTCAGTGGCAAGTACTGAAGCGCTATAGAGGATGTATATATACGTCGGTGGCAAGTACTGAAGCGCTATAGAGGATGTATATATACGTCGGTGGCAAGTACTGAAGCGCTATAGAGGACGTATATATACGTCGGTGGCAAGTACTGAAGCGCTATAGAGGACGTATATATACGTCAGTGGCAAGTACTGAAGCGTTATAGAGGATGTATATATACGTCAGTGGCAAGTACTGAAGCGTTATAGATGACGTATATATACGTCAGTGGCAAGTACTGAAGCGCTATAGAGGACGTATATATACGTCAGTGGCAAGTACTGAAGCGTTATACAGGACGTATATATACGTCGGTGGCAAGTACTGAAGCGTTATAGAGGACGTATATATACGTCAGTGGCAAGTACTGAAGCGTTATAGAGGACGTATATATACGTCAGTGGCAAGTACTGAAGCGTTATAGAGGACGTATATATACGTCAGTGGCAAGTACTGAAGCGCTATAGAGGACGTATATATACGTCAGTGGCAAGTACTGAAGCGCTATAGAGGACGTATATATACGTCAGTGGCAAGTACTGAAGCGTTATAGAGGATGTATATATACGTCAGTGGCAAGTACTGAAGCGCTATAGAGGACGTATATATATGTCGGTGGCAAGTACTGAAGCGTTATAGAGGACGTATATATACGTCAGTGGCAAGTACTGAAGCGCTATACAGGACGTATATATACGTCAGTGGCAAGTACTGAAGCGTTATAGAGGATGTATATATAAGTCAGTGGCAAGCACTGAAGCGTTATAGAGGATGTATATATACGTCAGTGGCAAGTACTGAAGCGTTATAGAGGACGTATATATACGTCAGTGGCAAGTACTGAAGCGTTATAGAGGACGTATATATACGTCAGTGGCAAGTACTGAAGCGTTATAGAGGACGTATATATACGTCGGTGGCAAGTACTGAAGCGTTATACAGGACGTATATATACGTCGGTGGCAAGTACTGAAGCGTTATAGAGGACGTATATATACGTCGGTGGCAAGTACTGAAGCGTTATAGAGGACGTATATATACGTCAGTGGCAAGTACTGAAGCGCTATAGAGGACGTATATATACGTCGGTGGCAAGTACTGAAGCGTTATAGAGGATGTATATATACGTCAGTGGCAAGTACTGAAGCGCTATAGATGACGTATATATACGTCAGTGGCAAGTACTGAAGCGTTATAGAGGACGTATATATACGTCAGTGGCAAGTACTGAAGCGCTATAGAGGACGTATATATACGTCAGTGGCAAGTACTGAAGCGTTATAGAGGACGTATATATACGTCAGTGGCAAGTACTGAAGCGCTATAGAGGACGTATATATACGTCAGTGGCAAGTACTGAAGCGTTATAGAGGATGTATATATAAGTCAGTGGCAAGTACTGAAGCGTTATAGAGGACGTATATATACGTCAGTGGCAAGTACTGAAGCGCTATAGAGGACGCATATATACGTCAGTGGCAAGTACTGAAGCGCTATAGAGGACGTATATATACGTCAGTGGCAAGTACTGAAGCGCTATAGAGGACGTATATATACGTCAATGGCAAGTACTGAAGCGTTATAGAGGACGTATATATACGTCAGTGGCAACTACTGAAGCGTTATACAGGACGTATATATACGTCAGTGGCAAGTACTGAAGCGCTATAGAGGATGTATATATACGTCAGTGGCAAGCACTGAAGCGTTATAGAGGATGTATATATACGTCAGTGGCAAGTACTGAAGCGTTATAGAGGACGTATATATACGTTAGTGGCAAGTACTGAAGCGTTATAGAGGACGTATATATACGTCAGTGGCAAGTACTGAAGCGTTATAGAGGACGTATATATACGTCAGTGGCAAGTACTGAAGCGTTATAGAGGACGTATATATACGTCGGTGGCAAGTACTGAAGCGTTATAGAGGACGTATATATATGTCGGTGGCAAGTACTGAAGCGTTATAGAGGACGTATATATACGTCGGTGGCAAGTACTGAAGCGTTATAGAGGACGTATATATACGTCAGTGGCAAGTACTGAAGCATTATAGAGGACGTATATATACGTCGGTGGCAAGTACTGAAGCGTTATAGAGGACGTATATATACGTCAGTGGCAAGTACTGAAGCATTATAGAGGACGTATATATACGTCAGTGGCAAGTACTGAAGCGTTATAGAGGACGTATATATACATCAGTGGCAAGTGCTGAAGCATTATAGAGGACGTATAATATACGTCAGTGGCAAGTACTGAAGCGCTATAGAGGACGTATATATACGTCAGTGGCAAGTACTGAAGCGCTATAGAGGACGTATATATACGTCAGTGGCAAGTACTGAAGCGTTATAGAGGACGTATATATACGTCAGTGGCAAGTACTGAAGCGTTATAGAGGACGTATATATACGTCAGTGGCAAGTACTGAAGCGTTATAGAGGACGTATATATACGTCAGTGGCAAGTACTGAAGCGTTATAGAGGACGTATATATAAGTCAGTGGCAAGTACTGAAGCGCTATAGAGGACGTATATATACGTCAGTGGCAAGTACTGAAGCGTTATAGAGGACGTATATATACGTCAGTGGCAAGTACTGAAGCGTTATAGAGGACGTATATATACGTCGGTGGCAAGTACTGAAGCGTCATAGAGGACGTATATATACGTCAATGGCAAGTACTCAAGCGTTATAGAGGACGTATATATACGTCAGTGGCAAGTACTGAAGCGTTATAGAGGACGTATATATAGGTCAGTGGCAAGTACTGAAGCGCTATAGAGGACGTATATATACGTCAGTGGCAAGTACTGAAGCGCTATAGAGGACGTATATATACGTCAGTGGCAAGTACTGAAGCGTTATAGAGGACGTATATATACGTCAGTGGCAAGTACTGAAGCGTTATAGAGGACGTATATATACGTCAGTGGCAAGGACTGAAGCGCTATAGAGGATGTATATATACGTCAGTGGCAAGTACTGAAGCGTTATAGAGGACGTATATATAAGTCAGTGGCAAGTACTGAAGCGTTATAGAGGACGTATATATACGTCAGTGGCAAGTACTGAAGCGTTATAGAGGACGTATATATACGTCAGTGGCAAGTACTGAAGCGCTATAGAGGACGTATATATACGTCGGTGGCAAGTACTGAAGCGCTATAGAGGACGTATATATACGTCAGTGGCAAGTACTGAAGCGCTATAGAGGACGTATATATACGTCAGTGGCAAGTACTGAAGCGTTATAGAGGACGTATATATACGTCAGTGGCAAGTACTGAAGCGTTATAGAGGACGTATATATACGTCAGTGGCAAGTACTGAAGCGTTATAGAGGACGTATATATACGTCAGTGGCAAGTACTGAAGCGTTATAGAGGACGTATATATACGTCAGTGGCAAGTACTGAAGCGCTATAGAGGACGTATATATACGTCGGTGGCAAGTACTGAAGCACTATAGAGGACGTATATATACGTCAGTGGCAAGTACTGAAGCGCTATAGAGGACGTATATATACGTCAGTGGCAAGTACTGAAGCGCTATAGAGGACGTATATATACGTCAGTGCAAGTACTGAAGCGCTATAGAGGACGTATATATACGTCAGTGGCAAGTACTGAAGCGCTATAGAGGACGTATATATACGTCAGTGGCAAGTACTGAAGCGCTATAGAGGACGTATATATACGTCGGTGGCAAGTACTGAAGCGCTATAGAGGACGTATATATACGTCAGTGGCAAGTACTGAAGCGCTATAGAGGACGTATATATACGTCAGTGCAAGTACTGAAGCGCTATAGAGGACGTATATATACGTCAGTGGCAAGTACTGAAGCGCTATCAGGGTTCGTGGGGTCCTTTCAGGTGCTTTAAAGTGCTGTGAAATTGATCAGTCTTCAAAAGGCCTGTTAAGTCCTTTATATCAGCAAGGAGGTCCTTTCAAATCAGTCAAAGGTCCTTTAAAATTGGTGCTGTCAGTTTAAATCCTTTAATCGGGCCAAAAAACAAAACTTAGTACCTTGTCATAAGAAATGAACTCAAAAAAATATATGAAATGAAATAAAATTTGCTAAAAATCGATCGCCTTTGTTTCTTTCGAGCAGACGATCTAATTTTAATGGTCACTGTAAATCCGGTCACATGCGCGAGATTCGGCGAGATATCTTATGCGCCATGTTGAAATTCTTCGTACATGCGGCTGCTAAAGTGCTTGTTTTCAAGTAAAAAGTGTAAAAATGCCTGGAAAGTGTTCGTTTCAGGATCGTTGGCTGAGAAGACATTTATAAGTACTGGGTCCGAAAAGTGATGGACAACAAACATGCAGTTCGTTGTGCATATTGTGAAAAAACCATCAACATCTTGTCAATGGGAGAGTCGGTGCTGAAACAACACGCAAAGACTGAAAATCACAAGAAAGCTGAAAGAAGGCACAAGGCGGAATCGAGGTGCAATGTGACCGACTTTTTTTGCAAGCAGCTCAAGTACTACTGCAACAAATGAATCTGCTCAGCCCCCAAAAAAAAAAAAAAAAAAAAGAAGCTGCTCAGCCACAATCGTCAGCGTCTGCTCTGCGCCCACCACGTCTGCAAGTACAACTACAAACAAGGTTTAAATAGGTCCTTTAAAAAATTGGCTGGTCCTTTAAAGGTCCTTTTAAAGTCCTTTTTTGGCACTCTTCCAAGTCCCCACGAACCATGGCTATAGAGGACGTATATATACGTCAGTGGCAAGTGAAGCGTTATAGAGGACGTATATATACGTCTGTGGCAAGTACTGAAGCGCTATAGAGGACGTATATATACGTCAGTGGCAAGTACTGAAGCGCTATAGAGGACGTATATATACGTCAGTGGCAAGTACTGAAGCGCTATAGAGGACGTATATATACGTCAGTGGCAAGTACTGAAGCGTTATAGAGGACGTATATACACGTCGGTGGCAAGTACTGAAGCGCTATAGAGGACGTATATATACGTCAGTGACAAGCACTGAAGCGTTATAGAGGACGTATATATACGTCAGTGGCAAGTACTGAAGCGTTATAGAGGACGTATATATACTCAACTCAACTCAACTTTTATTTTGTCCTCGTAAAAACAAGGCTAATTTCCTGCGGACAGTGGCAAGTACTGAAGCGCTATAGAGGACGTATATATACGTCAGTGGCAAGTACTGAAGCGCTATAGAGGACGTATATATACGTCGGTGGCAAGTACTGAAGCGATTATAGAGGACGTATATATACGTCAGTGGCAAGTACTGAAGCACTATAGAGGACGTATATATACTTCTGTGGGCAAGTGGCAAGTACTGAAGCGTTATAGAGGACGTATATATACGTCAGTGGCAAGTACTGAAGCGTTATAGAGGACTTATATATACGTCAGTGGCAAGTACTCAAGCGTTATAGAGGATGCATATATACGTCAGTGGCAAGTACTGAAGCATTATAGAGGACGTATATATACGTCAGTGGCAAGTACTGAAGCGCTACGTATATATACGTCGGTGGCAAGTACTGAAGCATCATAGAGGACGTATATATAGTCAGTGGCAAGTACTGAAGCGCTATAGAGGACGTATATATACGTCAGTGGCAAGTCAACTGAAGCGCTATAGAGGACGTATATATACGTCAGTGGCAAGTACTGAAGCGCTATAGAGGACGTATATATACATCAGTGGCAAGTACTGAAGCATTATAGAGGACGTATATATACGTCAGTGGCAAGTACTGAAGCGTTATAGAGGACGTATATATACGTCAGTGGCAAGTACTGAAGCGCTATAGAGGACGTATATATACGTCAGTGGCAAGTACTGAAGCGTTATAGAGGACGTATATATACGTCTCAGTGGCAAGTACTGAAGCGCTATAGAGGACGTATATATACGTCAGTGGCAAGTACTGAAGCGCTATAGAGGACGTATATATACGTCGGTGGCAAGTACTGAAGCGTTATAGAGGACGTATATATACGTCAGTGGCAAGTACTGAAGCGCTATAGAGGACGTATATATACGTCGGTGGCAAGTACTGAAGCGCTATAGAGGACGTATATATACGTCAGTGGCAAGTACTGAAGCGCTATAGAGGACGATATATATATACGTCGGTGGCAAGTACTGAAGCGTTATAGAGGACGTATATATACGTCAGTGGCAAGTACTGAAGCGCTATAGAGGACGTATATATACGTCAGTGGCAAGTACTGAAGCGTTATAGAGGACGTATATATACGTCAGTGGCAAGTACTGAAGTACTGAAGCTATAGAGGACGTATATATACGTCGGTGGCAAGTACTGAAGCGCTATAGAGGAGTATATATACGTCGGTGGCAAGTACTGAAGCGTTATAGAGGACGTATATATACGTCGGTGGCAAGTACTGAAGCGCTATAGAGGACGTATATATACGTCGGTGGCAAGTACTGAAGCGCTATAGAGGACGTATATATACGTCGGTGGCAAGTACTGAAGCGCTATAGAGGACGTATATATACGTCAGTGGCAAGTACTGAAGCGTTATAGAGGACGTATATATACGTCAGTGGCAAGTACTGAAGCGCTATAGAGGACGTATATATACGTCAGTGGCAAGTACTGAAGCGCTATAGAGGACGTATATATACGTCAGTGGCAAGTACTGAAGCGCTATAGAGGACGTATATATACGTCAGTGGCAAGTACTGAAGCGCTATAGAGGACGTATATATACGTCAGTGGCAAGTACTGAAGCGTTATAGAGGACGTATATATACGTCAGTGGCAAGTACTGAAGCGCTATAGAGGACGTATATATACGTCAGTGGCAAGTACTGAAGCGCTATAGAGGACGTATATATACGTCAGTGGCAAGTACTGAAGCGCTATAGAGGACGTATATATATATTGTCGGTGGCAAGTACTGAAGCGTTATAGAGGACGTATATATACGTCAGTGGCAAGTACTGAAGCGCTATAGAGGACGTATATATACGTCGGTGGCAAGTACTGAAAGCGCTATAGAGGACGTATATATACGTCAGTGGCAAGTACTGAAGCGCTATCAGGGTTCGTGGGGTCCTTTCAGGTGCTTTAAAGTGCTGTGAAATTGATCGGTCTTCAAAAGGCCTGTTAAGTCCTTTATATCAGCAAGGAGGTCCTTTCAAATCAGTCAAAGGTCCTTTTAAAATTGGTGCGGTCAGTTTAAATCCTTTAATGGCCAAAAAACAAAACTAAGTACCTTGTCATAAGAAATGAACTCAAAAAAATATATGAAATGAAATAAAATTTGCTAAAAATCGATCGCCTTTGTTTCTTTCGAGCAGACGATCAAGTCACTGTAAATCCGGTCACGTGCGCGAGATTCGGCGAGATATCTTATGCGCCATGTTGAAATTCTTCGTACATGCGGCTGCTAAAGTGCTTGTTTTCAAGTAAAAAGTGTAAAAAATGCCTGGAAAGTGTTCGTTTCAGGATCGTTGGCTGAGAAGACATTTATAAGGACTGGGTCCGAAAAGTGATGGACAACAAACATGCAGTTCGTTGTGCATATTGTGAAAAAACCATCAACATCTTGTTAATGGGAGAGTCGGTGCTGAAACAACACGCAAAGACTGAAAATCACAAGAAAGCTGAAAGAAGGCACAAGGCGGAATCGAGGTGCAATGTGACCGACTTTTTTTGCAAGCAGCTGAAGTACTACTGCAACAAATGAATCTGCTCAAAAAAAAAAAAAAAAAAAAAAAAAGCTGCTCAGCCACAATCGTCAGCGTCTGCTCTGCGCCCACCACGTCTGCAAGTACAACTACAAACAAGGTTTAAATAGGTCCTTTAAAAAATTGGCTGGTCCTTTAAAGGTCCTTTTAAAGTCCTTTTTTTGCACTCTTCCAAGTCCCCACGAACCATGGCTATAGAGGACGTATATATACGTCAGTGGCAAGTACTGAAGCGTTATAGAGGACGTATATATACATCAGTGGCAAACACTGAAGCGCTATAGAGGACGTATATATACGTCAGTGGCAAGTACTGAAGCGCTATAGAGGACGTATATATACGTCAGTGGCAAGTACTGAAGCGCTATAGAGGATGTATATATACGTCAGTGGCAAGTACTGAAGCGTTATAGAGGACGTATATATACGTCAGTGGCAAGTACTGAAGCGTTATAGAGGACGTATATATACGTCAGTGGCAAGTACTGAAGCGTTATAGAGGACGTATATATACGTCAGTGGCAAGTACTGAAGCGCTATAGAGGACGTATATATACGTCAGTGGCAAGTACTGAAGCGTTATAGAGGACGTATATATACGTCAGTGGCAAGTACTGAAGCGTTATAGAGGACATATATATACTCAACTCAACTCAACTTTTATAAAAACAAGGATAATTTTCCTGCGGACAGTGGCAAGCACTGAAGCACTATAGAGGACGTATATATACGTCAGTGGCAAGTACTGAAGCGTTATAGAGGACGTATATATACGTCAGTACTGAAGCGTTATAGAGGAGTATATATACTGGCAAGTACGTTATAGAGGACGTATATATACGTCAGTGGCAAGTACTGAAGCGTTATAGAGGACGTATATATACGTCAGTGGCAAGTACTGAAGCGTTATAGAGGACGTATATATACGTCAGTGGCAAGTACTGAAGCGTTATAGAGGACTTATATATACGTCAGTGGCAAGTACTGAAGCGTTATAGAGGATGTATATATACGTCAGTGGCAAGTACTGAAGCGTTATAGAGGACGTATATATACGTCAGTGGCAAGTACTGAAGCGCTATAGAGGACGTATATATATACGTCGGTGGCAAGTACTGAAGCGCTATAGAGGACGTATATATACGTCTGTGGCAAGTACTGAAGCGCTATAGAGGACGTATATATACGTCAGTGGCAAGTACTGAAGCGTTATAGAGGACGTATATATACGTCAGTGGCAAGTACTGAAGCGTTATAGAGGACGTATATATACGTCAGTGGCAAGTACTGAAGCGTTATAGAGGACGTATATATACGTCAGTGGCAAGTACTGAAGCGTTATAGAGGACGTATATATACGTCAGTGGCAAGTACTGAAGCGTTATAGAGGACGTATATATACGTCAGTGGCAAGTACTGAAGCGTTATAGAGGACGTATATATACGTCAGTGGCAAGTACTGAAGCGTTATAGAGGACGTATATGTCCGTCAGTGGCAAGTACTGAAGCGCTATAGAGGATGTATATATACGTCAGTGGCAAGCACTGAAGCGTTATAGAGAACGTATATATACGTCAGTGGCAAGCACTGAAGCGTTATAGAGGACGTATATATACTCAACTCAACTCAACTTTTATTTTGTCCTCGTAAAAACAAGGCTAATTTTCCTGCGGACAGTGGCAAGCACTGAAGCGCTATAGAGGACGTATATATACGTCAGTGGCAAGTACTGAAGCGCTATAGAGGACGTATATATACGTCAGTGGCAAGTACTGAAGCGTTATAGAGGACGTATATATACGTCAGTGGCAAGTACTGAAGCGTTATAGAGGGCGTATATATACGTCAGTGGCAAGTAGTTGAAGCGCGTTATAGAGGACGTATATATACGTCAGTGGCAAGTACTGAAGCGTTATAGAGGACGTATATATACGTCGGTGGCAAGTACTGAAGCGTTATAGAGGACGTATATATACGTCAGTGGCAAGTACTGAAGCGTTATAGAGGACGTATATATAGTCAGTGGCAAGTACTGAAGCGCTACGTATATATACGTCGGTGGCAAGTACTGAAGCATTATAGAGGACGTATATATACATCAGTGGCAAGTACTGAAGCGCTATAGAGGACGTATATATACGTCAGTGGCAAGTACTGAAGCGCTATAGAGGACGTATATATACATCAGTGGCAAGTACTGAAGCGCTATAGAGGACGTATATATACGTCAGTGGCAAGTACTGAAGCGTTATAGAGGACGTATATATACGTCAGTGGCAAGTACTGAAGCATTATAGAGGACGTATATATACGTCTGTGGCAAGTACTGAAGCGTTATAGAGGACGTATATATACGTCAGTGGCAAGTACTGAAGCGTTATAGAGGACGTATATATACGTCAGTGGCAAGTACTGAAGCGCTATAGAGGACGTATATATACGTCGGTGGCAAGTACTGAAGCGCTATAGAGGACGTATATATACGTCAGTGGCAAGTACTGAAGCGCTATAGAGGACGTATATATACGTCAGTGGCAAGTACTGAAGCACTATAGAGGACGTATATATACGTCAGTGGCAAGTACTGAAGCGCTATAGAGGACGTATATATACGTCAGTGGCAAGTACTGAAGCGTTATAGAGGACGTATATATACGTCAGTGGCATGTACTGAAGCGCTATAGAGGACGTATATATACGTCAGTGGCAAGTACTGAAGCGCTATAGAGGACGTATATATACGTCAGTGGCAAGTACTGAAGCGCTATAGAGGACGTATATATACGTATGAAGCGCTATAGAGGACGTATATATACGTCAGTGGCAAGTACTGAAGCGTTATAGAGGACGTATATATACGTCAGTGGCAAGTACTGAAGCGTTATAGAGGACGTATATATACGTCAGTGGCAAGTACTGAAGCGTTATAGAGGACGTATATATACGTCAGTGGCAAGTACTGAAGCGCTATAGAGGACGTATATATACGTCGGTGGCAAGTACTGAAGCGCTATAGAGGACATATATATACGTCAGTGGCAAGTACTGAAGCGCTATAGAGGACGTATATATACGTCAGTGCAAGTACTGAAGCGCTATAGAGGACGTATATATACGTCGGTGGCAAGTACTGAAGCGTTATAGAGGACGTATATATATGTCAGTGGCAAGTACTGAAGCGCTATAGAGGACGTATATATACGTCAGTGGCAAGTACTGAAGCGCTATAGAGGACGTATATATACGTCAGTGGCAAGTACTGAAGCGCTATAGAGGACGTATATATACGTCAGTGGCAAGTACTGAAGCGTTATAGAGGACGTATATATACGTCAGCGGCAAGTACTGAAGCGTTATAGAGGACGTATATATACGTCAGCGGCAAGTACTGAAGCGTTATAGAGGACGTATATATACGTCAGTGGCAAGTACTGAAGCGTTATAGAGGACGTATATATACATCAGTGGCAAGTACTGAAGCGTTATAGAGGACGTATATATACGTCAGTGGCAAGTACTGAAGCGCTATAGAGGACGTATATATACGTCAGTGGCAAGTACTGAAGTGCTATAGAGGACGTATATATACGTCAGTGGCAAGTACTGAAGCGACTATAGAGGACGTATATATACGTCAGTGGCAAGTACTGAAGCGCTATAGAGGACGTATATATACGTCGGTGGCAAGTACTGAAGCGTTATAGAGGACGTATATATACGTCGGTGGCAAGTACTGAAGCGTTATAGAGGACGTATATATACGTCGGTGGCAAGTACTGAAGCACTATAGAGGACGTATATATACGTCAGTGGCAAGTACTGAAGCGCTATAGAGGACGTATATATACGTCAGTGGCAAGTGAAGCATTATAGAGGAATATATACTGAAGTACTGAAGCGTTATAGAGGCCGTATATATACGTCAGTGGCAAGTACTGAAGCGTTATAGAGGACGTATATATACGTCAGTGGGCAAGTACTGAAGCGTTATAGAGGACGTATATATACGTCAGTGGCAAGTACTGAAGCGTTATAGAGGACGTATATATAAGTCGGTGGCAAGTACTGAAGCGCTATCGAGGACGTATATATACGTCATCGTAACTGAAGAAGTTCTTCTTCTTTTGTGGTGGTGAGGTTAAGAATATTGTTCCTTGGCAGAAGTTTGTGTTGTTTCAATGCGCTCCAGTTTTTTCCCCCTTCAATTGTTGGCTGACATTGCTAAAAAAATGCATGAGGTAGATAGGGTTTATTATTGCCAAGGGTTCTTGATTTACAGCTACAATGACTTACTTATTTCTAAAAATAACAGAATCTTGCAACTCAGTGTTGCTTGCAACATAATCGCTGTTCTCAATGTTTTGTTTTCTGTAAGACTGACTCATGCATTTGTGTTGCAAGTTTGACGGTGTGATTTCTCTATTGCAGGAACTAGGGGTGGGTGGAGACTTGGTCAGCGGCCGACTTCGTGACTGGCTGATCTCTAGGCAGCGATACTGGGGCACGCCTATACCGGTTGTTCACTGTGAAAAGTGCAAGGTGCGTGTGTGTGTGTCTGTGTGTGTGTGTGACTGGCTGATCTCTAGGCAGCGATATTGGGGCACACCTATGCCTGTTGTTCACTGTGAAAAGTGCAAGGTGTGTGTCTGTGTGTGTGTGTGTGTGACTGGCTGATATCTAGGCAGCGATATTGGGGCACGCCTATACCTGTTGTTCACTGTGAAAAGTGCAAGGTGTGTGTGTGTGTGTGTATGTGTGTGACTGGCTGATCTCTAGGCAGCGATACTGGGGCACGCCTATGCCAGTTGTTCACTGTGAAAAGTGCAAGATGTGTGTGTGTGTGTGTGTGTGTGACTGGCTGATCTCTAGTCAGCGATACTGGGGCACGCCTATACCGGTTGTTCACTGTGAAAAGTGCAAGGGTGTGTGTGTGTGACTGGCTGATCTCTAGGCAGCGATACTGGGGCACGCCTATGCCAGTTGTTCACTGTGAAAAGTGCAAGGTGTGTGTGTCTGTGTGTGTGTGTGACTGGCTGATCTCTAGGCAGCGATACTGGGGCACACCTATGCCGGTTGTTCACTGTGAAAAGTGCAAGGTGCGTGTGTGTGTGACTGGCTGATCTCTAGGCAGCGATACTGGGGCACGCCTATACCGGTTGTTCACTGTGAAAAGTGCAAGGTGTATGTGTGTGTGTGACTGGCTGATCTCTAGGCAGCGATACTGGGGCACACCTATGCCAGTTGTTCACTGTGAAAAGTGCAAGGTGTGTGTATGTTTGTATGTGTGTGTGTGTGTGTGTGTGTGTGTAGGTTGGGTGTGTGTGTGTGTGTGTGTGTGACTGGCTGATGTGGGGCACACCTATGCCTGTTGTTCACTGTAAAAAAGTGCAAGGGGGTGTGTGTGTGTGTGTGTAACTGGCTAATATGAGGCACGCCTATACCTGTTCACTGTGAAAAGTGCAAGGTGTGTGTGTGTGTGCGCTTGCACACATGCTACAGGTCTCTCTACTGGTTACTCTACAATGTTTTTTGCAGGCTGTGCCTGTGCCTTACCAGGACCTGCCCGTGGTGTTGCCCGCGATAGACTCGCTGACGGGCAGGGGACCCTCACCTCTGGCTCAGCAAGAGGACTGGGTCAACACCACCTGCCCCCAGTGAGTGAATGCCTTCATCGGTATTGTCATCGTTTTCATCGCCGTCATTGCCGTTGTCAACGTCGTAAACATCCGTCTTCATTAACATAATAATAATGGGCATTTGTAGTGCTTAATCGTAAATAAGCCCTAAGCGCTTACAATAATGAATAAGTTATTAGTAAATTAATAAACCATCAATAGAAACAAAGGAACGTCAAAAATATGTTAAGCACACACACGCACTCACATATATACACACACACACACACACGTGTCGTAACATCTATCATCATTATCTTCATCAATAACATCTTCGTCGTCATTGTCACTATGATTAAGATCATCATCATCAAAACCCACATAAATGTCGTCATCAACATCTTTATCATCATCATCATCATTTTTATCATTGTCACACTGTCGTCATTATCTTTCATCATCATATCATAATTATTATCAAAATCATCATCATCATCTTCATCACCAACATCTTGTCATCCATCATTATCATCCATCAAAATCGTAGAACATTGCGAGTTTAGTCCTGCATTTTGTTAAAATTACTTTTTTTTTTTAAAAAATAGACTTGAAAAGAACGAAGATACGAGGTTTTTGTCCTTAACTAGATCTGAATTTGGGACTTACGAGTTTTTCTTCTATTTACACAACCTCATTTACCCCAGATAGAAAGTCGTTAAGAGATACGAGCTTTTGGTGGAAGGTGGCGGGAAAATTAGAGAGCTGACTATGTATCTAACCCCCCCCCCCCCCCCCCCCCCCCCCCCCCCCCCCCCCCCACAAAACAAAACAAAATCGAAATACGAGGTTTTTTAATTTCACCGACGATATGTTATTATTGTGAAGACAATAAAAAATGATTGAATTAAACAGGTGTGGGGGCGCGGCCAAGCGGGAGACAGACACGATGGACACATTTGTGGACTCCTCCTGGTATTTCCTGCGCTTCCTGGACCCCCACAACACCGCGCAGCCCTTCAGCAAGGAGGCCGCCTACCACGGCATGCCGGTCGACCTCTACATCGGAGGGAAGGAGCACGGTAAGGCCCGCAGGCTCGGACTATTATCTTCGTGTTGTTTTTCTGTAGTAGCCACATGCGTAAAGCGCACAGGGTCAGACTAGCTTTAAGTCCCCCACCTGAAGGACTCAGTGTTCAGTTCGATTTTCCTGTCGAACTAGAAAGAAAGGGCGAGGCCGGGATTCGAACCCGTCTCAGTCACTCACGCTGCAGTCACGCGCTACATTAGGCAGGTGAACGTCTTAACCACTCTGCCACCTTTTCTCACCTTTTGTATGTGACAAAAATGTTCGAGACGAAACCGATCTTCGTGGGTGCAACTTTTCGTGGTGAAAATATTTTGATAAAGCGGGATTGGAAGTTGACCTCATTTGGAATTATTTTTGAAAGTCTTATAAGGGAGGTGCCACTGTATTACTGTTATTAATTATCAAGTATGAGAATTATGCCTGCCATTTCTATTGTCTTTGCGGTTGACCGTTCTACAACAATTGTTAGTGTTGTCAATATTTGTATTATCATCTTTATTCTTATCATCAGAATTCATAATTGTTGATATGGTCATTGTTGTTGCTACCATTATTATTAGTGTGGTTGTTGCTACTCATCATACTACAGTCGCTTTCATTTATTATTATTATTATTATCATTGTTCTTATTGCCATTGTCCTTATGTCCACTGAGTGGTGTTTGGTGGTTATTGTCTTTGATGGTGCTTTCAAAACAATCACTATATTCTGTGTGTGTATGTGTTTTTTTGTGTGCTTAACCCTTTCATCGCCCACTGTCGCCTCTTGGCACCACAATGATTTGACACCCATGTCACTAAAAGGCATCAAATGAGGGTCTGGTATCCAATGACCTTATGTTCTTAATTCTGGGAGGTAAGGATAGGCCCTATTTTTATGCATGTCACAGAGGAATCCTCAATATTGCGGACGAAATCTATTCTCTATCTGGGCCTGTATTCACATTGAGATAGCATGAGACTTAGCATGATGCTAACTTAGAAGCTCTTCCAATGTCCTATAGGATTTAATAGGACTTTTGGAAGAGCTTCTAAGTTAGCATGATGCTAAGTCTCATGCTATCTCAACATGAATACAGGCCCTGGGTCAGTTTAATGGTAAATTTTGGCTGACGAATGGCTAGCGTTGAAAGGGTTAAAAAAAAAAAAAGTTCAATAAAAGCAAGCAAAAAACTTAATGACTATGCATGAGGGGTGAGGAGGCAAATCCCCAGCTGAAAATGCTGCCGAGCTGCCGCTTGATCTACCATTTTTTACGCTCTACTTTTGCGTTTGTTGTGCTTTTTTTGTATTTCAGCGGTGATGCACCTGTACTATGCGCGCTTCTTCAGCCACTTCCTGTTCGGCGAGGGTCTGTTGAGGCAGCGCGAGCCCTTCGCCGACCTGCTGACCCAGGGCATGGTGATGGGCCAGAGCTACAGGGTCAAGGGGACTGGACGCTACCTGACCCCTGACCAGCTGGATCTCTCGGGTGAATTTCGTTCCGTTGACTTGCTCCAAAATGTGTGTTGGCCAATCGCGTTCCTCCTTACTACCCTTTTTTTATTTTTTATTATTTTTAGGTATTAGGTACTTTGTAGTCATCTGTCTCTGTAAAATTCGGGTTGCTCCCACTTGAAGAGCGTGTCACAGCCAGAGGCGCGCCACCCAATTTTTTTATTTTTTTTATTTTTTGTGTGCATGCGATCTTTGTGTGACTGATGAAGAAGGAAGGGAGGGGTGGGGTGTAAATTTTGACCAAATGACAACTTTTTCGTTGCCACTGGGTTTAGCGTGTGCTAAGTGCATGGGCACACGTTCATGGTTGAACGGAGAATTCAACTGCCGGGCCTATCAACGTGTAAAATGTGTCCTGTTTAAAAGGGACATAGCCAGTGTTTCTGTCCTCACTACTCATAAATGCATGGGCACGCGCACGCGTGTGTGTGTGTGTGTGTGAGGAAGTAAGAGAACATTGCGTGCAAGCATCGTGCTTATTTTACTTTCTAATGATTAATTATTTGTTTGCCTTTAATGTTCTTGTTATCAATGTAAAGCGCACTGAGCTCATGTGAGAAAGAGCGCTATATAAATTCCCATTATTATTATTATTATAGGGAAAAGAGACCGGATGCTTATCTTCCCCTTTAGAATATCTTTGAAGTCAGTCATTTTCCCCCCCTTTTCTCTGTGCTACCTTGTTTTTTGTAGCATTGATTATTGTCGTGGTGGTGGTCCTATTCTTCTTCTTCTTCTTCTTTTTAACTTACTGTACTTTTTGTAGCATTGATTATTGTCGTGGTGGTGGTCCTATTCTTCTTCTTCTTCTTCTTCTTCTTTTTAACTTACCGTACTTTTTGTAGCATTGATTATTGTCGTGGTGGTGGTCCTATTCTTCTTCTTCTTTTTCTTCTTTTTAACTTACTGTACTTTTTGTAGCATTGATTATTGTCGTGGTGGTGGTCCTATTCTTCTTCTTCTTCTTCTTTTTAACTTACCGTACTTTTCAGACTATAAGGCAATGCTTTCACCCCACTGACCCCTGCGTCTTATAATGTGACTACTAAAAGACTTAAAATTTATCAACCAAAAAAAGGAATGGTTCCAGCAAAAAAATAGTATAAGTGCATGGCTTTGTACATCGATTTCTCGGCAAATATGTAGATTTACACCCTCCTGCTGTATTTCTTGGTTCTTTCCGTGGTTAGGGATAGGGTTAGGGTTAGGGTTAGATGGTCTTTTCTTTTGCCACAAGCATCTGTTTTTTTTGTCAAAATCATCTATTTTTTGGGAGCATTAAATCGCTGCCCTACTAAAACAGTAAGAAAATATAATAACAGAATCTGAATTTGGTGTACAATTTGATGATAATCAGGTGCGCCTTATAGTCCCGAAAATGCAGTATTTTTTCATTAATAGTAGTAGTAGTAATAGTGGTAGTAGTAGCAGTAGTAGTAGTAGTAAAGTAGAAGTGGTTATGCAATTTCTTTTTGTTATGATAATCCGTCTTTGTGGTCTTCAGTGTGGTGTTTTTTTTTGTTTTTTTTATTGGGGTTTTTTTATAAGCATTTTTTTAAAATCTGCATACAAGATCGACAAACACTTTCTTACAATGTTTCGGATGATTTATTTGAATCCTTCTTCTAGCGCTGCTGCCAGGGCAAATAAGACAGCCTTTAAAACAGCGGTAAACCATTTTTACAACAACGTTCTTAAAAATACTAGAAAGGTGTACACGTATGTATTGGGTTTTTTTTTTTTTTTTTTTTCTGTCCCATCTTCTGGGCTCCCACGCCGCTCATTCCGAATCCCAATTCGCAGCCACACCTCCGCACGTTCAGGTCGCAGAATCCGAGACCAGCAGTCCAAGAGGAGCGAATCTATGTTAGTCCGTCAGGATGCAACCAACCGAGGAGACACTGCACTGCTGCTGAGTCCCTTTAGGTGGAGTTCAGTGGAGCCTGTTCAGGACACCACCTACTAAGCCCCCTACTGACGACACTATTCTCTTAGTCGCGGAGCCAGTATGAGTGAGGTCCTCGTATGTATTGGTATTTGTATTTGGTATATTCAAGTCACAAAAACCTTATCTCTGTGAAATTCAGGCTGCTCTCCCCCGAAGAGCGCATCGCAGCAAGCGCAGCGCCTACCCTTTTTTTTGGGGGGGTGAGGGGGGGCAGATCTAGAAAACCTAGCTATCAATTTGGCCATACCAGGCAGTGGGATTTCTCCCTGCTCTTACCGACTTTCAACTGCAGTGGAATTTTTACGAGCGTAAAGCGCACAGGTCAGACTAGCTTTAAGTCCCCATCCGAAGGACTCAATGTTCAGTTCGATTTTCCTGTCGAACTAGAAAGAAAGAGCAAGGCCGGGATTCGAACCCGGGTCAGTCACTCACTCTGCAGTCACGCATTACATTAGGCAGGCAAACGTCTTAACCACTCTGCCACCTTTTCTCATGTTTTGTATGTGACAAAAATGTTCGAGACAAAACCGATCTTCTAGCGTTTCAATGTTCCTGCACCCTGTTTCTCAGGGCCCAAGCCAAAGGAGAAGGCTACCGGGGCTCCCGTGGTTGCAGAATGGGAGAAGATGAGCAAGTCCAAGCACAACGGAGTGGACCCTAAGGTAATCTTCTTCTTCTTCTTCTTCTGCGTGGGTGGGGGGGAGGGGTAAATTTTGACCAAATGACAACTTTTTCGTTGCCACTGGGTTTAATGCGTGCTAAGACAAGTGCATGGCCACATGGGACCTCGGTTTATCGTCTCACCCCGAAAGACTCCACGTTCAGACCGTTAAGGCCTAGTGCACAAAGTGAGAAGAAAAATCCCCAGTACCCAGGTTCGAACTTCGGGTTTGCTTGACACGAGGCGAACACGTTACCTCTGTGCCACTCCAGTCTACGCCATAAAAACCACCACCGTATCCTCCTCCTCCTCATTGTCACAGTGGTGGTGTGTGTCCTCTTATCAGGAGATGCTGGGACAGTTTGGCGTAGATGCCACACGCCTCTGCATCCTGTCCAGCGTGTCCCCCCAGGCCAACAGAAAGTGGTCCACCGAAGGTACGCTAAAATAATACTCATTCTTCTTCTTCTTCTTCTGGTACAGTGGAACCTCCCTTATAAGACCTCCCATTATAAGACTCCCTCCCATATAAGACCTACTTCTTTGATATATTGTCCTTCTTTGTAAGTAGTAAAATTACCTCCCTTATAACACCTCATTTTGGAGAGAGAAAATGGAGTTTTAGGTCCTCTTGGTCTGAATCAGACACATATGGGACATTTGTAAATACAAATATGGTTGGAACAATACTGGAGGCAATGCCCGGAGGCAGTACGAAACCAGTAAAGTCCCGCTTTTTTTATTAATACAGATAGCTGTAACCTCATTTGGGATGATTTTTGAAGGTCTTATAAGGGAGGCTCCACTGTAGTTGGTATATCGTTGTATCTCGATTTTGGGGGGTTTGAGTTAGATACATACATAGTCAGCTCTCTATTTTTTCCCGCCACCTTCCACCAAAAGCTCGTATCTCTAACGACTCTATCTGGAGTAAATGAGGTTGTGTAAATTGAAGAAAAACTTGTAAGTCCCAAATTCAGATCTAGTTAAGGACAAAAACCTCATATCTTTGTTCTTTTCAAGTCTAAAAAAAAAAGTTTTTAAGTAATTTTAATGAAATGCAGGACTAAGCTCGCAATGTCTTGAACAACATATTCATCATAGTTAATCAATTGTGGTCAACGGTGTTAATTTTTATAAGGTTTTTTTTAAATTTTCTCAAAACTACCAAAATTGAGTTACAAGTTTTTGAATTTCTCCGACAATATTCTAGTCACAGAGACTTATCTCTCGAGCAAACTTGGGAAAACTAGCTATCAATTTGGTCATACCAGGCAGCAGAACCCCCCCTATTTTTTGGTCTAGACTCGGGAGTTCTGCGCCTTATATAACACAGTAAGAAAGCATTATTATAGCAAAATCCATCGCCTTGGCATAAGGCTGTGTCAGATCAATTGACATAAGCTAGAACACCATGGCTACATCAAAATGTTGTTGTGTTCTGCATATTTATGCGGGGATTGTCTTTAGCCATGGCAAGCTCCTAGCATAACATCATCATCAGTCCAAAATCCTCCGTAATGTTCTCATCCCTAGTTGGGGCATTTGTACCATAGTGTTCAAGTGCTTCGGCTGTTGGGATGATCCCTGGAGTCTTTAAGCCAGGGAATGACAACAACAACATAACAAAATCCGAATTTTGGTGTAAAATTTGGTATGATCTTGTGACAGACTGGACGTGTCTCTGCCTACTGCTATGATTTGGCCGTAGCAGCTACGAAAAATAAAGCTTTGCTACGGAGCTACGGCAACCTTAACGTTGCTACGGAAAAAAACAAATTGCCGCCGCATTTTATTTTTGCTTATGCCGTTCCCGGTTTTGTCTGTTTCTAAGAGCAGACGCCGTGTCACGCGCGATAACCTAGTCACTTCCGTTTTTATCAGTGACTGCGCATGCGTTCTTATTACTTTCTCTGAAAAAAATGGCGCACTCCAGCAGCAGTAGCGATTCGGGAGATGTTTCAAACGAAGAAAAACGAACCCAAACCAGAAAACGAAAATCATCTGGCACACCATCTTGTTCTAAGAAAAAACATCGGCTTGCCGCACAAGTTTTTAAAATAGTTTACACGGAGGAGTGGCCTTGCATCATCAGAAGTCGACTCAGTGCGAACCATGCTCGCTGCAGTGCAACCTCTGCCATGCGGACTTCTCTGTGAATCATGGCGGTAGAGATGATTGCCGTCAACACGTTCAATCAGCGAAACATATTAAGCAGTGGGTTTCGGCTCAGGCAGAGAACAAATCGATTGCCGTTGTTTGTGGATGCTATGTAAAAATTTGCCATGCTACTGAAAATTGATGGCTGGGCTACTGATTGGGAAAATTCCAAGTAGGCAGGTCTGATTGCCGCAAGTGCACCACCACACTTTTCTTGTGATTTTTGGCTTTAGTATGATAGTTGTTAGGTTGTGTGTGTGTGTGTGTGTGTTGCGTCCGTGGTCTAATCTCCAAACTTTAGTTGTTGGCATTTTCTCAGGGAAATAGAAGGCGTACATTGTTCAAACTTTGCACACACATAGATGTTTGCGCAAGCTTTCAAACAATACTGATTTGAATAATTAAATACTTAAAAAGATTTTTGCCTCACTCTAATGAGTCTATAGTATGATAGTTGTTCCGGGGAAATGGAAGGCGTACATTGTTCAAACTTTCAATACACATAGATGTTTATGCAAGCTTTCAAACAATAATTAATTGAATAACTAAATACTTAAAACAACACTGTAAACAGATAACATTTTAGATTAGTGGGTTAGAGAGTATTCAATAGGCAACATGAGTTAAGAAACTCATCAACAGTGAAAGCCTCGATAGCTCATTGGTAGAGTGTCTGTCTGTCTGTCATGCCAATGGTTCCGGGTCCGATTCTCGGCACAGGCACTTTTTTGGGGGGGTTTGTTTTGTTAGTTGTGTCCATAGTTTCATTTGTACTTTAAAATTGTATTGGCAATCTTGTACTTTAGCCCCCCCCCCCCCTCAATCTTTGTTTGTTTTTGTCCCACATTTTCCTGTTCGAGTGAGCCTTGA
>CM065699.1:42569528-42572028 GCA_017654935.2 Phymorhynchus buccinoides | reverse complement strand
CGTCTGAGTATGTTTGATATGAGTGTAATTTTGTATGTGGAGCTATTAGTTTTTGTAAAGCGCCATGAATAGCACACCTAGAGCGCGCGCTATGTCAATATTCTTTATTATTATTACTGTTGTGCTTACAGGCGACTTACCATTGCTCCAAGACCTTTACTCTCAACACTGTTGTGCTTACAGGCGACTTACCATTGCTCCAAGATCTTTACTCTCAACACTGTTGTGTTTACTGGTGACTTACCATTGCTCCAAGACCTTTACTCTCAACACTGTTGTGCTTACAGGCGACTTACCATTGCTCCAAGACCTTTACTCTCAACACTGTTGTGCCTACAAGACCTTTACCCTCAACACTGTTGTGCTTACAGGCGACTTACCATTGCTCCAAGACCTTTACTCTCAACACTGTTGTGTTTACTGGTGACTTACCATTGCTCCAAGACCTTTACCCTCAACACTGTTGTGCTTACAGGCGACTTACCATTGCTCCAAGATCTTTACTCTCAACACTGTTGTGTTTACTGGTGACTTACCATTGCTCCAAGACCTTTACCCTCAACACTGTTGTGCTTACAGGCGACTTACCATTGCTCCAAGACCTTTACTCTCAACACTGTTGTGCTTACAGGCGACTTACCATTGCTCCAAGACCTTTACTCTCAACACTGTTGTGCTTACAGGCGACTTACCATTGCTCCAAGACCTTTACTCTCAACACTGTTGTGTTTACTGGTGACTTACCATTGCTCCAAGACCTTTACTCTCAACACTGTTGTGCTTACAGGCGACTTACCATTGCTCTAAGACCTTTACTCTCAACACTGTTGTGTTTACTGGTGACTTACCATTGCTCCAAGATCTTTACTCTCAACACTGTTGTGCTTACAGGCGACTTACCATTGCTCCAAGAGCCTTTACTCTCAACACTGTTGTGTTTACTGGTGACTTACCATTGCTCCAAGACCTTTACTCTCAACACTGTTGTGCTTACAGGCGACTTACCATTGCTCCAAGATCTTTACTCTCAACACTGTTGTGCTTACAGGCGACTTACCATTGCTCCAAGACCTTTACTCTCAACACTGTTGTGCTTACAGGCGACTTACCATTGCTCTAAGACCTTTACTCTCAACACTGTTGTGCTTACAGGCGACTTACCATTGCTCCAAGATCTTTACTCTCAACACTGTTGTGCTTACAGGCGACTTACCATTGCTCCAAGACCTTTACTCTCAACACTGTTGTGCTTACAGGCGACTTACCATTGCTCCAAGACCTTTACTCTCAACACTGTTGTGCTTACAGGCGACTTACCATTGCTCCAAGACCTTCACTCTCAACACTGTTGTGTCGCGCCTTCAGAAGTTCTCATCAATCCTCGGGGTAAGAAAACAATCATGCGTCTGGTTTCTCCTAAGAGGATTGTGTTGTTAATAAAAAATAAAAATATATTTTTTTAATAAATCTTTTGTTGTTGCCTGTCAGTCCATTTCCGACTGTGGCTGCCAAATATCAGAAATGTGCAGATACTGCTATTCTGGCGGGCTGGGGCGATAAATTAGTTTTATAGTGGAGATGCCTTGCCCAGGGTACGTCCCCACTCTCTCGGCCAAAGGGATTTGAGGAACGAGAGTTTGCGTTGGGGAAGGTCCCATCCCCCCCCCCCCCCAAGGCCAACCAATCCCGTTGACTGCAGCACTAGAGCCAGTGCAAGGGGTTCCCCCCTCGTCCGAAGGTCATAGTCTTTCCACGAAAGACTAAGCTGTACCGTGGTACATTGCGAATACTGTAGGATATCATGTATAGTACAGCTCTCATTCACTGTTGGCCCTTGTCTGCAGGCTGATGTCAACCAGTGATAACAGCCATTTGAGAAGAAGGGCAATAAATCTTTAACCCTTTCACCGCCAATGTAGCAATTATGCACCACAATGTATTGACACCCATGCTCACTAAAAGGCATCAAATGAGGGCCTGTTTTATCTGAGTCCCTTTTTCTTAATTTTAGGAGGTAAAGTATAGTCCGACTTTTACAGGTCACCAGGTTCATATATTGCAAATAAATTTTTTTCTCTACCCAGTTTAGGTTTAATGTATTTGTTCGAAAAATGGCTGGCGCGGAAAGGGTTAATAATGTCCAAACACAACTTATTTATCATAATACCACAAAAATAAGTCTCTGTGACTAAATGTATACAGTGTAACCTCCTTATGGCCTTTAATATCACCTGAAATGAATTCTTAATAATAAGTGCATATTTTTATAGCGCCTGTTCTCAGTAAGGGCTCTAAGCGCTTTGCAAAACATATTTAATTACTTATAAGAAAACATTAACGATAAATATTAAGCAAGAAAGCAGCAACCAAAGAGCTCACACAATGTAGCCATACACACCCACACCGCACAACCACCACCAACACCTGTCTGACACACACGGCACAGTGCGATTGCACGCCAACAGCCCCCCAAACCACACACACGCACGCATTAATAGGA
>CM065699.1:42508764-42569028 GCA_017654935.2 Phymorhynchus buccinoides | reverse complement strand
GCAGGAAAGGACTGGAAAGCTTTTGGCTCACGTCGTTTTTAAAACAAAGTCGGTTGTTTGTCTGTGGGTATGTGTGTGTGTTAGTGTGTTGGTGTTGTTGCGTCCGTGGACCCGACCTTTAACCTTAACTGCCAACCTTAACGTTGTCATTCTCTCTAAACAGAAAAGGCGTGAGAGGGTTAAAGTTAGCAGTTAAGGATTTTGAAGGAGTCTTCAAGTCACGACGATCAAAGCAGTCAGATCACATTGAAAAGAACAAATAAAGATAATCATTTGTTGCGAGATACTGTGGCCAACCTTTAACCTTGACTCAGTCACACTCTTCAAACTAAAGAAAGACTCACTCTCCAATGAAATTTAACGTTGTCATTTTCTCAAAAAACATAAGATGTTAGAGGGTTAAAGTCGAGGATACTTGAATTTGACTGTGAGCGGTCAAGTCATGGCGTCAAAGCAGTCAGATCATTGGTAAGAAACAAAAGAAAGAAAATCATTTGTTGAGAGATTACTGTAACTGTTGTGTTGTTACCGAGTAGGAGATACATACTGGAAAGAAGACTCTCCATTGTCTACCAAAAAACGATCTTTAAAAGAAAAAACACAAGATTCAGTGTGGACAAATAGGGTACATTTTAACGGTCGTCAACTTATATTTCTGTAACAAAATGGATGTACCGAGTGTGTGCGTGCCGGCCCGGGTTGTTTAGCTTTATTTGCGCCTTTGAGTAAGGGGATTGGTTACTATGTTTTTTCTGAAAGCTGGTCAATATGCTTTTCAATTTTACTTGTTTGCCAAAAATAAAAAATAGGCTCCATATGCTACATGCACAGACATATAATTAAATTTTAAAGAAAGGGGCTAGGGGTGCTAGAAAAATTTTAATTTACACAGTAAAATAAAAATTAATTCTGTTTTCAGATGCAAAAGGTCTACATAAACAGTTTCGTTCCTATACAGGATGGGAATCCCATGCTGCTATAGTAATAAAAGTAGACAGACGTGAGCCTTGCAGGCTTTGCCTCTTGTTGATATTTGAAGTCGTGAGCACGTTCAAGACTGAAGGGCAGTGGTTGAAGAACTTGTAACTTGTAACACTTTGCCAGCCAGGCGCCCACTTCTTCAACCACTGCCCTTTCAAGTCTGAACTGTGCTCACTGGACTTCAAATATAAAAAAGCCTCCAGTCAACTTTTCCCGCATTCCCAGTCGAAGTGTTTATGACACGAAAACGTCCCCTGTGTGTGGTTGCCCCCATCTCAGGTACTTTGCCTTCACCTTGTTTTTTTACCTAAAATAACATAAGGATACTCAATCATAAGAATAGCCATCATTATCAAATAATAAATAAGCAGCAATTGACCATAAATCTCTAAGAATCACTTGTTTATCATAAAAACCAGCTCTCAAGGGTTTATCCATCTATAAGACAAAGAAAGAAAAACAGAACATAAAGGGATATAAAAGGGCGTGTGTGATATGAACAAACATGCTCATTTTCCCCCCCCCCGAAAATAAGAATTCAAAGGTATGACAAAGGAAAGCAAATATCCCAATGTAAAGTATTAAGCAGTGGACTAAGCACTAGTATTATGCAAATCATACACAGACATTAATAATAAATGGTTGTGGTTTCAGTCTCTGACGAAGGGCTGAGTGAGGTGGACCAGGCCTGTGGGGGACATTATCCTCTGCAGAGGGGACATGGATCGGCCAGTGCCAGGGGACAGGCTCAGGTTTGAGCTCTCCGTGAGTTGCTACCTCATTTTTATACATTGCTTAACACACAAACCTTTCATCGCACTGTCGCCTCTTGGCACACAGGGCTGAACACCCATGTCACTGAAAGGCATAAAGAGGGGTCTGTCAACCAATGACCTATATGTTCTAAGTTTTGGAGGGAAGGGCAGGTTTCCCTATTTTATGCATGTACGGAGGGGGACATGCCAAGCGGCAGAGAACAATTGATCGGCCAATGCGACGGGACAGTGAGCCTCGGCGAGTGTCCTACCTCAGTTATGCAATGCTGAAAAACAACAACTCTGTTTCTGTTGGTGGGAGGAATGGCGTGAGCGACTGACTGGGGGGGGTGGGTGGGGGTGAGGGGGTTGTACATTGTCCAGCTGCAGATTGCGTGATGCCATAAGCAAGCTCAGACGAAATTGATGTTGGAGCTCTTTCAAACTTCAAGTAATGTATCTATGGAGAGAGGAGAGAGAGAGAGACAGTTCGCGCAGGTAGTGATTCACCGGTAGGATTTCTACACAGTAGGGTTCTCAGTTCACGTTGCAGCTTCACACAGTAAGCGTTTGTGCAGTAGGGTTTGCACAGTAGGAATTAGCGCAGAGGCATGTAATCGGTTGTGATGCAAATGGCGTGTGTGTTCACAGGCAGTGGAAGGGGAGGGGTCTTGATCCCTGCGACATCTACACCCCAGCCCGGAAGCCTGCACTTGGGCGGCCTTTGTGGCCCTCTCCCGAGCCACAGACTGAACCAGTGGCGTATTACCAGGTGAGTGAGTGTGGATGTACTGGCCACGGCTTCTCCTTCATCTGAACCAAGTCGGCGTATTATCAGGTGGGTGAGTGGAGTACCGCGGCAACGGCTTCTTCCTCTCTGAAACCAGTCAGAGTATATCAGGTAGGTGAGTGGGCTGTACCCTGGGCAAGGCATCCTTATCTGAACCAGTCGCCTATACCAGGGTGGGGATGTACCCTGGGCAATGGCATCTCCTTTATCTGAGCCATCAGCGGATTATCAGGTGAGTGGGGATGTAACCTCGGCAAAGCATCCTTATCTGAAACAGTCAGGGTATTATAGGTGGGTGAGTGGAGTCTTTTTAGCCAGGGTACGACAGCAACAACATAGATGACGTCATAAACTTTGATGTCATAAGCGCCTGGAATGATGTTTTTGTTTAGACAAAGTCAAGAAAGTTTATATCTCTCGACACTTCTCAGATGAGGTCCTAACAGTCTTTTAATTTTTATATTAACCCTTGACTGACACCCAACGAATTATGCGTGTATTGCGTACGATGAGGAAGGGAATAACATGAGATGCTGGTTTTTGATCTAACACAGTCAGAGAGTTATGCCCCCAGACATGTTTGCCCAGATTGGCTCTATCCGTTGTCTTTTTTTTTATGGCCTGATTTGCCCAATGATTTGTTTTCCTGTAATTTCTCTGGCAGCAAGGGTTAAGAATAGCAATTACTTCTCAGTTTGCTCGGCAGTCAAGGGGTTACAGTGGCTTCTGTTGTTGGTGTAGCTTTCTGTCTGTAGCATTCCTTCCTTCCGTTATAGCGACCACAGTCACTGTTGACTATTTGTAGCCAGAGATTGAAATACGTGTATCTACGCATTTTGTCCATTGGTATTCATAATAGTATTGCCTTTTTACCTTTCGCCGCCAGACACTTTTTGCAATTTTTTCCCATAAGCGTACCTGGGTAGAGAACAAAATTAATCTGCAATGTTAGGGATTCTCTATGACATGAGGAAGGCAAGGCATGTTCTTACCTCCCCAAAAGTAGAAAAAAAAGAGGCTCTTAATGGGTGTTAAATCAATTGTGGGCAAAGAAAAAAAGTGCAGACGATTGGCGGTTGTGGAAAGGGTGTAAATTGAAATCCTCGCATGGGGGGGTGGGGGGGGAGGGTGGGGGGGGGGGGATGTGTCTTTCGTACAAATAGTTCCCCTCACCTTCTGGAAGTTCTGTGCTGGTAACATCCACTAACATGTCACTCTCTTTAACTCTGCCTGTATTCCCTGTGCTCAATTGTTGTTCAATCTTCTTCTGAGCTTGAGTTCAAAAAAAAATATTCCAGATAAAGTTTTCTCCTTTTGAAGCTCTGGCCGAAATCGGAATGTGTCGCTTGGTACGCCAGCGGTGGAGACCAGTGGAAAAAACGGAAAACGGACCAACATTGTGGTCCTAATGGCATGGGGAACGCAGAAGTGTACACGAAGAATACTAATAATTGAATCGATGTATGCATTGTAATTGACGAGTTTATATTGGCGTGTGTATTGGTAGTGTGTGTGTGTGTGTGTGTGTGTGTGTGTGTGTGTGTGTGTTCATGCACACGGCGTCTGTCTAGGTGAGCAGAAATTGCATTGCAATGTGCCTATGGGTTATTGTTCCTGTGTGCTTTTTGCGTAATATTGATAGCTGGTTGATGTCTGATTTGGGTTTTTTGTCTACTGATATTTTTTTTACTTACATTATCATGGAAGTAATAATTGGTTTGTATAATGTCTTTGGTGATTTTTAAGTCAAGGGAAATCAAGTTTTATTTTGTTCGATATTGTTTCATTGTTTTTCTTGTTGCTTTGTCATAATTATAGTCGGTGAACAAATTCAAAACCCTCGTATCTTGATTTTGGGGGGGTTTGAGTTAGATATATAGATCGTCGCCTCTCTAATTTTTTCGCCCAGCCACCTTCCACAAAAGCTCGTATCTCCCCCCAAACGGAGCCTTTCTATCTGAGGGTAAATGATGTGTTGACCGTGAAAATAGAATTACTAATCTCGCCATCAAGTCCCAAATTCAGATCTATTAGAAGGAACGCAAAACCTCGGAATCTTCATTCTTGTTTAATGTCTAAAAAAATAGTTGTTTAAAGAAATTTTAGACAAAATGCGAGGGAGTAAACGTCGCAATGTCATTGAACAACATAAAATTATAATTAATCAATTGTGGTCAACGCGGTTAATTTTTAAAACCATTTTTTTGTTTTCTTTCTCAAAACTAACCAAAAATCGAGATAACAAGGTTTTTGAATTTCACACGACACGATATGCTAGTACATTTTTGTTCGTTGCGTTGTTTTGTTATCAAAAGATACGTTAAAGTTTCATTGTATTTTTTTTTATCCCCAGGAAAACGTGCCTGCAGATGCTAAAGGTGAGGTTTTAATTAAGCTTTGAAATATTTAAATTGTCGCAAAAGCAGTGACTTTAACAGACCTGTTAACCTTTACGATTTTGCCGTAATTTTTACGAAACAAAAGTAAATTTACGATAATTACGGCAACAAAAAAATTCATAAAAAAACAACCCCACCACTACAGTTGCGTCGGCAAGCGATGCTTTTTAAACAATGCGGTGAAAAGTCATTCCGGTTCCCAGCATACAACGCGCGTCAATTTCTTTTCATTCTGTTTCAAGATGGCGTCAAAGCGACCGCGTGGTGAGAGTTCTAGGTCAAATGATCTAAAATCTGATGGAAAGACACCAAAGAAAAGGCCAATACATGGTTTAAAAAATGTTTTTAATGGTCTCCCAGTGCACTATTGCTTGCATATAATTGTGTCATTACAAATAGTTTTCTTGTTAATCGGGTTTTATGAAGAAAAAAATCGTCCGCGCATTGGATTAGGTTTTTTTTTCAAAATTACTATATAAAAAAAATCAGAAATTACAAATTTGCAAAATAGTGGTAAACAGGTCTCTTTTAATGCTCAAAACTGAAATCATGAAAACAGCATTTCCAACAGAAATGATTAGTGTTTTATCCAGAGAGACAATGAATTAACCCTCTTGTTACAGAAACAAATTCTACTAGTGTTCAGATTCTTTCACACATTACCAGGAAAATATGTCTTTTGAAGCACACACAGAGTATTACAATCACATCATTGCAAGTGAGAAGCTTCTTCATAAGCCAGAACTTAGTGGCGTGATGAAAATGCCATCAGAGGGGTTCTCAGAGTGGGGGCAAGCTATGGGCGGTTTTGGGCGGCTTGAAATCACAGAGGCAACTTCCGGCTGGCCGTTTTGGGGCGGTATAAATGCAAGAGGGTTAAATTACAGAATTGATAGGATATGCCTAAAGTAAGACCAAAATTGCATTGTTAAAATGCTATGAATCCCAGTGCATGTACATTTTATTTTATTTTGTGCAGAACAAACACAAAAACAACAAAGGAATGATGTATCCAAACAGGAAAACTATTGTGTGCTAATTGATACATCTTTTTTCAATAATAATAATAGTACATTTATATAGCGCTTTACCTCAAATGAGCCCAAAGCGCTTTACAATCAATTATTCATCAACTAGTGGATAACAAAAATAGTATTTAAGAATGACACAAAACCAGCAACAACGCATATATATACAAAGCAACTCTCTCTCTCTCTCTCTCTCTCTCTCTCTCTCTCTCTCTCTCTCTCTCTCTCTCTCTCTCTCTCTCTCTCTCTCTCTATCTCTCTCTCTCTCTCCTCTCTCTCTCTCTCTCTCTCTCTCTCTCTCTCTCTCTCTCTCTCTCTCTCTATCTCTCTCTCTCTCTCTCTCACACACACACACACACACACAACACACACACACACATACACATCACACACACGCGCGCGCGCGCACACATGTTCGTTTTTTAAGCTAAATCCTACCCTGCATATTGAATTATTCACACATCCTGGATATTAATTATTTATACATGAACGTAGATGAACATTTTGTTTGACATTTTGTTGTGGATTGTCTTTTGCAGATATCCCTCTTTTGCTCAGAGCTCAGCACCCTCTGACTGGGGACATTGTCCCTGTCGTTGTGTCGTCATCGCTGGAGTGGGATGACTTCAACGATGCACAGCTAGGTCAGTGGTCATATGCGCAAAAGAATATGGATGTGGTGGAGGTAGACTTACTTTGGTTGAAAAAATGGCAACATTGGGCAACAACACATTTCCATTTTCAGTACCAGCCCCAATTCACGGACTATAAGCCACAACTTTTTTTTCCCAGCACTCTCCCCCGTGCCCCACCCATGCCGCTAGTACAGTGCTGTGGCCTAAGCGTCATACATATCGAACATGCCCAGACGCGCTCACATTCCCACCGTCAGTCCCCCCACGCAAACACATACTCATAGGTATACAAACATGCATAATGCATCATATGCACAAATGCACAAATGCTTCCTCCCACCCACCACAAACTAGCACTCACATCAACGCACACAAAACCACACACACACGCACACCGTGTACACACAACATATGCGTAGTAAGTAGTAATAATAATGATAATAATTGATAGGCATTTCTATAGCAACCTTTCTATAATTATTTTACACTCAAGGCGCTTCCATTCACTGATACACCCGCAGTCACACAAGAAATTATTACCCAATCATTCACCCAGGTGCAAGATCAAGAAGGAAAAATTTACAAACCGAATGAGCTTTGAAAGTAGTGAGTCTTGAGTTTAGCTTTGAAAGTAGAGATAGTTAGTTCATGGCGGAGATCGACTGGGAGGGAATTCCAAACAGGAGGGGCACTGAAACTGAAACTGCGGTCACCAAAATGATTTTAGATTTGTTTTTGGAACTTTCAGAAGTTTTGTGTTTGAGGACCTGAGTGAGCGGGAAGGAGTGTAGGCGTGAGTGTAGTAGTGGTAAAGGTGCTGTTATTTAGTGTCACTGTTGTTCAATATCTACTGTGCAGGCATTCCCAGTGTGGATGGGTCGGCAGAGGCCGTGGCCCATCATCTGGGGCTGTCCTATCAACACGTACTGCAGGGCGCCGAGGGTGAGCAGACCATGGACAAACTCAGGGACAGGTCATTCATCCTCTTCTTCTTGGTTTAACCCTTTCACTGCCAGCCAAGTATGCTGCAAAAAATGTCCATTGAACTTACCTGGGTAGAGAAAACAAAATCTGTAATATTGGGGATTCCTCTGTGACATATTTAAGTAAGGCCTATCCTTACCTCCCAAAATTAAGAGAATAGGGTCTTTGGATAACAGACCCTGATTTGATGCTTTTTTAGTGACATGGGTGTTAAAATTTAAATCATTGTGGTGCTAAAATGCGACATTGGCGGTGAAAGGGTTAAACCATTTTTTTATGAGAATCACATAGTAAGGCAGCAACATAAACAAATGAGAAAGAGCACAGACAAGTTTAACTCATTTGCATCGCAACGATTTTGAATTAGTAAATTATTTATAAAGAATTTGAAGGAAAAAAAAAACCAAACGCCCTAGTTTAGCTGGTGGGTATACTTCAGATTTTATTGATCCTTTTGCGAACACACTCAACACATGGACTAAAAGTAACGCGAAAGCTGTGCCTACCCAAGTCAAAGTTAAAGAATGTTAAATAGCTCTATCTTCTGAAATGAAATCGCAATGTATGCAAAACTGCCATTACGTCTGGTTTTCTTACATAAACCAACTAAACTCCAACTCAAGATTAAAATAGGGAATTAGGGGCCATATTTTTGTCAAAGTAGTGGTAAATGAAGGGCAGGAGCTGTGCCGGTCGGGGTTCGTCCAAGGTGAGCGCTACGCTAGCCGCGGATTGGTCCAGCCCGGATACTGTGAAAAGGCCTATGGTCAACTCTTAAGAAAGCTGTCAACCACCACCAGACAGTAAAGCAAAGACATTTTTCTTTCTAAAAAAAGAAAGAAAAAGGATTTTATATTTTAATTCTCAGTGCGCTCTCCCCATTTCCGTCGAGTACATAGCCTTCATATGCTCCTTCGACGTACCAGAACCAGAACCATTTCATTTCATCTGAGCAATTCCCCCCTCTTGCTTGTTGAACGTCCCCCCTCTTGCTTGTTGAACGTCCCCCCTCTTGCTTGTTGAACGTCCCCCCTCTTGCTTGTTGAACGTCCCCCCTCTTGCTTGTTGAACGTCCCCCCTCTTGCTTGTTGAACGTCCCCCCAAGAATGTATTGCGTTACATCACTATTGTATGCCATGTGATTTTTACCACGCCTCTAAACTCGATGATTTTCATTATCAGATGAATGGACTGACCAGAACTGAAGCCTTCCAGACTGTTCTGCAAAGGGCGAAGGTAATTCATGTACAGTTTGCTAAGTGTCCTAAATTTGTGTATCAAAACATGCAATTTGTTTTTTTGTCAGTGAAGTTTCATGACTTTTTAGTTGAACAGATCTAGATCATTGTGTAAAACGCTTGCGCCTTTTGAAGCTTTTTTTCCCCCTTCTTTTTAACCCCTTGACTGCCATATAAGGTATTACGTACTGACTTGATGATATCACTGATGATGTCATCAGATGAAAATGAATAACCCTGATATGTTGGCCTTTGCTCTAACCCAGCCAAGAGAGTAATATCCCCAGATCATTTTGCCAGATTGGCTCTATCAGTTGTCTTTTTCGTGGCATGATTTGCCCAATGGTTTTTTTCTTTAATTTTCTCTGGCAGTCAAGGGGTTAACCTCTTGACTGCGTAGGACGAATCCGCTTGTCCTAGAGCGGGCGTTTCCGGCTTGGCTGACAATGCTGACGACGAGTCCGTTCGTCCCCGTCACATGCGTTTATATTGGTGGTGTTGGAGAAAACAAATTGTACAGCTGAAAAGTAGAGTTGTTTCCCTTTCGTTTGATACCTATTATGGGATACCTTGCCGCAAATGCGCGCGCATGCACGACCTGTTTTCATCAAATTTGAGCGAAGTAGACTTCACTGAGTTCACACGCTCTCTGGTTTGACAAAGTAGGATGGCATCGAAAAAGTGGTATAATGCTAATGAAGTTTTGACAATTCTGCAAGATATCGACTCTGATGACGAGGCTTTCGATCCAGATAACATTGAGCATGAATCGAGTGTTGATGGTGATGATTTTGATTGTGCTGATAGCCCAGCACTGGGGGATTGACTTCCAGCCTAGTCGGCTCAGCAGTCAAGGGGTTAATGGTTGGTAAAATGGGGTGGGCTTTAACCCCTTCACTGCCAGAAAAGGATTGAGAAATGATCAGGTTTTCCTATTATAAAATTTGAAAGAGACCTGTCAAGACTCTAATCTGAGAAAATGGTCTAGAGATCCATCTTTCCTGACTTGTCAAAACAACAACGAAAAGCAACAGTGTTCCAGGACTATGATGTCAAAAGTTATGACATCATTCATTAGTGACATCACACACACAAGTAGACAGGGGCAGGCAGTGACGGGGTTAATGTGAGAATGGATCTACCGTTAAATGCGGACTATAAGCCGCTACTTTTTCCCTCAGCTTTGACCCATGCGGATTATAGACTGATGCAGCTTATCTGTGGAATTGTTTTTTCCATTATACATTACATTTATCAGTGTGATTAAATCTGTTTCTGGACACATTCTTCAGCCTATTTTGAGCTTCTTTAGACTCAAAAATGGTTTTGGTAATCAATAGATTCAAAACTCATGTTTAAAGTGTCTCGAGGACATTAAATACTTATGTTCCGATAGGAGAATTTCTTTATTTGTGTTGCTTTGTGCACATACAATTTTATCTGCGGCTTATAAACTGGTGCCGCTTAATGTAAATAAATACCTAATATTTTGTCAATTTAGGGCATGCGGCTTATATACAGGTGCCTCTTATAGTCCAGTTTTGACAGTACATTCAGTCTTCTATAGCGCTCAGTTGGCAGGGGTGAGAAAGACTGACAATATTCATGCGCCAGTCACGGCAGGCTCGAGCCTCCATGTCATTCGACTGTTCTCAGTACAAAGGATGGATAGTAGGAGGGGGGTGGGGCAGGGATTGAATCGGCGGGGAAAGGGGGTTGATTGTTCCCAACGCTTTAAACCAACGGAAACAGCATCTGTGGTGCAAAACTGACCTTCCCTTTTTGCAGTGTGCTCACTTCCCTTGTCCTATTATTGGTTGTCAAAAACTTTAACTCCTTCGCTGCCGCCTATTACTTGTGCATGCGCCGCCGGTTTGCCGCACAATTTTTTAACGCGGTAATATCGCTACTTAGCGGCGACATATATATACGTCAGTGGCAAGTACTGAAGCATTATAGAGGACGTATATATACGTCAGTGGCAAGTACTGAAGCGCTATAGAGGACGTATATATACGTCAGTGGCAAGTACTGAAGCGTTATAGAGGACGTATGTATACGTCGGTGGCTACTGAAGCGCTATAGAGGACGTATATATACGTCAGTGGCAAGTACTGAAGCGTTATAGAGGATGTATATATACGTCGGTGGCAAGTACTGAAGCGCTATAGAGGACGTATATATACGTCGGTGGCAAGTACTGAAGGGCTATAGAAGACGTATATATACGTCAGTGGCAAGTACTGAAGCGTTATAGAGGACGTATATATACGTCGGTGGCAAGTACTGAAGCGTTATAGATGATGTATTTATACGTCGGTGGCAATTACTGAAGTGTTATAGATGACGGATATATATACGTCAGTGGCAAGTACTGAAGCGTTATAGAGGACGTATATATACGTCAGTGGCAAGTACTGAAGCGTTATAGAGGACGTATATATACGTCAGTGGCAAGTACTGAAGCACTATAGAGAACGTATATATACGTCAGTGGCTACAGTACTGAAGCGTTATAGAGGATGTAAATATAAGTCGGTGGCAAGTACTGAAGCGCTACTGATGACGTATATATACGTTGGTGGCAAGTATTGAAGCTCTATAGAGGACGCATATATACGTCAGTGGCAAGTACTGAAACGTTATAGAGGATGTATATATACGTCAGTGGCAAGTACTGAAGCACTATAGAGGACGTATATATATGTCGGTGGCAAGTACTGAAGCGCTATAGAGGACGTATATATACGTCAGTGGCAAGTACTGACAGCGTTATAAGAGGACGTATATATACGTCAGTGGCAAGTACTTAAGCGTCATAGAGGAGTATAATATAAGTCAGTGGTCAAGCACTGAAGCGTTATAGAGGATGTGGTATATACGTCGGTGGCAAGTACTGAAGCGCTATAGAGGACGTATATATACGTCTAGTGGCAAGTACTGAAGCGCCATAGAGGACGTATATATACGTCAGTGGCAAGTACTGAAGTATATATAGAGGACGTATATATAAGTCAGTGGCAAGTACTGAAGCACTATAGAGGACGTATATATACGTTGGTGGCACAGTATTGAAGCGCTATAGAGGACGTATATTATACGTACGTCGGTGGCAAGTACTGAAGCCACTATAGAGGACGTATATATATATATCTGTGGCAAGTACTGAAGCGCTATATAGGACGTATGATATACGTCGGTGGCAACTACTGAGCGTTATAGATGACGTATATATACGTCAGTGGCAAGTACTGAAGCGCTATAGAGGACGTATGTATACGTAAGTGGCAAGTACTGAAGCGCCTATAGAGGACGTATATATAAGTCTGGTGGCAAGTACTGAAGCGCTATACAGGACTTCTATATACATCAGTGGCAAGTACTGAAGCGCTGTAGAGGACGTATAATTACGTCAGTGGCAAGTACCGAAGCGCTATAGAGTACGTATATATACGTTGGTGGCAAGTATTGAAGCGCTATAGAGGACGTATATATATATCCGTCGGTGGCAAGTACTGAAGTTGCTATAAAAGAGGACGTATATATACGTCCGTGGTAAGTACTGAAGCGCTATAGAGGACGCAAATACACGTCAGTGGCAAGTACTGAAGCGCCATAGAGGACGTATATATACGTCAGTGACAAGTACTGAAGCACTATAGAGCACGCATATATACGTTGGTGGCAAGTACTGAAGCGCTATAGAGGACATATTTATATATCCTGTCAAGTGGCAAACTACTGAAGCGTTATATAGGACGTACCCTATACGTCAGTGGCAAGTACTGAAGCGTCTATAGAGGATGTATATATAAGTCTGTGGCAAGTACTGAAGGGCTATAGAGGATGTATATATACGTCTGTGGCAAGTACTGAAGCGCTATAGAGGACGTATATATACGTTGGTGGCAAGTACTGAAGGGCTATAGAGGACGTATGTGTACGTCGGTGGTAAGTACTGAAGCGTTATAGAGGACGTATATATACGTCAGTGGCAAGTACTGAAGCGCTATAGAGGACGTATATATACGTCGGTGGCAAGTACTGAAGCGCTATAGAGGACGTATATATACGTCGGTGGCAAGTACTGAAGCGCTATAGAGGACGTATATATACGTCGGTGGCAAGTACTGAAGCGCTATAGAGGACGTATATATACGTCGTAGGCACGTACTGAAGCGCTATAGAGGACGTATATATACGTCGGTGGCAAGTACTGAAGCGCTATAGAGGACGTATATATACGTCACTGGCAAGTACTGAAGCGCTATAGAGGACGTATATATACGTCAGTGGCAAGTACTGAAGCGCTATAGAGGACGTATATATACGTCAGTGGCAAGTAATGAAGCGCTATAGAGGACGTATATATACATCAGTGGCAAGTACTGAAGCGCTATAGAGGACGTATATATACTTCTGTGGCAAGTACTGAAGCGCTATAGAGGACGTATATGTACGTCGGTGGCAAGTACTGAAGCGTTATAGAGGACGTATATATACGTCAGTGGACAAGTACTCAAGCGTTATAGAGGACGTATATATAGGTCAGTGGCAAGTACTGAAGCGCTATAGAGAATGTATATATAAAGTCGGTGGCAATTACTGAAGCGTTATAGAGGACGTATATATACGTCAGTGGCAAGTACTGAAGCGCTATAGAGGACGTATATATACGTCGGTGGCAAGTACTGAAGCACTATAGAGGACGGTATATATACGTCAGTGGCAAGTACTGAAGCACTATAGAGGACGTATATATACGTCAGTGGCAAGTAACTGAAGCGTCATAGAGGACGTATATATACGTCAATGGCAAGTACTCAAGCGTTATAGAGGACGTATATATACGTCGGTGGCAAGTACTGAAGCGTTATAGAGGACGTATATATACGTCGGTGGCAAGTACTGAAGCCTTATAGAGGACGTATATATACGTCAGTGGCAAGTACTGAAGCGCTATAGAGGACGTAAATATACGTCGGTGGCAAGTACTGAAGAGCTATAGAGGACGTATATATACGTCAGTGGCAAGTACTGAAGCGTTATAGAGGACGTATATATACGTCAGTGGCAAGGACTGAAGCGCTATAGAGGATGTATATATACGTCTGTGGCAAGTACTGAAGCGCTATAGAGGACGTATATATACGTCAGTGGTAAGTACTGAAGCGCTATAGAGGACGTATATATACATCAGTGGCAAGTACTGAAGCGCTATAGAGGACGTATATATACGTCAGTGACAAGTACTGAAGCGTTATAGAGGATGTATATATACGTCAGTGGCAAGTACTGAAGCGCTATAGAGGACGTATATATACGTCAGTGGCAAGTACTGAAGCGTTATAGAGGACGTATATATACGTCAGTTGGCAAGTACTGAAGCGCTATAGAGGACGTATATATACGTCAGTGGCAAGTACTGAAGCACTATAGAGGACGTATATATACGTCGGTGGCAAGTACTGAAGCGCTATAGAGGACGTATATATATATATGTCAGTGGCAAGTACTCAAGCGTTATAGAGGACGTATATATACGTCAGTGGCAAGTACTGAAGCGCCTATAGAGGACGTATATATACGTCGGTGGGAAGTACTGAACGCACTATAGAGGACGTATATATACGTCAGTGGCAAGTACTTTAAGCGCTATAGAGGACGTTATATATACGTCAGTGGCAAGTACTGAAGCGCTATAGAAGACGTATATATATGTCAGTGGCAAGTACTGAAGCGCTACAGAGGACGTATATATACGTCAGTGGCAAGTACTGAAGCGTTATAGAGGACGTATATATACGTCAGTGGCAAGTACTGAAGCGCTATAGAGGACAAATGTATAAGTCGGTGGCAAGTACTGAAGCCTTATAGAGGACGTATATATACGTCAGTGGCAAGTACTGAAGCGCTATAGAGGACGTATATATACGTCAGTGGCAAGTACTGAAGCGCTATAGAGGACGTATATATACGTCAGTGGCAAGTACTGAAGCGCTATCAGGGTTCGTGGGGTCCTTTCAGGTGCTTTAAAGTGCTGTGAAATTGATCGGTCTTCAAAAGGCCTGTTAAGTCCTTTATATCAGCAAGGAGGTCCTTTCAAATCAGTCAAAGGTCCTTTTAAAATTGGTGCTGTCAGTTTAAATCCTTTAATCGGGCCAAAAAACAAAACTAAGTACCTTGTCATAAGAAATGAACTCAAAAAAATATATTAAATGAAATAAAATTTGCCAAAAATCGATCACCTTCGTATCTTTCGAGCAGACGATCTAATTTTAATAGTCACTGTAAATCCGGTCACATGCGCGAGATTCGGCGAGATATCTTATGCGCCATGTTGAAATTCTTCGTACATGCGGCTGCTAAAGTGCTTGTTTTCAAGTAAAAAGTGTAAAAATGCCTGGAAAGTGTTCGTTTTCAGGATCGTTGGCTGAGAAGACATTTATAAGTACTGGGTCCGAAAAGTGATGGACAACAAACATGCAGTTCGTTGTGCATATTGTGAAAAAAACATCAACATCTTGTCAATGGGAGAGTCAGTGCTGAAACAACACGCAAAGACTGAAAATCACAAGAAAGCTGAAAGAAGGCACAAGGCGGAATCGTGGTGCAATGTGACCGACTTTTTTTGCAAGCAGCTCAAGTACAACTGCAATAAATGAATCTGCTCAGCCCCCCCCCCAAAAAAAAAAAGAAGCTGCTCAGCCACAATCGTCAGCGTCTGCTCTGCGCCCACCACGTCTGCAAGCACAAAGTTCTACAAACAAGGTTTAAATTTTTTATAGGTCCTTTAAAAAAATTTGCTGGTCCTTTAAAGGTCCTTTTAAAGTCCTTTTTTGGCACTCTTCCAAGTCCCCACGAACCATGCGCTATAGAGGACGTATATATACGTCTGTGGCAAGTACTGAATCGCTATAGAGGATGTATATATACGTAAGTGGCAAGTACTGAAGGGCTATAGAGGACGTATGTGTACGTCGGTGGTAAGTACTGAAGCGTCATAGAGGACGTATCTATACGTCAATGGCAAGTACTGAAGCGCTTATAGAGGACGTATATATACGTTGGTGGCAAGTACTGATGCGCTATAGAGGACGTATGTATACACGTCGGTGGCAAGTACTGATGCTCTATAGAGGACGTATATATACGTCAGTGACAAGTACTGAAGCGTTATAGAGGATGTATATATACGTCAGTGGCAAGCACTGAAGCGTTATAGAGGACATATATAATATACTCAACTCAACCTCAACTTTTATTTTGTCCTCATAAAAACAAGGCTAATTTCTCCTGCGGACAGTGGCAAGCACTTCAAGCGCTATAGAGGACGTGTCATATACGTCATTGGATCAAGTACTGAAGGGCTATAGAGGACGTATATATACATTGTGGCAAGTACTGAAGGCGCTATAGAGGACGTATATGTACGTCGGTGGTAAGAACTGAAGCGTTATAGAGGACGTATATATACATCAGTGGCAAGTAGTTGAAGTACTCAAGCGTTATAGAGGACGTATATCTACGTCAGTGGCACGTACTTACCTGAAGCGTTATAGAGGACTTACATATACGTCAGTGGCAAGTACTCAAGCGTTATAGAGGATGCATATATACGTCAGTGACAAGTACTGAAGCGTTATAGAGGATGTATATATACGTCAGTGGCAAGTACTGAAGCACTATAGAGAACGTATATATACGTCGGTGTCCAAGTACTGAAGCACCATAGAGGACGTATATGTACGTCGGTGGTAAGTACTGAAGCGTTATAGAGGACGTATATATAATTGTCGGTGGCAAGTACGGAAGCGCTATAGAGGACGTATATATACGTCGGTGGCAAGTACTGAAAAGCACCATAGAGGACGTTTTTTTTTTTTATATATATACATCAGTGGCATGTACTGAAGCGCCATAGAGGACGTATAATTACGTCTGTGGCAAGTACTGAAGGGCTATAGAGGACGTATGTGTACGTCGGTGGTAAGTACTGAAGCGTTATAGAGGACGTATATATAAGTCAGTGGCAAGTACTGAAGCGTTATAGAGGACGTATATATACGTCAGTGGCAAGTACTGAAGCATTATAGAGGACATATATATACGTCAGTGACAAGTACTGAAGCGCTACAGAGGACGTATATATACGTCAGTGGCAAGTACTGAAAGCGCTATAGAGGACGTACATATACATCGGTGGCAAGTACTGAAGAGCTATAGAGGACATATATATACGTCTGTGGCAAGTACTGAAGCACTATAGAGAACGTATATATACGTCGGTGGCAAGTACTGAAGCGCTATAGAGGACGTATATATACATCAGTGGCAAACACTGAAGCGCTATAGAGGACGTATATAAACGTCGGTGGCAAGTACTGAAGCGCTAAAGAGGACATATATATATATACGTCGGTGGCAAGCACTGAAGCGCTATAGAGGACGTATATATGCGTCAGTGGCAAGTACTGAAGCGCTATAGAGGACGTATATATACGTCAGTGGCAAGTACTGAAGCGTTATAGAGGACATATATATACGTCAGTGGCAAGTAACTGAAGCGCTATAGAGGATGTATTTATACGTCGGTGGCAAGTACTGAAGCGGTATAGAGGACGTATATATACGTCAGTACTGAAGCGCTATAGAGGACGTATATATAAGTCGGTGGCAAGTACTGAAGCGCTATAGAGGATGTATATATACGTTGTGGGGCAAGTACTGAAGCGCAATAGAGGACGTATATATAAGTCGGTGGCAAGTACTGAAGCGCTATAAAGGACGTATATATACGTCAGTGGCAGGTACTGAAGCGCTATAGAGGACGTATGTACGTCGGTGGCAAGTACTGAAACGCTACAGAGGACATATATATACGTCAGTGGCAAGTACTGAAGCGCTATAGAGGACGTAAATATACGTCGGTGGCAAGTACTGAAGAGCTATAGAGGACGTATATATACGTCAGTGGCAAGTAGTGAAGCGCTATAGAGGACGTATATATACGTCAGTGCAAGTACTGAAGCGTTATAGAGGACATATATATACGTCAGTGACAAGTACTGAAGCGCTATAGAGGAAGTATATACGTCAAGTGGCAAGTACTGAAGGGCTATAGAGGATGTATATATACGTTGGTGGCAAGTACTGATGCGCTATAGAGGACGTATATATACGTCAGCGGCAAGTACTGAAGCGTTATAGAGGATGTATATATACGTCGGTGGCAAGTGCTGAAGCGCTATAGAGGATGTATATATAAGTCAGTGGCAAGTACTGAAGCGCTATAGAGGACGTATATATACGTCGGTGGCAAGTACTGAAGCGCTATAGATGACGTATATATACATCAGTGGCAAGTACTGAAGCGCTATCAGGGTTCGTGGGGTCCTTTCAGGTGCTTTAAAGTGCTGTGAAATTGATCAGTCTTCAAAAGGCCTGTTAAGTCCTTTATATCAGCAAGGAGGTCCTTTCAAATCAGTCAAAGGTCCTTTTAAAATTGGTGCGGTCAGTTTAAAATCCTTTAATCGGGCCAAAAAACAAAACTAAGTACCTTGTGATAAGAAATGAACTCAAAAAAATATATTAAATGAAATAAAATTTGCTAAAAATCGATCGCCTTTGTTTCTTTCGAGCAGACGATCTAATTTTAAAAGTCACTGTAAATCCGGTCACGTGCGCTAGATTCGGCGAGATATCTTATGCGCCATGTTGAAATTCTTCGTACATGCGGCTGCTAAAGTGCTTGTTTTCAAGTAAAAAGTGTAAAAAATGCCTGGAAAGTGTTCGTCTTTCAGGATCGTTGGCTAAGAGAAGACATTTATAAGGACTGGGTCCGAAAAGTGATGGACAACAAACATGCAGTTCGTTGTGCATATTGTGAAAAAAACATCAACATCTTGTCAATGGGAGAGTCGGTGCTGAAACAACACGCAAAGACTGAAAATCACAAGAAAGCTGAAAGAAGGCACAAGGCGGAATCGAGGTGCAATGTGACCGACTTTTTTTGCAAGCAGCAGAAGAACTACTAACAACAAATGAATCTGCTCAGCCCAAAAAAAAAAAAAAAAAAGAAAAGCTGCTCAGCCACAATCGTCAGCGTCTGGGTCTGCGCCCACCACGTCTGCAAGTACAACTACAAACAAGGTTTAAATAGGTCCTTTAAAAAAATTTGCTGGTCCTTTAAAGGTCCTTTTAAATTTAAGGTCCTTTTTTGGCACTCTTCCAAGTCCCCACGAACCATGGCTATAGAGGAATGTATATATACGTCTGTGGCAAGTACTGAAGGGCTATAGAGGATGTATATATACGTCGGTGGCAAGTACTGAAGCGCTATAGAGGACGTATATATACGTCAGTGGCAAGTACTGAAGCGCCATAGAGGACGTATATATATACGTCAGTGGCAAGTACTGAAGCGCTATAGAGGATGTATGTATACGTCAGAGGCAAGTACTGAAGCATATAGAGGACGTATATATACGTTGGCAAGTACTGAAGCGTTATAGAGGACGTATATATAAGTCAGTGGCAAGTACTGAAGCGTTATAGAGGACTTATTATCGCGTCAGTTGTCGAGTGGCAAGTACTGAAGCGCTATAGAGGACGTATATATGCGTCAGTGGCAAGTACTGAAGCGCTATAGAGGACGTATATATACGTCAGTGGCAAGTACTGAAGCGTTATAGAGGACGTATATATACGTCAGTGGCAAGCACTGAAGCGTTTGATAGAGGACATATATTATGAGCTCAACTTCAACTCAACTTTTATTTTTGTCCTCATAAAAACAAGGATAATTTTCCTGCGGACAGTGGCAAGCACTGAAGCGTCATAGAGGACGTACATATATAATGTCAGTGGCAAGTACTGAAGCACTATAGAGGACGTATATATACGTCAGTGGCAAAGTACTGAAGCACTATAGAGGACGTATATATACGTCAGTGGCAAGTACTGAAGCGTTATAGAGGACGTATATATACGTCAGTGGCAAGTACTGGCAAGCGTTGAAGTACTCGAGAGAGACGTATATATACGTCAGTGCAAGTACAAGTATAGAGGACTTATATATACGTCAGTGGCACTCAAGTGTTATAGAGGACGTATATATACGTCAGTGGCAAGTACTGAAGCGTTATAGAGGACTTATATATACGTCAGTGGCAACTACTCAAGCGTTATAGAGGATGTATATATACGTCAGTGGCAAGTACTGAAGCGTTATAGAGGACGTATATATACGTCAGTGGCAAGTACTGAAGCGCTATAGAGGACGTATATATACGTCGGTGGCAGGTACTGAAGCGCTATAGAGGACGTATATATACGTCAGTGGCAAGTACTGAAGCGCTATAGAGGACGTATATATACATCAGTGGCAAGTACTGAAGCGCTATAGAGGACATATATATACGTCAGTGGCAAGTACTGAAGCGTTATAGAGGACGTATATATACGTCAGTGGCAAGTACTCAAGCGTTATAGAGGACGTATATATACGTCAGTGGCAAGTACTGAAGCGCTTATAGAGGACGTATATATACGTCAGTGGCAAGTACTGAAGCGTTATAGAGGACGTATATATACGTCAGTGGCAAGTACTGAAGCGTTATAGAGGACGTATATATACGTCAGTGGCAAGTACTGAAGCGCTATAGAGGACGTATATGTACGTCAGTGGCAAGTACTGAAGCGCTATAGAGGATGTATATATACGTCAGTGGCAAGCACTGAAGCGTTATAGAGAACGTATATATACGTCAGTGGCAAGCACTGAAGCGTTATAGAGGACGTATATATACTCAACTCAACTCAACTTTTATTTTGTCCTCGTAAAAACAAGGATAATTTTCCTGCGGACAGTGGCAAGCACTGAAGCGCTATAGAGGACGTATATATACGTCAGTGGCAAGTACTGAAGCATTATAGAGGACGTATATATACGTCAGTGGCAAGTACTGAAGCGTTATAGAGGACGTATATATATACGTCAGTGGCAAGTACTGAAGCGTTATAGAGGGCGTATATATACGTCAGTGGCAAGTAGTTGAAGTACTCGAGCGTTATAGAGGACGTATATATACGTCAGTGGCAAGTACTGAAGCGTTATAGAGGACTTATATATACGTTAGTGGCAAGTACTCAAGCGTTATAGAGGATGTATGTATACGTCAGTGGCAAGTACTGAAGCGTTATAGAGGACGTATATATACGTCAGTAGCAAGTACTGAAGCGCTACGTATATATACGTCGGTGGCAAGTACTGAAGCATCATAGAGGACGTATATATACATCAGTGGCAAGTACTGAAGCGTTATAGAGGACGTATATATACGTCAGTGGCAAGTACTGAAGCGCTAAAAAAAAAAAAAAAAAAAAAAAAAAAAAAAAAAAAAGAAATAGAGGACGTATATATACGTCGGTGGCAAGTACTGAAGCGCTATAGAGGACATATATATACATCAGTGGCAAGCACTGAAGCGTTATAGAGGACGTATATATACGTCAGTGGCAAGTACTGAAGCATTATAGAGGACGTATTATACGTCAGTGGCAAGTACTTGAAGCGCTAGCGTTATAGAGGACGTATATATACGTCAGTGGCAAGTACTGAAGCACTATAGAGGACGTATATATACGTCAGTGGCAAGTACTGAAGCGCTATAGAGGACGTATATATACGTCAGTGGCAAGTACTGAAGCGCTATAGAGGACGTATATATACGTCAGTGGCAAGTACTGAAGCGCTATAGAGGACATATATATACGTCAGTGGCAAGTACTGAAGCGTTATAGAGGATGTATATATACGTCAGTGGCAAGTACTGAAGCGTTATAGAGGATGTATATATACGTCAGTGGCAAGTACTGAAGCGTTATAGAGGACGTATATATACGTCGGTGGCAAGTACTGAAGCGCTATAGAGGACGTATATATACGTCAGTGGCAAGTACTGAAGCGCTATAGAGGACGTATATATACGTCAGCTGGCAAGTACTGAAGCGCTATAGAGGACGTATATATACGTCGTGGCAAGTACTGAAGCGCTATAGAGGACGTATATATACGTCGGTGGCAAGTACTGAAGCGTTATAGAGGACGTATATATACGTCAGTGGCAAGTACTGAAGCGTTATAGAGGACGTATATATACGTCAGTGGCAAGTACTGAAGCGTTATAGAGGACGTATATATACGTCAGTGGCAAGTACTGAAGCGCTATAGAGGACGTATATATACGTCGGTGGCAAGTACTGAAGCGCTATAGAGGACGTATATATATGTCGGTGGTAAGTACTGAAGCGCTATAGAGGACGTATATATACGTCAGTGGCAAGTACTGAAGCGGTTATAGAGGACGTATATATACGTCAGTGGCAAGTACTGAAGCGTTATAGAGGACGTATATATACGTCAGTGGCAAGTACTGAAGCGCTATAGAGGACGTATATATACGTCAGTGGCAAGTACTGAAGCGCTATAGAGGACGTATATATACGTCAGTGGCAAGTACTGAAGCGCTATAGAGGACGTATATATACGTCAGTGGCAAGTACTGAAGCGCTATAGAGGACGTATATATATACGTCAGTGGCAAGTACTGAAGCGCTATAGAGGACGTATATATACGTCAGCGGTAAGTACTGAAGCGTTATAGAGGACGTATATATACGTCAGTGGGCAAGTACTGAAGCGTTATAGAGGACGTATATATACGTCAGTGGCAAGTACTGAAGCGTTATAGAGGAAGTATATATACGTCAGTGGCAAGTACTGAAGCGCTATAGAGGACGTATATATACGTCTAGTGACAAGTACTGAAGTGCTATAGAGGACGTATATATACGTCGAGTGGCAAGTACTAAAGCGTTATAGAGGACGTATATATACGTCAGTGGCAAGTACTGAAGCGTTATAAAGGACGTATATATATACGTCGGTGGCAAGTACTGAAGCGCTATAGAGGAAGTATATATACGTCGGTGGCAAGTACTGAAGCCGCGTTATAGAGGACGTATATATAGCGTCTGTGGCAAGTACTGAAGCGCTATATAGAGGACGTATATATACGTCAGTGGCAAGTACTGAAGCGCTATAGAGGACGTATATATACATTGGTGGCAAGTACTGAAGCGCTATAGAGGACGTATATATACGTCAGTGGCAAGTACTGAAGCGTTATAGAGGACGTATATATACGTCAGTGGCAAGTACTGAAGCGCTATAGAGGACGTATATATACGTCGGTGGCAAGTACTGAAGCGTTATAGAGGACGTATATATACGTCAGTGGCAAGTACTGAAGCGCTATAGAGGACGTATATATACGTCGGTGGCAAGTACTGAAGCGCTATCGAGGACGTATATATACGTCATCGTAACTGAAGAAGTTCTTCTTCTTTTGTGGTGGTGAGGTTAAGAATATTGTTCCTTGGCAGAAGTTTGTGTTGTTTCAATGCGCTCCAGTTTTTTCCCCCTTCAATTGTTGGCTGACATTGCTAAAAAATGCATGAGGTAGATAGGGTTTATTATTGCCAAGGGTTCTTGATTTACAGCTACAATGACTTACTTATTTCTAAAAATAACAGAATCTTGCAACTCAGTGTTGCTTGCAACATAATCGCTGTTCTCAATGTTTTGTTTTCTGTAAGACTGACTCATGCATTTGTGTTGCAAGTTTGACGGTGTGATTTCTCTATTGCAGGAACTAGGGGTGGGTGGAGACTTGGTCAGCGGCCGACTTCGTGACTGGCTGATCTCTAGGCAGCGATACTGGGGCACGCCTATACCGGTTGTTCACTGTGAAAAGTGCAAGGTGCGTGTGTGTGTGTCTGTGTGTGTGTTGTGACTGGCTGATCTCTAGAGCAGCGATATTGGGGCACACCTATGCCTTTTGTTCACACTGTGAAAAGTGCAAGGTGTGTGTGTCTGTGGGGTGTGTGTGTGTGTGACTGGCTGATATCTAGGCAGCGATATTGGGGCACGCCTATACCTGTTGTTCACTGTGAAAAGTGCAAGGTGTGTGTGTGTGTGTGTATGTGTGTGACTGGCCTGATCTCTGAGGCAGCGATACTGGGGCACGCCTATGCCAGTTGTTCACTGTGAAAAGTGCAAGATGTGTGTGTGTGTGTGTGTGTGTGACTGCCTGATCTCTAGGTCAGCGATACTGGGGCACGCCTATACCGGTTGTTCACTGTGAAAAGTGCAAGGTGTGTGTGTGTGTGACTGGCTGATCTCTAGGCAGCGATACTGGGGCACGCCTATGCCGGTTGTTCACTGTGAAAAGTGCAAGGTGTGTGTGTGTGTGTGTGTTCCTGTGACTGGCTGATCTCTAGGCAGCGATACTGGGGCACGCCTATGCCGGTTGTTCACTGTGAAAAGTGCAAGGTGCGTGTGTGTGTGTGACTGGCTGATCTCTAGGCAGCGATACTGGGGCACACCTATGCCAGTTGTTCACTGTGAAAAGTGCAAGGTGTATGTGTGTGTGTGACTGCTGATCTCTAGGCAGCGATACTGGTGCACACCTATGCCAGTTGTTCACTGTGAAAAGTGCAAGGTGTGTGTATGTTTGTGTGTGTGTGTGTGTGTGTGTGTGTGTAGGTTGGGTGTGGTGTGTGTGTGTGTGAATGGCTGATGGGGCACACCTATGCCTGTTGTTCACTGTAAAAAGTGCAAGGGGTGTGTGTGTGTGTGTGTAACTGGCTAATATGAGGCACGCCTATACCTGTTCACTGTGAAAAGTGCAAGGTGTGTGTGTGTGTGCGCTTGCACACATGCTACAGGTCTCTCTACTGGTTACTCTACAATGTTTTTTGCAGGCTGTGCCTGTGCCTTACCAGGACCTGCCCGTGGTGTTGCCCGCGATAGACTCGCTGACGGGCAGGGGACCCTCACCTCTGGCTCAGCAAGAGGACTGGGTCAACACCACCTGCCCCCAGTGAGTGAATGCCTTCATCGGTATTGTCATCGTTTTCATCGCCGTCATTGCCGTTGTCAACGTCGTAAACATCCGTCTTCATTAACATAATAATAATGGGCATTTGTAGTGCTTAATCTTAGATAAGCCCTAAGCGTTTACAATAATAAATAAGTTATTAATAAGTTAATAAACCATCAATAGAAACAAATTAACGTAAAAAATATGTTAAGCACACACACGCACTCACATATATACACACACACACACACGTGTCGTAACATCTATCATCATTATCTTCATCAATAACATCTTCGTCGTCATTGTCACTATGATTAAGATCATCATCATCAAAACCCACATAAATGTCGTCATCAACATCTTTCATCATCATCATCATCATTTTTATCATTGTCACACTGTCGTCATTATCTTTCATCATCATATCATAATTATTATCAAAATCATCATCATCATCTTCATCACCAACATCTTGTCATCCATCATTATCATCCATCAAAATCGTAGAACATTGCGAGTTTAGTCCTGCATTTTGTTAAAATTACTTTTTTATTTTTAAAAAATGTAGACTTGAAAAGAACGAAGATACACATTTTTTTGTCCTTAACTAGATCTGAATTTGGGACTTACGAGTTTTTCTTCTATTTACACAACCTCATTTACCCCAGATAGAAAATCGTTAAGAGATACGAGCTTTTGGTGGAAGGTGGCGGGAAAAATTAGAGAGCTGACTATGTATCTAACCCCCCCCCCCCCCCCCCCCAAAAACAAAACAAAATCGAAATACGAGGTTTTTAATTTCACCGACGATATGTTATTATTGTGAAGACAATAAAAAATGATTGAATTAAACAGGTGTGGGGGCGCGGCCAAGCGGGAGACAGACACGATGGACACATTTGTGGACTCCTCCTGGTATTTCCTGCGCTTCCTGGACCCCCACAACACCGCGCAGCCCTTCAGCAAGGAGGCCGCCTACCACGGCATGCCGGTCGACCTCTACATCGGAGGGAAGGAGCACGGTAAGGCCCGCAGGCTCGGACTATTATCTTCGTGTTGTTTTTCTGTAGTAGCCACATGCGTAAAGCGCACAGGGTCAGACTAGCTTTAAGTCCCCCACCTGAAGGACTCAGTGTTCAGTTCGATTTTCCTGTCGAACTAGAAAGAAAGGGCGAGGCCGGGATTCGAACCCGTGGTCACTCACGCACGCTGCAGTCACGCATTACATTAGGCAGGTGAACGTCTTAACCACTCTGCCGCTTTTCTCACCTTTTGTATGTGACAAAAATGTTCGAGACGAAACCGATCTTCGTGGGTGCAACTTTTCGTGGTGAAAATATTTTGATAAAGCGGGATTGGAAGTTGACCTCATTTGGAATGATTTTTGAAAGTCTTATAAGGGAGGTGCCACTGTATTACCGTTATTAATTATCAAGTATGAGAATTATGCCTGCCATTTCTATTGTCTTTGCGGTTGACCGTTCTACAACAATTGTTAGTGTTGTCAATATTTGTATTATCATCTTTATTCTTATCATCAGAATTCATAATTGTTGATATGGTCATTGTTGTTGCTACCATTATTATTAGTGTGGTTGTTGCTACTCATCATACTACAGTCGCTTTCATTTATTATTATTATTATTATCATTGTTCTTATTGCCATTGTCCTTATGTCCATTGAGTGGTGTTTGGTGATTATTGTCTTTAATGGTGCTTTCAAAACAATCACTATATTCTGTGTGTGTATGTGTTTTTTTGTGTGCTTAACCCTTTCATCGCCCACTGTCGCCTCTTGGCACCACAATGATTTGACACCCATGTTACTAAAAGGCATCAAATGAGGGTCTGGTATCCAGTGACCTTATGTTCTTAATTTTGGGAGGTAAGGATAGGCCCTATTTTATGCATTGTCACAGAGGAATCCCCAATATTGCGGACGAAATCTATTCTCTATCTGGGCCTGTATTCACATTGAGATAGCATGAGACTTAGCATGATGCTAACTTAGAAGCTCTTCCAATGTCCTATAGGATTTAATAGGACTTTTGGAAGAGCTTCTAAGTTAGCATGATGCTAAGTCTCATGCTATCTCAACATGAATACAGGCCCTGGGTCAGTTTAATGGTAAATTTTGGCTGACGAATGGCTAGCGTTGAAAGGGTTAAAAAAAAAAAGTTCAATAAAAGCAAGCAAAAAACTTAATGACTATGCATGAGGGGTGAGGAGGCAAATCCCCAGCTGAAAATGCTGCCGAGCTGCCGCTTGATCTACCATTTTTTACGCTCTACTTTTGCGTTTGTTGTGCTTTTTTTGTATTTCAGCGGTGATGCACCTGTACTATGCGCGCTTCTTCAGCCACTTCCTGTTCGGCGAGGGTCTGTTGAGGCAGCGCGAGCCCTTCGCCGACCTGCTGACCCAGGGCATGGTGATGGGCCAGAGCTACAGGGTCAAGGGGACTGGACGCTACCTGACCCCTGACCAGCTGGATCTCTCGGGTGAATTTCGTTCCGTTGACTTGCTCCAAAATGTGTGTTGGCCAATCGCGTTCCTCCTTACTACCCTTTTTTTATTTTTTATTATTTTTATTATTAGGTACTTTGTAGTCATATGTCTCTGTAAAATTCGGGTTGCTCCCACTTGAAGAGCGTGTCACAGCCAGAGGCGCGCCACCCAATTTTTTTTATTTTTTTTATTTTTTGTGTGCATGCGATCTTTGTGTGACTGATGAAGAAGGAAGGGAGGGGGGGGTGTAAATTTTGACCAAATAACAACTTTTTCGTTGCCACTGGTTTAACGTGTGCTAAGTGCATGGGCACACGTTCATGGTTGAACGGAGAATTCAACTGCCGGGCCTATCAACGTGTAAAATGTGTCCTGTTTAAAAGGGACATAGCCAGTGTTTCTGTCCTCACTACTCATAAATGCATGGGCACGCGCACGCGTGTGTGTGTGTGTGTGTGAGGAAGTAAGAGAACGTTGCGTGCAAGCATCGTGCTTATTTTACTTTCTAATGATTAATTATTTTGTTTGCCTTTAATGTTCTTGTTATCAATGTAAAGCGCACTGAGCTCATGTGAGAAAGAGCGCTATATAAATTCCCATTATTATTATTATTATAGGGAAAAGAGACCGGATGCTTATCTTCCCCTTTAGAATATCTTTGAAGTCAGTCATTTTCCCCCCCTTTTCTCTGTGCTACCTTGTTTTTTGTAGCATTGATTATTGTCGTGGTGGTGGTCCTATTCTTCTTCTTCTTCTTCTTTTTAACTTACTGTACTTTTTGTAGCATTGATTATTGTCGTGGTGGTGGTCCTATTCTTCTTTCTTCTTCTTCTTCTTCTTTTAACTTACCGTACTTTTTGTAGCATTGATTATTGTCGTGGTGGTGGTCCTATTCTTCTTCTTCTTTTTCTTCTTTTTAACTTACTGTACTTTTTGTAGCATTGATTATTGTCGTGGTGGTGGTCCTATTCTTCTTCTTCTTCTTCTTTTTAACTTACCGTACTTTTCAGACTATAAGGCAATGCTTTCACCCCAGACCCCTGCGTCTTATAATGTGACTACTAAAAGACTTAAAATTTATCAACCAAAAAAAGGAATGGTTCCAGCAAAAAAATAGTATAAGTGCATGGCTTTGTACATCGATTTCTCGGCAAATATGTAGATTTACACCCTCCTGCTGTATTTCTTGGTTCTTTCCGTGGTTAGGGATAGGGTTAGGGTTAGGGTTAGATGGTCTTTTCTTTTGCCACAAGCATCTGTTTTTTTGTCAAAATCATCTATTTTTTGGGAGCATTAAATCGCTGCCCTACTAAAACAGTAAGAAAATATAATAACAGAATCTGAATTTGGTGTACAATTTGATGATAATCAGGTGCGCCTTATAGTCCGAAAAATGCAGTATTTTTTCATTAATAGTAGTAGTAGTAATAGTGGTAGTAGTAGCAGTAGTAGTAGTAGTAAAGTAGAAGTGGTTATGCAATTTCTTTTTGTTATGATAATCCGTCTTTGTGGTCTTCAGTGTGGTGTTTTTTTTTGTTTTTTTTATTGGGGTTTTTTTATAAGCATTTTTTTAAAATCTGCATACAAGATCGACAAACACTTTCTTACAATGTTTCGGATGATTTATTTGAATCCTTCTTCTAGCGCTGCTGCCAGGGCAAATAAGACAGCCTTTAAAACAGCGGTAAACCATTTTTACAACAACGTTCTTAAAAATACTAGAAAGGTGTACACGTATGTATTGGGTTTTTTTTTTTTTTTCTGTCCCATCTTCTGGGCTCCCACGCCGCTCATTCCGAATCCCAATTCGCAACCACACCTCCGCACGTTCAGGTCGCAGAATCCGAGACCAGCAGTCCAAGAGGAGCGAATCTATGTTAGTCCGTCAGGATGCAACCAACCGAGGAGACACTGCACTGCTGCTGAGTCAACCCCCCCCCCCCTTTAGGTGGAGTTCAGTGGAGCCTGTTCAGGACACCACCTACTAAGCCCCCTACTGACGACACTATTCTCTTAGTCGCGGAGCCAGCGTGAGTGAGGTCCTCGTATGTATTGGTATTTGTATTTGGTATATTCAAGTCACAAAAACCTTATCTCTGTGAAATTCAGGCTGCTCTCCCCCGAAGAGCGCATCGCAGCAAGCGCAGCGCCTACCCTTTTTTTGGGGGGGTGAGGGGGGGCAGATCTAGAAAACCTAGCTATCAATTTGGCCATACCAGGCAGTGGGATTTCTCCCTGCTCTTACCGACTTTCAACTGCCGTGGAATTTTTACGAGCGTAAAGCGCACAGGTCAGACTAGCTTTTTTTAAGTCCCCATCCGAAGGACTCAGTGTTCAATTCGATTTTCCTGTCGAACTAGAAAGAAAGAGCAAGGCCGGGATTCGAACCCGGGTCAGTCACTCACTCTGCAGTCACGCATTACATTAGGCAGGCAAACGTCTTAACCACTCTGCCACCTTTTCTCATGTTTTGTATGTGACAAAAATGTTCGAGACAAAACCGATCTTCTAGCGTTTCAATGTTCCTGCACCCTGTTTCTCAGGGCCCAAGCCAAAGGAGAAGGCTACCGGGGCTCCCGTGGTTGCAGAATGGGAGAAGATGAGCAAGTCCAAGCACAACGGAGTGGACCCTAAGGTAATCTTCTTCTTCTTCTTCTTCTGCGTGGGTGGGGGGGAGGGGTAATTTTGACCAAATGACAACTTTTTTTTCGTTGCCACTGGGTTTAATGCGTGCTAAGACAAGTGCATGGCCACATGGGACCTCGGTTTATCGTCTCACCCGAAAGACTCCACGTTCAGACCGTTAAGGCCTAGTGCAAAGTGAGAGGAGAAAAATCCCCAGTACCCAGGTTCGAACTTCGGGTTTATTTGACACGAGGCGAACACGTTACCTCTGTGCTGCTCTACACCATGAAAAACCACCACCGTATCCTCCTCCTCCTCATTGTCACAGTGGTGGTGTGTGTCCTCTTATCAGGAGATGCTGGGACAGTTTGGCGTAGATGCCACACGCCTCTGCATCCTGTCCAGCGTGTCCCCCCAGGCCAACAGAAAGTGGTCCACCGAAGGTACGCTAAAATAATACTCATTCTTCTTCTTCTTCTTCTGGTACAGTGGAACCTCCCTTATAAGACCTCCCACTATAAGACTCCCTCCCATATAAAGACCTACTTCTTTGATACATTGTCCTTCTTTGTAAGTAGTAAAATTACCTCCCTTATAAGACCTCATTTTGGAGAGAGAAAAATGGAGTTTTAGGTCCTCTTGGTCTGAATCAGACACATATGGGACATTTGTAAATACAAATATGGTTGGAACAATACTGGAGGCAATGCCCGGAGGCAGTACGAAACCAGTAAAGTCCCGATTTTTTTTATTAATACAGATAGCTGTAACCTCATTTGGGATGATTTTTGAAGGTCTTATAAGGGAGGCTCCACTGTAGTTGGTATATCGTTGTATCTCGATTTTGGGGGGTTTGAGTTAGATACATACATAGTCAGCTGTCTATTTTTTCCCGCCACCTTCCACCAAAAGCTCGTATCTCTAACGACTCTATCTGGAGTAAATGAGGTTGTGTAAATTGAAGAAAAACTTGTAAGTCCCAAATTCAGATCTAGTTAAGGACAAAAACCTCGTATCTTCGTTCTTTTCAAGTCTAAAAAAAAAGTTTTTAAGTAATTTTAATGAAATGCAGGACTAAACTCGCAATGTCTTGAACAACATATTCATCATAGTTAATCAATTGTGGTCAACGGTGTTAATTTTTATAAGGTTTTTTTTTAAATTTTCTCAAAACTACCAAAATTGAGTTACAAGTTTTTGAATTTCTCCGACAATATTCTAGTCACAGAGACTTATCTCTCGAGCAAACTTGGGAAAACTAGCTATCAATTTGGTCATACCAGGCAGCAGAACCCCCCCTATTTTTTTGGTCTAGACTCGGGAGTTCTGCGCCTTATATAACACAGTAAGAAAGCATTATTATAGCAAAATCCATCGCCTTGGCATAAGGCTGTGTCAGATCAATTGACATAAGCTAGAACACCATGGCTACATCAAAATGTTGTTGTGTTCTGCATATTTATGCGGGGATTGTCTTTAGCCATGGCAAGCTCCTAGCATAACATCATCATCAGTCCAAAATCCTCCGTAATGTTCTCATCCCTAGTTGGGGCATTTGTACCATAGTGTTCAAGTGTGTCGGCTGTTGGGATGATCCCTGGAGTCTTTAAGCCAGGGAATGACAACAACAACATAACAAAATCCGAATTTTGGTGTAAAATTTGGTATGATCTTGTGACAGACTGGACGTGTCTCTGCCTACTGCTATGATTTGGCCGTAGCAGCTACGAAAAATAAAGCTTTGCTACGGAGCTACGGCAACCTTAACGTTGCTACGGAAAAAAACAAATTGCCGCCACATTTTATTTTTGCTTATGCCGTTCCCGGTTTTGTCGGCTTCTAAGAGCAGACGCCGTGTCACGCGCGATAACCTAGTCACTTCCGTTTTTATCAGTGACTGCGCATGCGTTCTTATTACTTTCTCTGAAAAAAATGGCGGACTCCAGCAGCAGTAGCGATTCGGGAGATGTTTCAAACGAAGAAAAACGAACCCAAACCAGAAAACGAAAATCATCTGGCACACCATCTTGTTCTAAGAAAAAACATCGGCCTGCCGCACAAGTTTTTAAAATAGCTTACACGGAGGAGTGGCCTTGCATCGTCAGAAGTCGACTCGGTGCGAACCATGCTCACTGCAGTGCAACCTCTGCCATGCGGACTTCTCTGTGAATCATGGCGGTAGAGATGATTGCCGTCAACACGTTCAATCGGCGAAACATATTAAGCAGTGCGTTTCGGCTCAGGAAGAGAACAAATCGATTGCCGTTGTTTGTGGATGCTACGAAAAAATTTGCCATGCTACTGAAAATTGATGGCTGGGCTACTGATTGGGAAAATTCCAAGTAGGCAGGTCTGATTGCCGCAAGTGCACCACCACACTTTTCTTGTGATTTTTGGCTTTAGTATGATAGTTGTTAGGTTGTGTGTGTGTGTGTGTGTTGCGTCCGTGGTCTAATCTCCAAACTTTAACGTTGGCATTTTCTCGGGAAATAGAAGGCGTACATTGTTCAAACTTTGCACACACATAGATGTCTGCGCAAGCTTTCAAACAATACTGATTTGAATAATTAAATACTTAAAAAGATTTTTGCCTCACTCTAATGAGTCTATAGTATGATAGTTGTTCCGGGGAAATGGAAGGCGTACATTGTTCAAACTTTCAATACACATAGATGTTTATGCAAGCTTTCAAACAATAATTAATTGAATAACTAAATACTTAAAACAACACTGTAAACAGATAACATTTTAGATTAGTGGGTTAGAGAGTATTCAATAGGCAACATGAGTTAAGAAACTCATCAACAGTGAAAGCCTCGATAGCTCATTGGTAGAGTGTCTGTCTGTCTGTCATGCCAATGGTTCCGGGTTCGATTCTCGGCACAGGCACTTTTTTGGGGGGTTTTTTTTGTTAGTTGTGTCCATTAATGATAGTTTCATTTGTACTTTAAAATTGTATTGGCAATCTTGTACTTTAGCCCCCCCCCCCCCCTCAATCTTTGTTTGTTTTTGTCCCACATTTTCCTGTTCGAATGAGCCTTGAAAGCTTTGCCTCTTGTTTTTATGATTTTTGTGTTGTTGTTTTCAGTGGGTGCCTCTTATAACTAATAAAGTATTTGGTATTTAGTATATTCTAGTCACAGAGACTTATCTCTGTGAAATTCGGGCTGCTCTCCCCGGAGAGCGCGTCACCGCAAGTGCAGCGCCTACCCTTTTTTTTGGAGGGGGGGGGGGGGCTCAGGGTGAGGAAGGGGTGTGGGCACACTTGGAAAACCTAGCTATCAATTTGGCCATACCAGGCAGCGGGATTTCTCCCTGCTCTTACCGACTTTTGAACTGCTGTGGGATTTTTACGTGCGTAAAGCGCACAGGGTCAGACTAGCTTTAAGTCCCCATCCGAAGGACTGGACGTTCAGTTCGATTTTCCTGTCGAACTAGAAAGAAAGGGCGAGGCCGGGATTCGAACCCGGGTCACTCACGCTGCAGTCACGCATTACATTTGGCAGGCGAACGTCTTAACCACTCTGCCACCTTTCTTCCACCATTGTGGTGTGTGTGATGTGTTCAGGCATCAGAATTGTCAGAGGATCAGAGGATTAAGAATTTCTGACAGAGGATTGGCTTCTCTTGTCAGAGGTTTTGCCTTTTTATTGAGTGTTATCCTTTGTGTTAAATATCATTTTAAAATTGATTTATCACTTTAAGCCTTTTTGGTGGTGTTCAGAACTGATTTCAGTGTTGTCCCTCTTTAGTCTGGGGCCTTGATGATGCAGTTTTCAGAGGATTGGACAAAGAGATTCTAAAAGGGTAAGATGGACTACTTAAGAGTTACGGCGAACCGGGCTGATAGAGTTATCGTTAGTGGGAACAGTACACCATTCACAGTGGAGGCTATCTAAAAACTCAGACTGGAATTTGAACGGAGAATTCAACTGGCCTATCGACGTGTAAATGTGTACTGTTTTTAAGGGACATAACCAGTGTTTCTACTCATTATAGGGAAAAGAGACCGGATGTTAGTCTTTTCTTTTCAGTGTCTTTGATTGGACTTCAGACCATTCTGATGCCTGTGTGTTGTTTCAGCATACACTGGTATCATGCGCTGGCAGGGACGCGTGTGGAAGCTGGTGGGTCAGTACCTTGATGGCTTTAGCACCGGCGCTGCTCACAAGGACGCCCAGCCCTGCGACCCCAATCTATTGACCCAGTGGGAGCAACAGCTGTTTGAGGCCAGGAACTTCGCTGTCAGAGAGGTCGGTGCTGCTACAGTTTAGAAAGAGAACGCACAAAAAATTGTCAGTGCATGTCAGCGTTTGTTGCTGCTGTTGTTGTTGTTGTTGTTGTTGTTGTTGTTGTTGTTGTTGTTGTTGTTGTTGTTGTTGTTGTTGTTTGAGGCCAGGAACTTCGCTATCAGAGAGGTCGGTGCTGGTACATTTTGTAAAGAGAACGCACAAAAAACGTCAGTGCATGTCAGCATTTGCTGTTGTTGTTGTTGTTGTTGTTGTTGTTGTTGTTGTTGTTGTTGTTGTTGTTGTTGTTGTTGTTGTTGTTGTTGTTGCTGTTGTTGTTTGAGGCCAGAAACTTCGCTGTCAAAGAAGTCGGTGCTGGTACAGTTTAGAAAGAGAACGCACAAAAAACGTCAGTGCATGTCAGCATTTGTTGCTGCTGTTGTTGTTGTTGTTGTTGTTGTTGTTGTTGTTGTTGTTTGAGGCCAGGAACTTCGCTGTCAGAGAGGTCGGTACTGGTACAGTTTACAAAGAGAATGCACAAAAAACATCAGTGCATGTTTGTGTTTGTTGCTGTTGTTGTTGTTGTTGTTGTTGTTGTTGCTGTTGCTGTTGTTGTTGTTGCTGTTGTTGTAATGTTGTTTGAAGCCAGGAACTTTGTACAGTTTAGAAAGAGAACGCACAAAAAACGTCAGTGCATGTCAGCGTTTGTTGCTGCTGTTGTTGTTGTTGTTGTTGTTGTTGCTGTTGCTGTTGTTGTTGTTGCTGTTGTTGTAATGTTGTTTGAAGCCAGGAACTTTGTACAGTTTAGAAAGAGAACGCACAAAAAACGTCAGTGCATGTCAGCGTTTGTTGTTGTTGTTGTTGTTGTTGCTGTTGTTGTTGTTTGAGGCCAGGAACTTCGCTGTCAGAGAGGTCGGTACTGGTACAGTTTACAAGGAGAACGCACAACAAACGTCAGTGCATGTCTGCGTTTGTTGTTGTTGTTGTTGTTGCTGTTGTTGTTGTTTGAGGCCAGGAACTTCGCTGTCAGAGAGGTCGGTACTGGTACAGTTTACAAGGAGAACGCACAACAAACGTCAGTGCATGTCTGCGTTTGTTGTTGTTGTTGTTGTTGCTGTTGTTGTTGTTTGAGGCCAGGAACTTCGCTGTCAGAGAGGTCGGTACTGGTACAGTCTAGAAAGAGAACGCACAAAAAATTGTCAGTGCATGTCAGCGTTTGTTGCTGCTGTTGTTGTTGCTGTTGCTGTTGCTGTTGCTGTTGTTGTTGTTGCTGTTGTTGTAATGTTGTTTGAAGCCAGGAACTTTGTACAGTTTAGAAAGAGAATGCACAAAAAACGTCAGTGCATGTCAGCGTTTTTTGTTGTTGTTGTTGTTGTTGTGTTTGAGGCCAGGAACTTCGCTGTCAGAGAGGTCGGTACTGGTACAGTTTACAAGGAGAACGCACAACAAACGTCAGTGCATGTCTGCGTTTGTTGTTGTTGTTGTTGTTGCTGTTGTTGTTGTTTGAGGCCAGGAACTTCGCTGTCAGAGAGGTCGGTACTGGTACAGTTTACAAGGAGAACGCACAACAAACGTCAGTGCATGTCTGCGTTTGTTGTTGTTGCTGTTGTTGTTGTTTGAGGCCAGGAACTTCGCTTTCAGAGAGGTCGGTACTGGTACAGTTTACAAGGAGAACGCACAAAAAACGTCAGTGCATGTCTGCGTTTGTTGTTGTTGTTGTTGTTGCTGTTGTTGTTGTTTGAGGCCAGGAACTTCGCTGTCAGAGAGGTCGGTACTGGTACCGTTTAGAAAGAGAACGCACAAAAAACGTCAGTGCATGTCAGCATTTGTTGCTGCTGTTGTTGTTGTTGTTGTTGTTTGAGGCCAGAAACTTCGCTGTCAAAGAAGTCGGTGCTGGTACCGTTTAGAAAGAGAACGCACAAACAACGTCAGTGCATGTCAGCATTTGTTGCTGCTGTTTGTTGTTGTTGTTGTTGTAATGTTGTTGTTTGAGTCCAAAAAAACTTCACTGTCAAAGAAGTCGGTACAGCAGGTATCAGATGTGTCAGAGGATCTGCACATTTCAGAAGATGAAGGATTACTGACAGAGGATTGGCTTCTCTTGTCAGAGGTTTTGCCTGTTTGTTCAGTGTTATCTTTTCGGTTGAATAGCATTTTAACCCTTTCACCGCCAATGTCGCATTTAACACCCATGTCACCAAAAGGCATCAAATTAGAGCCTGTTATCCGAAGACCCTATTTTCTTAATTTTGGGAGGTAAGGATAGGCCTTACTTTATGCATGTTACAGAGGAATTCCCAATATTGCAGATACTTGTTTTTTCTGTACCTAGCTAAATTTAAGGGTATTTTTTTGGTTGAGAAATGGCTGGCGGCGAAAGGGCTAAAGTGATTTATCACTGCATAAAAGCCTTTTTGGTGGTTTTAGGAACTCATTTCAGTGTTGTCCCTCTTCAGTCTAGGGGCCTTGATGGCCCTTTTACCGCGGTTTTCAGAGGATTGGACTTCAAACTGTTCTGATGCCTGGTACAATTTAGAAAGAGAGCAGAAAAGTGAATGCTTGTCAATGCAGAAACTAGAGTTGAGAACCGGTTCAAAAATCTGAACCAGTTTTTAACCGTTTTCCCTCTTCGAACCGGTTTTATTGAACCGGTTTTTTAACCAGTACTCGCATCACTAGTTTCACCTATGCAAACACATATTTATTTGTCAGAATATTCACACACACACACACGCGCGCGCACACGCACACACACACACACGCACACACAATAAAGAAACTTATGACTTAAGACACACACACACACACACATTCAACTCAACACTCGGTCAAAGTCAAAGCCATACACCACCACAAACTAGAAACAGCTACTCTTGGTTTACAAACACCCAATCTGCACTGAGAATCAGTGTTGTTCTTCGAAAAGAATGCGTTATTCTAAGAAATACTTACTTTCAATTTGCAGTTAAAAAAACCGGTTCACAGCAACTCGAACCGGTTTTTCGAACCGCGAAAGTTTAGCACCGGTTTTTCAGTTCAAACCGGTTTCCCCCCCCACCTCTAGCAGAAACTTCACTGTCAACGAAGTCAGTGTTTGTTGTTGTTGCTTGAAGGCAGAAACTTCACTGTCAAAGAAGTCAAGACATGTCACTGGTTGTTGTTGTTATTGTTGTAATGTTGTTGTTGTTGTTGTTGTTTGAAGGCAGAAACTTCACTGTCAACGAAGTCGAGACATGTCAGTGTTTGTTGTCATTTGAAGTGATAAACTTCACTGTTAAAGATTGTCTTGTTATTTCAGATCTATTCAGTTCCAAACTTTTTTTCTGACATTCTTGCTTGTTCATAAATTATAGGCTAACTCATCACTTAATAAGACAACATCTGCAGATAACAAAGTGACTTTCTGACATGATTTGAAATAGTAATTTAGCATATTTGAATTTTTTTTTAAATATTATCAATGACAGTGTCTGTGTTTCAAGCAAGATCGTTCTCTTTTCTTGTTGAATATTTTAATTTAGAGTCATTTTCTTTTTTGAAAAGCTTGAAAAATGATCAATTGTGTGTGCAATTGTGTGTGTGTGTGTGTGCGTGCATGTGTGTTTCAAGTTTTGTATACATTTCCTTAGGTAAGAAGCACGTTATACCTTGTAGTTGTACCGTTTATCTTGTCACACTGCGTGCGTGCATGCGCGTGCGTATGTGTGTGTGTGAACGCGTTTGTGTGTTATGCATAGGTGCATGTTTTTATGTGTATGAGTATGTCACAGCGTGAGGGTGAGGGTGAGGGCGCGTCTGAGTATGTTTGATATGAGTGTAATTTTGTATGTGGAGCTATTAGTTTTTGTAAAGCGCCATGAATAGCACACCTAGAGCGCGCGCTATGTCAATATTCTTTATTATTATTACTGTTGTGCTTACAGGCGACTTACCATTGCTCCAAGACCTTTACTCTCAACACTGTTGTGCTTACAGGCGACTTACCATTGCTCCAAGATCTTTACTCTCAACACTGTTGTGTTTACTGGTGACTTACCATTGCTCCAAGACCTTTACTCTCAACACTGTTGTGCTTACAGGCGACTTACCATTGCTCCAAGACCTTTACTCTCAACACTGTTGTGCCTACAAGACCTTTACCCTCAACACTGTTGTGCTTACAGGCGACTTACCATTGCTCCAAGACCTTTACTCTCAACACTGTTGTGTTTACTGGTGACTTACCATTGCTCCAAGACCTTTACCCTCAACACTGTTGTGCTTACAGGCGACTTACCATTGCTCCAAGACCTTTACTCTCAACACTGTTGTGTTTACTGGTGACTTACCATTGCTCCAAGACCTTTACCCTCAACACTGTTGTGCTTACAGGCGACTTACCATTGCTCCAAGACCTTTACTCTCAACACTGTTGTGTTTACTGGTGACTTACCATTGCTCCAAGACCTTTACCCTCAACACTGTTGTGCTTACAGGCGACTTACCATTGCTCTAAGACCTTTACTCTCAACACTGTTGTGTTTACTGGTGACTTACCATTGCTCCAAGACCTTTACTCTCAACACTGTTGTGCTTACAGGCGACTTACCATTGCTCTAAGACCTTTACTCTCAACACTGTTGTGTTTACTGGTGACTTACCATTGCTCCAAGACCTTTACTCTCAACACTGTTGTGCTTACAGGCGACTTACCATTGCTCTAAGACCTTTACTCTCAACACTGTTGTGTTTACTGGTGACTTACCATTGCTCCAAGACCTTTACTCTCAACACTGTTGTGCTTACAGGCGACTTACCATTGCTCCAAGATCTTTACTCTCAACACTGTTGTGCTTACAGGCGACTTACCATTGCTCCAAGACCTTTACTCTCAACACTGTTGTGCTTACAGGTGACTTACCATTGCTCCAAGACCTTTACTCTCAACACTGTTGTGCTTACAGGCGACTTACCATTGCTCCAAGATCTTTACTCTCAACACTGTTGTGCTTACAGGCGACTTACCATTGCTCCAAGACCTTTACTCTCAACACTGTTGTGCTTACAGGCGACTTACCATTGCTCCAAGACCTTTACTCTCAACACTGTTGTGCTTACAGGCGACTTACCATTGCTCCAAGACCTTCACTCTCAACACTGTTGTGTCGCGCCTTCAGAAGTTCTCATCAATCCTCGGGGTAAGAAAACAATCATGCGTCTGGTTTCTCCTAAGAGGATTGTGTTGTTAATAAAAAATAAAAATATATTTTTTTAATAAATCTTTTGTTGTTGCCTGTCAGTCATTTCCGACTGTGGCTGCCAAATATCAGAAAGTGCAGATACTGTTCTGGCGGGCTGGGGCGAGAATTAGTTTATAGTGGAGATGCCTTGCCCAGGGTACGTCCCCACTCTCTCGGCCAAAGGGATTTGAGGACGAGAGTTGGCGTTGGGGAAGGTCCCCCCCCCCCCCAAAGGCCAACCAATCCCTTTGACTGCAGCACCAGAGCCGATGCAAGGGTTCCCCCCCTCGTTCGAGAGTCATAGTCTTTCCACGAAAGACTAAGCTGTACCGTGATATTCCAATACTGTAGGATATCATGTATAGTACAGCTCTCATTCACTGTTGGCCCTTTCTGCAGGCTGATGTCAACCAGTGATAACAGCCATTTGAGAAGAAGGGCAATAAATCTTTAACCCTTTCACCGCCAATGTCGCAATTATGCACCACAATGTATTGACACCCATGTCACTAAAAGGCATCAAATGAGGGCCTGTTATCTGAAGTCCCTATTTTCTTAATTTTGGGAGGTAAGGATAGGCCTAATGTTATACATGTCACAGAGGAATTCATAATATTGCAGATATAATTTTTTCTCTACCCAGTTAGGTTTAATGGTATTTGTTTGCTGAAAAATGGCTGGCGGCGGAAAGGGTTAATAATGTCCAAACAAAATTATTATCATAATACACACAAAAAATAAGTCTCTGTGACTAGAATGTATACAGTGTAACCTCCCTTATAAGGCCTTCAAATATCATCCAAAATGAGGTCTTATAATAATAATGCATATTTTTATAGCGCCTATTCTCAGTAAGGGCTCTAAGCGCTTTGCAAAACATATTTACATTAATTAATAAGAAAACATTAAACGATAAATATTAAGCAAGAAAGCAAGCAACCAAAGAGCTCACACAATGTAGCCATACACACCCACACCCACAACACACCACCACACACTGTCAGGACACACACGTGCACATGCGATTGCACACACAGACAGACCCACAAACACACACACACGCACGCATGCCCACCCACCCACCCAGACGCATGAACACACACACACACACACACAGACCTGCCTACTGCTACGATTTGGCTGTAGCAGCTACGAAAAATAAAGCTTTGCTACGGAGCTACGGCAGCCTTAACATTGCTACTGAAAAAACAAATTGCCGCTGCATTTTATTTTTGCTTATGCCGTTCCCGGTTTTGTCTGTTTCTAAGAGCAGACGCCGTGTCACGCGCGATAACCTAGTCACTTCCGTTTTTATCAAAGTGACTGCGCATGCGTTCTTATTACTTTCTCTGAAAAAAATGGCGCACTCCAGCAGCAGTAGCGATTCGGGAGATGTTTCAAACGAAGAAAAACGAACCCAAACCTGAAAACGAAAATCATCTGGCACACCATCTTGTTCTAAGAAAAAACATCGGCCTGCCGCACAAGTTTTTAAAATAGCTTACACGGAGGAGTGGCCTTGCATCATCAGAAGTTGACTCGGTGCGAACCATGCTCGCTGCAGTGCAACCTCTGCCATGCGGACTTCTCTGTGAATCATGGCGGTAGAGACGATTGCCGTCAACACGTTCAATCGGCGAAACATATTAAGCAGTGCGTTTCGGCTCAGGAAGAGAACAAATCGATTGCCGTTGTTTGTGGATGCTTCGGAAAAATTTGCCATGCTACTGGAAATTGATGGCTGGGCTACTGATTGGGAAAATTCCAAGTAGGCAGGTCTGCACACACACACACACACACACACACACACACAGGGAGGGGTCCTATAAGGGAGGTAATTTTAATGCTTACAAAGAAGGGCAATGTCTCAGAGAAGTAGGTCTTATGTGGGAGGGAGGTCTTATAAGGGAGGTTCCACTGTGCCAAATACCAGATGACGAATTGTGGACGTGGCTGGCAAGTGCTGTGCTGCAATGTCTTTTGCTCTTTGTACTATGTCACATTTTTGTGACATCCGACAGAAAGTTCCAGAGCCGGTGTGCAGAGAGAGTCAGCAGTACGCTCGGTGTCTGGCCGACCTGTGCGTCATGCTGGCCCCCCTGGCCCCCTGTTTCGCTTCAGAGCTGTGGGCTGGCCTGGCCAGTGTTGCTCCTCACAGTGACCAGCACAAGGTCTACCGCTGGGTAGGTTTTTTTTCTTATTTTTTGGGGGGCAGAGCTTCTGATTGTCCGGTGTAGCATTCTCTAATGGGATTTGTTCTCAACATGTCTGCGCATGTGCGAAATCGATCATGACGCACCATCAAGTTTTATCTTTTGTGTATCCGACACTAAATTGACCCTAAACCTATCCCTAACCCTAACCCTATCCTTAAACCTAGCCCTAACCCTAAAGCCGTGTACACATTAGATGCGTAAGTTCCGTACGGAAACCCAGAACTAAGTGAAAGAAGGAAGGGTAAACATTTACGGATTAGGGGAAATTCGGACACGTGCGCAAATCTTTCCCTTCTTTCTTTTACTTATTTACGGATTGCGCACAGGTTTCCGCACGGAATCTCCGCATATATGTGTACACGGCCTAAGCCTATCCCTAACTCTTCGCACATGCACAGACGGTTTGAGAACAAATCCCATTTGAGAACACCACACCGGGTCATTGACCTATATTGGTCCCTCATTTTGTGCAGACAGGGGTCAACTGACCCATGAAGTCTGCATGTTAAAAATTTTAAGTGTAATACTACAGTGACAAATTATTGGCCCATTATTTTGGCATTTGACCCGTCATTTTCTGTAAGCAGAGGTCGTATGACCAATGAAGTTTTTGGACTCCCAGTTATAATAATAATGAGGAAAATTGATATAGCGCCCATCCTACTATGTAGGCTACAGGGCGCTTTACACATAATAATAGAAATGGAATAAAAACATGAAACAAAAACCCAATGACATGAGCAGAAAATACGCATAACAATCACTATGACAATCACAATATTTTTTCGTCCAATAAAATGGAAGTGTGTGTGTGGTGGCACGTAAAAAGTTAAACAGTATGCAATAAAAGATCACAGGTCCAATATTAAAATATCAGATTCAAGCAAAACGCAAGCACACGCAGACAGCAAGCACCCCCGCTACACTCTTCCCCCCTCCCCCCTCATACACATAGAGACAGACAGACAGACAAACAGGCAAAGACTGAGGGAGAGTCGGAGAGAGAGAGAGAGGGTGGGGAGAAAGAGAGAGAGTGAGAGACAGAAATAGCAAGAGAGAGAGAGAGGGGAAGAGAGTAGGCTATCGCATACTCTCGTGTTGAGCGGTTATGCAAGGCATGTATGCTATTGTGTACTCTCGTGTAGAGAGAGTTAAGCCTCTTTATTCCTAGCAGGTGCTTCATAATATTTTATCGTTTTTACTTTTTTTATGTTCTTTCTACATGTTTAGCTACATAACGTTTGCTTACTCCCTTTTTCCATGTTTACAACCCACTTCCCCATTTGCAGTTGTGATTTAAGTCTTGCCCCACGGAACTGCACTGAAGTGAGTCAGCAGCAGTGCAGCGTCTCCTCTGGTGGTGGCCCCCTGACGGCCTGACATAGACCTGCTCCCTGTGGACTGCTGGTTGTAGGGTGTTCCAACCTGACAAACCACGGTGTGGCTGTGTCTCCTCTGGTGGTGGCCTCCTGACGGCCTGACATAGACTCGCTCCCTGTGGACTGTTGGTTGTAGGGTCTCCAACCTGACAAACCACGGTGTGGCTGTGTCTCCTCTGGTGGTGGCCTCCTGACGGCCTGACATAGACTCGCTCCCTGTGGACAGTTGGTTGTAGGGTCTCCAACCTGACAGACCACGGTGTGGCTGTGTCTCCTCTGGTGGTGGCCTCCTGACGGCCTGACATAGACTTGCTCCCTGTGAACTGTTGGTTGTAGGGTCTCCAACCTGACAGACCACGGTGTGGCTGTGTCTCCTCTGGTGGTGGCCTCCTGACGGCCTGACATAGATGCTCCCTGTGGACTGTTGGTTGTAGGGTCTCCAACCTGACAAACCACGGTGTGGCTGTGTCTCCTCTGGTGGTGGCCTCCTGACGGCCTGACATAGACCTGCTCCCTGTGGACTGTTGGTTGTAGGGTCTCCAACCTAAACCGCGGTGTGGCTGTGTCTCCTCTGGTGGTGGCCTCCTGACAGCCTGACATAGACTTGCTCCCTGTGGACTGCTGGTTGTAGGGTCTCCAATCTGACAAACCACGGTGTGGCTGTGTCTCCTCTGGTGGTGGCCTCCTGATGGCCTGACATAGACTTGCTCCCTGTGGACTGCTGGTTGTAGGGTCTCCAACCTAAACCGCGGTGTGGCTGTGTCTCCTCTGGTGGTGGCCTCCTGACGGCCTGACATAGACTTGCTCCCTGTGGACTGTTGGTTGTAGGGTCTCCAATCTGACAAACCGCGGTGTGGCTGTGTCTTCTCTGGTGGTGGCCTCCTGACGGCCTGACATAGACCTGCTCCCTGTGGACTGCTGGTTGTAGGGTGTTCCAATCTGACAAACCACGGTGTGGCTGTGTCTCCTCTGGTGGTTGCCTCCTGATGCCCTGACATAGACCTGCTCCTTGTGGACTGCTCGTTGTAGGGTGTTCCAATCTGACAAACCACGGTGTGGCTGTGTCTCCTCTGGTGGTGGCCTCCTGATGGCCTGACATAGACTTACTCCCTGTGGACTGCTGGTTGTAGGGTCTCCAACCTGACAGACCACAGTGTGGCTGTGTCTCCTCTGGTGGTGGCCTCCTGACGGCCTGACATAGACTCGCTCCCTGTGGACTGCTGGTTGTAGGGTCTCCAGCCTGACAAACCACGGTGTGGCTGTGTCTCCTCTGGTGGTGGCCTCCTGATGGCCTGACATAGACTCGCTCCCTGTGGACTGTTGGTTGTAGGGTCTCCAACCTGACAGACCACGGTGTGGCTGTGTCTCCTCTGGTGGTGGCCTCCTGATGGCCTGACATAGACTCGCTCCCTGTGGACTGTTGGTTGTAGGGTCTCCAACCTGACAGACCACGGTGTGGCTGTGTCTCCTCTGGTGGTGGCCTCCTGACGGCCTGACATAGACTCGCTCCCTGTGGACTGCTGGTTGTAGGGTCTCCAGCCTGACAAACCACGGTGTGGCTGTGTCTCCTCTGGTGGTGGCCTCCTGACGGCCTGACATAGACTCGCTCCCTGTGGACTGTTGGTTGTAGGGTCTCCAACCTGACAGACCACGGTGTGGCTGTGTCTCCTCTGGTGGTGGCCTCCTGATGGCCTGACATAGACTCGCTCCCTGTGGACTGCTGGTTGTAGGGTCTCCAGCCTGACAAACCACGGTGTGGCTGTGTCTCCTCTGGTGGTGGCCTCCTGACGGCCTGACATAGACTTGCTCCCTGTGAACTGTTGGTTGTAGGGTCTCCAACCTGACAGACCACGGTGTGGCTGTGTCTCCTCTGGTGGTGGCCTCCTGACGGCCTGACATAGACCTGCTCCCTGTGGACTGTTGGTTGTAGGGTCTCCAACCTGACAAACCACGGTGTGGCTGTGTCTCCTCTGGTGGTGGCCTCCTGACGGCCTGACATAGACCTGCTCCCTGTGGACTGTTGGTTGTAGGGTCTCCAACCTAAACCGCGGTGTGGCTGTGTCTCCTCTGGTGGTGGCCTCCTGATGGCCTGACATAGACTCGCTCCCTGTGGACTGTTGGTTGTAGGGTCTCCAACCTAAACCGCGGTGTGGCTGTGTCTCCTCTGGTGGTGGCCTCCTGACAGCCTGACATAGACTTGCTCCCTGTGGACTGCTGGTTGTAGGGTCTCCAATCTGACAAACCACGGTGTGGCTGTGTCTCCTCTGGTGGTGGCCTCCTGATGGCCTGACATAGACTTGCTCCCTGTGGACTGCTGGTTGTAGGGTCTCCAACCTAAACCGCGGTGTGGCTGTGTCTCCTCTGGTGGTGGCCTCCTGACGGCCTGACATAGACTTGCTCTCTGTGGACTGTTGGTTGCAGGGTCTCCAATCTGACAAACCGCTGTGTGGCTGTGTCTTCTCTGGTGGTGGCCTCCTGACGGCCTGACATAGACCTGCTCCCTGTGGACTGCTGGTTGTAGGGTGTTCCAATCTGACAAACCACGGTGTGGCTGTGTCTCCTCTGGTGGTGGCCTCCTGACGGCCTGACATAGACCTGCTCCCTGTGGACTGCTGGTTGTAGGGTCTCCAACCTGACAGACCACAGTGTGGCTGTGTCTCCTCTGGTGGTGGCCTCCTGATGGCCTGACATAGACTTGCTCCCTGTGGACTGCTTGTTGTAGGGTCTCCAATCTGACAGACCACAGTGTGGCTGTGTCTCCTCTGGTGGTGGCCTCCTGACGGCCTGACATAGACTCGCTCCCTGTGGACTGCTGGTTGTAGGGTCTCCAGCCTGACAAACCACGGTGTGGCTGTGTCTCCTCTGGTGGTGGCCTCCTGATGGCCTGACATAGACTCGCTCCCTGTGGACTGTTGGTTGTAGGGTCTCCAACCTGACAGACCACGGTGTGGCTGTGTCTCCTCTGGTGGTGGCCTCCTGATGGCCTGACATAGACTCGCTCCCTGTGGACTGCTGGTTGTAGGGTCTCCAGCCTGACAAACCACGGTGTGGCTGTGTCTCCTCTGGTGGTGGCCTCCTGACGGCCTGACATAGACTCGCTCCCTGTGGACTGCTGGTTGTAGGGTCTCCAACCTGACAGACCACGGTGTGGCTGTGACTCAGAATGAGCGGATTGAGAGCAACACCGCTGGAAGCCAGCGCCACACACGCGTAAAATCGTATGTGAATGCGATCCGACTGGGGCCACGTGAGTCATGCATGATTCACGTGAAATACTTCCGTTTAAAAATAACTCTGCTATTTTCACTCGCTGTACTCCAGTAGACCCAATACATGAATTTCACGTGAATCACGACTCGCATCGTCACAATCGCATCGCATTCAGATACGAATCGTGTATAGTGTAGCTGACCCTTTAAAGGACGGGACAGCCACCCACCCACCCCCCAAAAAAGAAAGGTAGGTTTGCCCAACACTGACTGTTGAAATGGTCACGTTTTGTTTACAGGACAGAAGTGTGCTGGATCAAGCCTGGCCTGTTATTGACGCCACCTATAAACTGCCTCTTTTTTTCAAGGTAATATAGATATGTTACGCCCAATCCGTGAAATTGCCTATTTCATGAAATGGGCAGTCTCTCTTCTTTCAAGTCCTCCCTCAAAACAACTCTCTTCAAAACATAATCTTTCTCCTCCTCCTCCTGCAAAGGTTATCCATTGAGTCATGTGTGTGTGTGTGCGCGCGCGCGTGTGTGTGTGTGTTTTGTTGGTGTGTGTGTGTTTGACCTCAAGTTTGTGTGAGTGTTTTGTGTGTTGTCTAGCTTTTCATTTTGTTAGTATTGCTTTTATCATGATTGTAAGCGCTTAGGGCTTTTGTTAAGATTAAGCGCCCTAAATATTCATTATTATTATTATTATTATTATTATATCACATTTTTGATTCACACAGGTATTGATTAAGATTGATTCAATGGTATCACACTTTTTCTACATTGTATTTGCACCCCTATCCTGCCCCCCAACTCGACCAGATGCTAAGCCTGAGCCACATGTTGAATCAAATGTTTTATCAAATTTAAGTCTGAATAAAATCATTTTAACTCATCTACAGATGAGATTTCTCATTCGTTTGAACCAATTCTTGATCTATGTGTGCTAATGAACAAAAACTATTTTTCATTCATATTGCTTTTCTCAATTGCAAGCTATAAATTGGCTATTTCACGAACTGGGCAAACCATGGGACGTTCAATTAATTTTCAACATTAACTCATTCGCATCGCAATGGTTTTGAATTATTCTAAAAAGCTCACAAATCACTCCAGCCATACACACAAACAAAACATACATGAAGGAAAGGAGAAATGAAAGCAGATTACGGGTTTTTACTTCAGGTTTAGACATAGGGAAGTGGTAGATCAGACTTTTTTTTATATATAGACTTTATATAGAAAAACACTCCACACCAATTGATTTCCCCACAACAAACCACTACAAAAGCAAAGTCAGAGGCAAAATCGTGGTCTAAGGGAGCGAAGCGAGTTTAGAAGTGACCAAGGTATTGTGTGCACACAGATTTACTTCCCATGAAGCAAATGCATCAAATTGACAGCTATCTGTTAATTCCGCACATATATGGCTGGAACGCTTTGAATGAGTTAAAATAAACCCTTACCTATTTTACTTTGTTGCTTCAAAGTGAAGCTTTCATGTTGTTGCTCCGATGATTGTTATCGTGTTATTCTCACTGATGTTATTTGTGCTGTTCTTTCCGTTGCGTATTTTTTGGTCTGGCAGCCAGTGCCATGTAACTTTTCATATCAGTCAAAGTACTTGCTTGTTGTGCTCTAATTCAAATGTATGCTGCTGCTACTACTGTATTTTGTTAATTTTAACCCTTTCACCGCCAGCCATCTTTGAGCCAAACATTTCCATTAAATCTACTTGGCTACAGAAAAGATTTTGTCTGCAATATTGTGGGATTTCTCTGTGACACATTTTGAATAGCGTCAATCCTTACTACCCAAATTTAGGAACACAATATCATTGAATAATAGACCCTTTAATGACATGGGTGTTAGATCATTGTGGTGCAAAAATGTGACATTGGCGGTGAAAGGGTTAAAAATAAACTCCTGTTTAACTCGTCTGTTACTATGGGCGAATGCATTCGCCCAGTACATCACACTTCACTCCCACCAAATGCAAAGACATTCACTGCCAAGCACCCTGCCATGTGTGTGTCTACTTTTAGAGCTTATGTCAGTGATTTGTTTTCTGTTTAAGCAATGCATGCACACTATAATAGCTCAGAGTTTGTCCATTGAATGTACACATTCTACAATTCCGCTGTAGAAAGTATGCATTCCATGTTTCATTTTCATAGAATGTATATGAGCCGGTCGTAGAGTGTGTACATTCTACAATCTCATCATGGAGTGTATGCATTCTGCGCGGGTCAACATTCTATACAACATATATTTCTGAATGTTTTGTCAGACCTGTTTACCCCCTACACAAGTCTTGAGTAGCTGAAATGAGTAGTTTTGGTGCAAAATGTGTAGTTTTATTCATTAAACCATCAAATAATGTTCACTAAAAATGAGTAGTAATTAAGACTTAAAGAGCTTTATTTTCAATTTTGAAGAGTAGTGGAGGTTCAAAATGAGTAGAATACTACTCGAAAAGAGTAGAGTAAATGGGTCTGTTTTGTGTTTATTACTATTGTCATTGTTGATTGTCTAAAGTTAACTTTGTAAGCGCTCTGAGCTCTTTGGAGAAAGAGTGCAACAAATATCCATTATTATTATTATTATTATTATTATAAAAAAAATAGTTGTCGGTTGAGATACAACGGACAACGAAGAACGTTAAAAAACACATGGTGCTAGAAGAGTTAATCCAACCAGCTGCCTTCCTCTCTATGTTTGGCTGTTTTTTCACACAGATCAACCATCAAGACAACGGCAGCGTGAGCGTGACGCCGGACGTGTTGAACTCTCTGACGGGTGAGCGGGCCCACGACCTGGTGCGCTCGCAGCCCAACTACCAGCAGTACCTGCAGGGTAGAGAGTTTGAGTCCGTCCTCTTCTCCTTGCAGCCGGGCTACCAGGCCGTCATCAACATCATTCCCAGGAAGAGAGCCGCCGCTGTGTCTTAAGTGCAGGGGTAGTGGATCAAGTTGTTGAAGAGAGTGTGATAGGGGAAGGGGGGCAATTCGGGTGGGGGGCGGGGGGCGGAAGGGTGTCGTTCACAGGCTGACAATGATTTGAATGTGAGAGTTGCAATTGGAGGCCACTCCTGTGAGAAAGAGGTGCGAATTTCAGGATCCTTATTCATTGTTCTTAGCTCAATCTCATGGAAATATCTGAGGAACATGAAATCAAAGGCATCTGTGTAGTAGTAGTCTTGAATTCCCTTCTGTGCAAAATTCTTCTTTTTCTTCTTCTGGTGTACGCCTGCTACACAACCAAAGAAGCTCTGCTGACAAATAGAGCCGCTTTCTCCAGCTTTTCCTTGGACCCATAGAGCCTGGTAGACAGCGGTGTGCTGATGGGCCACAGTTCACCTCTTGCCTCCTTGTGAAGGGGACATCTCTGCAGGACATGTTCTGTTGTCTGGTCTTCCAGACCACATGGACAGACTGGTGATGGTGCCAGCTTCATCTCTTGCCTCCTTGTGAAGGGGACATCTCTGCAGGACATGTTGTGTTGTCTGGTCTTCCAGACCACAGGGACAGACTGCTGATGGTGCCAGCTTCGTCTTCCGATGCATGTGGTTGTTGAGTCTGTTGTGGCCGGTGCGCAGTCGCACCAGAACTACTTGCTGCTCCCGAGACAATAGATGGTAGTCATCCCTCTGCACCGGTGGCCTCGTTAAAGCCTTAATTATTGTCTTCTTTTGCTCGGAAGCTGGCACAGTTGTTGATTTGCTCTCCTCTGGATTCCTCTTCCGCAAGGATGTCCGCCTGTTCATTTCTTCCCCCCCCCCCCGGCGGGTTTCCACCTATCATGGTGGGGGGGGCTTACGGAGAGGAGCCCAGCAGCCTCCTAAAGTCCAACCGCACGTCCTCGTCATAGGAGGCGGGCAACGGCTTTGGCTGGCTTACATGGATAGGGCCCTGCTGTGGGGATACCGGGGGGTCTTTCAGCAGAAATAGTTCCCCCATCTTCTAGAAGTTCTATGCTAGTAACTACCCCTACTCTATTACTCTCTTTGACTCTGCCTTTTCTCTTCTTTTTGCTTTCTGGCGTCTACTTCTTTCTGCCTTATTGGTCCATTCTCCTGCATTTTTTCTATGAAACCTTTCCACGTTTTTCTTTTTTACAATTTATGACATGCCAGGTGGTTTTTTTATTGTACACTGGCTTCCAGACGTGATATCTTACGCACTTGAGTGGGCACCTGTTGTCCATTCTGCAGTGCATATTTGCCTATACATGTATAGCCTTTTTTATGTATCTTAGCTTACTAATATATATTTGTTATCCTTTTTTACTGTTTTTTTTAACCTGAACTCGATAAATAGAGCGGAATGGCTTACGTTTCCAGCACTGTGTGGAATTATGTGCTATAGGGTGCAATGAGGGAAGTGTCATGTTATGAATTGTACTATATTTTTTTATGTTTTCATGTTTTGTACGTTGTTAAGATTCATGGATTTGTGTTTTGCTATTCGTGGTCGAACTTTGCGCGGTGACAGTCCTGAGATAACCATAGCTGTTGACGGGACTATAACAGACTAACTAACTAACTGTTCATTTCCTGGGATTCCACAAGATCACTTATTGTGCGACTCTCACTTTACTGTAAGGTCAGTGTCAACCAATGACAAAAGCCGTTAGAGTGATGGGCTGCAAGGAAACTGTACAGCTATCATATATGCATAAGAGCTTGATGGTAATGTGTGCAGTGTGAAACGTCAAAACTGTCTTCTTTCGTTGTTGTTGTTGCCCCCCCGTGGGGATACCGGGGGGGGCTTTTGTATAGATAGTTCCCCCTCCTTCTGGAAGTTCTGTGCTTGTAACTTCCTCTAATCTGTCACTCTCTTTGACTCTGCCTTTTCCCTTTGCTTACTGTCATCTAACTATCTTTCTGCCTTTACCAGGTCCATTCTCCTGCCTAAACATTTCCTCCAGCCGAAGTCGGACTTGCTGGGCCTAACTATTTCTTAGTTAGGCGCGTAACGGCAGCATGACGCATCTGCGCTCATAATTGACAGGAAAACTGTCATACATGTACTGCATAGTGTTGTTGTTTTCGTACTCCAGGGATCATCCCAACAGCAGAAGCACTTGAACGCTATGGTACAAGTGCATCAGCTGCGGATGAGAACATGATGTGTGCGACCGTGTGGTTTTTTTATTACCCTGCCACGTGGGCCGCCACACTCCGACTTCCGGGGGATAGTCTCTTTTGTTTTCAACATATTCTAGCACTTTGATGTACATGCATGTGTGGGTTTGTTTTTGTTGTTTTGGTTGTTTATTTGTGTGAATGCATCCATGCCGGTCTCGTCTGTGTCTGTATGTGGGTACCTATTTGTGTGTGTGTGTGTGCTTGTGTGTGTGTGTGTGTGTGTGCTTGTGTGTGTGTGTGTGCGTGCTTGTGTGTGTGTGTGTGCGCATGTTCGTGTTTAAATGTGAATGCATGCATGTCACCATGTGTGTGTGTGAGCATGTGTGAGAGAGAATGCATACATGCCAGTCTGTGTGTGTGTGTGTGTGAGAGAGAGAGAGAGAGAGAGAGAGGCACTAAATGGATTGTTCAATTGTAGTATCTTCAGCATGCATGTATTTTAGCACACACACAACACATACTCTCTCTCTCTCTCTCTCTCTCTCTCTCTCTCTCTCAATATATATATCTATGAAAATTATGGTAAAGACTCCTCACAAAGCACTGGCACTGGCTAATTGCAAGACGTTGCTGCCACCCTGCACAGTTTACGCTACATTGATCTTTGCCCGCGTTCTAGAGAAACAAAGGCAGAGTGTCGTCTACAAGTTTCAGGCATAGGGTGAAGTTCCGTGCTCGTCATTTCGATCAATGCGTGTACATTTTGCTGAGTCATTGGCATTCATTTTAATTTTGTTTTATGCATATTGTCCTATTTTACTTTATGCAAACTGTTGGTTTAAGCTCTGTGTGTGTGTGTGTGTGTGTGTGTGTGTGTGTGTGTGTGTGTGTGTGAGAGAGAGAGAGAGAGAGAGAGTGTGTGTGTGTGTCTTTCATTGAATGTCTATCCACTTCTCGTGATATTAGACACACAGAGAGAGTGTGTGTGTGTGTTATGTCTTATTATTTCTACGTTTATTTGTGTTTTATGTGCATGACAGACAAAGAATTTCTTTATGTTTTAAAGACAATAAATGTTGATTGATTGATTGATTCAGACATTTAGGGGCTTGGGGTTGCAAAGAAATCGGTGACATTCTTCAAAATGTTTGGGTTTTTTGGTAGTCCCTGTTCTATAAGAACGGGACCACATTACGATGGGGACGAGGGCTGTGTGTTTCTCTGCTGTCTGTATGTATGTGTGCATGTGCGTCTGTGTGTGACCAAAATGTGTTCCAGTCCATAGCACCTAAACCACTAGACCGGTCATAATGAAACTTGGTACAATGATTCCTTAGAGCTTGTAGAGATGCTGCCCATCATGTCAGATTCACAGAACGACAAGCCATATCAACGTAATCCCAGTGAGTACATTTTGAATATTAAAAAAACCACTGATTATTTTAAAAGATAATAGGTGGAGTGTGTGTAAGTATTCTTTGTTACAAAATATCTTATTTCTAAACAATGTTATACCAATATAGGAAATTATTAAACACAAAAATACACAATGACCATAGAGTCCAAAATTAACTCCCCCTGAATTTCATCAGTCAAATTTGATGAAATTCAAGGGAGATCATTCTAAATTTACCAAAATTATAAATGTACATCAAGTGGCATTTTCCAACTTTTATTTTTGTGTGTGGTTCTGATGGGGAGTATGATGTGTGTGGGTGTTGCTGGTAACTGGGACTACGTTTACATGGCGTTGCCATCTTATCCTGTTGTTGTTTTGATTTTGCTAGTTTGTCTGTGAACGAGCCTGTATTTAATTAACCCTTCTAGCACCATCAGACCTGTTTTCCCTACGGATTTGTCCGTAATTATTACGTTTTGAGACCTCCGATTACGCTATTACGGTCAGCAACAAAAAAATCCGCATTTCCGCTGAACGAGTGCGGAAAAAAAAGAAGAAGAAGAAATCAAAAGAAGGCATGGCGTTTGAGCCGTACTCGCTACTGTGTCGTCTGCTATCAAAGGTATCACTTTGAGTGATGTCCCTTGAATGAAGACTTCCGGTTTATTTCTCCATGCCGCCATTTTTCTAGGTATGAAGTGCAAAGTTTTGGCAGTTGTCGAAGTTGGGTTTGGATGGGAAGTTGCAGCATGCATGTACACACACACACACACACACACACACACACACACGCTCAACAAAAGGTTTGACGGCAGCGAAAAATTCTGGTGAAAGGATTTCTCGGACAGCAAAATTACGGACAGATGCCTGAAATTACTGTTTTCAGAGCTTGGGTGTACTGACAGTGAAAATTTGGGGTAAACAGGTCTGCACCATGTATTTTGGGAGGGCGTTCTTGGTTGTCCGTTGCATCTCAACCAACAAGAGAGGGGAGTTACTTTTTTTTTCCGGTGTGCATGCGTTGCTTTAACGGGAAAACCCCCACTGACATAGCAAGCTCTGAAAATAGACAAACACATGGCAGGGTGCTTGGCAGTGAATGTCTTTGCATTTGGTGGGAGTGAAGTGTGATGTACTGGGTGAATACATTCGCCCACAGTGCTAGAAGAGTTAAACAGGAATATGTTGGGTTTTTTTTTGCTTAGTTTGTCTGTGTATGTGCCGCTATTTAAAAAGGAATAATGATCATATTTTATTGAAATAATCTTACAAATGGATTGGGTCTGTGCGTTTTGTTGTGTGTGTGTGTGTTGATATGTGTATGCCACATTACTTCTGGACTCTATTCTCACACACACACCTCGTCCTTGTTGAATTTCTTGCTTTTAATTTTTGTGTTGTTGATTGTTAAGCGCATAGAGCTCCACATTTGGTGGAGGAATGCACTATGTAAATGCTTCACTATTATTATTAGGGGTAATATTATTATGTCTTCTCCAAAATCGGAATGTGTCGGCTGTACGCAGCAGGGAGACCAGTGAAAACTGAAAAACGGACACATACGTTCCTTACCCATTATGGCCATATGGCCTGGGAACGCAGAAGAAGAAGAAGAAGAAGATTATTATGTCTGTACATCAATTCTGACTGTGTGTATTCTAAAATATACAACACATGGCTTTTTTTTATGCTTAAGATCAGCGAGTTTATTTGTATGAAATGTCGTGTTGATTGTGATTGCTGCGTAGCAAATAAAATTTACTGTATATAATATTATTCTAGTTGTGTCATGAGTGTATCATTGTTTTATCTGCGAAAGTAGTTACGTTATCAGAGGTGTGTGAATGCGCGTAAATGGACGCATGTACATGTTTTACAAACACACGCTTCTGCACACACATGCACACACACACACTCACACACACATGCACACACACGCGCATACACACACACACAGTCTAATACAGGCATCAGAATTGTCAGAGGATCTGCAAATTTCAGAGGATTAAGAATTTCTGACAGAGGATTGTCTTCTCTTGTCAGAGGTTTTGCTTTCTTATTCAGCGTTATCTTTTCTGTTAAATAGCATTTCAAAGTGATTTATCACAATATTAATAATAATAATAATAAAGAATATTTATACAGCGCGCGTTCTACAAAATTACAGACATATCAAACATACTCAGACGCGCTCGCATACCCACCCTCACCCTCACGCTGTGACATATTCATAGACATAAAAACATGCATCTACACATAACACACAAACGGGTCCACACACACACACGTACGCGCACGCACGCACGCACGCGCGCGCACGCACACACATACACACACACGCGCTCCACATCCGCACACACATCATTCACGCAGACCCATAGCATTTCAATAAGTGATGCTGAGATTGCGAACATTATTGCTGAGAGAAGAAGAATATTAAGCCTTTTTGGTCATGTTGGGAACTCATTCCAGTGTTGTCCCTCTTCAGTATTGGGGCCTTGATGGCCCTTTTACTGCGGTTTTTTCAGAGATGTTTTGTTCAAGGACTCACCAGCACCCTTTGAATACACAAATTTTCAATTTTTGATCTTTTCAAAAACTTCCTTAAAAATGGCAACAAGTGTAACACGTTCAAACATATAATAGGCATGCACGCACAACACACACACACACATTTACTAGCTTGAGTTGTTAATGACAACTATTGCTCAACAAACTTTCCCTGAAAGAAGGGAAAGAAGAAAACAAAAACATGACGTTGAGCAAGAAAGAAAAAGAATGCAAACAGCTAAGGAATGATAATCACGTTAAACGCTCGCCTTGGCTTAAGGCTGACGGTGTCGGACCAATTGACATAGACTAGAACACCAAAGCTACATCAAAATGTTGTTATGCTATGCATAGTTATGCGGAGATTGTCTTTATCCATGACAAGCTCCTAGCATCTTTAGCCATGACAAGCTTCTAGCATAACATCGTCAGCCTCCCTTCAAAATCCCCCGAAGACGGAGTGTGTGGCTGCTCACGTGGCGGGGTAATCAAAAACGGTCACACACGTAATGTTCTCATCCGTAGCTGATGATGACTTGTACCATAGTGTTCAAGTGCTTCCGCTGTTGGGATGATCCCTGGAGTCTTTTTAGCCAGGGTATGCCAACAACACTTTACACGTCTGAAACTCTACGCTAAAACAAAAATATATAAAAAATTAGGGGTTGATTAATTACGTCTCGACTGTCACATGCGTGGCCACAATCAACACTGATTATTTTGCCACGGAACCGGGGAGGGTGTCTTGCTTAGGATGCATTGTTGTTGGGTTGGGTTTTTTGTGGGTTTTTTTAAACATTTGAATCTCCACAAAACCTAAATCGATGAAAATGAAAGTGCAACGCCAAGCGGCTGCAAAGTCCCCTCGCAGCATCGCCGAGATACTCCGAAATCGGAATGTGTCGGCTGTACACATACATAAAAACGCACCAAAACAGCACGTAACTACATAAAAACGCATCAGAACAGCACGTAACTGAATAGTTTTTTTATATATAGCCTTGGGGGTTCGGACCCGTGATTTGAGCTGCGCGCGATCATGCGCACCCGAGCGAGCGCACAGAAAAATTCATGACAACTGTGTTATAGACCATTCATCAAGAAATGTTGTGAAAAAAAAACTGCATTGAAATACATGCAAAACTATCGCGAGATATTAATAACGATTATGTGTTTTTTTGGGGTTTGAACCCCGTAACTGGCGCGACCTTGACCTTAATATGTAAAACTAAATACATCAGTGGATAGCTTGCATCTTGGCAAACTAGTATGCTGGGGGGGGGGGCCAAATTTGATGATGATACACTGAATAGTTTTTGAGGAAAAACGGACGAATAGCCGGACGGACGGAGGTACACAGGATGGACGCCGGACGGACGGACCAGACAAAAACAATAGCTCCCCGAACCTTCGGCTCGGGGACTAAAAATAAAAAAAACCCACCTCTTGTGCCCACCCATGGGACCCAAAAAAAACAAAACAACCAATCCTGTAATTATGGCAAGGGGAAGAACTCTATAAATACGACTTATCTGTGTCATAAGGGTCTCTGACCGATTGGAACGCTAAATCTCATCATCACCTGTGTCACAAGCAAGTCAAGGCGTAGTTGCCTCCCAGGAGGAGGTTTGCACTGTGGTCGGTACTTTCTCACGTTTCAACTTTGTTGTAAACACTTTCTTAAATTGTGGATCGATATTCCAGCCAGTTAATCTCGGTCAGTCGCAAAGATTAAAGCAAGATTGCGCAGCTTGACTTCAGGAGAAGTCTCAGCTGCGTCAAACCCCGGTGTACGGCTAAATCCATTCCCCCCACCCTTACCAAAATCCCCGTCCCTGCTCTCTCTCTCGAGCGCGCAAACACACACACGCGGAGCGCACACACACACACACTGCCACGCTACCATAATTATGTAGGCCCAACTAGATAATATGATTAGCCTATATCCCACAGCTTGTGGCGTCATCAGACACACACTTCGTCAGCAGCATCAATCATACGATGGCTGCAGGAGCAAAGTCCATAGGATAGACACTGCTTTAATTCTAATCCCTGGATCTTCCTGCAGCGGGCTGGAACTATAAGCACAGGCACAGAAATCAAAATAATTCGTTCGCCTTCGCAGGTGTATAGCAGACCTTTTAAAACACACAGTCTGAGTAGTCTGGATAGCTGAATGAGTAGTTTTCGCTCAAATGTATAGTTTTATTCATTAAACCACAAACAATGTTAACTGAAATGAGTAATCATGCATATTTCAATTTTGAGTAGTATTAGAGGTTGGTCGCGCTCTTTTGCTTGCTCACGGCCGACCCCTCCTTGAAACAAACTTCCTATCTCCACTCCGTTCAGCCGCGACCGGACCCTCTAGCTTTCAAAGCTAACTCAAAACCCACCGTCCCCCGTCATTAAAGCTTCCCTCTTCTGTATCTTCTCCTTTCGCCATTAGGTCTGTTTCTGCTATATTTCCATTTATGTTATCCGTGTGTGGTGTTCGCTTTGTATGGCGTTTTGTTTGAATGCGCTATGAATTCTAAACGTGTGGTGGTGCGCTTTGATTTGATTTATAGCAAGATCAGCGCCGTATAAATAATGTAGTTGTTGTTGTTGTTGTAGAGGTCCAAATGAGTAGGACTACTACTCGAAAAGAGTAGAGTAAACAGGTCATTCAAACCCGCCCACCAGAAAATGGGCAAGCCCTTGTACATTATGAGGCAAGCATGCGTGCGTGGTGTACTACCAAATGCACACACGCGCGGTGTGCGTGCGTGCAAACACACAAGAATATTCAATAAGGCCTATGCTTAGTTGTCAATGCTTTTCTTGGAATGTTAAGGTTTTGAAAAGTTCCTGGTCGATCAATGCACTGCATCAAACCTGTCTGGTTTGAATGTTCCTTGCGTTTTCTTTTCCCCTTTTTTAATTTATTGAAACGGGGTGAGTGTCTTACAGGGAATGTTTTGTTTTAGTTGCTTTTTTATTTTTAGTAATTTAAATCTAGGATCTGATTTTTACAAAACATTTAACACAACTGGAACCGCAATTAATCAGCCGAAAACATTAAAATGTGGCAATTAATTAATTAACCCTTTCACCGCCAAAGTAGCATTATAGCACCACAGCGGTTTAACACTTATGTCACTAAAAGGCATCAAATTTGGGCCTGTTATCCGAAGACCCTTTTTTTCTTAATATTGGGAGGTAAGGATAGGCATAATGCTAGGCTATACATATCACAGAGGAATTCCCAATATTGCAGATTTTGTTTTTAATTTACCCAGTTAAGCTTAATGGTAAATGTTTTTGTTGTGAAAAATGGCTGGCGGCGAAAAGGGTTAATCCGTCACGGTGTAAGTCAGCGTTTCAGTGCACACACACAGAAATTAGATACTTAGCAACCGCATTTCTAGTGGCCTCCACTGCGTATTTCAGCATTTCTTGCGTCTTTGATTTGAAGTTGTAAGTGAAAAGCTTGACGATGTGACTGACTTTGGTCAGCATACGTCAGAGTGCCTCTTTAAGGGATAGGCAAAAAACCAACCCACACACACGCACAAGAGGGTGAGTGGGGTAGTGGTGGTGGGTGGGGTATGGGCTCCCGCGCGCGTGCCCGTGAGTGTTGTGTATGTGTACTGGGGGTTCAAACCGTGATATTTAAACCTGGCCAAATAAGAAAGGACATTCATAGTCGACTTTTAGCTCCAGAACGAATCGACTCTCAGGGCTGTGTGGACTGATGATCTGTATGAACTTTCAGTGCCCACCTGACCTTTTACTTCTACCACTCATCAACGAACACCTGGGTCTCAAAAAGGTAGAGTTGGAAGCGACGTAAGTGATTTTGGCCAACTCGTGTCAACAACACGAAAAAAGTGAGTCTCTGTTTTTCCATGCTTCTTTCGGTTTCCGGTGTTTGGTTGTCCGTCTGTGGTACTATAACGTTGGCTTTTTCTCGGTATCAAAAGGCGTTCATCGATCAAACTGTCCACCACTTAGATGTCTTTCTATGCAAGCTTTTTAACAATAATGATTTGAACAATTACATACTTTAAACACACATGGTAAACAGTTAACATTTAGATTAGTGGGTTAGAGAGTACTCAAATAGGCAAACATGAGTTAGGAAATCTTTAACGGTGAAAGCCTCAATAGTGTAAAGCGTCTGTCTCGGACAATGCTTCTGATTCTCAGCAAAGAACTTTTTGGTGGTTTTTTTTTTATAAGGTTGTATCCTTTACACATAGTTTTATTTGTGCTTTCAACACCCCCCCTCCTGTTTACGACCTCCACTCAAAGTTCATTATTGTTGCAATCTTCTATATTAAACACCCATCATGTTACGACCCTCAATCTCAAAGGTCATTTTTGTGGGCAAATTGCCACTTAAACACCTCCCACCCCCCGAGTGAGCCTTGAAGCTTTGCCTCTTGTTAAATGAAGGTTTGTTTGTTTGATTTTGTGTGTGTGTGTGTGTGTTGAACAAATGAACCTAAAAAGAATCATAGTATAGTCAAATAATATAATAACAAAAAGTATCAATCTAATCAAAATCAAAATCTAATAGATAATTTGGTATCAAAAATTAGCGGCTTGATCTTCATACGAGCTGCCGAATCCGATCAGACAGAGATGAAAGATCACTGTTGGAGTTGCCTTTAAAAATCGTGGGACGGTTGCACAATATTTCAGCTCTTTAAAGTTTTTGTATGCCCCTTTTTTGTTCGTATGATATATATAATATTGTCTGTTATGAACGAACACTGTACTTTAAAATGATAGCTTTATGCCTTCTACAGAAGCTATGCACATATGTTTTGAGTTTTGATGGGGTATGCCTTACTACTACTAGACTACTACTACTACTACTACTACTATAATACGACTACTACTACTTACTACTATAACCTAGGCGGAAAAAAAAAGACGGGGGTAAAAAGCGCATGGGCGGGTAAGAAGCCCACCCCCATTATCTTCATGAAATAAGAAAATTTTCAGTAAAATTTGACAATGAGACGAATGATAGGACATTAAACGCTCGTTTCATGGGCAAAATGAGACTGAAATTTGCGTCATTCATGAGGATATGGG
>CM065699.1:42479867-42508264 GCA_017654935.2 Phymorhynchus buccinoides | reverse complement strand
GTTAGGATTGTTTAGAGCGAGAAGGAGACACAAAAAGAAAAATATATGAGCTGAAATATTGTTAAAGAAGAATAGAGTGCCGAAAAGTTTAAAATAGTTTAAAGGGGGTGGACTTGCTCATCAATCGAATACTCGAACCAATGAACATAGTGCACCAATCTTCAAGCACTTATCTGTGATAATGGAGGTAGGTGATTGCGTCACACGTTCACCGGACTTAAGCATGGGTTTCGGGCTCAGGCAGGAGCAAATGCTGCATTTTTGTGGATGCTATGTAAATTTGCAATCTACTGAAATTGGATGGCTGGGCTACTGCTTGGGAAAATTCCAAGTAGGCAGTCTGATTGCGCAAGGCACCCCACACTTTTCTTGGTTTTTGGCTTTAGTATGATAGTTGTTTAGGTTTGTGTGTGTGTGTGTTTGTTTGCGTCGGGCTAGAGTCGTCCAACTTTAGTGTTGGCTTTTCTCAGGAATAGATCTACATTGTTCAAACTTTGCCCACTAATGTTTAGCGCAGCTTTCAACAATACTGATTTGAATAATTACATACTTAAAATTTTTTGCCTCACTCTAATGGTTCTATAGTATGATAGTTGTTCCGTGGAATGGAATGCTTACATTGTTCAACTTTCACTACACATAGATTTTATGTAAGCTTTCAACAATAAATTAATTGAATACTAAATACTTAACACACTGTAACAGATAACATTTAGATTAGTGGGTTGAGATATTCATAGGCGCATGATAAGAAACTCTCATCACGTGAAAGCCTCGAGTGCTCATGGTAGAGTGGTCTGTCTGGTCTGTCATGCCATGTTTCCGTGTCCGATTCTCGGCCCAGGCACTTTTTTGGTGGGTTTGTTTTGTTAGTTGTGTCCATCGTTTATTTGTACTTTACATTGTATTGGCATCTGTACTTTAGCCCCCCCCCCCCCTCAATCTTTGTTTGTTTTTTGTCCCCATTTTCCTGTTCGAATGAGCCTTGAAAGCTTTGCCTCTGTTTTTATTTTTTGTGTGTTGTTTTTCAGGGTCCTCTGTAACTATAAAGATATTTGGTATTTAGTATATTCTAGTCACAGAGACTTTATCTCTGTGAACTTCGGGCTGCTCTCCCCGAGAGCGCGTCACCGCAAGTGCGCCGCCTACCCTTTTTTTTTTGGAGGTGGTTGGGGCTTCTGTGAGGAAGGTGGTGTGGGCCCCTTGGACAACCTAGCTATCATTGGCCATACAGCAGCGGATTTCCTCACCTGCTCTTACCGACTTTTGAACTGCTGTGATTTTTACGTGCGTAAAGCGCACAGGGTCAGACTAAAGCTTTAGTCCTCCATCCGAAGGACTGGACGTTCATTTCGATTTGCCTGTCGAACTAGAAGAAAGGGCGAGCCGGTCGAACCTGGTTCACCCCATGCTGCATCAGCCGTTACATTTGGCAGCGAACGTCTTAAACCACTCTGCCAACCTTTCTTCCACCATTGTGTTTGGTGGATTGTTCAGCATCAGAATTGTCAGGATCAAGGGATTTAAGACTTTCTTGACAGAGGATTGGCTTCTCTTGTCGAGGTTTTTGCTTTGTAATTGATTGTTATCCTTTGTGTTAAATATCATTTTAAATTTTGAATTTATCACTTTAAGCCTTTTTGGTTGTGTTCAGAACTGATTTCAGTGGTGCCCCTCTTCCGTCTGGGGCCTTGATGATGCCGTTTTCAAGGATTTTGGACCAGATTCTAAAGCGTCGAGTACTACTTAAATTTACGGGCGAAACCGGCTGATTAGAGTTACCGTAGTGGGAGCAGTACACCACCCCATGGGAGGCTATCTAGAAAACTCAGACTGGATTTGAAACGGAGAATTCACTGGCCTATCGACGGGTAAATGTGTAACTGTTTTTAAGGAACACAACCATTGTTTCTCCTATTATATGGAAGAGCCGGATGTTAGTCTTTTCTTCTTTTCAGCTGTCCTTTGATGTGGACTTCAGACCATTCTGATCCTGTGTGTGTTTGTTATCAGCATACTACGTGTATCATGCGCTGGCGGACAGCGTGTGGAAGCTGGTGGGTCATTACCTTGAGGGCTTTAAGCACGCGCTCTCACAAACTAAGGACGCCCACCTGCGACCCCAATTCTATTTGACCCAGTGGGAGCAACAGCTGTTGTTGAGGCGCATGACTTTCGCTGTCAGAGAGGGTCTGTGCTGCTACAGTTTAGAAAGATAACGCACAAAAATTGTCATTGCATTCAGCGTTTGTTGCTTGCTGTTGTTGTTGTTGTTTGTTGTTTGTTGTTTGCTGTTGTTGTTTTGTTGTTGTTGTTGGTGTTGTTGTTTGAGGCCAGGAACTTCGCTATCAGAGCAGGGCGGTGCTGGTACTTTTGTAAAGAGAACGCACAAAAAACGTCTGCATGTCAGCATTTGCTGTTGTTGTTGTTGTTGTTGTGTTGTTGTTGTTGTTGTTGTTGTTGTTTGTTGTTGTTGTTTTGTTGTTGTTGCTGTTTTGTTGTTTAGGCCCAGAAACTTCGCTGTCAAGAAGTCGTGCATGGTACGTTTAGAAAGGATGAACGCACAAAAAACGTCATGTGCATGTCCATCATTTGTTGGCTGCTGTTGTTGTTGTTGTGTTGGTGTTGTTGTTGTTGTTGTTGTTTGAAGGCCAGTAACTTCGCTGTCAGAGAGGTCGGTACTGGACGTTTACAAGAAATGCACAAAAACATCAGTGCATGTTTGTGTTTGTTGCTGTTGTTGTTGTTGTTGTTTTGTTGTTGCTGTTGCTTTTGTTTTGTTGCTTTGTTGTAATGTTGTTTGAAGCCAGGAACTTTGTCAAAGTTTAGAAGGAAGAAAAACGCACAAAAAAAACGTCAGTGCAGGTAGCGTTTGTTGCTGCTTTTGTTGTTGTTGTTGTTGTTGTTGCTGTTGCTGTTGTTGTTGTTGCTGTTGTTGTACATGTTGTTTGAAGCCAGTGAACTTTGTACAGTTTAGAAAGAGAACGCACAACCAACGTCCACTGCATGTCAGCGTTGTTGTTTGTTGTTGTTGTTGCTGTTGTTGTTGTTTTGAGGCCAGGAACTTCGCTGTCAGAGGGTCGTACGGGTACGTTTACAAGGAGAACGCACACAACGTCAGTTGCATGTCTGCGTTTGTTGTTGTTGTTGTTGTTGCGGTTGTTGTTGTTTGAGGCCAGGAACTTCGCTGTCAAGAGGTCGGTACTGGTACAGTTTACAAGGAGAACGCACGAACAAACGTCAGTGCATGTCTGCGTTTGTTGTTGTGTTGTTGTTGCTGTTGTTTTGTTTGAGTCCATGACTTCGCTGTCAGAGAGGTTCCGTTACTGGTACAGTCAGAAAGAGAAAGCACAAAAATTGTCAGTGCATGTCAGCGTTGTTGTTCTGCTGTTGTTGTTGCTGTTGCTGTTGCTGTTGCTGTTGTTTTTTGTTGCTGTTGTGTAATGTTGTTTTGAAGCCAGACTTTGTACAGTTTGAAAGAGAATGCACAAAAAACGTCAGTGCATGTCAGGTTTTGTTGTTGTTGTTGTTGTTGTTTGAGGCCAGGAACTTCGCTTTCAGAGAGGTCGGTACTGGTACAGTTTACAAGGAGAACGCACAAAAAACGTCAGTGCATGTCTGCGTTTGTTGTTGTTGTTGTTGTCTGTTGTTGTTGTGACGGCTAAGGAACTTCGCTGTCAGCGAGGTTTCCCCCCCCCCCCCGGATATGGTACAGTTTACAAGGAGAAACGCATTCAACAAAGTCAGTGATGTTCTGCGTTTGTTTGTTGATGTTGTGTGTTTGAAGGCCAGGGAACTTCGCTTCTTCAGAGAGGTCCGGGTCCTGGTACAGTTTACAAGGAGAACGCACAAAAAACGGTTCTCAGTGAATGTCTGACGTTTGTTGTTGTTGTTGTTGTTGCATGTTGTTGTTGTTTGAGGCCAGGAACTTCGCTGTCAGAGAGGTCGGTACTGGTACCGTTTAGAAAGAGAACGCACAAAAAACGTCAGTGCATGTCAGCATTTGCTGCTGCTGTTGTTGTTGTTGCTATTGTTGTTTGAGGCCAGACGAAACTTCGCTGTCAAAGAAGTCGGTGCTGGTACCGTTTAGAAAGAGAACGCACAAAAAACGTCAGTGCATGTCAGCATTTGTTGCTGCTGGTTTTGTTGTTGTTGTTGTTGTAATGTTGTTGTTTGAGTCCAAAAAAACTTCACTGTCAAAGAAGTCTGTACAGCAGGTATCAGAGTGTGTCAGAGGATCTGCACATTTCAGAAGATGAAGGATTACTGACAGAGGATGGTCTTCTCTCGTCAGAGGTTTTACCTTTTTATTCAGTGTTATCTTTTCGGTTGAATAGCATTTTAACCCTTTCACCGCCAATGTCGCATGGTTAAACACCCATGTCACCAAAAGGCATCAAATTAGAGCCTGTTATCCGAAGACCCTATTTTCTTAATTTTGGGAGGTAAGGATAGGCCTTACTGTAAACATGTCACAGAGGAATTCCCCAATATTGCAGATCATATGTTTTTTCTTTACCTAGCTAAATTTAAGGGTATTTTTGGTTGAGAAATGGCTGGCGGCGAAAGGGCTAAAGTGATTTATCACTGCATAAAAGCCTTTTTGGTGGTTTTAGGAACTCATTTCAGTGTTGTCCCTCTACAGTCTGGGGCCTTGGTGGCCCTTTTACCGCGGTTTTCAGAGGATTGGACTTCAAACTGTTCTGATGCCTGGTACAATTTAGAAAGAGAGCAGAAAAGTGAATGCTTGTCAATGCAGAAACTAGAGTTGAGAACCGGTTCAAAAAATCCGAACCGGTTTTAAACCGGTTTTCCCTCTTCGAACCGGTTTTATTCGAACCGGTTTTTTTTACCCAGTACTCGCATCACTAGTTTCACCTATGCAAAACACATATTTATTTGTCAGAATATTCACACACACACACACACACGCGCACACACGCATACACACACACACACACGCACAACACAATAAAGAACACTTATGACTTAACGACACACACACACATTCAACTCAAACACTCAGTCCCAAAGTCAAAGCCATACACCACCACAAACTAGAAACAGCTACTCTTGGTTTACAAACACCCAATCTGCGCTGAGAATCAGTGTTGTTCTTCAAAAAGAATGCGTTATTCTAAGAAAAACTTACTTTCAGTTTGCAGTTTAAAAAACCGGTTCACAGCAACTCGAACCGGTTTTTCGAACCGCGAAAGTTTAGCAACGGTTTTTCGGTTCAAACCGGTTTTCACCCCCACCTCTAGCAGAAAACTTCACTGTCAACGAAGTCAGTGTTGTTGTTGTTGCTGAAGGCAGAAACTTCACTGTCAAAGAAGTCAAGACATGTCACTGGTTGTTGTTGTTATGTGTGTAATGTGTTGTTGTTGTTGTTGTTTGAAGGCAGAAACTTCACTGTCAACGAAGTCGAGACATGTCAGTGTTTGTTGTCATTTGAAGTGATAAACTTCACTGTTAAAGATTGTCTTGTTATTTCAGATCTATTCAGTTCCAAACTTTTTTTCTGACATTCTTGCTTGTTCATAAATTATAGGCTAACTCATCACTTAATAAGACAACATCTGCAGATAACAAAGTGACTTTCTGACATGATTTGAAATAGTAATTTAGCATATTTGAATTTTTTTTTAAATATTATCAATGACAGTGTCTGTGTTTCAAGCAAGATCGTTCTCTTTTCTTGTTGAATATTTTAATTTAGAGTCATTTTCTTTTTTGAAAAGCTTGAAAAATGAGTCAATTGTGTGTGCAATTGTGTTTGTGTGTGTGTGCGTGCATGTGTGTTTCAAGTTTTGTATACATTTCCTTAGGTAAGAAGCACGTTATACCTTGTAGTTGTACCGTTTATCTTGTCACACTGCGTGCGTGCATGCGCGTGCGTATGTGTGTGTGTGTAACGCGTTTGTGTGTTATGCATAGGTGCATGTTTTTATGTGTATGAGTATGTCACAGCGTGAGGGTGAGGGTGAGGGCGCGTCTGAGTATGTTTGATATGAGTGTAATTTTGTATGTGGAGCTATTAGTTTTTGTAAAGCGCCATGAATAGCACACCTAGAACGCGCGCTATGTAAATATTCTTTATTATTATTACGGTTGTGCTTACAGGCGACTTACCATTGCTCCAAGACCTTTACTCTCAACACTGTTGTGCTTACAGGCGACTTACCATTGCTCCAAGATCTTTACTCTCAACACTGTTGTGTTTACTGGTGACTTACCATTGCTCCAAGACCTTTACCCTCAACACTGTTGTGCTTACAGGCGACTTACCATTGCTCCAAGACCTTTACTCTCAACACTGTTGTGCCTACAAGACCTTTACCTCAACAACTGTTGTGCTTACAGGCGACTTACCATTGCTCCAAGACCTTTACTCTCAACACTGTTGTGTTTACTGGTGACTTACCATTGCTCCAAGACCTTTACTCTCAACACTGTTGTGTTTACTGGTGACTTACCATTGCTCCAAGACCTTTACTCTCAACACTGTTGTGTTTACTGGTGACTTACCATTGCTCCAAGACCTTTACCCTCAACACTGTTGTGCTTACAGGCGACTTACCATTGCTCCAAGACCTTTACTCTCAACACTGTTGTGTTTACTGGTGACTTACCATTGCTCCAAGACCTTTACCCTCAACACTGTTGTGCTTACAGGCGACTTACCATTGCTCTAAGACCTTTACTCTCAACACTGTTGTGTTTACTGGTGACTTACCATTGCTCCAAGACCTTTACTCTCAACACTGTTGTGCTTACAGGCGACTTACCATTGCTCTAAGACCTTTACTCTCAACACTGTTGTGTTTACTGGTGACTTACCATTGCTCCAAGACCTTTACTCTCAACACTGTTGTGCTTACAGGCGACTTACCATTGCTCTAAGACCTTTACTCTCAACACTGTTGTGTTTACTGGTGACTTACCATTGCTCCAAGACCTTTACTCTCAACACTGTTGTGCTTACAGGCGACTTACCATTGCTCCAAGATCTTTACTCTCAACACTGTTGTGCTTACAGGCGACTTACCATTGCTCCAAGACCTTTACTCTCAACACTGTTGTGCTTACAGGCGACTTACCATTGCTCCAAGACCTTTACCCTCAACACTGTTGTGCTTACAGGCGACTTACCATTGCTCCAAGATCTTTACTCTCAACACTGTTGTGCTTACAGGCGACTTACCATTGCTCCAAGACCTTTACTCTCAACACTGTTGTGCTTACAGGCGACTTACCATTGCTCCAAGACCTTTACTCTCAACACTGTTGTGCTTACAGGCGACTTACCATTGCTCCAAGACCTTCACTCTCAACACTGTTGTGTCGCGCCTTCAGAAGTTCTCATCAATCCTCGGGGTAAGAAAACAATCATGCGTCTGGTTTCTCCTAAGAGGATTGTGTTGTTAATAAAAAATAAAAATATATTTTTTTAATAAATCTTTTGTTGTTGCCTGTCAGTCATTTCCGACTGTGGCTGCCAAATATCAGAAAGTGCAGATACTGTTCTGGCGGGCTGGGGCGAGAATTTGTTTATAGTGGAGATGCCTTGCCCAGGGTACATCCCCCACTCTCTCGGCCAAAGGGATTTGAGGACGAGAGTTGGCGTTTGGGAAGGTCCCCCCTCTCCCCAAAGGCCAACCCATCCCTTTGACTGCAGCACCAGAGCCGATGCAATGCCAAACCCCCCCCCTCGTTCGAGAGTCATAGTCTTCCACGAAAGACTAAGCTGTACCGTGAAATATTCCAATACTGTAGAAAATCATATATAGTACAGCTCTCATTCACTATTGGCCCATTCTGCAGGCTAATGTCAACCAGTGATAACAGCCATTGAGAAGAAGGGCAAATAAATCTTTAACCCTTTCACCGCCAATGTCGCAATTATGCACCACAATGTATTGACACCCATGCTCACTAAAAGGCATCAAATGAGGGCCTGTTATCTGAAGTCCCTATTTTTCTTAATTTTGGGAGGTAAGGGATAGGCTCTAATGTTATGCATGTCACAGAGGAATTCATAATATTGCAAATATATTTTTTCTCTACCCAGTTAGGTTTAATGGTATTTGTTTGCTGAAAAATGGCTGGCGGCGAAAGGGTTAATAATGTCCAAACAAAATTATTATCATAATACACACAAAAAATAAGTCTCTGTGACTAGAATGTATACAGTGTAACCTCCCTTATAAGGCCTTCAAATATCAACCAAAATGAGGTCGCTATAATAATAATGCATATTTTTTATCGCGCCTGTCTCTCAGTAAGGGCTCTTAGCGCTTTGCAAAACATATTTACATTAATTAATAAGAAAACATTAAACGATAAATATTAAGCAAGAAAGCAAGCAACCAAAGAGCTCACACAATGTAGCCATACCACACCCACCACCCACAACCCACCACCACACGCTGTCAGGACACACACGTGCACATGCGATTGCACACACAGACAGACCACAAACACACACACACGCTACGCATGCATGCCACACCACCCATCCACCCAGCACGCAATGAACACACACACACACACACACACAGACCTGCCTACTGCTACGATTTGGCTGTAGCAGCTAAGAAAAATAAAGCTTTGCTACGGAGCTAATGCAACCTTAACGTTGCTACGGAAAAAACAAATTGCCGGTGCCGACATTTTCTTTTTGCTTATGCCGTTCCCGGTTTTGTCGGTTTCTAAGAACAAACGCCGTGTCACACGCGATAACCTAGTAACCTCCGTTTTTATTAAAGTGACTGCGCATACGTTCTTATTAATTTCTCTAAAAAAAATAGCGGACTCCAACAACAGTAGCGATTCATGAGATGTTTCAAAAGAAGCTAAAAAAGAACCCAAACCTGAAAACGAAAATCATCTAGCACACCATCTTGTTCTAAGAAAAAAAACATCGGCCTGCCGCACAAATTTTAAAAACAGCTGACACGGAGGAGTGGCCTTGCATCATCAAAAGTCGACTTGGTGCGAACCATGCTCACTCAAGTCACTGCAACCTCGGCCATGCGGACTTCTCTGTGAATCATGGCGGTGGTAGAGACGATTGCCGTCAACACGTCCAATCGGCGAAACACATTAAGCAGTACGTTTCGGTTCAGGAAGAGAACAAATCGATTGCCGCCTTAGTTTGTGGATGCTTCGAGAAAAATTTGCACCATGCTACTGAAAATTGATGGCTGGGCTACTGATTGGGAAAATTCCAAGTAGGCAGGTCTGCCCACACACACCACACACATCACACACACACACCACACAGGGAGGGGTCTTACCATAAGGGAGGTAATTTTAATGCTTACAAAGAAGGGCAATGTCTCCCAGAGAAGTAGGTCACTTATGTGGGAGGGAAGATCTCTTATAAGGGAGGTTCCACTGTGCCAAATACCAGATGACGAATTGTGGACGTGGCTGGCAAGTGCTGTGCTGCAATGTCTTTTGCTCTTTGTACTATGTCACATTTTTGTGACATCCGACAGAAAGTTCCAGAGCCGGTGTGCAGAGAGAGTCAGCAGTACGCTCGGTGTCTGGCCGACCTGTGCGTCATGCTGGCCCCCCTGGCCCCCTGTTTCGCTTCAGAGCTGTGGGCTGGCCTGGCCAGTGTTGCTCCTCACAGTGACCAGCACAAGGTCTACCGCTGGGTAGGTTTTTTTTCTTATTTTTTGGGGGGCAGAGCTTCTGATTGCTTCCGGTGTAGCATTCTCATAATGGGATTTGATTCTCAACATGTCTGCCGCATGTGCGAAATCGATCATGACGCACCATCAATTTTATCTTTTGTGTATTCCGACACTAAAATGACCCTAAACCTATCCCTAACCCTAACCAACTATCCTCTAAACCTAGCCCTAACCCTAAAGCCGTGTACATATTAGATGCGTAAGTTCCGTACGGAAACCCAGAACTAAGTGAAAGAAGGAAGGGTAAACATTTACGGATATAGGGGAAATTACGGACACCGTGCGCAAATCTTTTCCTCTTCTTTCTTTTACTTATTTACGGATTTGCGCACAGGTTTCCGCACGGAATCTCCGCATATATGTGTACAACGGCCTAAGCCTATCCCTAACTCTTCGCACATGCACAGACGGTTTGAGAAGCAAATCCCATTTGAGAACACCACACCGGGTCAGTGACCTATATTGGTCCCTCATTTGGTGCAGACAGGGGTCAACTGACCCATGAAGTCTGCATGTTAAAAATTTTAAGTGTAATACTACAGTGACAAATTATTGGCCCATTATTTTGGCATTTGATCCCGTCATTTTCTGTAAGCAGATGGTGGACTCCAGTAATGACCAATGAAGTTTTTGGAGCACTCCCAGTTATAATAATAATGAGGAAAATTGATATAGCGCCCATCCTACTATGTAGGCTACAGGGCGCTTTACACAGAATAATAGAAATGGAATAAAAACATGAAACAAAAACCCAATAACATGAGCAGAAAATACGCATAACAATCACTATGACAATCACAATATTTTTTTCGTCCAATAAAATGGAAGTGCTTGTGTGTGTGGTGGCACGTTAAAAAGTTAAACAGTATGTAATAAAAGATCACAGTTCCAATATTAAAATATCAGATTCAAGCAAAACTCAAGCACACGCAGACAGCAAGCACCCCCGCTACACTCTTCCCCCCTCCCCCCTCATACACATAGAGACAGACATACAGACAGACAGACAAAAACAGGCAAAGACTGAGGGAGAGTCGGAGAGAGAGAGAGAGAGAGAGAGGGGGTGGGAGAGAGAAAGAGAGAGAGTGAGAGACAGAAATAGCAAAGAGAGAGAGAGAGAGGGGAAGAGAGTAGGCTATCGCATACTCTCGTGTTGAGCGGTTTTATGCAAGGCATGTATGCTATTGTGTACTCTCGTGTAGAGAGAGTTAAGCCTCTTTATTCCTAGCAGGTGCTTCATAATATTTTATCGTTTTTACTTTTTTTATGTTCTTTCTACATGTTTAGCTACATAACGTTTGCTTACTCCCTTTTTCCATGTTTACAACCCACTTCCCCATTTGCAGTTGTGATTTAAGTCTTGCCCCACGGAACTGCACTGAAGTGAGTCAGCAGCAGTGCAATGTCTCCTCTGGTGGTGGCCTCCTGATGGCCTGACATAGACTTGCTCCCTGTGGACTGCTGGTTGTAGGGTGTTCCAACCTGACAAACCACGGTGTGGCTGTGTCTCCTCTGGTGGTTGCCTCCTGACGGCCTGACATACAGAGATGCTCCCTGTGGACTGTTGGTTGTAGGGTCTCCAACCTGACAAACCACGGTGTGGCTGTGTCTCCTCTGGTGGTGGCCTCCTGACGGCCTGACATAGACTTGCTCCCTGTGGACTGTTGGTTGTAGGGTCTCCAACCTGACAGACCACGGTGTGGCTGTGTCTCCTCTGGTGGTGGCCTCCTGAGGCCTGGCCTGACATAGACTTGCTCCCTGTGGACTGTTGGTTGTAGGGTCTCCAACCTGACAGACCACGGTGTGGCTGTGTCTCCTCTGGTGGTGGCCTCCTGACGGCCTGACATAGATGCTCCCTGTGGACTGTTGGTTGTAGGGTCTCCAACCTGACAAACCACGGTGTGGCTGTGTCTCCTCTGGTGGTGGCCTCCTGACGGCCTGACATAGACCTGCTCCCTGTGGACTGTTGGTTGTAGGGTCTCCAACCTAAACCGCGGTGTGGCTGTGTCTCCTCTGGTGGTTGCCTCCTGACAGCCATGACATAGACTTGCTCCCTGTGGACTGCTGGTTGTAGGGTCTCCAATCTGACAAACCACGGTGTGGCTGTGTCTCCTCTGGTGGTGGCCTCCTGACGGCCTGACATAGACTAGCTCCCTGTGGACTGCTGGTTGTAGGGTCTCCAACCTAAACCGCGGTGTGGCTGTGTCTCCTCTGGTGGTGGCCTCCTGACGGCCTGACATAGACTAGCTCCCTGTGGACTGTTGGTTGTAGGGTCTCCAATCTGACAAACCGCGGTGTGGCTGTGTCTTCTCTGGTGGTGGCCTCCTGACGGCCTGACATAGACCTGCTCCCTGTGGACTGCTGGTTGTAGGGTGTTCCAATCTGACAAACCACGGTGTGGCTGTGTCTCCTCTGGTGGTTGCCTCCTGATGCCCTGACATAGACCTGCTCCTTGTGGACTGCTCGTTGTAGGGTGTTCCAATCTGACAAACCACGGTGTGGCTGTGTCTCCTCTGGTGGTGGCCTCCTGATGGCCTGACATAGACTTGCTCCCTGTGGACTGCTGGTTGTAGGGTCTCCAACCTGACAGGACCGCGGTGTGGCTGTGTCTCCTCTGGTGGTGGCCTTCTGACGAACTGCCTGCCTGACATAGACTCGCTCCCTGTGGACTGCTGGTTGTAGGGTCTCCAGCCTGACAAACCACGGTGTGGCTGTGTCTCCTCTGGTGGTGGCCTCCTGATGGCCTGACATAGACTCGCTCCCTGTGGACAGTTGGTTGTAGGGTCTCCAACCTGACAAACCACGGTGTGGCTGTGTCTCCTCTGGTGGTGGGGCCTCCTGATGGCCTGACATAGACTCGCTGCTCCCTGTGGACTGTTGGTTGTAGGGTCTCCAACCTGACAGACCACGGTGTGGCTGTGTCTCCTCTGGTGGTGGCCTCCTGATGGCCTGACATAGACTTGCTCCCTGTGGACTGCTGGTTGTAGGGTCTCCAGCCTGACAAACCACGGTGTGGCTGTGTCTCCTCTGGTGGTGGCCTCCTGATGGCCTGACATAGACTTGCTCCCTGTGGACTGTTGGTTGTAGGGTCTCCAACCTGACAGACCACGGTGTGGCTGTGTCTCCTCTGGTGGTGGCCTCCTGATGGCCTGACATAGACTTGCTCCCTGTGGACTGCTGGTTGTAGGGTCTCCAGCCTGACAAACCACGGTGTGGCTGTGTCTCCTCTGGTGGTGGCCTCCTGACGGCCTGACATAGACTTGCTCCCTGTGAACTGTTGGTTGTAGGGTCTCCAACCTGACAGACCACGGTGTGGCTGTGTCTCCTCTGGTGGTGGCCTCCTGACGGCCTGACATAGACCTGCTCCCTGTGGACTGTTGGTTGTAGGGTCTCCAACCTGACAAACCACGGTGTGGCTGTGTCTCCTCTGGTGGTGGCCTCCTGACGGCCTGACATAGACCTGCTCCCTGTGGACTGTTGGTTGTAGGGTCTCCAACCTAAACCGCGGTGTGGCTGTGTCTCCTCTGGTGGTGGCCTCCTGATGGCCTGACATAGACTCGCTCCCTGTGGACTGTTGGTTGTAGGGTCTCCAACCTAAACCGCGGTGTGGCTGTGTCTCCTCTGGTGGTGGCCTCCTGATGGCCTGACATAGACTTGCTCCCTGTGGACTGCTGGTTGTAGGGTCTCCAATCTGACAAACCACGGTGTGGCTGTGTCTCCTCTGGTGGTGGCCTCCTGATGGCCTGACATAGACTCGCTCCCTGTGGACTGCTGGTTGTAGGGTCTCCAACCTAAACCGCGGTGTGGCTGTGTCTCCTCTGGTGGTGGCCTCCTGACGGCCTGACATAGACTTGCTCTCTGTGGACTGTTGGTTGCAGGGTCTCCAATCTGACAAACCGCTGTGTGGCTGTGTCTTCTCTGGTGGTGGCCTCCTGACGGCCTGACATAGACCTGCTCCCTGTGGACTGCTGGTTGTAGGGTGTTCCAATCTGACAAACCGCGGTGTGGCTGTGTCTTCTCTGGTGGTGGCCTCCTGACGGCCTGACATAGACCTGCTCCCTGTGGACTGTTGGTTGTAGGGTCTCCAACCTGACAGACCACAGTGTGGCTGTGTCTCCTCTGGTGGTGGCCTCCTGATGGCCTGACATAGACTTGCTCCCTGTGGACTGCTTGTTGTAGGGTCTCCAATCTGACAGACCACAGTGTGGCTGTGTCTCCTCTGGTGGTGGCCTCCTGACGGCCTGACATAGACTTGCTCCCTGTGGACTGCTGGTTGTAGGGTCTCCAGCCTGACAAACCACGGTGTGGCTGTGTCTCCTCTGGTGGTGGCCTCCTGAGGGCCTGACATAGACTCGCTCCCTGTGGACTGCTGGTTGTAGGGTCTCCAACCTGACAGACCACGGTGTGGCTGTGTCTCCTCTGGTGGTGGCCTCCTGATGGCCTGACATAGACTCGCTCCCTGTGGACTGCTGGTTGTAGGGTCTCCAGCCTGACAAAAACCACGGTGTGGCTGTGTCTCCTCTGGTGGTGGTGGCCTCCTGACGGCCTGACATAGACTCGCTCCCTGTGGACTGCTGGTTGTAGGGTCTCCAACCTGACAGACCACGGTGTGGCTGGTGACTCAGAATGAGCGGATTGAGAGCAACACCGCTGGAAGCCAGCGCCACACACGCGTAAAATCGTATGTGAATGCGATGCGATTGGGTCACGTGGAGTCATGATTCACGTGAAATACTTCCGTTTAAAAATAACTCTGCTATTTTCACTCGCTGTACTCCAGTAGACCCAATACATGAATTTCACTTGATCATCAGGACTCGCATCGTCAAGCAATCGCATCGCATTCAGATACGAATCGTGTATAGTGTAGCTGACCCTTTAAAGGACGGGACAGCCACCCACCCACCCCCCAAAAAAGAAAGGTAGGTTTGCCCAACACTGACTGTTGAAATGGTCACGTTTTGTTTACAGGACAGAAGTGTGCTGGATCAAGCCTGGCCTGTTATTGACGCCACCTATAAACTGCCTCTTTTTTTCAAGGTAATATAGATATGTTACGCCCAATCCGTGAAATTGCCTATTTAATGAAATGGGCAGTCTCTCTTCTTTCAAGTCCTCCCTCAAAACAACTCTCTTCAAAACATAATCTTTCTCCTCCTCCTCCTGCAAAGGTTATCCATTGAGTCATGTGGGTGTGTGTGTGCGCGCGCGCGCCGTGTGTGTGTGTTTTGTTGGGGTGTGTGTGTGTGACCTCAAGTTTGTGTGAGTGTTTTGTGTGTTGTCTAGCTTTTCATTTTGTTAGTATGGCTTTTATCATGATTGTAAGCGCTTAGGGCTTTTGTTAAGATTAAGCGCCCTAAATATTCATTATTATTATTATTATTATTATTATATCACATTTTTGATTCACACAGGTATTGGATTAAGATTGATTCAATAGTTATCACACTTTTCTACATTGTATTTGCACCCCTATCCTGCCCCCTCAACTCGACCAGATGCTAAGCCTGAGCCACATGTTGAATCAAATGTTTTATCAATTTAAGTCTGAATAAAATCATTTTAACTCATCTACAGATGAGATTTCTCATTCGTTTGAACCAATTCTTGATCTATGTGTGCTAATGAACAAAAACTATTTTTCATTCATATTGCTTTTCTCAATTGCAAGCTATAAAATGGCTATTTCACGAACTGGGCAAACCATGGGACGTTCAATTAATTTTCAACATTAACTCATTCGCATCGCAATGGTTTTTGAATTATTAAAAAAAGCTCACAAATCACTCCAGCCATACACACAAACAAAACATACATGAAGGAAAGGAGAAATGAAAGCAGATTACGGGTTTTTACTTCAGGTTTAGACATAGTGAAGTGGTAGATCAGACTTTTTTTATATAGATAGACTTTATATAGAAAAACTACACCAAATTGATTTCCCCACAACAAAACCACTACAAAAGCAAAGTCAGAGGCAAAAATGTGGTCTAAGGGAGCGAAGCGAGTTTAGAAGTGACCAAGGTATTGTGTGCACACAGATTTACTTCCCTTGAAGCAAATGCATCAAATTGACAGCTATCTATTAATTCCGCACATATATGGCGCGGAACGACTTTGAATGAGTTAAAATAAACCCTTACTCTATTTTACTTTGTTTTGCTGCTTCAAAGTGAAGCTTTCATGTTGTTGCTCCGATGATTGTTATCGTGTTATTCTCACTGATGTTATTTGTGCTGTTCTTTCCGTTGCGTATTTTTTGGTCTGGCAGCCAGTGCCATGTAACTTTTCATATCAGTCAAAGTACTTGCTTGTTGTGCTCTAATTCAAATGTATGCTGCTGCTACTACTGTATTTTGTTAATTTAAAAACCCTTTCACCGCCAGCCATCTTTGAGCCAACAATTTCCATTAAAGTTACTTGGCTACAGAAAAAGATTTTGTCTGCAATATTGTGGGATTTTCTCTGTGACACATTTAGAATAGGGTCAATCCTTACTACCCAAATTTAGGAACACAATATGATTGAATAATAGACCCTTTTAATGACATGGGTGTTAAGCCATTGTGGTGCAAAAATGTGACATTGGCGGTGAAAGGGTTAAAAATAAACTCCTGTTTAACTCGTCTGTTACTATGGGCGAATGCATTCGCCCAGTACATCACACTTCACTCCCACCAAATGCAAAGACATTCACTGCCAAGCACCCTGCCATGTGTGTGTCTACTTTTAGAGCTTATGTCAGTGATTTTTCTGTTAAAGCAATGCATGCACACTATAATAGCTCAGAGTTTGTCCATTGAATGTACACATTCTACAATTCCGCTGTAGAAAGTATGCATTTCCATGTTTCATTTTCATAGAATGTATATGAGCCGGTCGTAGAGTGTGTACATTCTACAATCTCATCATGGAGTGTATGCATTCTGCGCGGGTCAACATTCTATACAACATATTATTTCTGAATGTTTTGTCAGACCTGTTTACCCCCTACACAAGTCTTGAGTAGTCTGAAATGAGTAGTTTTGGTGCAAAATGTGTAGTTTTATTCATTAAACCATCAAATAATGTTCACTAAAAAAATGAGTAGTAATTAAGAATTAAAGAGCTTTATTTTCAGTTTTGAAGAGTAGTAGAGGTTCAAAATGAGTAGAATACTACTCGAAAAGAGTAGAGTAAATGGGTCTGTTTTGTGTTTATTACTATTGTCATTGTTGATTGTCTAAAGTTAACTTTGTAAGCGCTCTGAGCTCTTTGGAGAAAGAGTGCAACAAATATCCATTATTATTATTATTATTATTATATAAAAAAAATAGTTGTCGGTTGAGATACAACGGACAATGAAGAGAACATTAAAAAAATACATGGTGCTAGAAGAGTTAATCCAACCAGCTGCCTTCCTCTCTATCTTTGGCTGTTTTTTCACACAGATCAACCATCAAGACAACGGCAGCGTGAGCGTGACGCCGGACGTGTTGAACTCTCTGACGGGTGAGCGGGCCCACGACCTGGTGCGCTCGCAGCCCAACTACCAGCAGTACCTGCAGGGTAGAGAGTTTGAGTCCGTCCTCTTCTCCTTGCAGCCGGGCTACCAGGCCGTCATCAACATCATTCCCAGGAAGAGAGCCGCCGCTGTGTCTTAAGTGCAGGGGTAGTGGATCAGTTGTTGACGAGAGTGTGATAGGGGGAGGGGGGCAATTCGGGTGGGGGGCGGGGGGCGGAAGGGTGTCGTTCACAGGCTGACAATGATTTGAATGTGAGAGTTGCAATTGGAGGCCACTCCTGTGAGAAAGAGGTGCGAATTTCAGGATCCTTATTCATTGTTCTTAGCTCAATCTCATGGAAATATCTGAGGAACATGAAATCAAAGGCATCTGTGTAGTAGTAGTCTTGAATTCCCTTCTGTGCAAAATTCTTCTTTTTCTTCTTCTGGTGTACGCCTGCTACACAACCAAAGAAACTCTGCTGACAAACAGAGCCATCTTCTCCAGCTCTTCCTTGGACCCATAGAGCCTGGTAGACAGCGGTGTGCTGATGGGCCACACTTCATCTCTTGCCTCCTTGTGAAGGGGACATCTCTGCAGGACATGTTCTGTTGTCTGGTCTTCCAGACCACAGGGACAGACTGGTGATGGTGCCAGCTTCATCTCTTGCCTCCTTTGTGAAGGAGACATCTCTGCAGGACATGTTGTGTTGTCTGGTCTTCCAGACCACAGGGACAGACTGCTGATGGTGCCAGCTTCGTCTTCCGATGCATGTGGTTGTTGAGTCTGTTGTGGCCGGTGCGCAGTCGCACCAGAACTACTTGCTGCTCCCGAGACAATAGATGGTAGTCATCCCTCTGCACCGGTGGCCTCGTTAAAGCCTTAATTATTGTCTTCTTTTGCTCGGAAGCTGGCACAGTTGTTGATTTGCTCTCCTCTGGATTCCTCTTCCGCAAGGATGTCCGCCTGTTCATTTCTTCCCCCCCCCCCCGGCGGGTTTCCACCTATCATGGTGGGGGGGGACTTACGGAGAGGAGCCCAGCAGCCTCCTAAAGTCCAACCGCACGTCCTCGTCGTAGGAGGCGGGCAACGGCTTTGGCTGGCTTACATGGATAGGGCCCTGCTGTGGGGATACCGGGGGGTCTTTCAGCAGAAATAGTTCCCCCATCTTCTGGAAGTTCTATGCTAGTAACTACCCCTACTCTATTACTCTCTTTGACTCTGCCTTTTCTCTTCTTTTTTCTTTCTGGCGTCTACTTCTTTCTGCCTTATTGGTCCATTCTCCTGCATTTTTTCTATAAAACCTTTCCACGTTTTTCCTTTTTACAATTTATGACATGCCAGGTGGTTTTTTTATTGTACACTGGCTTCCAGACGTGATATCTTACGCACTTGAGTGGGCACCTGTTGTCCATTCTGCAGTGCATATTTGCCTACATGTATAGCCTTTTTTATGTATTCTTAGCTTACTAGTATATATTTGTTATCCTTTTTTACTGTTTTTTTTAACCTGAACTCGATAAATAGAGCGGAATGGCTCCACGTTTCCAGCACTGTGTGGAATTATGTGCTATAGGGTGCAATGAGGGAAGTGTCATGTTATGAATTGTACTATATTTTTTTATGTTTTCATGTTTTGTGCGTTGTTAAGATTCATGGATTTGTGTTTTGCTATACGTGGTCGAACTTTGCGCGGTGACAGTCCTGAGATAACCATAGCTGTTGACGGGACTATAACAGACTAACTAACTAACTGTTCATTTCCTGGGATTCCACAAGATCACTTATTGTGCGACTCTCACTTTACTGTAAGGTCAGTGTCAACCAATGACAAAAGCCGTTAGAGTGATGGGCTGCAAGGAAACTGTACAGCTATCATATATGCATAAGAGCTTGATGGTAATGTGTGCAGTGTGAAACGTCAAAACTGTCTTCTTTCGTTGTTGTTGTTGCCCCCCCGTGGGGATACCCGGGGGGGCTTTTGTATAGATAGTTCCCCCTCCTTCTGGAAGTTCTCTGTGCTTGTAACTTCCTCTAATCTGTCACTCTCTTTGACTCTGCCTTTTCCCTTTGCTTACTGTCATCTAACTATCTTTCTGCCTTTACCAGGTCCATTCTCCTGCCTAAACATTTCCTCCAGCCGAAGTCGGACTTGCTGGGCCTAACTATTTCTTAGTTAGGCGCATAACGGCAGCATGACGCATCTGCGCTCATAATTGACAGGAAACTGTTCATACATGTACTGCATAGTGTTGTTGTTTTCGTACTCCAGGGATCATCCCAACAGCAGAAGCACTTGAACGCTATGGTACAAGTGCATCAGCTACGGATGAGAACATGATGTTTGTGCGACCGTGTGGTTTTTTTATTACCCTGCCACGTGGGCCGCCACACTCCGACTTCCGGGGGATAGTCTCTTTTGTTTTCAACATATTCTAGCACTTTGATGTACATGCATGTGTGGGTTTGTTTTTGTTGTTTTGGTTGTTTATTTGTGTGAATGCATCCATGCCGGTCTCGTCTGTGTCTGTATGTGGGTACCTATTTGTGTGTGTGTGTGTGCTTGTGTGTGTGTGTGTGTGCTTGTGTGTGTGTGTGTGCGTGCTTGTGTGTGTGTGTGTGCGCATGTTCGTGTTTAAATGTGAATGCATGCATGTCACCATGTGTGTGTGTGAGCATGTGTGAGAGAGAATGCATACATGCCAGTCTGTGTGTGTGTGTGTGTGAGAGAGAGAGAGAGAGAGAGAGAGGCACTAAATGGATTGTTCAATTGTAGTATCTTCAGCATGCATGTATTTTAGCACACACACAACACATACTCTCTCTCTCTCTCTCTCTCTCTCTCTCTCTCTCTCAATATATATATCTATGAAAATTATGGTAAAGACTCCTCACAAAGCACTGGCACTGGCTAATTGCAAGACGTTGCTGCCACCCTGCACAGTTTACGCTACATTGATCTTTGCCCGCGTTCTAGAGAAACAAAGGCAGAGTGTCGTCTACAAGTTTCAGGCATAGGGTGAAGTTCCGTGCTCGTCATTTCGATCAATGCGTGTACATTTTGCTGAGTCATTGGCATTCATTTTAATTTTGTTTTATGCATATTGTCCTATTTTACTTTATGCAAACTGTTGGTTTAAGCTCTGTGTGTGTGTGTGTGTGTGTGTGTGTGTGTGTGTGTGTGTGTGTGAGAGAGAGAGAGAGAGAGAGAGTAGTGTGTGTGTGTGTCTTTCATTGAATGTCTATCCACTTCTCGTGATATTAGACACACAGAGAGAGAGTGTGTGTGTGTGTTATGTCTTATTATTTCTACGTTTATTTGTGTTTTATGTGCATGACAGACAAAGAATTTCTTTATGTTTTAAAGACAATAAATGTTGATTGATTGATTGATTCAGACATTTAGGGGCTTGGGGTTGCAAAGAAATCGGTGACATTCTTCAAAATGTTTGGGTTTTTTGGTAGTCCCTGTTCTATAAGAACGGGACCACATTACGATGGGGACGAGGGCTGTGTGTTTCTCTGCTGTCTGTATGTATGTGTGCATGTGCGTCTGTGTGTGACCAAAATGTGTTCCAGTCCATAGCACCTAAACCACTAGACCGGTCATAATGAAACTTGGTACAATGATTCCTTAGAGCTTGTAGAGATGCTGCCCATCATGTCAGATTCACAGAACGACAAGCCATATCAACGTAATCCCAGTGAGTACATTTTGAATATTAAAAAACCACTGATTATTTTAAAGATAATAGGTGGAGTGTGTGTAAGTATTCTTTGTTACAAAATATCTTATTTCTAAACAATGTTATACCAATATAGGAAATTATTAAACACAAAAATACACAATGACCATAGAGTCCAAAATTAACTCCCCTGAATTTCATCAGGTCTTATTTGATGAAATTCAAGGGAGATCATTCTAAATTTACCAAAATTATAAATGTACATCAAGTGGCATTTTCCAACTTTTATTTTTGTGTGTGGTTCTGATGGGGAGTATGATGTGTGTGGGTGTTGCTGGTAACTGGGACTACGTTTACATGGCGTTGCCATCTTATCCTGTTGTTGTTTTGATTTTGCTAGTTTGTCTGTGAACGAGCCTGTATTTAATTAACCCTTCTAGCACCATCAGACCTGTTTTCCCTACGGATTTGTCCGTAATTATTACGTTTTGAGACCTCCGATTACGCTATTACGGTCAGCAACAAAACATCCGCATTTCCGCTGAACGAGTGCGGAAAAAAAAGAAGAAGAAGAAATCAAAAGAAGGCATGGCGTTTGAGCCGTACTCGCTACTGTGTCGTCTGCTATCAAAGGTATCACTTTGAGTGATGTCCCTTGAATGAATACTTCCGGTTTATTTCTCCATGCCGCCATTTTTCTAGGTATGAAGTGCAAAGTTTTGGCAGTTGTCGAAGTTGGGTTTGGATGGGAAGTTGCAGCATGCATGTACACACACACACACACACACACACACACACACACGCTCAACAAAAGGTTTGACGGCAGCGAAAAAATTCTGGTGAAAGGATTTCTCGGACAGCAAAATTACGGACAGATGCCTGAAATTACTGTTTTCAGAGCTTGGGATTACTGACAGTGAAAATTTGGGGTAAACAGGTCTGCACCATGTATTTTGGGAGGGCGTTCTTGGTTGTCCGTTGCATCTCAACCAACAAGAGAGGGGAGTTACTTTTTTTTTCCGGTGTGCATGCGTTGCTTTAACGGGAAAACCCCCACTGACATAGCAAGCTCTGAAAATAGACAAACACATGGCAGGGTGCTTGGCAGTGAATGTCTTTGCATTTGGTGGGAGTGAAGTGTGATGTACTGGGTGAATACATTCGCCCACAGTGCTAGAAGAGTTAAACAGGAATATGTTGGGTTTTTTTTTGCTTAGTTTGTCTGTGTATGTGCCGCTATTTAAAAAGGAATAATGATCATATTTTATTGAAATAATCTTACAAATGGATTGGGTCTGTGCGTTTTGTTGTGTGTGTGTGTGTTGATATGTGTATGCCACATTACTTCTGGACTCTATTCTCACACACACCCTCGTCCTTGTTGAATTTCTTGCTTTTAATTTTTGTGTTGTTGATTGTTAAGCGCATAGAGCTCCACATTTGGTGGAGGAATGCACTATGTAAATGCTTCACTATTATTATTAGGGGTAATATTATTATGTCTTCTCCAAAATCGGAATGTGTCGGCTGTACGCAGCAGGGAGACCAGTGAAAACTGAAAAACGGACACATACGTTCCTTACCCATTATGGCCATATGGCCTGGGAACGCAGAAGAAGAAGAAGAAAGAAGATTATTATGTCTGTACATCAATTCTGACTGTGTGTATTCTAAAATATACAACACATGGCTTTTTTTTATGCTTAAGATCAGCGAGTTTATTTGTATGAAATGTCGTGTTGATTGTGATTGCTGCGTAGCAAATAAAATTTACTGTATATAATATTATTCTAGTTGTGTCATGAGTGTATCATTGTTTTATCTGCGAAAGTAGTTACGTTATCAGAGGTGTGTGAATGCGCGTAAATGGACGCATGTACATGTTTTACAAACACACGCTTCTGCACACACACATGCACACACACACACTCACACACACATGCACACACACGCGCATATACACACACACACAGTCTAATACAGGCATCAGAATTGTCAGAGGATCTGCAAATTTCAGAGGATTAAGAATTTCTGACAGAGGATTGTCTTCTCTTGTCAGAGGTTTTGCTTTCTTATTCAGCGTTGTCATTTCTATTAAATAGCATTTCAAAGTGATTTATCACAATATTAATAATAATAATAATAAAGAATATTTATACAGCGCGCGTTCTACAAAATTACAGACATATCAAACATACTCAGACGCGCTCGCATACCCACCCTCACCCTCACGCTGTGACATATTCATAGACAGAAAAACATGCATCTACACATAACACACAAACGGGTCCACACACACACACGTACGCGCACGCACGCACGCACGCGCGCGCACGCACACACATACACACACACGCGCTCCACATCCGCACACACATCATTCACGCAGACCCATAGCATTTCAATAAGTGATGCTGAGATTGCGAACATTATTGCTGAGAGAAGAAGAATATTAAGCCTTTTTGGTCATGTTGGGAACTCATTCCAGTGTTGTCCCTCTTCAGTCTGGGGCCTTGATGTCCCTTTTACTGCGGTTTTCAGAGGATGTTTTGTTCAAGGACTCACCAGCACCCTTTGAATACACAAATTTTCAATTTTTGATCTTTTTCAAAAACTTCCTTAAAAATGGCAACAAGTGTAACACGTTCAAACATATAATAGGCATGCACGCACAACACACACACACACATTTACTAGCTTGAGTTGTTAATGACAACTATTGCTCAACAAACTTTCCCTGAAAGAAGGGAAAGAAGAAAACAAAAAAGTGACGTTGAGCAAGAAAGAAAAAGAATGCAAACAGCTAAGGAATGATAATCACGTTAAACGCTCGCCTTGGCTTAAGGCTGACGGTGTCGGACCAATTGACATAGACTAGAACACCAAGGCTACATCCAAATGTTGTTATGCTATGCATAGTTATGCGGAGATTGTCTTTATCCATGACAAGCTCCTAGCATCTTTAGCCATGACAAGCTTCTAGCATAACATCGTCAGCCTCCCTTCAAAATCCCCCGAAGACGGAGTGTGTGGCTGCTCACGTGGCGGGGTAATCAAAAACGGTCACACACGTAATGTTCTCATCCGTAACTGATGTGCTTGTACCATTAGTGTTCAAGTGCTTTCGCTGTGGGGATGATCCCTGGAGTCTTTTAGCCAGGGTATGCCCAACAACACGTTAAACTCTACGCTAAAACAAAAATATATAAAAAATTAGGGGTTGATTAATTACGTCTCGACTGTCACATGCGTGGCCACAATCAACACTTTGATTATTTTGCCACGGAACCGGGGAGGGTGTCTTATTTACGATGCATTGTTGTTGGGTTGGGTTTTTTGTGGGTTTTTTTAAACATTTGAATCTCCACAAAACCTAAATCGATGAAAATGAAAGTGCAACGCCAAGCGGCTGCAAAGTCCCCTCGCAGCATCGCCGAGATACTCCGAAATCGGAATGTGTCGGCTGTACACATACATAAAAACGCATCAAAACAGCACGTAGCTACATAAAAACGCATCAGAACAGCACGTAACTGAATAGTTTTTTTTATATATAGCCTTGGGGTTCGGACCCGTGGTTTGAGCGCGCGCGATCATGCGCACACGAGCGCACAGAAAAATTCATGACAACTGTGTTATAGACCATTCATCAAGAAATGTTGTGGAAAAAACTGCATTGAAATACATGCAAAACTTCGCGAGATATTAGCGATTATGTGTTTCGGGGTTTGAACCCCGTAACTGGCGCGACCTTGACCTTAATGTAAAACTAAAACTAAATACATCAGTGGATAGCTTGCATCTTGGCAAACTAGTATACCAAATTTGATGATGATACACTGAATAGTTTTTGAGAAAAACGGACGAATAGCCGGACGGACGGAGGTACCGGGGCGCCGGACGGACGGACCAGACAAAAACAATAGCTCCCCGAACCTTCGGCTCGGGGACTAAAATTTAAAAAAAACCCACCTTTGTGCCCATGGGACCCAACCAATCCTGTAATTATGGCAAGGGGAAGAACTCTATAAATACGACTTATCTGTGTCATAAGGGTCTCTGACCGATTGGACGCTAATCTCATCATCACCTGTGTCACAAGCAAGTCAAGGCGTAGTTGCCTCCCAGGAGGAGGTTTGCACTGTGGTCGGTACTTTCTCACGTTTCAACTTTGTTGTAAACACTTTCTTAAATTGTGGATCGATATTCCAGCCAGTTAATCTCGGTCAGTCGCAAAGATTAAAGCAAGATTGCGCAGCTTGACTTCAGGAGAAGTCTCAGCTGCGTCAAACCCCGGTGTACGGCTAAATCCATTCCCCCCACCCTTACCAAAATCCCCGTCCCTGCTCTCTCTCTCGAGCGCGCACACACACACACGCGAGCGCACACACACACACACTGCCACGCTACCATAATTATGTAGGCCCAACTAGATAATATGATTAGCCTATATCCCACAGCTTGTGGCGTCATCAGACACACACTTCGTCAGCAGCATCAATCATACGATGGCTGCAGGAGCAAAGTCCATAGGATAGACACTGCTTTAATTCTAATCCCTGGATCTTCCTGCAGCGGGCTGGAACTATAAGCACAGGCCCATGAAATCAAAATAATTCGTCGCCTCGCAGGTCGTATAGCAGACCTTTTTAAAACACAAAGTCTTGAGTAGTCTGGATAGCTGAAATGAGTAGTTTTGGCTCAAAATGTATAGTTTTATTCATTAAACCATCAAACAATGTTAACTGAAAATGAGTAATCATGGCATTATTTTCAATTTTGAGTAGTAGTAGAGGTTGGTCGGCGCTCTTTTGCTGTCTCACGGGACCGACCTCCTGGAACAAACTTCCTATCTCCCTCCGTCAGCCGCGACCGACCCTCTCTGCTTTCAAAGCTAACCTCAAAACCCACCTGTTCCCCCGTCATTAAAGCTCCTCTCTCTTTATCTTCTCTCTCTTGCCATTAGGTCTGTTTCTGCTATATTCCATTTATGTTATCCGTGTGTGGTGTTCGCTTTGTATTGCGTTTTTGTTTGAATGCGCTATGAATGCTAACGTGTGTGTGCGCTTTGATTTGATTTATATCAAGATTCAGCGCCGTATAAATAATGTATGTTGTTGTTGTTGTTGTAGAGGTCCAAATTGAGTAGACTACTACTCGAAAAGAGTAGAGTAAACAGGTCATTCAACCCGCCCACCTAGAAAAGGGCAAGCCTTGTACATTATGAGCAATGCATGCGTGCGTGCGTGTACTACACATGCACACACGCGCGCGTGTGCGTGCGTGCACACACACAGAATATTCAATAAGGCCTATGCTTATTTGTCAATGCTTTTCTTGAATTCGTAAGTTTTTGAAAAGTTCCTGGTCGATCAATGCCTGCAATAAAAACCTGTCTGGTTTGAATGTTACTTGCGTTTTTCTTTTCCCTTTTTTTTAAATTTATTGAAATGGGGTGCCTGTCTTTACAGGGAATTGTTTTGTTTTAGTGCTTTTTTATTTTTAGTAATTTAATCTAGGTATCTGATTTTTTAAAAAACATTTAACACAACTGGAACCGCAATTAATCAGCCGAAAACATTAAAATGTTCAATTAATTAATTAACCCTTTCACCGCCAATGTTGCATTTATACACCACAGCGGTTTAACACTCATGTCACTAAAACCGGGCATGAAATCAGAGCCTGTTGTCCAAATACCCTATTTTCTTAATATTGGGAGGTAAGGATAGGCATAATGCTAGGCTATACATATCACAGAGGAATTCCCAATATTGCAGATTTTGTTTTTAATTTACCCAGTTAAGCTTAATGGTAAATGTTTTTGCTGAAAAATGGCTGGCGGCGAAAGGGTTAATCCGTCACGGTGTAAGCTCAGCGTCAGTGCACACACACAGAAATTAAGATACCTTTAGCAACCGCATTCAGCGGCCTCACTTCAGTATTTCAGCATTTCTTGCGTCATTTTGATTGAAGTTGGTAAGTGATAAAGCTTGAAGATGTGACTGACTTTGGTCAGCATACGTCAGAGTGCCTCTTTAAGGGATAGGCAAAAAACCAACCCACACACACGCACAAGAGGGTGAGTGGGGTAGTGGTGGTGGGTGGGTATGGGGCTCCCGCGCGCGTGCACGTGAGTGTGTGTGTATGTGTACTGGGGGTTCAAACCGTGATATTTAAACCCTGGCCAAATAAAAGAGCATCATAGTCGACTTTATAGCTCCAGAACGAATCGATCTCAGGCTGTTGTGACTGATGATCTGTATGAACTTTTCAGTTCCCACCTGACCTTTTACTTCTACCACTCATCAACGAACACCTGGGTCTTCAAAAGGTAGAGTTGGAAGCGACGTAAGTGATTTTTGGCTCACTCGTGTCAACAACACGAAAGTGAGTATGTTTTCATGCTTCTTCGGTTTTCCGGGTGTCTGTGTGTCCGTCTGTGGTAACTTTAACGTTGGCTTTTTCTCGGTATCTAAAAGGCGTTCATCGATCAAACTGTCCACACATATAGATGTCTATGCAAGCTTTTAAACAATAATGATTTGAATAATTACATACTTAAAGCAACACTGTAAACAGATAACATTTTAGATTAGTGGGTTAGAGAGTACTCAATAGGCAGCATGAGTTAGGAAAGTCTTTAACGGTGAAAGCCTCGATAGTGTAGAGCGTCTGTCTCTCGTGCCAATGCTTCTGATTCTCAGCAAAGGAACTTTTTGGTGGTTTTTTTTTTAATAAGTTGTATCCATTAACGATAGTTTCATTTGTACTTTAAACACCCCCCTCATGTTTACGACCCTCCATCTCAAAGTCATTATCTGTTGGCAATCTTCTATTTTAAACACCCCCCTCATGTTTACGACCCTCAATCTCAAAGTCATTTTTTGTTGGCAATATTGCACTTAAACACCCCCCCCCCCCCGACCCTCAGCCTTGAAGGCATTATTTGTTGCCTCTTGTACTTAAATGAAGGCTTTGCCTCTTGTTAACTGAAGGTTTGTTTGTTTGATTTTGTGTGTGTGTGTGTGTGTTTGAACAAATGAACTAAAAGAATCATAGGTATAGTCAAATAATTTAATGAACTAAAAATTATCAATTTAATCAAAATCAAAATCTAATAGATAATTTGGTATCAAAAATTAGCCGGCTTGATCTCATACCGAGCTGCCGAACTCGATCAGACAGAGATGAAAGATCACTGTTGGATGTTGCCTTTAAAAATAGTGACGGTTGCACAATATTTCAGCCTCATTTAAAGTTTTGTATGCCCCTTTTTGTCGTATGACTATTATATCATATTGTCTGTTTATGAACGAACACTGTACTTTAAAATGATAGCTTTATGCCTTCTACAGAAGTTATGCACATATGTTTTGAGTTTTGATGGGGTATGCCTTACTACTACTACTACTACTACTACTACTACTACTACTACTACTACTACTACTACTACTACTACTACTACTACTAGGGGAAGACGGGGTAAAAAGCGCATGGGCGGGTAAGAAGCCCACCCCAAT
>CM065699.1:42467367-42474867 GCA_017654935.2 Phymorhynchus buccinoides | reverse complement strand
TGGTTCAGCGAAGAGAAGTCGACTTCTGACAGTTGAGACTCTGCGTAGGCGACCTCGCCGTCGTCCATTGGAATTTAAGGTAAGAAATTTTGTGTTCAGAGGTCTAAGCTTCAAGTCGAAAGATGAGATTGCCTTTTTCCCTCATCCCAATTGAAATTAAACCGGTCGAACCAAACCGGCAAAAAGAAAACAAAAATCTCCACTCGTGGGTGACTCAAACTGGGCCGCATGATCGGCACATGGGTTTGTTTTGCATCAGCATAAAAATCATTGTTTATTGGCTGGGAATTGGGAATCATAAGTCTTATTCATTGTATTATATGTTCGTGAAATAAATGTTGATTATAGTGTTGGAACAACAGCCACATGGGTGACATGATTCATTCATCCTCCCATTCCCGTAGGCTCTGTGGGCTCTGTTAGCCTAGGCTACCCAAGTCCAAGCTCAGCTGATTCACGCATTCAGTGATTGGACATTGGGAAACGCATGATCTCGCCACACCCGCGAAGTAGCTCGTATGCATAAAAAACTGAATAGAGAAAGAGAGACGACGAACACATTTGTGTGTGTATGTGAACCAAAATATTGTTGTGACAATGATATCCGTGCAGGGAAATGTTTATATTGAACTAGGCCAACAATCATAGGCACTTGCTTTTTGTGTTTACTAATAAATTAATAATTTTCTATGCATTTATTATTATTTCTTTGTGTGTCAAATTGTGCGTTAAACAGAACCAGCTACATCTCCACTCTCACCTTGTTCTAAAGCCAAGCGGACTCAGCGATAGGGTATAGGTCACATTAGGTGACACTGCAGAGGCCATGCTTTGCAAAGGCTGCAGAGTAAAGTAAGAGCTCTTGCTTTGAGTGAGAGCTTGGTCGTTTTTGACAAAACACAAAAGGTGTACAATGATTCCAGTGCATCTTTTTCTGTTTCACAAGGATTTCATTGTTTTTAAATTTTACATGAAAATGAAATTCCATTTTCTTACTTTGTCAACAAAATCTTTGTGTATTTACTGTATTTTTCAGACACTTGAAACATTTTTTGTGTGTAAATTGTGCTTTCAAATAAAAACTATAAAGTTTGTCTTAGAATGGCAGGAGAGCTATATATTTATTGTACTCCCAATTTTGTGTGTGTGTGTGTGCATCGACGAAATAGGGTTTAACGCCCTCTTCGGCCTTTCGGCCATGAGGGGGCGAAGTGTGTGTGCATGGGTGCAACTTTTTCTTATACAAATTACAAGGATTTCCTGTTTTTGAATTTTACCAGAAAAGGAATTTCCTTTTTTTTTTAAATTTGTCAAACAAGATCTTTGTGTGTCTACTGTATTTTTCAAACACTTTAAAGTAAGCGTTTGTATAAATTGTGGAAAAAGCAAATGAAAATACCTTCATAAATCAATTTTTTTCTTCAGCTGCAGGGGGACATTACCCCTGGACCCCGGCCTTTCACTAGTTTCATTATTTTTTCATTTTGTGTATGTGTGTGTGACCGAAATGCGTGTGACCCCATGCGTGTGTGTGTGTGTGTGACCGAAATGTGCCGAAACCACTGAACCGATTGTAATGAAACTTGGTACAATAGTTCCTTAGACCTTGCAGTTGCAACAGCGGTGTCAGATTCACAGAATGGCAAGCCATACCAATGTATTTCTAGTGAGAACATCTTTAATATTACAAAGAGTGAAAGACACTGATTATTTCAAGATTAACAGATGAATTTAAACCAAAGTAGGTACAGTAAAAAGTCAAAATTGAAGGGAATGAAATTTTAATTTTGAGATCTATGCTATAGTATAGTATAGCCAATATTTTGAGTTAAAAAGACTATAGAGATTATACTGGGACCCAAAAATTATTGTGAGTTATCCAGTTTTTTTGAGTTATCCGTTTTTGAGTTAGGCCACACCAAAAAATAGGTCTGTTTCCTGTTTTCATCAGTTTGAAAAATAGGGTAGGTAGGTCGGCTTCTTTTTTTTTTTTTTTTTTTTTAAAAAATGTACGTCAAAATGATGCACTGGGTGGTACATTTTTGCATCAAAATCTGTAACGTATAACCTGTACGTCATTGACGGCCGTGACGCACATATTTGCGTAATCAGGAACACTGCTTTGGTTTTATTGATTTAAATTATTTTTTTTCGTCACTGGTCACAAAAAAAAGTTTAGGGTCGGCGACCAAAAAGTTTAGGGTCGGTCGGGAAACCGGAAACAAACCTTTTTTTTTTGGGGGGGGGGGGGGGGGCTTATCAGTTCTCCACTGTATAGAGAAATGAAAAGGTGTCACATAACAACTTTTTTGTAAAATATTTCATTTCTCAGTACAGTGGAACCTTAAAAAATCATCCCAAATGAGGTCTTATAAGGGAGGGGTCTTAATAGGGAGGTATTTTTAATACTTACAAAGAAGGTCAATGTCCAGAGAAGTAGGTCTTATATGGGAGGGAGTCTTATAATGGGAGGTCTTATAAGGGGGGTTCCCCTTTATAAGGATGTGTGTTCCAATACGTACATTAAAAGGGCATCTGTATTAAGAAAAATCGGGACTTTACTTATATGGGAGGGCATTGCCTCTTATAATGTTCCCACCATATTTTATTTACAAAGTCCCATATGTGTCTGATTTATAAGACCAAGAGTGTGTTCCATTTTCTCTCTGTATTACCGTACCAATACAAGACATTTTTAACCCAAAAAACACCACCCCACATCAATGATCAAATAAACAAAAAAACAAGATGGCAGAGCCATGTAAACGGTACTCCCAGTTCACGGTTAAGATAACTGAAAATTACCTCCCTTGTCAAGGGAGTCAATTTTTGTTTATCAGAACATATTTTTGTGTTAAAAGATGTTTTGTGTCGGTATGGTAACACTGAGAAATTAAATATTTTACCCCCCAAAAAGTTGTTAGGTCACAAGGTGATACCTTTCCTGTCCACTTTTGTTCAAATCCAGTGTCTTTGTAATACATGTACTAATATTCAACATTTTGTGACTGGGAGTACTTGTTGATATGTCTTGCCATCCTGTAAATCGGATACCGCGTGGCACAACTGCAAGGTCTCTAAGGAAGAACCATTGTACCAAGTTTAATCACAATCGGTTTGGTGGTTTGACGCCATGAACCGGAACACATTTTGCCATTTTCGGCTACACAGTGACACACACACACACACAGTGACACACACACACACACAGACGGACCAGGCATGGTAGACCTCCGCGAATCGCGGAAAATCCGCGAAACAGTTTGAAACAAAATTATTAAAAAATGCATTGAAATGGCATGGAAAAAGTGAAAATTTCACTCATTTATTGACTTTTATTGAATTTTCTTCGGCCCCCTGGACCCCCGGCCATTTTCTTTGAAAACCACTTTGCCCCCACTACCATGCCTGCGGACGGACAGACAAGAGAAAAGCACCTCGTTCCCATATGTACAATTCCAAAAACACACGTGTACAATAAGTTTTAATAACCCTAGAATAAAAAATTACCTCCCTTGACAAGGGAGATAACTTGTGTAGAATATCTTTACCTTGAACTGGGAGTACAGTTTATATGGCTCGGCCATCCTGTCATTCAATGGAACCAACATGATCTAAGTATCCAAGGGAAAATAGTAGTGATAAAATAATTTATGTTAAGCCAGTTCGTGTATGTGATGCAGGCTATTGGCCTTCCTGTGGCTATTTTGAGAAAACTCAATACTTTATTATACAAATTCCTGCACGTGGGGAAAAAAATTCAATAACAAGAAAGCTTTTGAAAAAGTGAAACGAAAGGTAATGGAAAGCAGTGTGGAAGAAGGTGGATTAAACATGATTAACATGATTGATTTTCAAAAGCACCTAAACCTGCAGTGGATAGGTAAACTATACAGCTAACTTGTATAGAATATATGTACCTTGAATTGGGAGTACAGTTTATATGGCTCCGCCATTCTGTAATTAAATTTTTGCTTCAGCTTTAGGGGCCGTTGTGCCCCCTGCCCCCCCCCCCCCCTCCCAACGAGGCCCTACCCATGTACTTCAGCCTTGGCGGCCCCTAGATCACAGCCTTTTTGGATTGTTGCACCCATCAGTTAATATAGAACCCACCCCCCACCCGTGGGGATACTGGGGGGTCTTTTGTATAAATAGTTCCCCCACCTTCTGGAAGTTCTGTGCTTGTAACTTCTTCTATTCTGTCACTCTCTTTGACTGCATTTTCCCTTTGCTTGCTGTCATCTATCTACTATCTGCCTTTCCGGTCCATTCTCCTGTCTTTTTTTTTTCAAGAAACACTTAAAAAAAAAAATTTCATCAACAGCCGAAGTCAGACATGCTGAGCCTAATTATTTCTTACTTAGGCGCATAACGGCAGAATGACGCATCTGTGCTCATAATTGACAGGAAACTGTCAGGAGCGAAGAAAAAGAAGAAGAAGAAGACGAAGAATATGGGAAAAAAACTCGAACATGACTGCACATGAAACTTAAAGTAGAGTGGGCTATGTTTTTTTTCATTTTCCCTTTCACACGTCACTAACACTCCTACTCCTAGTCCTAATAACACTGGCAGTGGTGATTTAAGCGGCTGGACTGAGGGGTTGAGGGCGTGGTCAATTTGCTGCAACTAATGAAGGCTGTAATATATATATATAGTAGTGTTAGGAGCATCAGACCTGATTTCCAGCAAGGCAAGGATCAGCTCAATAACTGTGGCACGCATTGGCAGACTTAAAAACTATTTTGAAAACGAAGATCATTCAGAAAGCAAGTCAGGTGATTCATTGGATCCATTTGTGTGTGCACGCTTTGATTTGATTTCTATCAAGATTCAGGGCCGTATAAATACTGTACTGTTGTTGTTTTTATTATTTCTGGCTTGGTTGTGTTTTCTGTCGTTCATTGCTATGCTAAACTGCCCAGGATTATTTGGTTTGCTAGTTTTTGTTTTTAGCATTTTTATGCAGGAATAATGAAAAAAAGAGCTTAAATATATTTTAAAGGGGTATAAGCTATCCACAAAAAGTTTTGCACTTGCAAACTAATTCATAACTTTCCAAATAAGAAAGCCAATGCGTTGAATTTTAAACATTTAATTCAATGCTTTAGTGATAAATACACAATTGCCTTCAATTTCTGCAATCGTTTGGTCTGTACATTTTCAAAGTGGGTACGTATCGACATTGATTTCCCAAAGTCATTGAAATCACAAGACAGGGCATTCTGATGCTCCCAAAAGTTCAGTAATGCGTGTATCCGCCATCTGTTCTGGCACTCGACGCAGCGAGTCCTCATGGAGTTGACCAGGGTGGTGAAGCCTCTGTGGAAGCGTGCCACTCACATGGCATCTGGTAGAGGTGCTGGGCATCCCTGGGAGGGGGGTGGTTGCTCCTCAATTTGCGATCCAGCTCATCCCAGAGGGTCAATCGGGTTGAGATCGGGACTGAGCTGTGTTGACTGACCTGCAGGAAGTCGTTTTTTGGGGGCGATTGTTCCTGGTAGGCCGGCGGTCCCATCTCTGCATGCACAGCCATCGAAGGATCTCACTAGGCACTACCCTGTACATGACAAGGCTGTTCAGTGAAGGCTGATCAATGATTAAGCGGCTGGACTGAGGGGTTGAGGGCGTGGTCAATTTGCTGCAACTAATGACGGGCTGTAATATATACCTCACGTATATAGTAGTGTTAGGAGCATCAGACCTGATTTCCAGCAAGGCAAGGATCAGCTCAATAACTGTGGCACGCATTGGCAGACTTAAAAACTATTTTGAAAACGAAGATCATTCAGAAAGCAAGTCAGGTGATTCATTGACCAGATCTGCGTCTTTCATTGTGTGTGTGAAGCGCTTTGATTTGATTTCTATCAAGATTCAACAGCCGTATAAATACTGTATGTTGTTGTAATACTGGTGGTTGTCTTATTATTTCTGCAGTGCTTGGTGCGTGTTTTCTGTCGTTCATTGCTATGCTAAACTGCCCAGGATTATTTGGTTTGCCAGTTTTTGTTTTTAGCATTTTTATGCAGGAATAATGAAAAAAAGAGCTTAAATATATTTTAAAGGATCATATATATATAAATACCATTTCAGTAGTCATGGGGAAAATGTTGGGTAGGAGTCTAGGACACCAGATATTATTTTGTTGTTGGCTTCTGTTTGCGTGTTTGTTGTTGTAACATCAAATTGTGCTTTTTGTTAAATTATTGAAACACTGCAATTAAGTGTATACTAACTTGAGGGATTCAGTTATTCCTGTATGTAACATAACTCATAAGTCATGTTCAACAGCCGTAATACTTTTTTACAGGTCTGAACAAAAATCATCATAAAATGTTTGAGAGCAAGTGAACTTAAAATTGAATTAAAAAAAAAGAAGAAAAAGAAGAAAAAGTCCATTCCATATTTTTGTTAATTTTTATAGTTTAGCTGTAGAAAGCAAGCCAACCTGAAACAAATCAAAGTCACAAGCGAGAAATGGCGTAAAAGGGCCGCAAGGCCTGCTTCTAGCCCTAAGTACTACAACTACTTCAAAAGTGCACAATCAGACTGAGAGTGAGTCTGACTCTAGTACTCTAAGTTTTAGAACTTTGAAAAGTTTCATTTGCGCAATAGGCATTGGAAGAGTAAATTACCCTGGTGTTTGAAGCTGGATGGTTATAATTATATAGGATAGAATTCTACTTTATGGTCATCTGATAGCACTCAACATCTTATTCTTTGTACTAATAATTGTAGACAGATGCACTCTCCTTTGCAGTTCATATTGCATGTAAGAAGTATGTCACTCGTGACTGTCATTAGTGTCAACGGGCACACTAGTATTAGTAAGGCAAGGAGAGGGAGGACTACTGGACTGTTGTGTTAAAATAAAAACTAGAAAGCACTGATACAGCGCAACCTGGTGCCCTAAACACCTGGGCTTGGCCTACAGTACTCTCAACTTCCCCCGTCTTGTCATGGAAGGGGCAATACTCTGGACTGCTTTTTTTGGTCAAATACTTGGAGTTGCTTCCCTTGGACCATTTTGGCAACATTTGAATGTTAGTACTTGAACGTAAAAGAAACCCACAAAAACTTCAAGGTCAAGGTCAGCACAGTTATATGTTTTTTTAACAGAACCCTCCCTGTATGATACACCACCACACAAAATTTGAAGCGATTCTGTTCACTGGTTCATAAAATACAGCTCAGAAATGAAATACGTATATAGCCCAAAGAATGAAATTTCGGTTCTCAAGGTCAGACTTCAAGGTCAAGGTCAGCCCAGTCATGAATATCGAAAGGAGCCTTCCTTTTCATGATTTACCCCTCTGCCAAATTTGATCAAAATCCGCGTAGTAGCTTTTGCCAAAATCGACGCAGTTACACACACGCACACGCACACACACACACACACACACACACGTTTCGGCACCAGAATAACAAACTGAAGTAACACCAGTAAACCAAATGGATTGTTAAGTACCCTAGAGGCCTTAGTTCTTTCATAAACTGATA
>CM065699.1:42442367-42462367 GCA_017654935.2 Phymorhynchus buccinoides | reverse complement strand
ATATTTCAACGCTGTAAAAATGAGGAGGGGGGGATTTTCAGAGTTTTTTGTCTCTGACAATTCCCATGCCTGAATATCCACATTATAACATCACTTAACTAAAGTGGTCATGCACAGTTTGGGGACCACTAATGGGATACTAGGAGGACCACTAGTGGTCAATAGGACAAATGTCCTGAACTTTGTTTCACTAGACTAGGACACATTTCGCCTCGGCATGAGGCTGTGTCAGACCAGTTGACGTAAGCTAAAACACCAAGGCTACGAAGTCGGGGTATGGCTGCCCACGTGGTGGGGTAATCAGAAACGGTCACACACGTAATGTTCTCATCCCTAGCTGGTGCACTTGTGCCATAGTGTTCAAGCGCTTCAGCTTTTGGGACGATCCCAGGAGTCTTTAAGCCAGGGTAAGAAAGCAAACAAACAACTAGGACACAATATTCATGGCTCAAAATATGTGGAAGTTCAGTTTAACGTCGCGTATCGGCTTTCGCCATGTACGACGGGCTGAACAAACCAACCAGGGTATAAACAAAAATTTATGTTCCTGAATCACTGTCTTAGCCAAAAGGCAGAGAAGTGATCAGGATTTTGACGATTATAATCAAAATAATAATAATTATATATTTTTTATAATCAAAATATAATCAAAATAATCAAGTAAGCTTTTTTTATACACCCAACAAAAGTTGTCTTACCATTAATGTAGCCTATTTTTCGGACTATAACTTAAGGCAATATTGTTTGGTCAAAGTGAGAGCCCTGCGCCTCATGATTAATAATAACTACTAATAGTAATACAGTAAGAAAGTATTATAAGAACAAAATATGAATTTTGTGTAATTTTTATTCTATTTTTTCAAATTTTTGGTGTGTGTGTGTGTGTTATAAGTTGCACCTTACAGTCTGAAAAATACAGTAGGCTTGCATTTTTTTCTGGCAATTTCAATCATGATCTTTGTCATAAAATACATTACATGACAACGTCTGCTTTTCTAAATAGAAGCTTGTTTGCTGTTCACTTTCTTTCCAAAACAATGTTAAGGACACTTGTCCAATTCAACAGTGATGCAAAAGGACAATAATCGATGGCTTGGAGTCAAAACGGACTATCTTTAGATAGTCCATTGACATATTATTGAACTTATTACGAAAACTATTAACTTGTATTAAAAAAATACTGCTGAAATATAAAAAGCAAACCCCCCTTTTTATATTTCTGCAGTCATTGTTTGATACAAGTTATTAGTTTTTGCAATAAATTCACTAATACGTCAATGGACTATCTAAAGATAGTCCGTTTTGACTCCAAGCCATCGATTATTGTCCTTTAAGGGGTCAAGACAATGAATAGGTGAGAACATTTGGCAGTTTAAATAGATCTTTGATCGAAAATTGACAGAAATGTGCATCACTGATAAAGTACTTGTAAGTGACAGTGTCTGCAGTTGACACCTTAATTATGTCACTGGATAATCTTCATTGACTTGTAGGAGAAACGCTGACATGAAACCGAAAGGGTGTCTTAAACATTTTGTAAAAAAAAAAAAAGTACTACCACATTTTAAGTTATGGTGTATAATGCTAATTGTGCAATGCATTCTTTATTCTATATATATTTAATTGATTGATGAATTTGTAAAGAAATACTAGATATTGCTTGTTATATGCATGGGTGCTACTCCCCAAAATGAAAAACACTGAAAGGCCGGGGTCCAGGGGCCGAAGCTGAAGCAAAAATGCAATTGCAGAGATCGTTTCCATAGCTCTCCTGCAATCTGGGAATGGGTGAGGAACAGATTACGATTTGACATCATAGTTCTGTTGGCAGACGACAGTGTAAAGTGACTGTCTAAGTTGCTGAGACATGACAAGTCACTTTTTACAAGAAATACAAAAGATCTATGGTTAAAATCATATTTTCATGACTAAGATTTTTACTGACATTTCAGAAACACAACTATAAAGTTATAAAGCCGTTCAAATAGAAGATAATAATTAGATCCACGGATTCTATATTTAGGACTCAATGTGTATGTCCATGTTAGATCATAAGTGAAATACGATTTCAGTGGATCTAAACATGACTCTCAATTGAGTTTTTCTAAGCAACATTTTTAACATATTCATACGTAAATATCATTTGGTGAATTGAAATATAGTTGTAACTTACCTTTCTGTGAAGTTTGTAGCTTTCATGACACAAAATTCATGCTGATAATGTTGAATTTAATTCAAATAAGTATGTGTGAATATGACTCGGCCGCCATTTTTGTTGTTGTATTTTCACTTCCGGTGGTTGGAAGACCCAGATTCAAAATGCCCTCAACCACAGTTAACAGAAAACTTAATTTACGGATTTCCGTTTATATGGAAGGTAGTAGCACCCATGTATATGTAATTAATCAAATCATCTACAGATGTTTTTAAATCTTGTTCTTATTTTTATGGTGTGTGTGTGCGTGTGTGTGTGCGTGCGTGTGCGCGTGCGTGTGTGTGCGTGTGTGTGTGTGTGTGCGTGCGTGTGTGTGTGTGTGTTGTGTGCGTGCATGTGTGTGTGTGTGCGTGTGTGTGTGTGTTTCACTGTTTGTGTTGCAGTGGTATGCCACTATGCTGCATTACTCCAGTGAATCCCTTGGTTATAAAACGCAGTACCTGAATGCCTTTGTTCTGAAGGAGCATTACCTGGTGAGTATGTGTGCGATTTATGTACAGACAGTGCGCTAACTAGAGAGAAAGACAAACAGATAGACAGACAGTCAAATAGAATGAAGAATTATCAGTCAGGAATTAAACAGTCACTTCATTCATAATTTAAAAAAAAAAATTTATGCATCATTTATCATTTTACTTATCTTAAGACAAACAGAAGAATATCTTACGCAAAAAAAAACTTGGCTTTTCTTCATATTAATTGATGTTGTTTTTTAATTTCATACACAGTGTTAAAGCTCCATGCTGTTTGAACATTTAGGACGAGTACACACATATGCGGAGATTCCGTGCGGAAACCTGTGCTCAATCTGCAAATAAGTACAAGAAAGAAGGGAAAAGATTTGAGCACGTGTCGAATTTCCCCTAATCCGTACATCTTTACCCTTCTTTCTTCCACTTATTTACATATTAGGTTTTTTTTTTATTACGCATGGGATTTCCACAGGGAATCTCTGCATATGTGTGTTCACGGCCTTAAGATATAATATATTTAATAATAAAAAAAAAGGTGGAATAGTAATTAAAACAAGCGCGAAATCGCAATAGTTTGTGGCATGCGGTCTATATTTATCACTCCAATCATGAGTTACCTCCCCTGGCTTTTCAATAATTTTAATCTGTAAACCAGAATGTTATCTCTGCACCATTTCGTAACTTTTTATATCTTTTGGAAAACATTTAAAACTATGTATCCTACTTATACTCATCTTAAAGAAGCACCGCATACTCATTCGTTTCTGTTGTAGTGTCTGTATTACGTATGTTTACCCATTTTGTTACGTATTTTAAAATACATCAATATTAAAGAGCGGCCAGAAAATAGCCACGATAACAAGTGCGACAATTGCAAGTTAAACATTCTTCATTTATACACAAAACCCTGATACATTTGTGGCTCAAGCCACAAGTAGTTATTTTTTAAAAGATTTCTTGAGTCAACGTGTGTGGTGGGGATGGTGATTGGCACAGTAATAAATTGTGTGTGTCTGTGTCACTGTGTGTGTCTCTCCAGGGATGGTAGTGTCACTATTGATTACATAATAATATTATGACTCGGTCGTCAAGTTCTTATGTCTGTATATACATGTTTTCATGCGTCAATCTTTTTGTTTTTAACATACATCACTTTCCCTTGTATAATTTCAGAAAGCCATAGAAATTGACCCTTCTGACGCGGTGTCTCTACACTCCATGGGATACTGGTATGTTGATTAACAAAGAACATGATTAAACGGGAGAGGTGTGAATGGTGATTGGAACAGTAAGCTAAATTGTGTGTGTCTGTGTCACTGTGTCGTATCTCCAGTGCTGGTAGTGTCACTATTGATTACATAATAATATTATGACTCGGTCGTCAAGTTCTTATGTAAACTATACATGTTTTCATGCGTCAATCTTTTTGTTTTTAACAGGTATCACTTTCCCTTGTATAATTTCAGAAAGCCATAGAAATTGACCCTTCCACCGCGGTGTCTTTACAGCCCATGGGATACTGGTATGTTGATTAACAGCCAACATAATTTAACGGGAGAGGGTGAATTGGGGGAACAGGAAGCTTAGCTCGCTTTATGCACTCGCCTCGTGCTGTACCATAGAATTGATTGAAACACTCAGTTTGAGTTTCCTTGTACCCCTAACAGGGTCCGGGCGGTCTTTAAAGGTCCTTACCGGTCTAAAAAACGCCACCCTGTGGCTAAGGCCAATGAGCTGTAAAAACTTCCATTTTGTACAGAGTTTTTAAAAAGTCTTTATTTTTTATCAACAGGCTTATCCTACCCAGTACATACTTTGATGATCAGTTCTATTCAGAACAAAATGCCCCAGTAGAAATCCTGAAAAATCTGGTAGGTCACTGTGTATTTGGTGTTTGATATTTTGGTCAAGTCACAGAGACTTATGATTATCTCTGTGAAATTCGGGTTGCTCCCATCTGGAAAGATCGTCGACGCAAGCGCAGCGCCACCCATTGTATATGTGTGGTGTGTGTTTGTGTGTGCATGCATTACCGTCATATACAGTCCTTATTTTTGGGGGAAAGGACTTTAAGAAGTCTTTAAAAAGTTTGTAAATTTGGAAGGGAAAAATCTGTACGAACCCTGCCTAATATTTTTCACAATGGGGATTAAGTACTTGAGAAGACAATGTATGTTCTTCCAAAGTTCCTTCCCTTCCTTGTGTATGCCCGCCACACACACAGGGCGGCTAAGCCGATGCATGAACTAAGCTGTCTTCCCTCGGTCCCGGCTTTGCATCCATGCCTTAGAGTTTGAGCTGGCGGGTCATATAGTCGTAGAAGCCGCTCTATATAACGGTACTTTTTCCTTGAAGTTTCTTATAAAGAATTTGTCTTTGCAGTTTCTAAAACTGTTTGTAGATAACAAATCCGCTGTGCCATTTTCTCAGAATGGTCGTTTTAACACTTAATGTCCCTTTCGTGGTGCTGGGTCTCATATGTGCCTGTTCCAGGTCGGAGGACGTTAAACAGATTTTCTTCATCGAATGAGTTCATCTTATTTTTGAACACGTTGCAGGTGTTTCGAGTTCGCACACCTACCATGGTATCAGAAGAAGATTCTTCAGTTACTTTTCAAGGAGCCGCCTAAGACGACTATGGAAGAGGTATAGCCTGAGTGAACTGATGAAAGCTCGTGCGTTGCACCATAGCATTATTCAGTTCTTGTGCATTGTGCAGAAGAATGTTTTCATTTAAATTGTATGTAAATTAAAAAGCACCAATTACATTTGAAAGAGACGCATGTTACACAGATATGTTGTAAATGTAATTGAAAGTTTGCTACCATTTTTGTCCTGAAGAAGATAAATAAATAGAAAAATTGGTGTTCTTCAAACTAGGTGTTACTGGGTTTCTATCTGATCTATTCTTGTCACATTACAAGAACAAAAATCAGGCATCCGCGGACATTTTTCAAAACTTCTGCAGAGGAAAACAATTCCGCGTAAAGGACCGATCTTGCCGTATTCTTATATCTACAAGTCTCTATTTGGCGATTCTCAAACTGGTTAACCGGAAGTCGCTTTAGCTCACTCGCTTCAATTTGTGCGAAGGAAGGCGAAAATGAAGTAGCGATGTTAGCTGAAAATGTGTGTGGAAGGCTATTTGTGCCGACCAAATTTTCGGATTAGATTATTCCCCCTCCTCGCTGAACAAAACTTGTGACGTGAGCTAGGTGAAAAGGTGGTTTGAAAAATGTTTTGGGGAACGTTCCGCCCCCCCCCTTCCCCCGTCAACAAAACTTTGGACGTTAGGTGAACATCCGGGTGGAAGGATTTCTCGGCCGAAAAAATCTCTTTTTTGATCTTTTTTTTTTCTTCATCCACTTTCATGCCTGAAAAATCAACAAAAATCAGTGAAACAAATTAAGACTTTAAACTTAAAAAAATGTTGCTACATAATATTAATAACGATGGCTTGGAGTCAAAACGGACTATCTTTAGATAGTCCATTGACGTATTATTGAACTATTGCGAAAACTAATAACTTGTATAAAAAAAGACTGCAAAAATATAAAAAAATAATCCCTATTTTGTATGTATTTGCAGTGTTTTTTAAATACAAGTTCTTAGTTTTTCAATAACATCAATACAAAGTCAATGGACTATCTAAAGATAGTCCGTTTTGACTCTAAGCCATCGAATATTTTTGTGATTTGAAAAAAAAAAAATGTGAATGAAAATGGTATTAAAGGTTTTAATGGAATGTTTATTTTGTGATAAGTTTAAAATGCTTTGCTAGAACTTTGCTTGTTTTTTTAATGGTTTTTTTTAGGCTTGCTTAAATTACTCTGTGTGTGTGTGCATTGTGTGTGTCTGTGTGTGTGTGCATTGTGTGTGTGTGCGTGTGGATGTGCATTGTGTGTGATAAGTTTGATATGTGTGTAACACTCTACAAGGTGTGTTTGATTGTTTGTTAGACATGCTTGAATTCATGCTGACTTTCTGCTTTTCTTGTTCAGGCCCTGGACTTCTTCTACAGGGCGGAGGAAGGTGAGAGATTTTGTTCGTTCATTGCTGGTTTTCTTCTTCTTCGATCGCTCACACAGTTTCCTGTCAATTATGAGCGCAGATGCGTCATGCTGCCATTATGCGCCTAAGAAACAGGCCCAGCAAGTCCGACTTCGGCTGGAGGAAATGTTTTTGAAAGTGTTTCGTAAAAAACATAATTTTGTTTTAAACAATCGTTCAGTTTAGGAGTCAGATAAGTCATCTTTTGGTTTTCAAAATTAAAGTGGATTTAGATATTTCAGGCATGGGAATTTTCAGCTTTTAACCCAATGACTCCCAACCATTCGAACCGGGAATCGATCCCAGTTCCCGATAGATGGGAATTAACTCCGAACGTCACACCAAATCTTTTCATTAAAAAAGTCACCCAGAATAAAGTCTAAAGAATGGCTGACATTGAAAGGGTTAAAACTTTTTTTGTCATCATTTTCCTCAAAGCTACCAAAATTTAGATACGAGTTGCAGACCTGTTTACCCATAAGATTTCACCATATTTTGTACACATAATTATCTGACAAAAATATGATAAATATGGTACATGGGGGAAAAATATGGTGAAATGGTGAAAACAAATCTGACTATCATTTCTGTACATTGCCTGGTTCAGGAAACTGGTGCACTCTGTGTGTGTGTGTGTGTGTCTCTGTGTGTGTGTGTGTGTGTGTGTGTGTGTGTGTGTGTGTGTGTGTGTGTGTGTGTGTGTGTCTCTGTGTGTGTGTGTGTATCTGTGTGTGAGTGTGTGTGTGTCTCTCTGCGTGTGTGTGTGTGAGTGTGTGTGTCTCTCTCTGTGTGTGTGTGAGTGTGTGTGTGTGTGTGTCTCTGTGTGTGTGTGTGTATCTGTGTGTGAGTGTGTGTGTGTGTATGTGTGAGTGTGTGTGTGTGAGTGTGTGTGTCTCTCTCTCTGTGTGTCTGTGTGTGTGAGTGTGTGTGTGTGTGTGTCTCTGTGTATGTGTGTGTGTCTCTGTGTATGTGTGTGTGTGTGTTACTTGTAAATAATTGATGACGCTTTTGTCATAGTATTTGTATAAGTTGTTATAAAAATGTATGTGTGTTTGGCACTCATTTTTTTAACTTTCCTGTTGGAGTACTCCTATTTTGTGACAAATACACTTATTTTGGATTTTGACTACACAAAGCCCGATTTGAGGGTAAGCAGGTCTGGAGTTGTTGTTTCATTTCACCGACGGTGTTGTTCCGTTTGTCGTCTGCTCTTGTCAGCCAAGCCTGGGTTCTTCAGCATGAACCTGGTGATGGCGGGGCGCACCCACCACCACCTGCACCAGTACCACAAGGCCAGGGACCTCTTCACACGCGCCCTCAAGGTGCCGCCCCGCTCCCCAGACGAACGACAGGTAGGGAAGAGCGCGCACCGCACCGCATGCAGGCAGGCACTTACACGCAGACAGACACGCATGTGCAACCAGCTGCGGTGGTAACCATCGCGGGCTAATGGCTGGGAGGTCTCGGGTTCGAATCCCATCAGAGGCGCATGGATGCTCCTGCTTTCAGGATGTCCTGAAATGCAGGATTTTTGTATTGTCTGGAGCCGGCGTCGCAGGACTATGAGAATTTGAGAAGCTGCAAATTTCCTGTTTATAACAGGTTTTTTGTGTAGTTTCTGTCATGTGTAGAATTAGCTAATGGCACCGAAAAATTAAATATAAAAATATTGATTAGTGAATTACATTTTCATTTAGATATTTTTAAAACAAGCAAATAGCAAAAATAATTTTGTAAATATCTTAATTGGTTGCTGAGATATTACATTTTAAAGTTTGGATGACTGCCGTTTATGCATAAACGGGAAAAAAAGTCATTTTTATGCCCCAACCATACCCAAAGTATGTATTCAGTAAACATTGTACTTTTTGTGAGCAATCTATAGTATGCAGAGAAGTAGAATCCGTAGTTTGGGAGCATTTGTTTATTTCATTTTATAATTATGATCGCTCAAAGTTGGCCAATCTGCCAATTTCACAATGACTAAAATTTGACGAAATTTGCGAAGTAGCAACTTTGACTCATTGGCATGCAGAATCTAACAATTTATATACCATGAAATGCATGTATTCTAAGTCTAGTGTTTGTGTTTTGTAGCTCTAATTTTTTCTAGGCTCTTTCTAAGATAAACAAAAAAGTTACAGACTGTCAAAGTTACGAAAAGTGCCAAAATGGCCTGCGACGGAGCAGAACTGAGGGTAGGGAAGGTTAAGTGCCCATAACTTTTGACCTAATGGATGGATTTTCTCACAATTTGGATATGTAATAAAGCTACAGCCATGCTACATACCAAACTAAATTATTAAGACATATGAAATGATTTGGTGTTGTAAAGGTGATTATATAAGGATAAAAATGGCAAAATATCATATTGATAGCATGCGGCATGAGACATAATGAAATACAATTCTGAAATTATATGTCACATTTAACTACTATTACTTCTACTCATATTTTTAAACATTTTCAACAAAGGAAATACTACTTTATCAGTTAATGACAAATATTAATTAATTAAATTTAGCTATTTTTGTATTATTTATAATTATATGCAGGGAGCTGAGAACAGAAAAGGGTTAAATGGCCAGCAAAACGATTCACTGTTGCACATGTCATGTTTTTGAACAAAATAATGTTTATTTTCAATAACTATTGTAACATGAGTTGCATGTCTTTTTCTTCAATAAAAATGTATGCGCCTATTTCATCATGCGTAATGGGGACTGAAACAATGCAACTTGCAAGACCATGGTATGGAGAAGGCTTGTTTGTGAAGACAGATGTTAATAATAATAGTCTGTTGTCTGGAATCCAATTCACTTCTTTCTTGCTCTCTGTTTAAATCCTATTATTTCATGTAAAATCATATAGTAATTTGGCAAGTGTCCTGTGTGTGTGTCTGAAACACGAAACGGGCCTTATAACTCCGCCGTTTTTCGACCGAATCGCTTCAAATTTGCTGTGAGCCCTCACGGGCCGATGGCAACGGCAATACATTATAATAATAGTATTCGTACAGCATTCAGTCGTGGTTCATTGCGTTTTTCCGTCTTATAGGGGGGGGGGGGGGGGGGTAGGGATAGGGTTAGGGTTGGGGTTATTATTCCAAAAAGATAGTTAGCTGAAGGAGTTCGTGTAGTGCAGCTTTATGTTTGGTGGGAGGGGCGGGAGCGGAAGGATGGAATTAACTGAGAAGTGGGGAGGGGGGGGGGGGGGGGGGGCACATATTTACCTTTACCAAGAAAGGGTTAAAAATGAAGGCGTACGTGGTGACGGGTTGCATGATGAGTGAGCAAGATAGCGGAGAGCGGATGAATGATTAGGTGTGGTGTGAGTTACAATTTACATATTTGTTAATGTAAATTTATGTTTGATACTTTTATTTAATATTTTTATTTTACACGGTGGAAGACAAGTTTCCATGTGCGTTGTACAATGCCAATGGACAATAAAGAAACATAACTTATGACTTATCTTGCTATGCAACTCCAACAACAATTCATTCCAACTTACTTGCTCAAATGTGTACTATTACTATATATTTGTTTTAATAATAACAACTATGAAAACACCAGAAAGTTGATAAATAGGTAATTATATGATATGAATTACATATTTAATAATTTGGATTCTGATCTCTGTTGAACTGTTTTAGTTTGTTTTTCATTGTCTATTACATTTTCGCTTAAAGTAACTTCAACCTAAAACTAGTAACAGAGACTGATTAATTATTATCAATTACGCATTGTATCTCAACATTTTTAGTGTGTGTGTGTGTGTGTGTGACTATGTGTGTGTGACTATGTGTGTGTGCACGTGTGTGTGCATGCATGTGTGTGTGTGTGATGTTTAGTCGCTTCAATATTTAAAAAAGTCAATGGACAATTTTGTTGAATTGCCAATTTTTTTAACATCACCACCAGCAAGAACTTTAAGGTAATGTTGAAATGAGTTTTCTTCAATTTTTGCCAAGTTGTTTCTCAAGATAAAATTAAAAAAGGAAGGAAGGGGGGGGGGGGGGGGGGGGGGGTAATGAACTTAGTACTGATTGACTAATCAAGTAGGTTTTCAATGGAGCACTCACTGAACCACATGCACTGACACACCATACACACACACTAAAACAGAATAACAACACACACACAGTGGCATACACACAGAGACAGAAACGGAGACTTTGCACACAGTCACACCCATACACTCAACTGTCTCAGTCAGTCACTGAGTCAGTGGCCTACAAACTCACAAGAGAGAGACAGGGAGGGGGTGGAGAGGTGGAAAAAGAGAGGGTTCTATCTTTTAAGTAAGCTTTTACTTTGCTGAAAGTTGAAAAAAAAATTGTGTTACTTGATAACTTTTTCGTATCAAGACCGTAAACGATGTACTATATATAATATATGTACTATATTAATGTAGGAAAGCCACACTGAAACCGATCGATGTTCCATCTGGAACAGCGTTACCTCCCTTGCTTTGTCAACTCGACGTAACAAAAACGTTTCAATCTTCAACTACAGCCTTAATCCAAGCTATATAAAAATTCTGCAACGATATTAAACTCATATGAACCTTTCGGCGTACTTTATTTTTTTTTATAGAATGGTCGGAAGAGTAAAAACGAGTTCGAAAATCGAATGTCTTCAGTGGTTTTGATTGCCTAGCCCAGCCTCACCGGAAGGATGAAAATGGAGCGTGCTTTCAGCAGTTATCGCCATAATATTGCAATATCCAGTTTCACAGCAGTTCTTTAATGCATAATAACCAGATCGTGCATTTAAAAAATGCATAAATAAAACGGTATACAAGCCTATATCGTCTTTGAACAAGTCCAGCTAATCCGCACACATGTGATCCGCCATTTTGGAAATTTGACTTAGTTGTTTGCAATGGGTCGAGGTCTTTGATTGGCTGTGGAGCGGACCACAGCGTATTAATATGCGGACAGCGTTGATGACGCGAAAGAGGACATCGTGGGCTACATTTTGAGACCAAGATGATTATTTTCTTATCCGTAGGGCCTTGGAAATTACGGAAAACTTGATACTGTTTTACGTTTTTTCTTAATAACTTCGGCTATGCAAAACTGCCGCAGGCGGCTTAGGTATCGTTAGAAAGCTCATTTCAAGACGAACGCGATGATACTAAATATAGAACTGTACACCGAGTGTGGTTGATTCCGCGAAGCGAGGAACACACGAAGCGAAACGTCATTCACTGATCGCGATGTCGGAATCTCGGCCGCGGCTTGCGCGAACGGCTTTCATATGCTCAATTCTTTTATTTATTGAAACTCATACACACATCACACAACAATTAAAATAAATGCAATGAAAAGATAAAAGATCAATCTTTATTTTGATACATGACAGATGAAAATTAATTAAGTGATTATCACACAACAAATGGTTGAAAAGGGCCAAATTTAGCCTTTTGCTTGTAGTGATTGCAGTATAGTGGCCTGCTTGCCACTAGCTAGTAGAATATAAAAGAAATGAATACAGATAAATATTTACATGCCTTTACCAGGAACTTTATCTTTTTAGGATTGTTTACGTCGAGTTGCTAACCGGGCGGCCCCTGGACCCCTGCCTTGCAGGATTTTTTTAATTTCCCAGGAGCACCCATGGAGGCGAGGGTTTTTTGGGGGGTTCTGAATTGACTCCTACCTAGAGTGAATGCTATGGGCTCGATGGGAAGACTTGAAACCACGCAGTCAAGCTTCATCCGCTTGACTGGGATGCGATTCTGAGAGTGTTGCTCTAATTTCATGACCAACACTGCAGGTGTCTGTAGTTCTCGGGCCTGGTTAACGCCGGGAATATCAGCATGAAAGGAAGCGTAAGAGTACAGTCCTGTCACGCGGTCTCAGACCGATAAGGAACTCCATAGCATCATCATCATGATCATGATGATCGACATCATCCCGGATGCCTCGTCATTCATCAAAAGGCAAGAATTGTCTCAGGTTCTGCCGCCTTGCATGCCGTGCTGGCATGGTGACTTCAGTTAAATAGAATGAGTTTCCATGTCCAATCCAGTGTATGCCCTTGGTATGTTCGGGTTAAAGTCATGGGGATCAGTATGTTCATGGGGGCTGTCGATGAATGAGTTTCGATTGCCAATCCAGTTTATACCCTTGGTATGTTCGGGTTAAAGTCATGGGGATCAGTATGTTCATGGGGGCTGTCGATGGATGGACATGGTGGCGCCCTCTGAGGAGGACCTCACTTACCCTACCTCCACGACATTATTGTCTTCAGTAGAGGGGCTTATTAGGTGGTGTCCTGCGTATGTTAGCTCGGAACAGGCTCCACTGAAGTGACCCAGCAGCAGTGCAGTGTCTCCTCTGGTGGTTGCCTCCTGACAGCCTAGCATAGATTTGGTTCCCTTGGACTGCTGATTTCAGATTCGGCGACCTAAGCGAGCCAGGGTGTGGCTGCGAGTTGGGACTCAGAATGGGAGCAACGCTACTGTATGCCCCAGAGGTTGAGACAGCAAAAAAACCACACCCAAAAACAAAAACAAACACGCACTTGTACACGCAATAGGGCATTTGCCACGAGTGTTTGTTCTGTATACTAGACTACTAATTTGCCCGCACTCGTTCTGCCCGAGTTACGCTGACCTTTCTAATTCAACTCGGTGAAATTCATGGTCGCCCTCACGTGGCAAATTCCCTATTGAGTGCACAAACTAACATCCACTACATGCGTCAGTACGACAAAACCAGGACCTCTTCATACAGGCTCTACTCATGGGGCTCCCCCCCCTCCGATGAAAGACTGGTGGCATGGACCACAGTCTGCACACACTGCAAAATGTGTGCATGCACGCACGTACAGACACGCACATTAACCGCACAAACTCACACCCAAATACTTTGTAACAAGGCCAGGGCTCTTCCACCGTATCCCTGGGCAGGACAGGTAGGATTGAATGCATGGGCATGTTTGCATGAACGCATAATCGTACACACACGTACATATGTGTCAATGTCAGATAGCACACACACACTCGCACACACGCACATGCTCATCACGGACACGCTGTCAAGAATGCCCCATTTGCGGAAGGCACAGTGATAATCTTGATTTGTATTCAGCAAGTCAATGATTGGCTATGCAGCAAGTTAATGATCGGTTGTGCAGCAAGTCAATGATTGGCTATGCAGCAGGTTAATGATCGGCTATTCAGCAAGTTAATGATCGGCTATGCAGCAAGTTAATGATCGGCTATGCAGCAAGTCAATGATCGGCTATGCAGCAAGTTAATGATCGGCTATTCAGCAAGTCAATGATCGGCTATGCAGCAAGTCAATGATCGGCTATGCGGCAAGTTAATGATCGGCTATTCAGCAAGTCAATGATTGGCTATGCGACAAGTTAATGATCGGCTATGCAGCAAGTTAATGATCGGCTATGCAGCAAGTCGATGATCGGCTATGCAGCAAGTCAATGATCGGCTATGCAGCAAGTCAATGATCGGCTATTCAGCAAGTCAATGATCGGCTATTCAGCAAGTCAATGATCGGCTATGCAGCAAGTCAATGATCGGCTATGCAGCAAGTTAATGATCGGCTATTCAGCAAGTCAATGATCGGCTATGCAGCAAGTCAATGATCGGCTATGCAGCAAGTCAAGTCAGCAAGTCAATGATCGGCTATGCAGCAAGTTAATGATCGGCTATGCAGCAAGTCAATGATCGGCTATGCAGCAAGTCAATGATCGGCTATGCAGCAAGCATGATCGGCTATCAATGATCGGCTATGCAGCAAGTGCAGCAAATGATCGGCTATGCAGCAAGTCAATGATCGGCTATGCAGCAAGTCAATGATCAGCAAGTTAATGATCGGCTATTCAGCAAGTCAATGATCGGCTATGCAGCAAGTCAATGATCGGCTATGCAGCAAGTTAATGATCGGCTATTCAGCAAGTCAATGATCGGAACACGCAGCAAGTCAGTGATCGGTATACGCAGCAAGTCAATGATGTTCTTTTCTTTACAGGCCCATGCTAAGGCCACGGAGATGCTAAAGAAGATGGACCACCACCACCATTAAGCAAGGACCTCCACTCAACCCAACCCTTCATCACCCACCCTGTTTTGTTGTTGGTTTCATCGACATGTTGAGTTTCATGGGATTTTAATATGCATGATGAAGGATTGTCATAGGATTTCAATATATGCATTACGGAATTTCATTGTTATTTTAATGTGCACTAAGGAATTTCATGGGATTTCAATATGCATCAAGGAATTTCATGGTTATTTTGATATGCATCAAGGAATTTCATGGGATTTCAATATGCATCAAGGAATTTCATGGTTATTTTGATATGCATCAAGGAATTTCATGGGATTTCAATATGCATTAAGGAATTTCATGGTTATTTTGATATGCATCAAGGAATTTCATGGGATTTCAATATGCATTACGGAATTTCATGGGATTTTAACATGCATTAAGGAATTTCATGGGATTTCAATTTGCATTAAGGAATTTCATGATATTTTGATATGCGTTACGGAATTTCATGGGATTTCAATATGCATCAAGGACTTTCATGGGATTTTAATATGCATTAAAGGAATTTCATGGGATTCTGTATGCATTACTGTTTCTGAAGAAGAGTGTCATTTTAACAGTCATCATCTTCTCTACTTTAGGAGTTTTTTTTTCTATTCCGTTTTTTTTAAAGATACGTTTTGTGTTTGCAGAAACAGGGATACAATTATTTTTTTTAGGTTTGTGTTGTTTGTTTTATTAAACACAGATTTATTGTGTTTTTACTGTTTATACCAAGACAGAAGGAAAAGAATCTTCACCAATGTATATTCAGGACCAGCCATCGTCTTGCCGTGTGTGTGTGTGTGAAGTTAATTCAAGTCAAAATGATATTTATTGACGATTAAGGAATAGTAGGCTAACAGAGCTCTTGAGTGTGTGTGTGTGTGAAGTCAAGTCAAATTAAGTGAAAATGATATTTATTGACGATTAAGGAATAGTAGGCTAACAGAGCTCTTGAGTGTGTGTGTGTGTGAAGTCAAGTCAAATTAAATGAAAATGATATTTATAGACGATAAAGGAATAAGCTGACAGAGCTCTTGAGTGTGTGTGTGTGTGTGAAGTCAAGTCAAATCAAGTGAAAATGATATTTATTGACGATTAAGGAATAGGCTAACAGAGCTCTTGAGTGTGTGTGTGTGTGAAGTCAAGTCAGATCAAGTGAAAATGATATTTATAGACGATAAAGGAATAAGCTAACAGAGCTCTTGAGTGTGTGGGTCTGTCTGTAAGTGTTTATGTGTGTGTGTGTTTTAGTACATATGATAACTCCTTAAAGTAATGCATTGATTTATTATTGATTTCAGGGGTCAGTATTGTTTTGATGAAGGGATGGGCGGGAAGACAGGTCAGGGTATTTATTGGGTGTCATCGTTTTTGTCGTTCGCCGTGACAGCTGATAATGTGTTGAAACGCTCAGGTACTGCAAATTATTCTTGTGTCTTCTTCACGCCCTGCGCAGATGTTCAATGGATGTAATATTCTCACTAAAAATCTATAAATAAGGGGATGAGGGTTATCGCTGAGTTAAAATGTCCCATATGTGTCTATGACCGAGAGGACGTAAAACATCATTTTCATCATCGCTGAGTTAAAAACTAAATTTTCTTATTTTATTTTTTTGGGTCAAATGTGTTTGAAATTTGTGCTTACGGTCATAATTTGTGTGTGCATTTGGTGGGGGGGGGGGTGGGTGGGGGGGGGTGGGGGGGGGGGGGGTGGGTGGGGGGGGGTAAAGGCAATGGGAGAAAGGGCAAGAATTTTTTTTATTTTTTTAAAAAATCGTGTAGCTTTGATGAGTATGTCTAAGAGGGACCAACGTAGCTTTGGTAGTGCGGAGCAGATCCTTGCATAGTGGTGCATGGACTTAACTCATTCGCATCGCAACGATTTTGAATTATTAAAAAAAACCTCACAAATCACTCCAGCCATACACACAAACAAAACGTAACTAAACAAAAGGAGAAATGAAAGAAGATTACAGGTTTTTACTTCAGGTTTAGACATAGGGGAAGTGGTAGATCAGACTTTTTTGTATATATAGACTTTATATATAAAAACTCTCTACACTGAATGGTTCCCCCACTGCAAAAGCAAAGTCAGAGGCAAAATTGTGGTCTAAGGGAGCGAAGCGAGTTTATAAGTGACCAAGGTATGGTGTGCACACAGATTTACTTCCCTTGAAGCAAATGTATCAAATTGACAGCTATCTATTAATTCTGGACATATATGGCCGGAACGACTTGAATGAGTTAAAGGCCTGTCAATAATCCTCATGCGCCGCGTCACAGGGTAAAAAACCCTGGTCAAATTGTGGCATTTTAAGGTCTACAACAATGATTTGTATGTCCGATGAAGGGCTATGGCATCTGTTGAGCTATATCTTGGACGATAATAGGGATTTTGAAGGATTTTAAAGTATCTGTCGTGCCGGCGACTCGTGAACACTTTCAATGTCTAGTGTACGGTGCACAGCAATCTTTTGCCTCCCTCTTCTCACGGTTTTGTCCACAAATAGGGGTCCTCATATATTAGGCGCATAGGTCGAAATTCGAGGGGGGGAAATGTCGCCTTATGGAAGTAAAAGGTCTTACGTTTTGATTATGAAAGTGTGCAAAAGGTGGGGTTTTTCCTCCCGTAATGTATGATGCTTTTTCTATGTTTATTATGGATGTGTGTGCATGCAGAGTTCACATATACAGGGAGAGATTATGGAATATATATTGACTGCGCTCCTTAATCGGATATCGATCTTATACTGGTACTTATTGAAGTCATCGTCCTGTTTTTTGGTGTGTTGTTTTATACCATCTGCAATGAAAGTTTTACGCATGCAGCTTTTAAGTTGTTATTACCATACCTATTTATTGTGTCTACCCTTGCTTCTAAACAGAGAAGATGGGAGTTTTTAGCATTAGGGGCATTCAAATAATAATCTGTGGGTGTGGGTACATGTGTGTGTTTGTGTGTGTGAGAGAGGGAGAGAGAGAAAATACTCATTTTGTTGTTTTTTTTAAAAAGAGAGAGAAAAAGCAGAATAAAGAATCTCAGGTGAAAATAGATTGGGATATCACTGAGTTCGCTACGACTCGTAGAGGATAAAGACATTATATCATTGTAGAGTTTACATGATAAAGAACATCTCTTCAGGATAAAGACATATCATTGTAGAGTTTACATGATAAAGAACATCTCTTGGGGATAAAGACATTATGCAGAGTTTACATGATAAAGAAAATCTCTTCAGGATAAAGACATATCATTGTAGAGTTTACATGATAAAGAACATCTCTTGGGGATAAGGACATTATGCAGAGTTTACATGATAAAGAAAATCTCTTGGGGATAAAGACATTATGCAGAGTTTACATGATAAAGACAATCTCTTGAGGATAAAGACATTATATCATTGTAGAGTTTACATGATAAAGAAAATATCTTGGGGATAAGGACATTATGGCATGCAGAGTTTACATGATAAAGAAAATCTCTTGGGGATAAAGACATTAAGACATGCAGAGTTTACATGATAAAGAAAATCTCGAGTGATAAAGAAAATCTCTTGGGAATCAAGACATTATGCAGAGTTTACATGATAAAGAAAATCTCTTGGGAATAAAGACATTATGCAGAGTTTACATGATAAAGACAATCTCTTGGGAATAAAGACATTATGCAGAGTTTACATAATAAAGAAAATCTCTTGGGGATAAAGACATTATGCAGTTTACATGATAAAGAAAATCTCTTGGGGATAAAGACATATTGTAGAGTTTACATGATAAAGAACATCTCTTGGGGATAAAGACATTATGCAGAGTTTACATGATAAAGAAAATCTCTTGAGGATAAAGACATGAAGAATTTACATGATAAATAAAATCTCTTGAGGATAAAGACATTATGCAGAGTTTATATGATGAAGAAAATCTCTTGAGGATAAAGACATTCTTGGGCAAGGATAGGCCTCCAGTTTTTGCGATAATACAGTTTTATTTGAAATGAAAGACTTAATTTTTCAAGTCATGTGTATTGTGAGGATTTGAACCTCAGGTAAGGATAAACCAGTTTTTATTTTTAGCATTCGAATATAGCTTGCATTATTCATTATTGTTTTAATAATATTGATACATTTTTGATAATATATGGATATTTACATGCGATTATGTTGGTATATTATATACAATGTATTTTGATGGAGCATCTGAATAATGAAGCGTTGTGGGTTATGACAAGGTAGATATATGTAAGCGAAAAGTGTGGTTAGTTATAAATAATCTTACATGTATGGTTTTTTTAATACTTAAAAACAAGTCTACTTACTTTTAAATAAACAAGTCTTCTTACTTTTGTATAAGATTTTTTTTTATAAGCATGAATTTTTTTTAATATTTTTTGTTGTCTATTCATATCCCAGGTTCGATTTTATTCTTTGGGCATTTAAAAAAAAAAGAAGTTTTATTCTTGAAGAGGGGGGAACGGATGTGTTTTGACATAGCCTCATTTTTGGTTGATATTTTACTACACCAATTGCGTTCCTGTCTAAGACCAACATTTTTGTTTTATGCAGTACGTGTACCCATATACAACAAACATATGCTTCGCAAATCTCGTTTACAGTAACTGTGATTCTGGTGTTGTTGCTTGAGCTTTGTTTCGGTTTAGTCCATTTTTTGTTTTATCTGGTGACCGTGTTCAGGCTTTTGATGCACATATCGTAACAGATGTTATTTGTTATGCACGTGGTATTTTGGATGCATATATTGTACTACTTATTTATTATGTGCTTGAGTATGTGTTTGCATCATCGGCATCATCATAGGACAGTCCATTAATCTTCTGTAAGATAAGATCACTTATCGTCGCTGTCCGACGCTAACCGTGTATCTACAAAATTTGACAAAAATAGATTTGTTTACTGAAACTCCTTCCAGTGACCTCACGCAGGTCTTCTATAAATATCTTGTGTCTGCGACCAATGAAAATGCTCAAATTTGTCACATGATACCACGGAAATAATCGTGTATGTGGCGGGTTGTTGCTGGTTTTGACGCGATAAGCGTGTAACTGGTCACGCTAATCGTGTAACTGCTGGCAGCTGTCGTATCTCCCATTGTGAGAACAATGCACTAACTTTGTGACTAACCGTGTAACTGAATTATCACGAAAATTTTGGGTGTTAATGCAACTTTTATTG
>CM065699.1:42418338-42441867 GCA_017654935.2 Phymorhynchus buccinoides | reverse complement strand
GATAACGATACACATTGCCTTCCAATTTCGAGCATCGTTTGGTCTGTACATTTGATCAAAGTGTGAGTACCGTATCGGAAATATTTGATTTCCCAAAGTCATTGAAGATCACAAGACCAGGGCATCTGATGCTCCCCAAAAGTTCAGTATGCTGTATCCGCCATGGCTGTTCTGGCACTTAATTCGACGCACGCGAGTCCTCATGTAGTTGCCAGGTGTTGAGATTCTCTGTGGAGCGCCTGCCACTCAGCCTGCAGCCATCTACTGGTAGAAGGTGCTGTTCATCCCGGTAATTTGGGGGTTGTTGCCTCCTTCACTTTGCGGATCCACTCATCCCCAGAGGTTCTCATCGGGATTGAGAATCGGGACTGCTGTCTGGCCACTCCAAAGCGCATTTCTGTTGTATCGGGCTCGACTGCTGCAGGAGTTCGTTGACCACCCTTGCCCTGTGGGGGCGGCGTTGTCTCCTGGTGCGCCGCGGTCCCGATCTGCTGCGTGTAGCACAAGCCAGCGGTTCCGAAGGATCTCATCCCGGGTATCGGAGGCCGTCAGGTTACCACCTGTACATGATCACAGGGTGTTCTGTGGTGAAGGCGGAAGGCCCCGCCCAGACCTTAAGAACCTCCACCAAAGGCCAACCTTTTCTTTGGACTTGGCCGTCATAAAAAGCTTTCCCCTGGGCGCCTCCAGACCCTCAGTCGGGGGGGGCGGGTCGGGGCCGTCGTTTGTGGTTCATGGTTGAAGGCGTGATTCTTCACTGACCTAGGACCTGGACCATTGCTGACGTGTCCACCTCACGCCGTCTGCAAAGGTCGCGGCGTGCTGCCCTATGGCTGGAGTTAAGCGTGAGCCGTACAGCTTGGGGCGAACGAGAAAGGAGGTTAAACCCTTGAAGGCGGTTCCGTATGGTCTCGTCTGTGTTGATGTTATAGCCACCCCAGCTGCCTTCGAATGATGCTGGAGAGAGGCTGTTCTTGTCTGCATGGCTTGGTCGTTCAATGTAACGTCTTCCACGTGGAGTTGTCTTCTACGGGGTCGACCAGGATCTGGCGGCTTTCAGTTGACCCTCCCAGTGGCTAGGTGAAGCGTTGAATCATTCTGACAATTGACCGATGATGGGAACACTTAAGTCGCACTGGCCACTTCCTCGGCTTTGGGAACACCATCTTGGAACGCATGCAACAGCTCGTCCCCTATATCCACTCGGCTCAATTTTCCGTCGTGGAGGCATTGTCAAATCAGGCCTATTACTGGTGGTATTTCTTCTTATAAGCAAAAGCAGAGGACAGCATCTCACACGAAAACAGCAGTGCTTGCACTGCATAATGGTTTTTTCCCTCTGGCTTGTGCAATGTGTTTTCATGCAGACGACCAAAAACAGTCCTTTTTCCCCATTTCCCGTTTTTCTTTTGCTCCAGCTCAGTAGAGAGAACACGTGCACTGTTTTCCACTAACACAACATCGCCCACTTACAGCTGAACAAGAGTTCATAACATTTGGCTTGACTGAGAAAAAACTAAACAGTCGACCGGAGTTTAATTGCGCACCTGTTTTCTCAATATGATCCTTTAACTTTTTTGTGATGTAGTGTATATAAATACCATTTCAGTAGTGATATGGGGGACAATGTGGGTAGGAGGTCTGAAGACAACTCAGATATTTTTTGTTGTTGGCTTCTGTTTGCGTGTTTGTTGTTGTAAACATCAAATTGTGCTTTTTGTAATTATGAAACCTGCACTTAAGTGTATACTAACCTTGAGGGATCAGTTTATTTCCTGTATGTAACATAACTCATAAGTCATGTTCCAACGACCGTAATACTTTTTTATACAGGTCGAACAAAATCCTCATACAAAATGTTTGAGGAGCAAGTGAACTTAAAATTTGATTAAAAAAAAGAAGAAAAGAAGAAAAGTCCATTCCATAATTTTTGTTAATTTTTTATAGTTTATGTCTGTAAAAGCAAGCCAACCTGAAACAAATCAAAGTCACGAAGCGAGAAAATGGGCGTAAAGGGGCCGCAAGGCCTGGCTTCCTAGCCCTTAAAGTACTACAAAACTACTTCAAAAGTGTTGCACAATCAGACTGAGAGTGAGTCTAGACGCTAGTACTCTAAAGTTTTAGGAACTTGAAAAGTTTCATTTGCTCAATAGGCATTGGAAAGTGAATTATTCCCCTGGTGTTTTGGACATGCTGGATGGTTATAAATTATATAGATAGCAATTCTAACTTTATGGTCGATAATCCCCTGTACACTCCCAACTCTTATTCTTTCTTTTGTACTAATAATTTGTAGACAGATGCACTCTCCTTTTCAGTTCATAGTGCAGTAAGAAGTATGTCACTCTGATGTCATAGTGTCAACGTCACACTAGTATTAGTAAGGCAAGAGAGGGGAGGACTACTGACTGTTTTTAAAATAAAAACTAGAAACACTGATACAGCGCACCCTGGTGCCGCTAAACACCTGGGCTTGGCCCTACGTACTCTCACCTAACTTCCACCTCTTGTCCATGGAGGGCGCAAATACTCTGGACTGCTTTTTTTTTGTCAAATATATGGATTGCTTCCCTTGGACCATTTTGCAACATTATTAATGTTAGGTAATTGAACGTAAAAGAAACCCCAAAACTTCAAGGTCACGGTCAGCACAAGTTAATATGTTTTTTTTAACAGAACTCCTCCCCTGTATGATAACCCACCACCACAACAAAATTTGAAGCGATTCTTTATCACAATGTTCATAAAGTACAGTCTCAGAATGAAAATACGTATATAGCCCAGAATGAAATTTCGTTCTCAAGGTCAGACTTATTCAAGGTCAAGGTCATCCCAGTCCATGAATATACGAAAGAGCCTTGCCTTTTCATGATTTACCCCATCTGCCAATTTGATCAAAATCCGTCGTAGTAGCTTTTGCCAAAATCGCGCAGTTCATCACACGCAACCTAGCACACGCCTCACACCCACACCACACACACACAGCACACACGCACCACAAACACCACCCAACACACAACGTTTCGGCACCAGAATAACATCTGAAGTAACACCTAAACCAAATGATTGTTAAGTACCCGACAAGGCTTAGTTCTTTCATAAACTGATAAATGTCATCAGAACATTTTCTAGTAATTTTCTTCATCACGAACATGAAGATGGTACTACAAATTCTAATGTGTAGTTTAAAACAACCTTACTCATGGAACTAGTATACATAAGAGCTTGCTGGTATAACTATGAAAACCTCATGCAAAGGTAATTATAATAATTATTAATGATATAAAAGAACTATAATTATGATGAACCCATTTTGTAGGCATGGGAGGGGCCAAGGTAAGAAAACTGACGTTTCCATGCTGTAATTATTTTCCCCTTTTTTCAGAGGTCTGAAGCACTAGCAATCCCGGGTTAAGAGTCAGCTGTTGTGGTTGGACTGTGGACCATGATTCTCTAGTCCATGAAGGACAACACACTCAAACACAGCAACTTCCTTTTGTAAAAAGCAAAAACAGTATTTTCTGTGATGAGGGCAGTTTTAGCAATTCTGCCCTTTCTTTTCTTTTCCCTCTCTGCCAGTTTGTGCTGTTTAGTGTACAACAAGTTATATGTGTTACCCCCAATCCATAAACTTGCCTATTTCATGACAATGCATTTTTCAATTCCCATCCACACAGGTATTGAATAAGGTTGATTCAAACAGTTTAAAATGTCTCTACACTGTAATTTTTTAGCCACATGTTTGATCAAATGTTATATTCTCACACTGTGTAAATAACGAATTCTAAGCTCATCTACAGGCATTATTTATCATTCATTTGAACTGATTAATTATACTTTATAGATCTCTGTGTGTCTATGAAGGGAAAATATCATTCATTGAGTGATTGACAGTAGTTGCCCAAACGGCAAGTTTCAAATTGATCATTTCATAAATTGAGCAAACGATTTTGCCTATTTCATGAAATGGGAAATTTCACGGATTGGGCGTAACATATACAACTTATTCAATGATTCTAGCAATTTGTTCACATTCATTCCTCTTTCACTCTTGTGCTGTAGCCAAATACAGAAAAGTTGTACATTCATGATTTATCTGACTCTCTTCTTGAAGTTCTTCTACCAATGGTGTGCACCTGTCGTAACCGGCTGCGGCAATTACTTACAATCAGAGGGACACTCTCCAGGTGGGAGCAACCAGAATTACACAGAGACGCCTCTGTGACTATAAAAATCAAATTACAAAAGACACGTACAGTGGATTCCTGATATCTCAAAAACACTGGATAAACTCGCAATAGTTTTCTGGTCCCAGTTTAATACAACACAGGGGATCGCCGAGCGGCATCAACGCATTGTGACAATGCCAACCCGGCCAGAGTTATGTCCTCTTCCCCCCCCCCCCACCCCCCACCCCCCAATAAACACATCACTTTCCACTCTTACAGAACGCATAGAATATAAAAAATACATCGCCAAAATTTTGAAGCGATTCTGTTCAGTAGTTCACGAGATACAGTTGAACTTTTATATAAACGTCCCTGCTGCCACCGAGTTATGTCCTCTCCGCCCCCCACCCCCACCCCCCCCCACAAAGCCCCCCAGAATCCCTCTGATCTGAGTCCCCCCACACCCCCACCCCCCCACCCCCCATAAACCCACCACTTTCGATCCTTACCGTAACGCGTAAAATACATAGGCCCAAAATTTGAAGTCGATTCTGTTTCAGTAGTTTCACGAGATACAGCTGAATTTTTCTTTTATGCAAACTTCCTTGCACCATGTCCACACACCGACACACAAAAGTTGGAAGCGATTCTGTTCAATATTTCACGAAATAAAACTGGGGGGAAATTACATAGCCCCAAAGAAGGAAATTTCGGTTCTCAAGGTAAAACTTCAAGGTCAAGGTCAGCACGGTAATGATTAACGAAAGGAGCCTTCCTTTTGCAAGCTGTCTACCCCTCTGCCAAATTTAATCAATTAACACACAGACACACACACACACACAAAATCAATCACAAAACCCCGGCCTCTGGCCGGGTAAATAATCTCCAAATAAAAATTTCAGTCCTTCCAATTTGTGTAATAGGTCTAGATTAATTATAATTTGAAGACATTGTCCTTTTTGTGATGTGATTTGTTGTTTTGCTTGTTTGTGTATGTGTGTGTGGTGTATGTGTGTGTGTGTCTGTTGTGTCTGTGTGTGTGTGTGCAAGTGCGCTCACATTTGTTCTTTTTAATTCATTAAAGCAACATTGATCCCAATCTGTAGCTTTTGTCATTATGATTAATATGAATCTGTCTTTTTTTAATTTTATATTCTTTGCGAGTCTGACCTTAGCCATAAGGCATATGAATTATTCTATTGCTAGTCTCAGCCGTTCATGAGTATATTTTTGTAACAAATCGCGTGACTTTGGATGCTTTCCTTTCGCTTCACGCTCATCTTATCTCTCCTATATGTGAAGTCTACTTTCTCTCTTTTCTTGATTATTTTGAAAGTTTAAAAATCGCGAGCAGATTTATGAGGTTGACTGACATAGTTGTGCCACCTTTCTATTAGTACTTGGTTTAAACAATTTTTGTATTGATCATTGACATACATTGACATGAACATACAACACAGTACAGGAAACACAAAAGCAATGCTTAATTAAAGTGTCACCTGCAAAGAGAGGCCACAGAGGGCCAGTGCAATGAAGCATCAAATTATACCAATAATGAAGGAAATACTCGAGAGAGGGGAGAGAGTGAGAGAGAGAGAGAGAAGAGAGAGATAGAGAGAGAAGAGAAGGAGAGAGAGAGAGAGAGAGGAGGGAGGGCGGAGGGAGGGATGGAGGGAGGGAGGGGAGGGAGGGAGGGAGCGGGAGGAGAGAGAGAGAGAGAGTAGAGAGATGAGAGAGAGAGAGAGAGAGAGAGGGAGGACAGTAATATATTAGTACTTGTAGTTGGATGTCTCCTAAGTCACATGAAACCTGTGAAATGTTAGAGCCCTTGTACAAATTGGTATTGGGTGACAGGCTTTTAAGTAATTTTTTTAAAAAAGCTTGAAAAAATGGGTTGAAAAATAAAGCTTGGAACATCTTACAGTGTGAAATGTGTGTCTCTGTCTGTGTGTGGGCGTGTGTGTGTGTGTGTGTTTTTTTGGTGTGTTTGTGTGTGTGTGTGTTTGTCTGTGTATGTGTGTGCCTGTGTCTGTCTGTGTGCGTGCGCGCGCGCGCGTGGGTGTGTGTGTGTGTGTGTGTGGGTGCATGTGTGTCTTTGTGTGTGTGTATATGTGTCTGTGTGTCTATTGTGTAAAGTGTGTGTGCATGTGTGTATGTGCGCGAGCATGTATGTGTGTGTGTGCGTGCGTTTTTTTTTGTGTGTGTGTGTATGTGTGTGTGTGCCGTGTGGGTGTGTGTGTGTGTGTGTGTGCGCAGTGTGTGTGTGTGTGTGTGTGTGTGTGTGTCGTGTTTGTGGGTGCATGTGGGTGGCATGCATTGTGTGTGTGTAGTGTGTCTGTCTGTCTGTTCTGTAGTGTCTGTGTGTGTGTGTGTGTGTGTGTGTGTGTGTGCCTGTGTGTGTGTGTGTGTGTGTGTGTGTGCATGTGTGTATGTGTGTGTGTATGGGTGAGAGTGTGTGAGTGTGTGTGTATGTGTGTGTGTGGTGTTTGTCTGGTGTATGTGTGTGCCTTGTGTCTGTCTGTGTGTGTGTCTGTATCTGCATGTGTGTGTGTCTGTGCGTGTGTCTGCATGTGTGCAAGCGTGTGTTCATGTTTGTACAGGCTTTCAGCATAAATAATATGGAATCAGAAACTCTGTCAAGACTGGCTTTATAACAAAAATATAGAGCTAAGTTAGACGCTGGGTTGTAATTTAGTTAATTGCAAGCTTTCATTTCAACTCTTCTGTACACATAATACACACTCTCAGTAACTCTGTCTCTGCTAATGTTAACCCTTTCGCCGCAAAAAAAAAAAAAAAAAAAAGAAAAAAACTCTCATTTTAACATCCACTTTGATTTAACACCTATGTCACTAAAACTAAAAGGCATCAAATTGGGGTCTATTATCCAAAGACAGTCTTAGTTTTAGGAAGTAAGGAAAGACCTTATTTTAGATATGTCACAGAAGAACCGCGGAAAAGAGCACACACGTCACAACACAGCAGACAGATTTTGTTCTCTATCCAGATAAAATGAATGGAAAATTTTGGCTGAAATATGGCTGGCGGTTGAATCTGGAAAGGGTTAAACGCTATGCAAATGGGTTCTTCACTTCTTGCTCTCCAAAGTTTTTAGCGGGAAAACAAAATTAGAAGCAAAATTCTGTTCATTGTCATCACTAGCTTCTCTTGCTGCTCACACTTTAAATTTAATCTTACGCAGTGGGGCACACGTGTCAACATATCTCTTGGCAATTAATTTGAATACATGATGTACATTACCACACATAAATTTTCTAAAGAATATCCTGTTTTTCGGACTATTGTGCCGCACTCAATCAAATCAACACACACATTAATAATTTTAAGAATTATTAACATTTTATGGTTTTTCATTTTCAGGAATGCACGATAAAAGCGGACTCCGAGAGAAAAACGACATCAACTTCAACAGTGACATGCCGGTCGACACGGACATAGACGCAGTCTTGAAGGAAGCCGACGAGCTTCTAGAGGAGTACAGATTCGAACAACTGTACGAGTTCCTCACGCGCTACAAGCACATAGAAAACGATGAGCTGCTGTGGAGGCTGGGGCGGGCGTGCTCTGCCTGGGCGAAGGTGCATGGGGAGAAGGGGGACTCCCACAGCAGGAAGGCGCTGATGGAGGAGGGCTTCACCTACGCTGAGCGGGCGCTGAAGCTCAACGACAGAAGCGCCATGTGCCACTCGGTAAGTTAGGATATACATGTGACCTACCAGGGACATTAAGTCGCTGGGCTAAGTTTCTCACAACATGCTTGCAAAGTTTGAGTTGAAAACGAGTAGGTCCAATGCATCTTTCTTCAGCTAGGCTAGAATGGCCGAGGGTCACGCCTACTAAACTTTCACATGCTCATCAACTCTAGAACGTAAAAAAGATACTTGTATCATTAGAAAGCGATTTGTCTAAAGTTTTCAAATGTATAATTTTCTCAGAATGGTCAGTTTGACTCTTAATATCCCTCATTTTTGAAACTCAGACTGAGCGTGCTGGGTCACATCTCTTTTTGGTTTTGTTGTGTGCACAGGAAGTTTGGAATATCAGGCATGGGAATTGTCCGCGAATTTGCGGATTTCCGCGAGAAATTTTATTTTAGGGCAAAGTTTTTGTTACTAAATACTTCAATTTTTATGATCATATTATATTTTAACGCTGTAAAAATGAGGAGGGGGGGAATTTTCAGAGTTTTTTGTCTCTGACAATTCCCATGCCTGAATATCCACATTATAACATCACTTAACTAAAGTGGTCATGCACAGTTTGGGGACCACTAAATTGACTAATGGGATACTAGGAGGACCACTAGTGGTCAATAGGACAAATGTCCTGAACTTTCTGTTTCACTAGACTAGGACACATTTCGCCTCGGCATGAGGCTGTGTCAGACCAATTGCCGTAAGCTAAAACACCAAGGCTACGAAGTCGGGGTATGGCTGCCCACGTGGCGGGGTAATCAGAAACGGTCACACGCGTAATGTTCTCATCCCTAGCTGGTGCACTTGTCGCTCACCATAGTGTTCACAGCGCTTCAGCTTTTGGGATGATCCCAGGAGTCTTTAAGCCAGGGGTAAGAAAGCAAACAAACAACTAGGACACAATATTCATGGCTCAAAATATGTGGAAGTTCAGTTTAACGTCGCGTATCGGCTTTCACCATGTACGACGACGGACCTGAACAAACACAACCACGGTATATAAACAAAAATTTATGTTCCTGAAATCACTGTCTTAGCCAAAAGGCAGAGAAGTGATCAGGATTTTGACGATTATAATCAAAATAATAATTATATATTTTTTATAATCAAAATATAATCAAAATAATCAAGTAAGCTTTTTTTATACACCCAACAAAAGTTGTCTTACCATTAATGTACCCTATTTTTCGGACTATAACTTAAGGCAATATTGTTTGGTCAAAGTGAGACTCCTGCGCCTCATGATTAATAATGATTTATAATACAGTAAGAAAAGTATAAGAACAAAATATGAAACTTGTGTCATTTTTTTTTTTATTCTTGTGTGTGTGTGTGTGTGTTCAGGCATGGGAAATGTCCAGTGAAAGTCCGCCGAATGTCCGCAAGAAAAAAATTATGAAATTGTTACTAAATACTTCGTTTTTTGTTACTAAATAATTCAATTTGGGGGCGGCTTTTTCAGAGTTTTTTTGTCTCTCACAAATTCCCATGCCTGGTGTTATAAAGTATTGCCTTACAGTCCGAAAAATACAGTAGGCTTACATTTTTTTCTGGCAATTTCAATCATGATCTTTGTCATAAAATACATGACATGACAACGTCTGCTTTTCTAAATAGAAGCTTGTTTGCTGTTCACTTTCTTTCCAAAACAATGTTAAGGACACTTGTCCAATTCAACAGTGATGCAAAAGGACAATAATCGATGGCTGGGAGTCAAGACGGACTATCTTTAGATAGTCCACTCACGTATTATTGAACATATTGTAAAAACTAATAACTTGTATTTAAAAAAATACTGCTGAAAGATAAAAAGCATAAACCCCATTTTTTATAATTCAGCAGTCTTTTTTTTTTTTTATACAAGTTATTAGTTTTTTGCAATAAATACAATAAAACGTCAATGGACTATCTAAACATAGTACATTTTGACTCCAAGCCATCGAATTGTCCTTTAAGGGGTCAAGACAATGAATAGGTGAGACAGAAATGTGCATCACTGATAAAGTACTTGTAAGTGACAGTGTCTGCAGTTGACACCTTAATTATGTCACTGGATAATCTTCATTGACTTGTAGGAGAAACGCTGACATGAAACCGAAAGGGTGTCTTAAACATTTTGTAAAAAAAAAAAAAAAAGTACTACCACATTTTAAGTTATGGTGTATAATGCTAATAGTGCAATGCATTCTTTATTCTATATATATTTAATTGATTGATGAATTTGTAAAGAAATACTAGATATTGCTTGTTATATGCATGGGTGCTACTAACCCAAAAATGAAAAATACTGAAAGGTCGGGGTCCAGGGAGCCGAAGCTGAAGCAAAAATGCAATTGCAGAGATCGTTTCCATAGCTCTCCCGCAATCTGGGAATGGGTGAGGAACAGATTACGATTTGACATCATAGTTCTGTTGGCAGACGACAGTGTAAAGTGACTGTCTAAGTTGCTGAAACATGACAAGTCACATTACCTTTTTACAAAAAATACAAAAGATCTATGGTTAAAATCATATTTTCATGACTAAGATTTTTACTGACATTTCATAAACACAACTATAAAGTTATAAAGCTGTTCAAATATAAGATAATAATTAGATCCACGGATTCTCTATTCCTAGGGACTCAATTGTGTAGTGTCCATGTTAGATCATAAGAGAAATACGATGTCAGTGGATCTAAACATGACTCTCAATTGAGTTTTTCTAAACAACATGTTTAACATATTTATACGTTTAACATCATAAATATCATTTGTTGAATTGAAATATAGTTGTAACTTACCTCTTTCTGTGAAGTTTGTAGCTTTCATTACACAAAATCCATGCTGATAATGTTGATTTTAATTCAAATAATTATGTGTGAATGTGACTCGGCCGCCATTTTGTTTGTTGTATTTTCACTTCCTGTGGTTGGAAGACCCAGATTCCAAAATGCCCTAAACCACAGTTAAACAAAAAACTTAATTTACGGATTTCCGTTTATAGGGAAGGTAGTAGCACCCATGTGTATGTAATTAATCAAATCATCTACAGATGTTTTTTTTTAACTGTCTTTATTTTTATTGTGTGTGTGTGTTCAGTGTGCTCGGTGTGTGCGCGTGTGTGTGTGTGTGTGCGTGATGTGTGTGTGTGCGTGCGTACGATGTGTTTGTTTGTGCGTGCAGTGTGTGCATGTGCATCGTGTCGTGCGGTGTTTCACGTGTTTTGTGTTGCAGTGGTATGCCAATATGCTGCATTACTCCAGTGAATCCCTTGGTTATAAAACGCAGTACCTGAATGCCTTTGTTCTGAAGGAGCATTACCTGGTGAGTATGTGTGCGATTTATGTACAGACAGTGCGCTAACTAGAGAGAAAGACAAACAGATAGAAAGACAGTCAAATAGAATGAAGAATTATCAGTCAGGAATTAAACAGTCACTTCATTCATAATTTTAAAAAAAAAAATTATGCATCATTTATCATTTTACTTATCTTAAGACAAACAGAAGAATATCTTACGCAAAAAAAACTTGGCTTTTCTTCATATTAATTGATGTTTTTTAATTTCATACACAGTGTTGAAGCTCCATGCTGTTTGAACATTTAGGACGAGTACACACATATGCGGAGATTCCGTGCGGAAACCTGTGCGCAATCCGCAAATAAGTACAAGAAAGAAGGGAAAAGATTTGAGCACGTGTCGAATTTCCCCTAATCCGTACATCTTTAATCTTCTTTCTTCCACCTATTTACATATTACGCATGGGATTTCCGCAGGGAATCTCTGCATATGTGTGTTCATGGCCTTAAGATATAATATATTTAATAATAAAAAAAAATTGTGGAATAGTAATTAAAACAAAGCGTGAAATCGCAATAGTTTGTGGCGCGCGGTCTATTTTTACCACTCAAATCATGAGTTTTACCTCCCCTGGATTTTCAATAATTTTAATCTGTAAACCAGAATGTTATCTCTGCACCATTTCGTAACTTTTTTATATCTTTTGGAAAACATTTAAAACTATGTATCCTACTTATACTTTTTAAGCCCCTTATAGCCTGATTCCGCCCATGACATCCATTACTTTCTCCTACCAAACGTCTTGTCTAAAACCGCCCCCGTACACCCACTTTGTTATGTATTTTGGAGTTAAAACTGCAATATCAAAAAATACCAAAAATACCCACAGATAACATAAATAAAACATTGCAAGTTAAACATTCTTCATTTATACACAAACCCTGAACATTTGAAGTCAATCCATCAAGTAGTTATTTTTAAACATTTTTTTAAACAAAGTACCCCCATTTCTGTCCCAGTTTACCAACATTAATTTGGTGTTTACAGGGAGTAGAGTCGTCATTTTAATCGGGGTTACAAGTGTTAAACTCATTCAAAAGAAGCACCGCATACTCGTCGTGTCTGTTGTAGTGTCTGTATTACATATGTTTATTATTTTGTACGCTTTTAAAATACATCATTTTAAAGAGCGGCCAGGGAAGTGTAGCCTCGATTTGAAGTGCGACAATTTTGGACCACAGACAGACCGACAAAGTGAGTTATAGGTTTGTGGCTTGAGCCACAAACAAAAAAGATTTCTTGAGTCAACGTGTGTGGTGGGGATGGTGATTGGCACAGTAATAAATTGTGTGTGTCTGTGTCACTGTGTGTGTATCTCCAGGGATGGTAGTGTCACTATTGATTACATAATAATATTATGACTCGGTCGTCAAGTTCTTATGTAAACTATACATGTTTTCATGCGTCAATCTTTTTGTTTTTAACAGTATCACTTTCCCTTGTATAATTTCAGAAAGCCATAGAAATTGACCCTTCTGACGCGCGGCCAATGTCGCGCCCTTCTACTACATCCCATGGGATACTGGTATGTTGATTAACAGAACATAATTAAACGGGAGAGGGTGAATTGGGGGAACAGGAAGCTGAGCTCGCTTTATGCACTCGCCTCGTGCTGTGTTTGAATTGATTGCACACTCAGTTTGAGTTTCTCCAGTAGGCCTAACAGGGTCCGTACGGTCTTTAAAGGTCAGTAAAAATTGTGTAAAAATTCGCCACCCCACATTTTTAAGCCCTTCAAAAAAGTCTGTAAAAACAGCCATTTTGTCCAGAATTTTTAAAAAGTCTTTATTTTTTATCAACAGGCTTATCCTACCCAGTACATACTTTGATGATCAGTTCTATTGAGAACAAAATGCCCCAGTAGAAATCCTGAAAAATCTGGTAGGTCACTCGTGTATTTGGTTGTCTTGGTCGTGTGATGATATTTTGGTCAAGTCACAGAGACTTATGATTATCTCTGTGAAATTCGGGTTGCTCCCATTCTGGGAAAAGATCGTCGACGCAAGCGCGAAAGCGCCACCCATTGTATATGTGTGGTGTTTGTGTTTGTGTGTGCATGCATTACCGTCATATACAGTCCTTATTTTTGGGGGAAAGGACTTTAAGAAGTCTTTAAAAAGTTTGTAAATTTGGAAGGGGAAAATGTGTACGAACCCTGCCTAATATTTTTCACAATGGGGATTAAAGTACTGGAGAAGACAATGTATAGTTTCTTCCAAAGTTCCTTCCCTTCCTTGTGTATGCCCGCCACACACACAGGGCGGCTAAGCCGATGCATGAACTAAGCTGTCTTCCCTCGGTCCCGGCTTTGCATCCATGCCTTAGAGTTTGAGCTGGCGGGTCATATAGTCGGAGAAGCCGCTCTATATAACGGCTACTTTTTCCTTGAAGTTTCTTATAAAGAATTTGTCTTTGCAGTTTCTAAAACTGTTTGTAGATAACAAATCTGCTGTGCCATTTTCTCAGAATGGTCGTGTTTACACAGTTTGTCTCAGAATGTCGTTTTTAATGTCCCTTTCGTGGTTGCGTCCGGGTCTCATATGTGTCTGTTCCAGGACTGGAGGACGTTAAACAGATTTTCTTCATCGAATGAGTTCATCTTATTTTTGAACACGTTGCAGGTGTTTCGAGTTCGCACACCTACCATGGTATCAGAAGAAGATTCTTCAGTTACTTTTCAAGGAGCCGCCTAAGACGACTATGGAAGAGGTATAGCCTGAGTGAACTGACGAAAGCTTTCGTGCGTTGCACCATAGCATTATTCAGTTCTTGTGCATTGTGCAGAAGATCATGTTTTCATTTAAATTGTATGTAAATTAAAAAGCACCAATTACATTTGAAAGAGACGCATGTTACACAGATATGTTGTAAATGTAATTGAAAGTTTGCTACCATTTTTGTCCTGAAGAAGATAAATAAATAGAAAAATTGGTGTTCTTCAAACTAGGTGTTACTGGGGTTTTCTATCTGATCTATTCTTGTCACATTACAAGAACAAAAATCAGGGCATTTATCCGCGGACATTTTTTTCAAAACTTCTGCAGAGGAAAAAAAAAATTCTGCGTAAAAGGACCGATCTTGCCGTATTATGCTTATATCCTATACAAGTCTCTATTTGGCGATTCTCAAACTGGTTAACCGGAAGTCGCTTTAGCTCACTCGCTTTCAATTGTGCGAAGGAAGGCGAAATGAGTAGCGGGAGGGTGGAAGGCTATTTGTGCCGACCAAATTTTCGGATTAGATTATTCCCCCTCCTCGCTGAACAAAACTTTGATATGACGTGAGCCTAGGTGAAAAGGTGGTTTGAAAAAATGTTTGGGGAACGTTCTGCCCCCCCCCTTTCCCCGTCAACAAAACTTTGGACGTTAGGTGAAAATCCGGGTGGAAGGATTTCTCGGCCGAAAAAAATCTCTTTTTTTTTGATCTTTTTTTTTTCTTCATCCACTTTCATGCCTGAAAAAATCAACAAAAATCAGTGAAACAAATTAAGACTTTAAACTTAAAAAAATGTTGCTACATAATATTAATAACGATGGCTTGGAGTCAAAACGAACTATATTTAAATTGTCCATTGACGTATTATTGAACCTATTGCGAAAACTAATAACTTGTATAAAAAAGACTTACTGCAAAAATATAAAAAGCATAATCCCTATTTTTGTATGTATTTGCAGTCATTTTAAATACAAGTTCTTAGTATTTTCAATAACATCAATACAATAAGTCAATGGACTATCTAAAGATAGTCCGTTTTGACTCTAAGCCATCGAATATTTTTGTGATTTGAAAAAAAAAAAATGTGAATGAAAATGGTATTAAAGGTTTTAATGGAATGTTTATTTTGTGATAAGTTTAAAATGCTTTGCTAGAACTTTGCTTGTTTTTTTAATGGTTTTTTTTAGGCTTGCTTAAATTACTCTGTGTGTGTGTGCATTGTGTGTGTGTGTGTGTGTGCATTGTGTGTGTGTGCGTGTGGATGTGCATTGTGTGTGATAAGTTTGATATGTGTGTAACACTCTACAAGGTGTGTTTGATTGTTTGTTAGACATGCTTGAATTCATGCTGACTTTCTGCTTTTCTTGTTCAGGCCCTGGACTTCTTCTACAGGGCGGAGGAAGGTGAGAGATTTTGTTCGTTCATTGCTGGTTTTCTTCTTCTTCGATCGCTCACACAGTTTCCTGTCAATTATGAGCGCAGATAGCGTCATGCTGCCATTATGCGCCTAAGAAACAGGCCCAGCTAGTCCGACTTCGGCTGGAGGAAATGTTTTTGAAAAGTGTTTCGTAATGTAAAAAAACATAATTTTGTTTTAAACAATCGTTCAGTTTAGGAGTCAGATAAGTCATCTTTTGGTTTCACACAAACATTAAAGTGGATTTAGATAGTTTCAGGCATGGGGAATTTTCAAGCAGGTGTGTTTTAACCCAATGACTCCCAACCATTCGAACCGGGAATCGATCCCAGTTCCCGATAGATGGGAATTAACTCCGAATCGTCACACCAAATCTTTTCATTAAAAAAGTCACCCAGAATAAAGTCTAAAGAATGGCTGACATTGGAAAGGTGTTACAAACTTTTTTTTGTCTTCATTTTCCTCAAAGCTACCAAAATTTAGATACGAGTTGCAGATCTGTTTACCCATAAGATTTCACCATATTTTTGTACACATAATTATCTGACAAAAATATGATAAATATGGTACATGGGTGTGAAAAACTATGGTGAAATGGTGAAACAGCAAATCTGACTATAATTTCTGTACATTGCCTGGTTCAGGAAACTGGTGCACTCTGTGTGTGTGTGTGTGTGTCTCTGTGTGTGTGTGTGTGTGTGTGTTGTGTCGTGTGTGTGTGTGTGTGTGTGTCTCTGTGTGTGTGTGTGTCTCGTGTGTGTGAGTGTGTGTGTGTGTTTGTGCGTGTGTGTGTGTGAGTGTGTGTGTTCTCTCTCTGTGTGGTGTGTGAGTGTGTGTGTGTGTGTGGCTCTGTGTGTGTGTGTGTGTATCTGTGTGTAGTGTGTGTGTGTACTATTGTGTGAGTGTGTGTGTGTGAGTGTGTGTGTCTCTCTCTCTGTGTGTGTGTGAGTGTGTGTGTGTGTGTAGTCTCTGTGTATGTGGTGTGTGTCTCTGTGTATGTGTGTGTGTGTGTTACTTGTAAATAATTGATGACGCTTTTGTCATAGTATTTGTATAAGTTGTTATAAAAATGTATGTGTGTTTGGCACTCATTTTTTTAACTTTCCTGTTGGAGTACTATTTTGTGAAAAATACACTTATTTTGGATTTTGACTACACAAAGCCCGATTTGAGGGTAAGCAGGTCTGGAGTTGTTGTTTCATTTCACCGACGGTGTTCCGTTTGTCGTCTGCTCTTGTCAGCCAAGCCTGGGTTCTTCAGCATGAACCTGGTGATGGCGGGGCGCACCCACCACCACCTGCACCAGTACCACAAGGCCAGGGACCTCTTCACACGCGCCCTCAAGGTGCCGCCCCGCTCCCCAGACGAACGACAGGGTAGGGAAGAGCCGCGCACCGCCTGCGGCACCGCACCGGCATGCAGGCAGGCACTTACACGCAGACAGACACGCATGTGCAACCAGCTGCGGTGGTAACCATCGCGGGCTAATGGCTGGGATTGGTCTCGGGTTCGAATCCCATCAGAGGCGCATGGATGCTCCTGCTTTTCAGGATGTCCTGAAATGCAGGATTTTTGTATTGTCTGGAGCCGGCGTCGCAGGACTATGAGAATTTGAGAAGCTGCAAATTTCCTGTTTATAACAGGTTTTTTGTGTAGTTTCTGTCATGTGTAGAATTAGCTAATGGCACCGAAAAATTAAATATAAAAATATTGATTAGTGAATTACATTTTCATTTAGATATTTTTAAAACAAGCAAATAGCAAAAATAATTTTGTAAATATCTTAATTGGTTGCTGAGATATTACATTTTAAAGTTTGAATGACTGCCGTTTATGCATAAACGGGAAAAAAAGTCATTTTTATGCCCCAACCATACCCAAAGTATGTATTCAGTAAACATTGTACTTTTTGTGAGCAATCTATAGTATGCAGAGAAGTACAATCCGTAGTTTGGGAGCATTTGTTTATTTCATTTTATAATTATGATCGCTCAAAGTTGGCCAATCTGCCAATTTCACAATGACTAAAATTTGACGAAATTTGCGAAGTAGCAACTTTGACTCATTGGCATGCAGAATCTAACAATTTATATACCATGAAATGCAATTATTCTAAGTCTAGTGTTTGTGTTTTGTAGCTCTAATTTTTTCTAGGCTCTTTCTAAGATAAACAAAAAAGTTACAGACTGTCAAAGTTACGAAAAGTGCCAAAATGGCCTGCGACGGAGCAGAACTGAGGGTAGGGAAGGTTAAGTGCCCATAACTTTTGACCTAATGGATGGATTTTCTCACAATTTGGATATGTAATAAAGCTACAGCCATGCTACATACCAAACTAAATTATTAAGACATATCAAATGATTTGGTGTTGTAAAGGTGATTATATAAGGATAAAAATGGCAAAATATCATATTGATAGCATGCGGCATGAGACATAATGAAATACAATTCTGAAATTATATGTCACATTTAACTACTATTACTTCTACTCATATTTTTAAACATTTTCAACAAAGGAAATACTACTTTATCAGTTAATGACAAATATTAATTAATTAAATTTAGCTATTTTTGTATTATTTATAATTATATGCAGGGAGCTGAGAACAGAAAAGGGTTAAATGGCCAGCAAAACGATTCACTGTTGCACATGTCATGTTTTTGAACAAAATAATGTTTATTTTCAATAACTATTGTAACATGAGTTGCATGTCTTTTTCTTCAATAAAAATGTATGCGCCTATTTCATCATGCGTAATGGGGACTGAAACAATGCAACTTGCAAGACCATGGTATGGAGAAGGCTTGTTTGTGAAGACAGATGTTAATAATAATAGTCTGTTGTCTGGAATCCAATTCACTTCTTTCTTGCTCTCTGTTTAAATCCTATTATTTCATGTAAAATCATATAGTAATTTGGCAAGTGTCGTGTGTGTGTGTGTCTGAAACACGAAACGGGCCTTATAACTCCGCCGTTTTTCGACCGAATCGCTTCAAATTTGCTGTGAGCCCTCACGGGCCGATGGCAACGGCAATACATTATAATAATAGTATTCGTACAGCATTCAGGTCGTGGTTCATTGCGTTTTTCCGTCTTATAGGGGGGGGCGGGTGTGGTTGGGGGGGGGGGGGGGGGGGGGGGTAGGGATAGGGTTAGGGTTGGGGTTATTATTCCAAAAAGATAGTTAGCTGAAGGAGTTCGTGTAGTGCAGCTTTATGTTTGGTGGGAGGGGCGGGAGCGGAAGGATGGAATTAACTGAGAAGTGGGCCGAGGGGGCGGGGGGGGGGGGGGGGGGCACATATTTACCTTTACCAAAAAGGGTAAAAAATGCAAGGGCCGTACGTGGTGACGGGTTGCATGATGAGTGAGCAAGATAGCGGAGAGCGGATGATTGATTGGGTGTGGTGTGTGAGTTACAAGTTACATATTTGTTAATGTAAATTTATGTTTCATACTTTTTATTTAATATTTTTTATTTTTACACGGTGGAAGACAAGTTTCCAACTTGTGCGTTGTACAATGCCAATGGACAATAAAGAAACTTATGACTTATGACTTATCTTGCTATGCAACTCAAACAACCATTCATTCCAACTTACTTGTTCAAATGTGTACTATTACTATATATTTGTTTTAATAATAACAACTATGAAAACACCAGAAAGTTGATAAATAGGTAATTATATGATATGAATTACATATTTAATAATTTGGATTCTGATCTCTGTTGAACTGTTTTAGTTTGTTTTTCATTGTCTATTACATTTTCGCTTAAAGTAACTTCAAACTAAAACTAGTAAAAGAGACTGCTTAATCATTATCAATTACGCATTGTATCTCAACAGTTTTAGTGTGTTTGACTATGACTGTGTGTGTGTGTGGGTGTTGTGACTATGTGTGTGTGTGTGTGCGTGCATGCAGTGTGTGTGTGTGATATGTGTTAGTCGCTTCAATATTTTAAAAAGTCAATGGACAATTTTGTTGAATTGCCAATTTTTTAAACATCACCACCAGCAAGAACCTTTAAGGGTAATGTTGAAATGAGTTGTCTTCAATTTTTGCCAAGTTGTTTCTCAAAAACAAGATAAAATTAAAAGGAAGGAAGTGGGGGGGGGGGGGGGGGCGTAATGAACTTAGTACTGACTGACTAATCAAGTAGGTTTTCAATGGAGCACTCACTGAACCACATGCACTGACACACCATACACACACGCTAAAACAGAATAACAACACACACACAGTGGCATACACACAGAGACAGAAACGGAGACTTTGCACACAGTCACACCCATGCACTCAACTGTCTCAGTCAGTCACTGAGTCAGTGGCCTACAAACTCACAAGAGAGAGACAGGGAGGGGGTGGAGAGGTGGAAAAAGAGAGGGTTCTATCTTTTAAGTAAGCTTTTACTTTGCTGAAAGTTGAAAAAAAAATTGTTTTACTTGATAACTTTTTCGTATCAAGACCGTAAACGATGTACTATATATAATATATGTACTATATTAATGTAGGAAAGCCACACTGAAACCGATCGATGTTCCATCTGGAACAGCGTTACCTCCCTTGCTTTGTCAACTCGACGTAACAAAAAACGTTTCAATCTTCAACTACAGCCTTAATCCAAGCTATATAAAAATTATGCAATGATATTAAACTCATATGAACCTTTCTTCGTACTTTTTTTTTTGTTGTTAAATGTTCGGAAGAGTAAAAACGAGTTTGAAAATCTAATCAGACTAATGGCTTCAGTGGTTTTGATTGCCAAGCCCAGCCTCACCGGAAGGATGAAAACGGAGCGTGATTTCAGTAGTTATCGCCATAATATTGCAATATCAAGTTTCACAGCAGTTTTTTAATGCATAATAACCAGATCGTGCATTTAAAAAATGCATAAATAAAACGGTATACAAGCCTATATCGTCTATGAACAAGTCCAGCTAATCCGCACACATGTGATCCGCCATTTTGGAAATTTGACTTAGTTGTTTGCAATGGGTCGAGGTCTTTGATTGGCTGTGGAGCGGACCACAGCATATTAATATGCGGACAGCGTTGATGACGCGAAATTGGACATCGTGGGCTACATTTTGAGATCAAGATGATTATTTTTTTATCCGTAGGGCCTTGGAAATTACGGAAAACTTGATAATGTTTTACGTTTTTTCTTAATAACTTCGGCTATGCAAAACTGCCGCAGGCGGCTTAGGTATCGTTAGAAAGCTCATTTCAAGACGAACGCGATGATACTAAATATAGAACTGTACACCGAGTGTGGTTGATTCCGCGAAGCGAGGAACACACGAAGCGAAACGTCATTCACTGATCGCGATGTCGGAATCTCGGCCGCGGCTTGCGCGAACGGCTTTCATATGCTCAATTCTTTTATTTATTGAAACTCATACACACATCACACAACAATTAAAATAAATGCAATGAAAAGATAAAAGATCAATCTTTATTTTGATACATGACAGATGAAAATTAATTAAGTGATTATCACACAACAAATGGTTGAAAAGGGCCAAATTTAGCCTTTTGCTTGTAGTGATTGCAGTATAGTGGCCTGCTTGCCACTAGCTAGTAGAATATAAAAGAAATGAATACAGATAAATATTTACATGCCTTTACCAGGAACTTTATCTTTTTAGGATTGTTTACGTCGAGTTGCTAACCGGGCGGCCCCTGGACCCCTGCCTTGCAGGATTTTTTTAATTTCCCAGGAGCACCCATGGAGGCGAGGGTTTTTTGGGGGGTTCTGAATTGACTCCTACCTTGAGTGAATGCTATGGGCTCGATGGGAAGACTTGAAACCACGCAGTCAAGCTTCATCCGCTTGACTGGGATGCGATTCTGAGAGTGTCGCTTGAATTTCATGACCAACACTGCAGGTGTCTGTAGTTCTCGGGCCTGGTTAACACCGGGAATATCAGCATGAAAGGAAGCGTAAGAGTACAGTCCTGTCACGCGGTCTCAGACCGATAAGGAACTCCATAGCATCATCATCATGATCATGATGATCGACATCATCCCGGATGCCTCGTCATTCATCAAAAGGCAAGAATTGTCTCAGGTTCTGCCGCCTTGCATGCCGTGCTGGCATGGTGACTTCAGTTAAATAGAATGAGTTTCGATGGCCAATCCAGTGTATGCCCTTGGTATGTTCGGGTTAAAGTCATGGGGATCAGTATGTTCATGGGGGCTGTCGATGAATGAGTTTCGATTGCCAATCCAGTTTATACCCTTGGTATGTTCGGGTTAAAGTCATGGGGATCAGTATGTTCATGGGGGCTGTCGATGGATGGACATGGTGGCGCCCTCTGAGGAGGACCTCACTTACCCTACCTCCACGACATTATTGTCTTCAGTAGAGGGGCTTATTAGGTGGTGTCCTGCGTATGTTAGCTCGGAACAGGCTCCAGTGAACTCCACTGAAGTGACCCAGCAGCAGTGCAGTGTCTCCTCTGGTGGTTGCCTCCTGACAGCCTAGCATAGATTTGGTTCCCTTGGACTGCTGATTTCAGATTCGGCGACCTAAGCGAGCCAGGGTGTGGCTGCGAGTTGGGACTCAGAATGGGAGCAACGCTACTGTATGCCCCAGAGGTTGGGACAGCAAAAAAAACCCACCCCAAAACAAAAACAAACACGCACTTGTGCACGCAATAGGGCATTTGCCACGAGTGTTTGTTCTGTATACTAGACTACTAATTTGCCCGCAATCGTTCTGCCCGAGTTACGCTGACCTTTCTAATTCAACTTAGTGAAATTCATGGTCGCCCTCACGTGGCAAATTCCCTATTGAGTGCACAAACTAACATCCACTACATGCGTCAGTACGACAAAACCAGGACCTCTTCATACAGGCTCTACTCATGGGGCTCCCCCCCTCCGATGAAAGACTGGTGGCATGGACCACAGTCTGCACACACTGCAAAATGTGTGCATGCACGCACGTACAGACACGCACATTAACCGCACAAACTCACACCCAAATACTTTGTAACAAGGCCAGGGCTCTTCCACCGTATCCCTGGGCAGGACAGGTAGGATTGAATGCATGGGCATGTTTGCATGAACGCATAATCGTACACACACGTACACATATATATACAATGTAAGATAGCACTCGCACATACGCACATGCTCATCACGGACACGCTGTCAAGAATGCCCCATTTGCGGAAGGCACAGTGATAATCTTGATTTGTATTCAGGCTATGTAGCAAGTCGATGATCGGCTATGCAACAAGGCGAATGATCGGCTATGCAGCAAGTCAATGATCGGCTATTCAGCAATTTGAATCGGTATCTCAGGCAAGTCGATGATCGGCTTATTCAGCAAGTCAATGATCGGCTATTCAGCAAGTCAATGAATCGCTATGCAGCAAGTCAATATCGGCTATGGGCACAAGCTTAATGATCGGCTATGCTAGTCAAGTAATGATTGCGGCTATGCTAGCGAAGTCGATGATCGGCTATGCGGCAAGTCAATGATCGGCTTATGGCAGGCAGTAAATGATCGGCTTATGGCAGCAGTCATGATTCGGCTATGTCAGTCAAGTCGAATGATCGCTATTCAGCACGTTAATGATCGGCTATCCGCAAGTCAATGATCGGCTATGGCAGCAAGTCAATTATCGTCTGATGCAGCAAGTTAATGATCGGCATCAGGCAGTCAATGATCGAGACACGCAGCAAGTCAGTGTCGGTATACGCAGGCAGAGTCAGATGTGTTCTCTTCTTTGCAGCCCATCGCTAAGGCCATGGGAGATGCTAAAGAAGATGGGACTACACCACCACCTTGTGAAGCAAGACCTCCACTCACCCAACCCTTCATCACCCAGCCCTGTTTTTAATTGTTGTTTCATCGACATGTTGAGTTTCATGATTTTAATATGCATATGAAGGATTGTCATAGATTTCATTGATATGTCATTACGGTAATTTCATTGTTATTTTAATGTGCCTAAGAGATTTCATGGGATTTCATATGCATCAGGAATTTTCTATGGTTATTTTGATATGCATCAAAGAATTTCATGGGATTCATATGCATTACGGAATTTCTAATGGGATTTTCACATGCATTACGGAATTTTCATGGATTTCAATTGGGCATTAAGGAATTTCATGATATTTTGATATGCGTTACGGAATTTCATGGATTTCTATA
>CM065699.1:42407770-42417838 GCA_017654935.2 Phymorhynchus buccinoides | reverse complement strand
GACTTGCGGCTTGCTCTTATTAATTGTATTAACAGACAGATGCATTCTTCATTGTTAACAGATTTTCAGTCTCCAAGTCTCCAAATCAAACTCCTTTCAACCTGAAATAGCGAGATACATTTATGAATGCTTTGCTGTCCGCAGTAAATAACTAAGCAAGAATATATAAATGTTTTATTTTATTTTTTTACCTGCTGCGTTTACTTCGTCACGAACTTTACCTTGTGCTTTTTGTTTTATTTTCTTTCTTCCGTGGTATGTGCTTATCACTTCTGTGTCGATCATTTCTTTGATGGTTTTACGACAAATAAAAGAGTTTGAGTTTGAGTTTTGACATTGAGGCTCATAATTGTTTTGTTTTTTATACATGATGAGGATGTCTAAAGTACAAGATCGTTCTCCTGCTTCCACAAATCATACCCTGACATGATTTTAATTCTGAGTAGGTGTTGCCAGATTGATGTTTATAGCCCCGTCGACTGCTACGGCCATGTCAGGGCTGTCACCACGTCAGCATTTGAGCACAGTTTAAAATCCGACCTCGTGTTGCCAGATCCTCCTCTCTGTGACCCTCTTACCCAACAACAGCCCTGGCACCATAGCAGCAGCCCTACTTGGTTTAAATAACAAACACAGCCCAGCTCGAAAAAGGGATTAGATGGGATGGGGAAGGGGGTGAGAGAGACAGAGAGACAGAGAGACAGAGAGAGAGAGAGAGAGAGAGAGAGAGAGAGAGAGAGAGAGAGAGAGAGAGAGAGAGAGAGAGAGAGAGAGAGAATTAATTTTATTTATTTATTTATAGAGGGTAATAGAGTAAGCAATAGCATGCTTTTATTTACTTTTAGCCCTCTGGACAAAATACATATATAAAAGTAGAAAATGGAAGAGAGAGAGAGAGAGAGAGAGAGAGAGGGGGGGGGGGGGGGGGGTGTAGAGAAGAATATTTGATTCAAAACACAAACTATTATTTTTTTTTTTTTGTACTCAGCACGGGAGAAAGAAAACGCTCTTGGCCTTTGGCCTGTCCGCTTGACTGCAGAATTAATAGCACACAGGTCCGCTCCAGCTGTGATACAGTCCAACAAATGGTCCTCACTGGCTGAGCATCCAGGCTCACCATATGTTCTATAAAATCGTGAATGGACTGGCCTGTGTAAGGTGCAACGCCCCCAAACCCTTACAGTGGAAAACAGAACAACAACATGCAATTTCAACGTATATCTGCAAGAACCGACTACCGCAAAATTAACACTGTCTTCCCCCAAATCATCCGCGACTGGAACTCCTTGCCACCAGAAACTGTCCAGTCCCCCACGCTCAGCTCCTTTACCTCGAAGGTGCTGAAGCTCCCCGCAAGAGACCCCATCCTTTTTTCTTTTTCTTTCTTTCCGTGTGGGGTTGGGTGTTTTCGGACTAGTCAGGGGTGTCCAGCCTCGCACGTCCTCTTATCTATCTAGCTTTTGTTTTTGTTTTTTCCCGCGCAGCATAAATTCTTTGAACCCCAGTACATGTCAATAATTGTCGGTTACGGCAGGTGGACATCACAGGAAGAAGAAGATAATTTAATTTTTAATGGGTCAATGTCCTGAAAATGACCGAAACGTGCATCACTGAAAGTGAGTGTTCCCGATCCTTGAAAAGGCTGTCTTTCTGGTGATCTTGACGAGTTTATTGCACACAAACAACTCATCCGTCATGGTGCCCCTTTAATTAAGCGTGAACGGCGGGACGCTTGCAACTTGTTCAAAAGAATTTACGGCCTATTAATTTTATTTTTATTCCTTACTCTCTACACTTATACCTATCTATATCAACAACAACATACATACAGTATTTATACGGCGCTGAATCTTGATAGAAATCAAATCGAAGGGCACACACACGTTAGCATCCATAACGCATTCAAACAAAAATGCAATACAAAGCGAACACACACGTTCGACATAAATGGTATACAGCAGAAACAGAGCTAAAGGCAAGAGAGAGAAGAGAAAGAGAGTGGAGCCTCAATGACGGGGGAACAGGTGGGGTTTTGAGGTTAGATTTGAAAGCTGAGAGGATCGGTCGCTGACGGAGGGAAAGAGGAAATTTGTTCCGAGATGTCGGTCTATACCTATAAACCTAGCTAATATTTAACCAAAAAAATGTACAGGTTTCAATTAAAGCCGAGCGTCAGAAGGTAGCGGAACTGTTTGTTGTTCACAGCTTACCTTCGATTACAGTCTGGAGTCTTGATCCTGGAGAATTCAGTTTGTAAGGGAGCAGCACAGCGAATAGATTACTACTGGTCCCCTTGTTGAGATGTAGTCTCCACCGCCAAACCCGTATCGCTTGTTAACGCTTCGTGAATTATGTTCACAACTTTTTTGTAACGAGGCTAGAAAGAAAACGAAAAAAACCCCACGTAAAAAGAACAGAAAAAAAGAAAAAGAAGAAGTAAAAAAAAATAAGAGAAAGGAGTAGTGTAGCGCAATGCTTGGAATTAAGAAGAAAAATGAAAACAAAATGACCCCGAAATTTTTGTAATAAAAAAAAATGACAACCGCTCCCAAATAAATGAAGAAATAATGGGTGACGGTTTTTATTTTTAGGAGTGTGTGTGTGTGTGTGTGTGTGTGTGTGTGTGTGTGTGTGTGTGTGTGTGTGTGTGTGTGTGTGTGTGAGGGTAGGGTGAGGTGGGGGGGTAAGAGAGAGAATGGAATAGCTGAAAGTGCACTATAAGAAAGGCAGTTTCCAGCCGAAGTCGGACATGCTGGGCCACACTATTTCTTATAGTTAGGCGCATAACGCCAGCATGACGCATCTGCGCGCTCATAATTGATAGGTAACTCTTTGAGCGATCGAAGAAGAAGAAGAAGAAGAAGAAGAAGAAGAAGAAGAAGAAGAAGAAGAAGAAGAAGAAGAAGAAGAAAGAAGAAGAAGAAGAAGAAAGAAGAAGAAGAAGAAGAAGAAGAAGAAGAAGAAAGAAGAAGAAGAAGAAGAAGAAGAAGAAGAAGAAGAAGAAAAGAAGAAGAAGAAGAAGAAGAAGAAGAAGAAGAGAAGAAGAAGAAGAAGAAGAAGAAGAAGAAGAAGAAGAAGAAGAAGAAGAAGAAGGAAGAAGACGCGAAATAAGAAGAAGAAGAAGAAGAAGATCACAAGAAGAAGTTACGAAGAAGAAGAAGAACGTCCCCCAAAGGGGAAGAAGACCGAATAAGACAAGAACTACGAAGAAGAAGAGAAGAAGAAGAGGCATGAAGTGAAAGACTACTGTCTAATGAAGAAGATGAAAAGAAGAGTCTAGAAGAAGAAGAAGAAGAAGAAGAAGAAAGGCAGTTTGACGCGAAATATGGGATCTAACGACGAGCGCATCACACGCTTATTTGTTACGCCCCTTTGCGTAGCCTACGTCCCCCAAAGGGGTCCGCCACACCGCATAGGACTCAATCCAACTACGATCCAACTGTGACAATTGGTGAGGCATGCTTCTCGTGAATTCCTACTGACTACATGAATCTGATGAAATACTACTGTCTACATGAATCTGATGAAATACTACTGTCTACATGAATCATGAAATACTACTGTCTAGATGAATCTGATGAAATACAACTGTCTACATGAATCTGATGAAATACTACTGTCTACATGAATCTGATGAAATACCACTGTCTACATGAATCTGATGAAATACTACTGTCTACATGAATCTGATGAAATACTACTGACTACATGAATCATGAAATACTCCTGTCTAGATGAAACTGATGAAATACAACTGTCTACATGAATCTGATGAAATACTACTGTCTACATGAATCTGATGAAATACTACTGTTTACATGAATCTGACGAAATCCTACTAGTATGGTTTTGTTCACTAGACTATCTGTAGTCCCCCCCCCCCCCCCCCCCCCCCTACACGAACCCGTGATGAAATATCTGTATTATTTTTGTTTATCAGACATTTTATGAGAATCATGTATTTAATTGATTGGGTCTACAATGATCAGTAGGCTACATGGCTACATAGCGACCGGTGAATGAACATCTGTTTAACGTCCTCCGGTCTGGAACAGACACATAAGTCATAAGTTTCTTGATAGTCCATTGGCATTTTCCTTGCAAACTTGCCTTCCACCGTGTAAAATAAAAATATTAATACAAAATATTAAAATAAAAGTATGAAACATAAATTTACATTAACAAATAGACTGTAGCTCTCACACCACACCCAATCATTCATCCGCTCTCCGCTATCTTGCTCACTCATCATGCAACCCACCACCATTAACATAAAAGTATGAAACATAAATTTACATTAACAAATAGACCGTAGCTCTCACACCACACCCAATCATTCATCCGCTCTCCGCTATCTTGCTCACTCATCATGCAACCCACCACCACATCCGCCTAAAAGTATGAAACATAAATTTTTTAACAAATTTTCTTTCGTAGCTCTCACACCACACCCAATCATTCATTGCTCTCCGCTATCTTGCTCACTCATCCCCCAACCCACCACCATTAACATAAAAGTATGAAACATAAATTTACATTTGTAGGTAGGCTTTTTCTCCACGCTCTCTTTCATCCTATTGTCTGTGTGGCTGACTAAGATGAACATATCCAAGAGCCTGGAACATTAGTAGATATAAAGATGGTGAGAACGATCCTGGAGGCAATGCCCGGAGGCAGTGCAACACCAGTCAAAAGTCCCGAATTTTTAACTCATCCCTACAGATAAGTGTTCCGCCGAACGAAAATAATATCATTCTTTTAAACAACAACAACAATCAAACAAATAAACAAATAAACTATGAGCATGCAACACTAATGAAGGCTTCTGAAAGCGAACAAAATACAATCAAAACAGAATCAAGAAAGCAGAAACATGCAGAATGAAATTAACACCGCGTGCTTGCATACACACGCGCGTACGCGCGCGCGCGCGCACACACACATCATGGAGACACATGCACGCGCGCACAGTAAAAGTCCCGAGTTTAGAGACGGAAGAGAGAGAGAGAGAGAGAGAGAGAGAGAGAGAGAGGCGGAAGAGAGAGAGAGAGAGATCGCATGAGAGACATCGAGAGAGAGAGAGCGAGAGAGAGAGGAGAGAGAGAGAGAGAGAGAGAGAGAGAGAGAGACGCATATTATTAGGGGCCTACCCGTTCAAGTTGCAACCCACACTCCCGATTTCATAGAACAGAGCACAAAATGGGGATGGATTTACCAGAAACCACAATTTGAAATGCAGAAAAAGCTATACCTTTCAACTACCTCACCGCTCCAACACGACAAAGGACAAACAAGCCGGTCGATCCCCTATTTTCACTCATTATTCACAACAGTTTGTAAACTCGACCACCAAGAAGGAACAAAAAAGATAATTATAAAAAAAAAGAGACAAACTTCGATTGGCGATATTGAACAATAATACAAATAAAAGTAACTTACTTAAAAAATAAAATAAAAACTTACAGAGAAGTCAGGGAGTCTCGGTGCAAGTGTGTGCTTCAGTGGATGGCCACCACGCTACCGGTTGACCGGCTGACCCAAGCACTCTTGCTAGTGGACAATACAGAGTGTTCCTAATGTAGGTAGGTGCCATGGACCACAATTTTAGGTGTGTTGAGGGGGTAGGGGTGGACGGGGTAAAAAGCGGGTGGGGGGTGTTAGGGCGTACAGCAATGCCACGTTGGCTTGTATACGAAACAATGCCCATGTACTTGCGTTCAACTCCCTACTATAGGCCAATCGTAAGACCTTACGTAACTATGGAAAACACGTTCGTGTCAAGCGTGAGAAACCCAGACTGACAACAGGGACGAATTTCACAAGGGCTAACGTTTCGTCGCGCTCACCGCTCAACACGACAAAGGAAAATCGGCCGAAAACGGTCTGGTTTAAACTTCTTTATTTCTTCCTTATAACGTAAAAAAAAAACAAGCGCGAAATCGCAATAGTTTGTGGCACGCGGTCTATTTTGAACAATAATACAAATAAAAGTAACACTCCAATCACGAGAAGTCTCCCCTGGCTTTTCAATAATTTTAATCTGTAAACCAGAATGTTATCTCTGCACCATTTCGTAACTTTTTATATCTTTTGGAAAACATTTAAAACTATGTATCCTACTTATACTCATCAAAAGAAGCACCGCATACTCGTCGTGTCTGTTGTAGTGTCTGTATTACGTATGTTTTATTATTTTGTACGCTTTTAAAATACAATCATTTTAAAGAGCGGCCTCAATTATTTTGAAGTGTAGCCTCGATTTGAAGTGCGACAATTTTGTCAAAATGTGCAACAATTTTGGCTAACGTTTCGACAGACAGACAGACAGACCGACAAAGTGAGTTATAGGTTTGTGGCTTGAGCCACAAACAATAAATATGAGAATAAAGGGCAGCAACAAGCCTTCGGCTTATATCGTGCCCGTACACATTACACCATTTAACATTTATGAGACGGAACATAAACAGCACATAAACATTTTCCAAACATTTCCAATCAGCATTTAGATACACCAATATATGAGTTGAGCAAGTTAGGAGTTTCAAAAAGAAGAAAAAAAAGGGATGAACAACATTGTCACATGAATAATAATAATAATATAATAATAATAATGAGAGACGAGAGGATGGATCAACAATTTATAATAAATCGAATTAACACAGGCTTACAGAAAAAGGTCTAAGAAACACCCTTCGTTTGCCGATAGTTCGCGTGGCGTTTTGTTCTTACCCGGCAAACACCGAGCAAGCGCCGGAACTAGTAGTGGGTGAATACGGTTCTTGTTGTTGATTGGTCCATTATAGTTTGCTTAAAATTAAAAAAATGTTTGGACCAATCAGACAAGAGCTTGTAATATTCTTCCGCAAACTTTTTCTAAAGTGTTTCTTAGGCCCCGTTTGCCGTAAGCGTTATTCGCGCGGCGACCGTTATCTAGAGAAACTAGCCCCTGTGGTCATTGTAGTGACTAAACAAACCCGGTTAATTTTAACCCCGAGACACTTTATTACCATTATGGAAAAACGTTCTTGTCAAGCGATATAAAAACCCAACTTCAACTGGTAATAGGAATTGTTCGGAAATAATTAAGGGGAGTAATTTTATGGTGTGTGGGAGTGATCTCGCCTAATTCAATCGGTCAAACAGGGGAAGTTACTCTACCATCAGGTAAAATCCCCAGCCCTCGCTTCGTGTGTTTGAGGAGACACATACTAGCATGTAGAACGCAGTGCGTCATTCTAAAATTGATGTCATTTATATTTTTACGTCACAGTTTGCAAGTTCTATCACTGTGTAGCAACTGGCCACACAAATGGCAACAAAAATGTTTGCAAGTCGCTGACTGGCATTCTGCGGTTTCAAGCTTCGACGCCATGCCGCCATGGTTGCTATGGTTTTGACTGAGTAAGTCGAGGTATTATGATTAACTCTAACTTTCACGAAGTGCTCTCCCCTAGTTTTTTTTTCTCTCCGAAATTCGTCTATTGGTTTGAATGCAAAACCTGGTTAATTCTAACCACACGGAATAGTTCTTTTAACATCCTGTAAATCTAACCCAAACCCGCAGTTCCCCACATAAAAATGTCACATTGCAATCGTCAAATGATTCGACATTTCATGTGCAACTGTCTTCAAACAATTCTAGTCACACATCAATTCGATGGCTTGGGGTCAAAACGGACTATCTTTAGATAGTCCATTGACATATTATTGGCTTTATTACAAAAACTAATAGCTTGCATCAAACAATGACTGCAGAAATATGAAAAGGGTTTTTTGCTTTTTATATTTCAGCAGTCTTTTGTTAATACAAGTTATTAGTTTTCGTAGTAAGTTCAAAACGATCTCCATAGACTATCTAAAGATGGTCCGTTTTGACTCCAAGCCATCGATTATTGAACCAAATTAAACTTCTTTTTTTTAAAAAGAATTAAGCCTACAACTAATCTAATAACAATACACGACGTGCACAAAAATAATCAATTGTAATTCTAATTTGTGCAAAGAAATTGTGCCCAGAGTTAACAGATATTGTCGGTTTTGACAGTCTGTTGTGTTTATTTTTCTTGTGACGTGTGTGCGGTCAGGCACCAAGGTTGTAACAGACGATTTTCTGAAGAAAAAAACTAGGGGAGAGCACTTCATGAAAATTAAAGTTGTTTGGTTTAAATGATTTTTTATTGACAAGCAAAACATATACACCAAATAAAATGAACAAGAATGACGGCAGCAACAAGCTTAAAGCTTATAGTGTGCCTACTCAAAATAAGTCACAGACATGGTATGGCGGCTGGCAATCACAGACTGAAAAATCACACATTTAAGAAAAAGAAAAAAAAGGTTAATTTTTGAACATTAGAAGCATAACAAAGAAACGAAAATAGAAAAAAAAAATCATCTTCTTTGATAACAGAAACAATTTAAACATAAGAGAAAATACAACTTCATGAAGGGCTAGAAAAGAAAACGATAAAGATAAGAAAATAGAAATAAGAAATAAGTTGGGGAATATCAAAGTACACGAAGAACGAATTTCTAATTACACAATGTGACAAAACATCTATTGTTTTAGTTTCCACAATGCTTTGGACGGTTTGGAAAAATCAGTTCTCAGTTTAGTTAACTTTAATGTTCGCAACTATCTGTACCCTCACCCTCCAAAAATACATAATTAAATAAATAATCGCATGTCCCCTGTAAGTTGTTTACCTCCATTACTCGGTCAAATGCCATAGCAACAATGCAACAATGGCGTCGAAGCTTGAAACCGCAGGATGCGAGTCAGCGACTTGCAAACCTTTTTTTTTATAGAAAAATGAGGGGTGGCCATCAGCCACAAACTAATAAAACTTGCAAAATGTGACGTCAAAATATAAATGACATAAATTTTTTGAATTGGGAGAAAAAAGTAAATGAAACGAACGAAAACTTAGGTTTACGTCCTCCCGGCCGTAGCCATATGGACATTACTAGTAAATCAGCACAAACATACATAACATTAACGTTAACTGGTTTTGTTTCTGAGGTTCACAAGTACATTTTTTTTACAATTTTAAAAACTTTTTAGCTGTACCTTTTTATCTCATGTCAGTTTTAAAACTCATTTTCCTGATGAAGAGATAATAAAAATCTCGAAAGCTTGAAAGCATTGGTGTTTTGTGGCTTTTTTGAAATCATAAATTTTTAGAATGACGCACGGTGTTCTAAGTGCTGTATTTCTGCTCGAGCACATGAGTCGATAGGCTACGAGAGCTGAAGGTAGAGTGACTTCCCCTGTTTGACCGATTGAATTAGGCAAGATCACTCCCACACACCATGAACTTACTCCTTAATTATTTCCGAACAATTCCTATTTAAAAAAAAAAAAAATTATTCCTTTTTTTTTGCATTTTACATGTCAAGTAGTCACAACACGTAACAAAACATTAACGCACGCCCACATACTTACACACACACACACACACACACACACACACACACACACACACACACACACACACACACACACACATTCTTATACCTGTGGTCATATCCACAAAACAATTCCTATTATCTATATGCCCTATATCGTGTCCTCATAATAATAAATATGATTGGTATTTCACAGCAACATTTTGTTTTCTGTCATCTGTGTTGATGGTCTTCGAGAACTATTGTCACCATTAACACAGAACACACAGGGCTATGTTTAGCTGCAATGAGGACATTGCTTTTGACCCTAACAGTACCTCGTGGGTGTGTTTGCACCCATACTTTTTGCTTCATATTTTCGAAACCGTTCATTGAATCTTGCTGAAATTGTATGACTTTGTCAATGAACGCTGTGCGCACGGGCACGCCAAAAATCCAGCGTTCTTGTTGAAAAACAAGCGAGTTACTAAACAACAAACTCGTCGTTTAAAAAACTGGGGGTGGACTTTATAATGTGCTCTTTTCGTTCAATTTTGACACGAAAAGTACACCATAGGCCTAAAACTGAACGAGCCATGCAGTTGTGAAATGAGTAAGAATTTGGCGGTTATCCCATTTTGCTTCAGGTAGTAAGTAAATTCGACCTTTTGGCTAAGAGTG
>CM065699.1:42377770-42400270 GCA_017654935.2 Phymorhynchus buccinoides | reverse complement strand
ACACGTCAAACCCGTGATTTTGACACGTGATCTGGTGGATGGGTTTAAGGGTTAATCGTGTTTTAGTCAATTACTGTTTATCATAAGGAATAATTATCCTACTGCCCTTTTTATTAAGCTTGAAAGGTTTATAAGGTAGTGCTTTAGTCCATTATTATTATTATTGTGTATGATGCGGGATTATTATACTACCTTTTATTAAGCTTGAAATGTCGACATCATCACAATTTATATGTTTACCCGTTTAATAATGTTATCACATTGTACGCTGAACAGTCTTTCAGCCTGCTGACACTGCTATATAGAGTCGCATCAATCGTAGAGCTACCTAACAGTTATCACCACTTGAACTGGGGCGGATTATAGGGGGTTTCCTAGTTGCGCGGAAACCTAGGCTGTCTAAAAACAAAAGAAAATCTATCTCAATCTGTCTGTCTGCCTGTCTGTCTGTCTCTGTCTGTCTATATGTCTGTCTGTCTGTCTGTCTGTCTCTCTCTCTCTCTCTCTCTCTCTCTCTCTCTCTCTCTCTCTCTCTCTCTCTCTCTCTCTCTTTTTTTTTCTCTCTCTCTCTCTATCTCTCTGTCTCTCTCTCTCTCTCCCTCTCTCTCTCTCTCCTATGTCCATTATTTTGTCTCTCCCCTCTCTCTCTCACTCATATTATTTGTAGGCCTACTCTCTCTCTCTCTCTCTCTCTCTCTCTCTCTCTCTCTCTCTCTCTCTCTCTCTCTCTCTCTCTCTCTCTCTCTCTCTCTCCCTCTCTCTCTCTCCTATGTCCATTATTTTGTCTCTCCCCTCTCTCTCTCACTCATATTATTTGTAGGCCTACTCTCATCATTTCTCTCTCTCTCTCTCTCTCTCTCTCTCTCTCTCTCTCTCTCTCTCTCTCTCTCTCTCTCTCTCTCTCTCTCTGTCTCTCTCTCTCTCTCTCTCTCTCTCTCTCTCTCTCTCTCTCTCTCTCTCTCTCTCTCTCTCTCTCTCTCTCTCTCTCTCTCTCTCTCTCTCACGCACACGCACACGCACACGCACACGCACACGCACACGCACACGCGCACGCGCACACACACACACGCACGCACACACGCACACGCACGATAATCGTGCTAGGCTGCAAATGTCGATCATTCCACTGAGACAGACAGCAGTAGACAGATGAGTCAGTGCTTGATGATTAGGCGTTGCCTCTTATGGACAAATGTATTTTGAAGACTTGAAGACGTGGTCTTCCTGGCTGAGGATGAAGGTGAAGTTGATGATGATGGGACAGGAGTCGTGACGTGGCAGCCATCGTTGATGATTCCGGAACACGTTGCGTACCCTTGAATCTCGGGATGCGTTGTCTGTTATTGGAACATTCGGACGGAGTGAGAGTCGAGAATGATGTTTTCTGTCCCAGATGCTAGAGTGGAGTCAGCATCTGCGTCGCATTGTGAGACAGCCAAATGTTGTCTAGCAGCTCCTGAAGTCCGCTTGTCTTGTCGATGGTGTCGGTGAGCAGCCCTCCCCTCCAAGGCTGTCTTCAGGACCACCGGGCGACCTGCCCCGTACCGGGGAGTCGATGTCGTCGCACGCGGGCAGGAGACATGCAGTCAAGTCGAGTCGTCTCATACAGGCGGGTGTATCCTTCCCAGTGGATGACGCTGCCTAACGCAGCCAATGTCCACTGGGCACCGGTGGTTGTGTTGACTCAGAGGCCAACGCTGCAGAGATGATCCAAGTCTCTGCCAGACTCAGCCAATGTCCACTGGGCACCGGTGGTTGTGTTGACTCAGAGGCCAACGCTGCAGAGATGATCCAAGTCGCCGCACGTCGTCCTGTCAGCATGCTAGTCCATCAACTCCCATGGTGAGGGAGGAAGACTGTGTCGCCCTTCCTACTATCTGCCACCTAGCAGGACTTCGTATGCAATCTGCCACCCTGCATCGGAATTAGCGCGCACAGAGAGAGTCAATATAATCAACCCTCTCCGTACGGATCCCAGGGTTGGAATGCAGATCAGCCAGTGCCAAACAGACTACTATATATAGCTGGGAGGAGGCAACTTAACGGACCTGCTGAAATTGTATGCACACTTAGCCTTGCTGATCTATTTCGCATACTTTCCTAGACTATTTAAATTTAAAGTCTACCGCTAAAAGAAGCTGGAAAGAGGAAGGAAAATAAGTCGGGTAGCTGCTAGGGCAGAGGCGGATTTAGCGGGGGAGGGGAGGGGAGTTATAGGGGTTGCGGACCCCCCTCCCCTAAAATGGAGGGTGAAGGATCCTTAGAGGTAGCTTGTTGCGTGACCGGTTTCGGGCATAGCTATAGGGATCATTTGCACCCCTCCCCCCACCTCCACCCCCCATCAACGGTCAGTGTTTGGCAATAGGATCCAGCAGTCACGTGACCACTTCGTTTCTTCATTATAAAACTAAATATCAGAAAGAAAGAAAAACTGCGGGAGAAATCCATGAAATTATGTCATTCCATGCCAGAGTTTTACTTCATTCTCCCAACTGGTCGGGGATGGGGGATGGGAGGGGGGGGGGGGGGGGGGGGGGGGGGGGGGGATGGGGGATGTTTCGATGACTAGACTTGACCTCAACCTTCTAGACTAGTATATAGGTAGTCTGACAAAGACAGTTTAGTTTTCACTACAACTAGCGCAACGCCGAGTCCCAGTAACGCCTAGTAACGGTAACGCCTAGTAAAGGTAACGCCAAGTACTGGTAACGCTGAGTACAGTAAATTTGAAGCGATTCGGTTAAGAACCGGCGGAGTCGTATAGCGCGCGCGTTTCTGAATCGATTCGCTTCCGGTTTGGCACACGGATAGTCCCCGACCCCGGTCATCTTCCTGCCAAATTCGAAGGCAATCGGCCCAGAAACGCCGGAGATACGGGCGCCGAGAGGCCGGCAGATGCGCGTTTCGCGCATTTGCCGAACCGCGCAAATAATACGACCGCCTCGGTTGCCGTTGCCATCGGCCCGTTAGGGCTCATAGCAAATTTGAAGCGATTCGGTCGAAAAACGGCGGAGTTATAAGGCCCCGTTTCGTGTTTCAGACACACACACACACACACACACACACACACACACACACACACACACACACACACACACACACACACACACACACACACACACACACACACACACACACACACACACACACACACACACACACACACACACACACACACACACACACACACACACACGGACAGTTGGCTTATTACTATATGCTGATTACTAGCCTTTCGAACTAAATTAGTACTTTTTGGTATAACAGCTTACACTCTCCAAAGAATAATTGGACCTTATTCCAGCCGTGCTTGTAGCCTACCGAAAACACTTAACCGTTTATTTAATACGGTGTAGGTTTTATTAGCTGTACTGGTAGGTGGAGAAGAGAAGGCAGAATAAATGCTATGCTAAAGGGGCACCCTGACGGATGATTTTTTTGCAAGAAACACGTCGAGGTCACCAGAAAGACAGCCTTTTCCAGGATCGGAACACTCACTTTGCTCTCTAGAAATCAAACCGTCAAAACGGCGATTCCTTCTTGGCGGAGATGCCGGAGAGAAAAGCCATTTTGGACGGGGTGGGTGGAGGACACTCAGAGTGGTTGAAGCTTTTTTCTTCTTTGTAGTGCAGTAAACAAAGATTGGAGCTATTTCCTTTGTTGAGAGCGAAACTCCTTTCGGTAAACTGTATAAAAAAACCTGTATACAAAGTATTGTGGAAATTTCGTTCCTTCTCTTTCACCGAAGGAGGAATCGCCGATTTGACGGTTTGATTTCTAGGAAACCAGAGCAAAGTGAGTGTTGCGATCTCTGTGAAGGATGTTTCCCTGGTGATCTCGACGTGGTTCTTGCAAAAACTCATCCGTCAGGGTGGCCCTTTAAGGGCCAGCCACACGCCAGCTGAAATCGCACGACTTTACGATACGATTCGATTCGATCACGCTCGAATCACATTTTGTTCTTGGAGATCACGTGATCGAATCGTATCGTATCGTACAGTCGTACGGTTTTAGTGGACGTGGGGCTGCATGGCTCTTTAGTTGGATTAACAAACACGGCAGTTCCTTTTCCCCGACAGTTCCTTGATCGTCTGACAAACTTCGACAGCTGTCCACACCTTGCTCCCTCTGTCTCTCTCTCTCTGACTGTTTCTCTCTGTCTCTCTATCTGTGTGTGTGTGTGTGTGTGTGTGTGTGTGTGTATGTGCTCGCGCGCGCGTATGTGTGTGTGAATGTGTGTATGTGGTGTGTGTGTGTGTGTGTGTGTGTGTGTGTGTGTGTGTGTGTGTGTGTGTGTGTGTGTGTCGGTGTGTGTGTACGTGTGCGTGTGTGTGTGGGTGTGTCTGTGTTGGTGCACATGCGTGCGCGCGCGTGTGTGTTCGTTGGGTGGAGCGCGAGGCTTTATACGGAAAATTTATCTGCCCCTGTCTCGTGACCAGAGATGCGAACGCCACCTACTTAAGACTATCGCCATTGCCTGTCAGTTTTATTATTAAAACATATCTGTATTGTTAAAAAAAATCGGGACTTTACTGGGGTTGCGCTGCCTCTGGGCATTGCCTCCGGAGTTGTTCCCACCGTCTTTGTGTTTACAAATGTCCCATGTGTGTCTATGACCGAAAACACCATTTTACCTGTCAGGAACTAATAGTATACAGCCACAGAAAAGTATCTGCCCCTGACTCGCCACCAGGTGGCATCGGCAGTTCTGGCCTAAAATTATCGCCCATTCGTGTCGGCAAGGAGCAGTATAAAGCCTTTATAGGCTTTTTTTTCCATCGGTTTTGTCACGATTTTGTTACAAATACCATTAAGCCAAGATTAGTATGATATGATACTCCACCTGTTACTTGAAAGTCATAGCATTATATTACACGAATAGTCAGGTTAAGTAAACGAAGCTTGCACGGTTAGGTGGGGAAAAGAACGCTCTATCTTTACTTTTGCTGTTACTCTTGGCAACTAGGGTGTTTTTCCCTCTCTGCTTGCGATCGATCAACGTCTCGTGTTTTTTGAACAAACTGTTTTATATTAGCTGTGCCCCTTTCCTTGAACAGCAGCTGCGAACATCATCATTGGTGTTGTCTGTCTGTAATTCAACGAGGATTTGAGCGGCCCAAATGTTTGATTTACGGCTGTTCTTTTTGTGTATGAATGTTTTCTTTAGTGTTCATAAAGCCTATCTGCAATGTAGAAAACGATATATGAAATAATGATTCGCTTCTGTGTAAATGGTTAACTTAGGACGGTCATTTGACCTCCAGGGGGGCAGTCAAACCAGTAGGGGCTTAGCGCGCGATATTGTTAGTTGGGCGGAGAGAGAGAGAGAGAGAGAGAGAGAGAGAGAGAGAGAGAGAGAGAGAGAGAGAGAGAGAGAGGGGAGCGACTCATCTCCCTCTCTCTCTCTCTCACTATGCCCAACTAAGAATATCGCGCACTAAGCCCCTGCTGGTTTGATTGCCCCCTGGCGGTAAAATGCGCGTCCTAAGTTGCTCATTGTGCCACACACAGGCCCTTTTATGAGTGCACGGAATAGGCTTCTGGTGATGATAGCTTTGATGATATATAAAGCACGTTGAAGCACTCACGTGCATTGTGTTTGCATGCTTGTGTGTCACAGTGTGTGTGTGTGTGTGTTTGTGTGTGTGTGTGTGTGTGTGTGTGTGTGTGTGTGTGTGTGTGTGTGTGTGTGTGTGTGTGTGTGTGTTGCGTGCATACACGCGTTTGTGAGCTTGTTCGTGGTCATAGCAGCGCTACCATATGCCCTTTTTATGCCCCGCGTGTTTGTGTAGGCCCCGTGTGAAGAGTGTAGAGTGGCACAGTGGTAGCGCGTTCGCTTCGTGTCAAGTAAACCCGAGTTCGAACCTGGGTACAGGGGATTTTTCCTCTCACTTTGCACTAGGCCTTGCAGTCTGAACGTGGAGTCTTCCGGGTGAAACGATAAACCGAGGTCCCGTGTGCTCATGCACTTAGCACACGTTAAACCCAGTGGCAACGAAAAAGTTGTCAAATTTGGTCAAAATTTACCCCCCTCCTTTCCTTCCTCATCAGTCACACAAAAATCGCACGAAAACAAGAATTGGGTGGCGCGCCTCTGGCTGCGACGCGTTCTCTAGGTGGGAGCAACCCGAATTTCACAGAGACGCATTTGTGACTATAATGTACCTAACCTAACCTAACCTATGTCTGTGTGTGTGTGTCAGGCAGGACGTCAAAAGACTAACAAGGCTGTGAGCGAGCAGTGACAGAGCACAGCAGGCGGACAGCCTCGGTCTCGCTACAAGATGGCGACCAGACGGACTCGATACGCCTCCGTTCCTCCATTGTTTGGGGTAAGACACCCTCCTCCTCCTTCTCTTCCTCCTCCTCCTCCTTCTCTTCCTCCTCCTCTTCAGACTTCTTATTTACTTCTATCCAGAAATGCCTTCGTCACCAAATTGTGTCATTGAAACTGTTCCCCAAGGCTCGGTGTACATCGGGTGTCCTGGCTAATACAAAGCATCTGTTTTGTTTCATTCTGTGTTTTTCTCACACCTGCTGTCATGTCATTCACACCGACTGGCGTGCGTTGTTGTTGTGTACGCATTTGGTCTTGCTGTCGCCCGTGTTGTTTGGGTCTTGGTGGAAGGGAGACCCAAAGAAGCAGACCCGCTTGTGTGCATAACCTGTCAGCAAGTCAAAAGCAACATGGCGTGTGCTACCTGTCACACGATTGTCAAACATTCTGGGTCCTCGGTAGAACACAGATGGACACCAAGCATTAATAAGTAGCTTTTGGCTTTGACAGGGTGAGGGATAGGGTTAGGACTAGGTTAGGGCTAGTCTTAGGAAACGAAAAGAACAATGCTTTGAAACTGAAAGGCGAGAACATGTAGGTCGCCTAGAGGGGTAGGCTAGCTAAACTGTGCCGTTGCCTCCCTATCTTCTGCATAGTTGTAAACCCACCCACCACCACTACTATCACACACACACATGCGTGCGTGCGTGTGTGTGCGTGAGAGAGAGAGAGAGAGAGAGAGAGAGAGAGAGAGAGAGAGAGAGAGAGAGAGAGAGAGAGAGAGGGGGGGGGAGATAGTGCGTGTGTGACTCTGTGTGTGTGTGTGCGTGCGCGCGCACGCGTGTGTGTGTTTGGGTACGTGTGTAAACACACGTACAGTGAGTGCACGTGTGTGTGTGGGCTGTGTGTGTGTTTTCGTGCGTGCGCGGCGCGCGTGTTTGTGTAGGCCCTATGTGAAAAGATATCTTGATTATTATCAGTTCTATGATTGTGCCAGAGCCATACAACACCAACGTAGACCTAAAGTAAACCGCATCCTTGTGTTTTGATGATTCACCAATTTTTTGTTTTTCTGGCATCGAGCAGAATACCGGGGTTGTGCTAATAATAGCCAGACAGAACAAGACCCAGGCCCTACCGCGGTGCAGCAGAATTTGGCAATCTCAGTAGTAGTTTAGACCCACATCCCTCGTGTTTACGACTCTCGATCTCAAAATCTGCTTTCAGATTCAGTTTCAATAACCCTAGGCTGGGTTAGGCTGGGTTACATCACTCTTGAGAGAGTAGGGGAAGACGGGGTAAAAAGCGCATGGGCGGGTAAGAAGCCCACCCCAATTATCTCATGAAATAAAGAAAATTTCAGTCAAATTTGCCCATGAGACGAATGCTAGACATTAACGCTCGTCTCATGGGCAAAATGAGACTGAAATTTGCTTCATTTCATGAGATAATTGGGGTGGGCTTCTTACCCGCCCATGCGCTTTTTATCCCGTCTTCCCCTATAGGAAATTACCTGAGCGGTTGTCTCCCCCACCCCCCCCCGCGACTTTTGTGACTTCATCGGGTAAGGGCTAGGGTTAGAATCAGTGTAGGGCTAAGCGCTCTGACAAATGTATAAATTTACAAATTGTGAAAATGTACAAAATATACTGTTCTAACTCGATATGTTGACATCAAAAGAAATTGGCCTCACCGGTGCTATTACAGATGGCCGCGCTGATTCCATAGTGACTTATTGGGCAGGAAAGAAATATTTTGTTGCGAACACATTTTGATCTTTGTTACGTAACTGGTTGACGATTGAAGAAGATTGATTGTCTCAATCACCAAAAAAATAATAGCCAAGGGCAATCTTGTACTTTAGATTCCCCCCTTAATGTTTAGGACTTTGTTTTGTACTTATACAAATAGACTTCTGGAGAGAGAGAGGGGTGGGGGGGAGAGAGAGAGAGAGAGAGAGAGAGAGAGAGAGAGAGAGAGAGAGAGAGAGAGAGAGAGAGAGAGAGAGAGAGAGAGAGAGAGAGAGAGAGAGAGAGAGAGAGAGAGAGAGAGCGAGAGAGAGCGAGAGAGAGAGAGAGAGAGAGAGAGAGAGAGAGAGAGAGAGAGAGAGAGAGAGAGAGAGAGAGAGAGAGAGAGAGAGAGAGAGAGAGAGAGAGAGAGGGGGGGGGGGGGGGTCACGCTGACCATAGGCTACCTTGTTTACCAGAATCAATCATCCTGTCTTCAAAGATCAGACAGAGAAAAGCAAACTAAACGATTTATCGAAAGAGAAGGATGAAAGTTCTTCTTGACGCTCTTATTCGCAGTCTTTAAAATACAGAAAAAAAGGAGAAAAACACCAGTACTTTTGGGGAATTGAGAAGGGTGTAAGAAGACAAAGAAGTAGGAAAAGGGGTAGTATACAATGACTTAAAAAAAAAAAGCAACCCACAACAGTGTTCATCAAATGTTCAATATTAAAGACCCACCAGATCACGTGTCAAAATCTCGGGTTTCACGTGTTCCCCTCTTATAGCTGGTAAGAAATCCTGTTTTGACCAGGTTTGACTCCCATACAAATGCCCTCAAATGGAAAAAACGAAACATCATTTTAAGGAGCAGCCTCAATTTGAAGTTGGGGGCATTTGTATGTGGGTCACAGCTACCCAGAACAAAAGCAAGGGAATTAATCGTGGTGGGTCAGTGTGTCTTTAAAGCTATCATTTTGATTGTTGCAGATTTGGAAAGAAGATCCAATGCATAGAAGGTTTCAACATTTTTTTATTTTAAAGAGGCCTCGGAGATTTCCAGAAAGGAACAGTTTCCGTGGTAACCCAATTTAAAAACAAAAACAAAACAACAACAAAAACCACGCGCACACACACAAGCACTGGGCTTAGGGGTAAAAACTTTGTAGAAACATTCAATTGTCTGAAAACCGTCTCTTTTTTCCCAAAAATGATTCTGTTTTGGCAAAGGTCAAGATGTGCCACCCCCCCTACATTTCTTGGTAATTGGAATGCAATACTGTACAATATATCCTGAGTTTTTGAAACAACATATGAATAATAATTCGGCCCGGATACCCCAGAAAACGAAATTGCATACGAAGCCATCAACGTTTTTGAAAGCGTTTTTTTTTTTTTACTTCCAAAAAGGCATTTTCTGAAAATAGGGTACTACGGAACATGTTAATTTCTGGAGCACACGCACAACTCTTGGACAAACGAATTGTTGTTATCTTACATGCATTGAATCTTCTTTTAAAATCCGAAACATTAAAATGATAGCTGGCTTATTAAAATTTATATTACCAAATTTGTGGGTTGAGTGTTTTTCTGAGTCATCCTACAGGAAAGGATGGACGGGTCAAGGTAATGCTCGGTGTCCATCTGTGTTCTACCGAAGACCGAGCATGTTTGACAATCGTGTGAAAGGTAGCACACGCCTTGTGGCTTTTGACTTGCTGACAGGTTAAGCGGGAGACAGACTATGCGACTGCCTCATATGACTCGATCAGGTCTTGACGTAGATCGAATTTTGTTTCCCGCACAGAAGCGGTCACAAGCCATCTGAATCGATCAGACTCGATCAGTGAAATTTAGAAGCCGCCCTATTCGGCCCTCTCACCTGACTGGACCCGACTGAGTCAGACTGATCGAGTTGGATGGTATGCAAATGAAGTGAAACGTCACGACCTGATCGAGTCACATGAGGCAGTCACATAGTCTATCGCCGGCTTTATACACACAAGCGGGTCTGCTTCTTTTGGTCTCCTTTCCAAACAACAAGGGCGACAGCGGACCAAATGCGTACACAACGCACGCCAGTCGGTGTGAATGACATGGCAGCAGGTGCGAGAAAAACACAGAATGAAACAAAACAGATGCTTTGTATTAGCCAGGGCCTGTATTCACGTTGAGATAGCATGAGACTTAGCATGATGCTAACTTAGAAGCTCTTCCAATGTCCTATAGGATTTAATAGGACTTTTGGAAGAGCTTCTAAGTTAGCATGATGCTAAGTCTCATGCTATCTCAACGTGAATACAGGCCCAGGACACTAGATGTACACCGAGCCTAAGGAGGGGAGCAGATTAGGAGAAAGGGGGGGTACACGAGTTCAAGATAAAAATGCATGATGCTGCTTTGAATAAAAGCCGTTAGAATGATCGTGTTTAAAGATACAGTTTTCCATTCATCATTATTTTTTTTAACTGGCACAGACTTTACTGTGTTTCCTGTGTAGGCGGATCATCTACCTAAACTGGCTTAGGGGTTAGAATTCAAGATAACATGCATTATTGAATGCAATTGAATACGAGCTGTTCAAAATGTGTTAAACTAAGATAACAATTTTCATTTTCTCTGTTACTGGCAAGGTTTACTTTGTACTGTAAACTAAGATAACAATTTTCGTTTTCTCTGTTACTGGCAAGGTTTACTTTGTACTGTGTTTCCTATGCAGGAGGATCATATAAACCAAGTATTGTGTTTAGTGCTTGAGTGTGTGTGTGTGTGCGCGCGCGCGCGCGTGTGTGTGTGTGTGTGTGTGTGTGTGTGTGTGTGTGTGTGTGCGTGTGCGTGCGTGTGTGTGTGTGTGCGTGCGTGTGCGTGTGCGTGCGTGCGTGCGTGCGTGCGTGCGTGCGTGCGTGCGTGCGTATGTGTGTGTGTGTGTGTGTGCGTGCGTGCGCGTGTGCGTGTGCGTGAGTGTGTGTACTTTGTTTTATATGAAGGAGGATCATATCGCTAAAACCAAGTCTTGTTTCAGTGCCTTGTGTGTGTGTGTGTGTGTGTGCGTGTGTGTGTGTGTGTGTGTGTGTGTGTGTGCGTGTGCGTGCGCGTGCGTGTGTGTGTGTGTGCGTGCGTGCGTGTGCGTGCGTGTGCGTGCGTGCGCGTGCGTATATGTGTGTGTTTGTGTATGTTTGGGGTGGGTGGGTTTGTGAGCGTGCATGCGTGTGTGTGTGTTTGTACTGGGTTTTCTATGTAGGAGGATCATATCGCTAAAACCAAGTCTTGTTTCAGTGCCATGTATGTGTGTTTGTGTGTGTGTGTGTGTGTGTGTGTGTGGGGGGGGGGGGGGGGTTGTGAGCGTGCATGCGTGTGTGTGTGTGTGTGTGTGTGTGTGTGTGTGTGTGTGTGTGTGTGTGTGTGTGTGTGTGTGTGTGTGTTTGTATTGTGTTTTCTATGTAGGAGGATCATATCGCTAAAACCAAGTCTTGTTTTCAGTGCCTTATGTGTGTGTGCGTGTGCGTATATATATGTGTGTGTGTGTGCGTGCGCGCGTATGTGCATGTGTGTATGCGTGCGTACGTGTATGTGTGAGAGAGAGTTACTGGCTCAGCAGAGTCAGCACCCACGCTCGTTGGCAAGACTCCCAGTGACTGGGACGTTGCCATGGGTATAGAGGCCCTACGAATTATGAGAGAGACGTGCAATCCTTCTTTTAGCCCCCATATATATCTCAGGTAGAAGGAAAAGTAAACAAAGAGAGAGAGAGAGAGAGAGAGAGAGAGAGAGAGAGAGAGAGAGAGAGAGAGAGAGAGAGAGAGAGAGAGAGAGAGAGAGAGAGCACCATAACCTAAAACACGTGCATTACACGGGCTACACAACACCGATGATAGATAGCCACGGTCACTCATTTATCGGGGGACCCTGATATGTGTAGTAGGCCTATCTGATGTGTTCACGGAATAAGAGGCCTAAAGATAAGGTCGTGCTGCACACATTCAACTGCAGTCGCACGATATCCTTCTTCTTCTTCTTTGATCGCTCAGACAGACCCCCACACTGACGCACCCACACCCACACCCGCCACCCCTCCGTGGGGATACCGGAGTATCTTTACGTACAAATAGTTCCCACACCTTCTGGAAGTTCGGTGCTTGTAACTTCCTGTTCCAAACATTATGTCACTCTCTTTGACTCTGCCTTTGCTTTCTATCATCAAAGTTACAAAGAGAGTGACAGATTAGAGGGAATTTCAAGCAACATAGCTTCCAGAATTTGGGGGTATTAACTAGGTATTGTGCGAAAGAGGCCCTCTGTGAAATTCGGGTTGCTCCCACCTGGAGAGGGTCGAGGTGTAGGCGCGCCATATCCAACTGTGACATTGTGAGGCGCGAGTCTGGAGAACCACTACTGATCATACTGTCCAAATGAATCTGATGAAATCTTACTGATTTCTTCGAATGACAACTTTTTCGTTGTAGACTGGGTTTACACGAAGTGCTGATACAGAAACACACATATCGTTCACCAGATTCCTCCATGGGGGTCTACACATATTATAATGAGACGAAATGAACCCCCTGTACCCAGATTCCACTCGGGTTCATATTGACAGACGAACTGTATTTAACTCTGTGCCACTCTCCACCCAGAGAGGAACTATTTCAGCCGAAAGATCCCCCGGTATTACCTGGGTGGGGAGTACGAGAACCCAACTGTGACATTGTGAGGCGCGTATTGGAGAATTCTTCTGTGATACTGTCTAAATGAATCTGATGGTCTTACTCATTTCTTCGAATGTATTCATGTAGACTCCATTACACGGTCTGATAAGATGCGTGCTACAGAAACACACATATTTCACCCGATTCCTACATGGGGGTCTGCACATATTATAATGAACGAAAATGAGTAAGATTCCACTAGGTTCATATTGTAGACAACTGTATTTAATGAGGTTCGTGCCTCACAAATCTCACAGCCGTGATGCTGAAATTGTACGTGTGGAGCCGGGCCTGCAGAGACCAGTCAGAGGCTCGCAATGCCAGAAATTCTGCAGTAGGCAGATTATGCTGTATTACGCTTCTCGGTGCTACCACGTGTATTGTTCTGAGCGCAATGTGTAGCAATGTTGTGATTTAGCGCAAAGTGCGACACTTTTACATTTTAGTGTCCGAAGCAAATAATTAACGGTAAAATGAATGAGTATAGCCAGAGACTAGTGTATAGAAGATGGACGCATTCTCTAGTGTCTGGTACATCATGACTCGTAGGCCCACACGCTTCCGGTCTGAAGGAGGATTTAAGGATTTAAAAAATACTTTTTTTCTCAGTTGGATGGAGAGATGAGGTGAGGGAGAGAACGGTGAATGACTAGGAAGAGAGGATTTGGGGGAGAAAAAAAAGTCGCGCGCGCGCGCGCGCGCGCGTGTGTGTGTGTGTGTGTGTGTGTGTGTGTGTGTGTGTGTGTGTGTGTGTGTGTGTGTGTGTGTGTGTGTGTGTGTGTGCGTGTGTGTGTGTACGTGCGTGTGTGTGTGTGCGCGTGTGTGTGTGCGCGTGTGTGTGTGCGCATGCGTGTGTGTGTGTGTGTGTGTGTGTGTGTGTGTGTGTGTGTGTGTGTGTGTGTGTGTGTGTGTGTGTGTGCTATGTCACATTGTGAGGCGTGCATATTATGGGGATTCAAAAATGTGATATACATTGTCCATTTCATAAATTGGGCAAAGCATTTTGCCCATTTCATGAAATAGGCAATTTCACGGATTGGGCATAACGCATACATCTCCTGCGTCACGTTTGTAGTCTGACTTTCTCTCTGTGTTTGCGTCATTTATCCCAATGATTCCCCCCTCGTCTAATGATTGTGTACTATTTCCTGGAATCGTAGTTGAGTTACATGTTGCACAATCTTTTTAGATTTTACAGTTTTGTTCGGATGACAACAACAACATCAATCGTATCCGTTCCTGGGAAATTTTTGTATTTTGTATTTTGTATTTTTATTTGGTACTTTATAGTCACATAGGCATCTCTGTGAAATTTGGGTTGCTCCCACGTGAAGAGCGCGTCGCAGCCAGAGGCGCGCCACCCATTTTTAAATTTTATTATTTTTGCATGCGATTTTTTGTGTGACTGATGAGGAAGGAAAGGGGGTAAATTTTGACCAAATGACAACTTTTTCGTTGCCACTGGGTTCAGCATGTACTGAGTGCATGGGCACACGGGACCTCGGTTTATCGTCTCATCCGAAAGACTACTATGCCGGAGGGCTGGGGCACATTCAGACCGTAAGGTCGAGTGCAAAATGAGAGGAAAAATCCCCTGTACCCAGGTTCGAAGTCGGGTTTACTTGACGCGAGGCGAACGCGTTACCTCTGTGCCACTCTACACCATGGCACAGCTGTCTTTCGTGAAAGACCACGACTCTCAAACCAGGGGGAGCCCCCGTGGGGATACCGGGTGGGGTGGGGGGGTCTTTTGCATAAATAGTTCCCCCACCTTCTGGAAGTTCTGTGCTCGTAACTTCCTTTAAACTGTCACTCTCTTTGACTCTGCCTTTTCCCTTTGCTTACCGTCATCTACTTTCTGTCTGCCTTTCCGGTCCAGCTGATGATGTTATGCTCGGAGCTTGCCATGGCTAAAGACAACCCCCGCGTAACTATGCAGAACATAGCAACATTTTGATGTAGCCTTGGTGTTCTAGCTTACGCCAATTGGTCCGACACATCCTTGTGCCAAGGCGGAAGTTGGGTTTGTCTCCCTTTGACTCTTGCTCGTGCTGGGCTAGGTGGGGTTTTCGAAAGCAATTCCGTGTTAATTTAAAGAGAGTGATCTACCTTAATCTATTTATTTTCGCTTCCTCCTTTTTTTGGCCTCACTATTTCAATGGGTTTTTTTTTGTGCAACTTTTTTTTTTCATTCTCTCCATCCTCATTTACAATTTATGACATGCCAGTTTATTTTTTTTTTTTTTTTTTTTATTGTTCACTGGCTTTCACGCGTGAGACCTTACGCACTTGAGTTGGCACATGTTGCCCATTCTGCAGTGCATATTTGCCTATATGGCCTTTTATATATATATATATATATATATATATATATATATTATATATATATATATATATATATATAGTTAAAAAATAAATCCTATAGACCGACGATCACCATCAGATGGTGAGCTGTGCAGGACAGATGAATCAAATAATACAGAAAAAGATAACAGCCGCACAAGCCAAACTTCCCACTCCACACAACTCTGTAGGACTAAAAAGTTGTTGCATTTGAAATGCCGAATTGATGAAACGTTTCTAATGTATGAATTTTTGAACTTCATATATTTCATACTTCATATATATTTTGTTTTTACTAGAATGTGTTTGTTATCCTTTTTTACTGTTTAAAACAACAACAACACTGGATCCGATAAGTAGAGTAGAGTGGCTCAACGTTTCCAGCACTGTGTGAAATTATGAGCTATAGGGTACAATGATGAAGATGCCATGTCGTGAATTGTACTGTTTATTGATTTTGTTTCTTGTCAGGTTTTTGGACGTTGTTAAGAATCATTGATGTGTGTTTTGTTATACGTGGTCGAATTCTATGCGGTGACAGTCCTGAGATAACCATAGCTGTTGACGGGACTGTAACAGACTAACTAACTAACTAACATAACTGAATCCCGATTTGTTCTAAATTGCAACCGTGTGACATTTCGCGCTGTATCAGTCAATGTTGGCACGTGCAACTCCTGCGTGTGCTGCCAACTAACAGCTAAGTGCACACAGCCCTCAGTGCATCGAGAAGTGGCGAGTCAGCGCCCTTTAACCAGTCCCATACTTTTACGTTTTGCTTCATATTTTCAAAACTGTTCATTGAATCTTGCTGAAATTGTATGACTTTGTCAATGGAAGATTCGAGTATGTACACGCCAAATATCAAGCGTTTTTGTTGAAACACAAGCGAGTAAATAAACAACAAAGTCGTCGTTTAACTTACCTTGCCCTGCTCGTGTAGTCGCGGCCAGCCACACTGCATACGATTCGACCCCAATGCGATGCGATTCAGTGACGATGTCTTCTGCGAGTTTGTCGTTTGCGGAAGAATATTACAAGCTCTTGGTCTGATTGGTCAATTTTTTTTCTTAAATTTTAAGTAAACTTTAATGGACCAATCAACAACAAGAAATGTATTCACCCCCTACTAGTTCCGGATAGTTCGCCGCTTGCTCGGTGTTTGGCAAGAACAAAACGCCACGCGAACTATCGGCAAACGAAGGGTGTTTCTTAGACCTTTTTTTGCCGATTTGAGCGAGCGCAACGTAACGTTAGCCCTTGTGAAACGGACGGCCCCCTGTTAGCCCGAAAACCTTAACTGAACAGCAAGAGAGGGGCTATAATGAAGCCGTGCTGCACGCATTCAACTTCACTCCTACGGCTGTCCAGTCCAACTGTGACGTCGTCTGTGAGGCATGAATGTGATGAAACAGCATTGTTTACACGAATCTTGCAAAATCCTGCTATTTTTCTCGTTCACTATTTTATTTTGGTAGTCCTCACTACACGAATCTGATTCGGATGAGACTTAAAGCCGAGGTCCCGTGTGCGAACGCATGCACAAGATCTTGCGTACGCGTTAAAACCAATTACACTGTTCGGCAGGAGTGATGGATCACACAAACTCACATGGCATGCAAAAATGGGTGGCGCTGTACTAGAGCGACGCGCTCTCCCTGGTGGGAGCAACCCGAAATTCACGAGTCTCTTTGAGTAGAAAATACCAAAATACCACACACCCCAAAAAATGATGAAATATCTGTATTTTCACGAATCCGTTCGAATCTTAATACTTCAAAATGTTTTCTTATATCCGAGTTTCGGATATAACAAAACTCGGATATAAGAAAACAAAATATGATGTCCCTTCGATTATCTTATAACCGAGTTATCATCAGATTCATGCCTCACAGATATTACAGTTGGATAACCGTACGACCGAAATTGAATGCGTGGCACACAGCCTTAGAACTTCGCTTCTGTTTGTCTTGCCACAGGTGTTCACATCATTGCCGTGGCGGTGGGGGTGATTAACTACATTCGTCAGCGTGTTGAAATATATTTGCTTAGATGCTCAACAACACTCGGTGCGTGTACCTGGCCTTACAGGCACGAGGGAGAGAGAGAGAGAGAGAGAGAGAGAGAGAGAGAGAGAGAGAGAGAGAGAGAGAGAGAGAGAGAGAGAGAGAGAGAGAGAGAGAGAGAGAGAGAGAGAGAGAGTCAGAGTCAGGAAATTGATAATTGTTAGGCCATGCCCATACAATGATGGAGAGAGAGAGAGAGAGAGAGGGAGAGAGGGAGAGAGAGAGAGAGAGAGAGAGAGAGAGTCAGGAGTCAGGAAATTGATAATTGTTAGGCCATGCCCATATACTGATGGAGAGAGAGAGAGAGAGAGAGAGAGAGAGAGAGAGAGAGAGAGAGAGAGAGAGAGAGAGAGAGAGAGAGAGAGAGAGAGAGAGAGAGAGAGAGAGAGAGTCAGGAGTCAGGAAATTGATAATTGTTAGGCCATGCCCATACAATGATGGAGAGAGAGAGAGAGAGAGAGAGAGAGAGAGAGAGAGAGAGAGAGAGAGAGAGAGAGAGAGAGAGAGAGAGAGAGAGAGAGAGAGAGAGAGAGAGAGTCAGGAGTCAGGAAATTGATAATTGTTAGGCCATGCCCATACAATGAGAGAGAGAGAGAGAGAGAGAGAGAGAGAGAGAGAGAGAGAGAGAGAGAGAGAGAGAGAGAGAGAGAGAGAGAGAGATAATTGTTAGGATGCCAGGAAAATGATGGAGAGATTGTTAGAGAGGGGATGCCCATACAATGAGAGAGAGAGAGAGAGAGAGAGAGAGAGAGAGAGAGGAGAGAGAGAGCCCATACAATGATGGAGAGAGAGAGAGAGAGAGAGAGAGAGAGAGAGAGAGAGAGAGAGTCAGGAGTCAGGAAATTGATAATTGTTAGGCCATGCCCATACAATGATGGAGAGAGAGAGAGAGAGAGAGGAGAGAGAGAGAGAGAGAGAGAGAGAGAGAGAGAGAGAGAGAGAGAGAGAGCCATACAATGAGAGAGAGAGAGAGAGAGAGAGAGAGAGAGAGGAGTCGGGAAATTGATAATTGTTAGGCCATGCCCATATGAATGAGAGAGAGAGAGAGAGAGAGAGAGAGAGAGAGAGAGAGAGAGAGGAGAGAGAGAGAGAGAGAAGAGAGAGAGAGAGAGAGTCTGGAGTCGGGATTGATTGAGAGAGAGATCGGAGAGAGAGAGAGAGAGAGAGAGAGAGAGAGAGAGAGAGAGAGAGTCAGGAAATTGATAATTGTTAGGCCATGCCCATGGAGAGAGAGATGAGAGGGAGGAGAGAGAGAGAGAGAGAGAGAGAGTCTGGAGAGGGAGATAATTGAGATGCCCATACAAGATGGAGAGAGAGAGAGAGAGAGAGAGAGAGAGATAGAGAGAGAGAGAGAGAGAGAGAGAGTCTGGAGTCAGGAAATTGATAATTGTTAGGCCATGCCCATACAATGATGGAGAGAGAGAGAGAGAGAGAGAGAGAGAGAGAGAGAGAGAGAGAGAGAGAGAGAGAGAGAGAGAGAGAGAGAGAGAGAGAGAGAGTCTGGAGTCAGGAAATTGATAATTGTTAGGCCATGCCCATACAATGATGGAGAGAGAGAGAGAGAGAGAGAGAGAGAGAGAGAGAGAGAGAGAGAGAGAGAGAGAGAGAGAGAGAGAGAGAGAGAGAGAGAGAGAGAGAGAGAGAGAGAGAGGCAGGAGTCAGGAAATTGATAATTGAAATTGCCCATAATTGTTAGGAGAGAGAGATGCCCATACAATGAGAGGAGAGAGAGAGAGAGAGAGAGAGAGAGGAGTCAGGAAATTGATAATTGTTAGAGCCATGCCCATACAATGAGAGAGAGAGAGAGAGAGAGAGAGAGAGAGAGAGAGAGAGAGAGAGAGAGAGAGAGAGAGATTAGCAATAGAAGAAGAAGACAGCTACGGAATGCATTAAGGTCTGTGTACACGTTAACACTATTAACAAGATATTTCTGTCCCCATGGCAACACAGTGAGCTGTAAGTCACATCGCTAAGGTCTCGGTACACATTAACATTATTCACGGGATATTTCTATTTCCCTATGGCAACACAGTGTTAGGCCACTCTTAATATGATTTGTAAGGGATACTTCTATTTCCCCATGGAGTTGTAACTCACTGTGTTGCCATGGGGAAATAGAAATATCCCGTGAATAACGTTAACGTGTACACAGACCTTTAAGAGTGGGCTATCACTGTGTTGCCATGGGGAAATAGAAATATCTCGTGAATAATGTTAACGTGTACACTAACCTTTAGGCCTATTACATTCCCTGTTTTGCCATAGAGAGCAGAGGCTTTATTGTTTGTGGCTCAAGCCACAAACCTATAACTCACTTTGTCGGTCGGTCGGTCGGTCGGTCTGTCTGTCTGTCTGTCCAAAATTGTCGCACATTTTGACAAAATTGTCGCACTTCAAATCGAGGCTACACTTCAAAATAATTGAGGCCGCTCTTTAAAATGATGTATTTTAAAAGCGTACAAAATAATAAACATACGTAATACAGACACTGCAACAGACACGACGAGTATGCGGTGCTTCTTTTGATGAGTATAAGTAGGATACATAGTTTTAAATGTTTTCCAAAAGATAAAAAGTTACGAAATGGTGCAGAGATAACATTCTGGTTTACAGATTAAAATTATTGAAAAGCCAGATTGGAGTGGTAAAAATAGACCGCGTGCCACAAACTATTGCGATTTCGCGCTTGTTGTATTCTGATGCTCTTTTCTGACCTGTGTCCACTGAAAGACTACGTACGTGTCCAAAGTTTAGTCTTAAATTAACACTCTCCTGGCGATGAAGAAGTTGGGAAAATTGACGTTGAGGAAACTCCCCAAAGGCCAACCCACTGATTTAGGCTGCAGTACCAGAGAGAATGGCAGTACTCAAAATCAGTGCAGATGCCTCGCAGGATTACAATCTCTTATGGGACAGTGGGTGGATGCCTCGTGCCTCCATACGAGGAGCTGGACAACTGCAGAAAGGCTAACAATTCGTGGTGATAAGAAATGTGGCAATGGCTCGTCAGAAGTTGATATTAATTATAACGACCTCCTCTGACTGCGACTCCAATTAGTGAAACCAAAAGCGCCTGAACATACAAAGAGTTCGCAGTCCGCAGCTGACTGAAGCCGTTTTTTTTAGTTTTTTTAAACTTCCTTCCTTTCACCTACACTACAGGTAAGGAGCATTGTGAACTCACTCACTGCCTCCGTTACCATACTCAACACTTCCCACCTTCCACATTTTCACCTTCTAGGTGGAAAGTAAGAAAGTTGGCTTCATTTTTGTTTTTTTGGCAAGGTGGGCAGGCTGCGAAATAATTACTCTTTTGTGACATTTAGGCTGTTTGGTTCAATGGCATGTTCTCCGTCTGTTCCCAGAGCACCAGGACGTCCAGGAGCCGCAATTACGATGTCCTGCCGGCCCACCACGCCCTGCACCTCATGGCTACCCCCCTGTCCCGAGCCGACAGAATGGCCTACAGTCAGTACCTTGGAGGAGATTTCTCTTCGTCTTCTTCCTTTCTTTCTTCTTCTTCTTCTTGTTCTTTTTTTTCTTTCTTTCTTCTTCTTCTTCTTCTTCTTCTTCTTCTTCTTCTTCTTCTTCTTCTTCTTCTTCTTCTTCTTCTTCTTTTTCTTCTTCTTCTCCTTCTCCTTCTTCTTCTTCTTCTTCTTCCTTTCTCGGTTTATCGTCTCATCCGAAAGACTCCACGTTCAGACCGTAAGGCCTAGTGCAAAGTGAGAGGAAAAATCCCCTGTACCCAGGTTCGAACTTGACACAAGGCGAACACGTTACCTCTGTGCCTCTCTACACATCTTTTTGCCCTTAAAAAGTACCCTTTTTGCCATTTTCGATAGCATAAACATTGTCTCTGCGACCATAAAAGGAGATTTTGTATGAAATTTTATTATCTGGAACACTGGAAGGCATTTTGAAAAAACAAGAAGAAAAAGGAAAAGCTGTTCTGACCTTGTATGCTTTGAACCTTCCTAAAAAATCTGAAAAATCAAAACGACAGATTACCCCCGTGGGGATACCGGGGGGTCTTTTGTATAAATAGTTCCCCCACCTTCCGGAAGTTCTGTGCCTGTAACTTCCTATAATCTGTCACTCTCTTTGACTCTGCCTTTTCCCTTTGCTTACTGGTATCTACTATCTTTCTGCCTTACCGGTCCATTCTCCTGCCTTTTTTTTCACGAAACACTTTCAAAAACATTTCCTTCAGCCGAAGTCGGACTTGCTGGGCCTAACCTTTTCTTAGGCGCATAACGGCAACATGACGCATCTGCGCTCATAATTGACAGCAAACTGAGCGATCGAAGAAGAAGAAAAAAATGACAGATTGATTGTCAAAATTTGATCAGCAATTAATTTTGAGGGTTGAAGTTTTCAAGTCATCCCTTATTTGCTCCTTTCCTTGCATAAATGTGTGTGTGTGTGTGTGTGTGTGTGTGTGTGTGTGTGTGTGTGTGTGTGTGTGTGTGTGTGTGTGTGTGTGTGTGTGTGTGTGTGTGTGTGTGTGTGTGTGTGCTTACGCGCGCGCGCACGTGTGTGTGTGTGTGTGTGTACACGGACACGCACGTGTGTGCAATTACGTATGTGTGTTGACACGTGTGCGTTTGCGTGCGAGCGTGCGTGCGTATGCTTATGTGTATGCGTGCATGTACCTTGATATGCATGCATGCGTACATGCGTGTGGGGTATGTGTGTGTGTGTGTGTGTGTGTGTGTGTGTGTGTGTGTGTGTGTGTGTGTGTGTGTACGTGTGCGTGTGTTGTGTGTGTGTGTGTGTGTGTTTCTGCGCGCGCGCATGCGTACATGCTTATGTATGTTCCTGCGTGTGTGTGTATGCACCTACACGTACGTGTGTGTGTGTGTGTGTGTGTGTGTGTGTGTGTGTGTGTGTGTGTGTGTGTGTGTGTGTGTGTGTGTGCGTGTGCGTGTGCGTGTGTGCGTGTGTGTGTGCGTGTGTGTGAGCGTGTGTGCGTGCGTGTGCGTGTGCGCGTGTGTGTGTGTGCGCGTACGTGTGTGCGTGTGTGTGTGTGTGTCCGTACGCGTGTTTGCACACACATCCATACAGCTTCGAGGGCCGAAGACTACCTGAATGACCGGGTGTCCAAAGCTGGCTACTTTTCGAACTACGCTCTCGAGGCGGGCTATGACACCGCGCGCCAGTCCAGAGACAGGGACGCCCGCCTGCTCCGAGACGCCACGGACGCCATCGTGAGTACTGTTCACTCCTCGCTTTAAAAACCCTTTCGCCGCCAGCTATTTTTCCAGCCAAAACATACCATCAAACTTACCTGGGTAGAGGACAAAAACAAACAGACCATGCAATATTGGGAATTCCTCTGTGACGCGTATAACATTAAGCCTACCCTTAACCTCCCAAAATGA
>CM065699.1:42365090-42377270 GCA_017654935.2 Phymorhynchus buccinoides | reverse complement strand
AGAGTCCGAGAACAGAAGAGTAATTTTAAACCACCACTAGGCTCCTTCCTTCCCTATTCTAAAATAATTTCCTAACTGAATTTATAAACATTCTTTTTCTTTATCCGCTCACTTGAATACTGAAAGAATTTTGTCTGAAAAAATACGATTACCTGAAGGTCTAGGGTTGCTAAGGGGTGATGTTCATAGTACAAACTGAATACTATGATATGAAAACTTTTTTCACCATAGCATTATTGTGAGTCAATGCTGCCATCGTTGATACTCCTAATGTTCCATTTGTGTCCTTTCAAGTTGTAGGGTCCTGAGAAGCCCTTTAACCTAATCTAGAACTTATATGCGATTTTAAGAATAAGATATCCGTTTCTTACGGAAGTAACTAACTTCGAGACTAAAGCTCAATTTGCGTAGACGAGTTTTTCAGTGTTTGTAAATGTGAACTACATGAACAAGGTTTGTAGGCTGTTCTCTTTAACTTTAGGCTGTTATCAACTTGTATATTTTCTTTTTTTTGCTGGGACACTAAGACAAAAACGTACTGCATCCTACTTGAGGGGTACGGGTGGATTTGGAGGTAATAAAACGACAGTGATTCTGTGACGATATACGTTTTCTTAATGCGAAGAACACCAGTTACCAGTATAACACTACATCAAAGAGAAAGACTAATTTTATGGTTTTATTTACGGGGAATGATTTTGTGAAAAGTAACAATTCCTCATCATGCTTGAATTTTAATAATCCCCGTATCTCGGTATCTTCCATGTACTTTAGTGTGTTTCCCACTCTATTACCACTCAATACCATATCCAAGAACATTTGTTGGCAAAGAGAAATCATTTCTCCCCTTCACATGATCTTTCTTGTGACTTAACCTGGCTAAAAATCAGTCGATATGTTTTAATAGATTTGAAGAAAAACTGACAATGCGTACATTTTTTGTTTTTTTTAAAAATAAAATCAGACATCTACATTTTGACACAAAGCAACCATCATACATTTTTTTTGGCAAAAGATGCTTTTTTTCATCCGCCGGGGTCCGACAGACTCTTTAAAGCTATAAAAACTCTCGACTGGTTCCAACTGCGCCTTGAAGCCTACGGTATTAATATGATAAAAATAGACGTATCGAGATGAACAACACACGTGAACAGAAATATAGCAAAGTTGAAATGACGACCTGTCGACTGAAGCAAATATATAATGTTTTAGATCTAGAAACTAAATGTATTCACTGCTGACTAGTTCTAAACCAGGCAACTTTCTGAACAGCGATTTGTAAGGGAGTTACGCATTTTAATATAAGAAGCACTAGCAAAAATACTAAACTAGACTCAAATATAGGTTCTACACACCTGATGAAAATATTATTTAAAAATCGAAAGCAACACGGGAATGACATATACTTCAGATCCACATTTTTTAGTATGTCGGTCGTCGCAGACAGTGCTTATAAAATATTTGCTCCCTTATCCGCATAATAGTATGAGATACACATTTTCACAACAAACCATAACCAGATGTTTGTGTTTTACTGTATTGAACAAATACTAGCTTTTCTCATGGTTTAACTCGCGTTTAGATGTTTTTTTTAGTTTTTTAAATCAACACCTACAACTTTTGTCAGACTCCCTGACACCAAGACACTGCTATTATCATGGGTCAAAGGAAAATCAAACCATGACACATTTTCTTTGAAAGCATAGGCAATGTCGCTGAAATCACGGGGTCAATGTTTGGGGACTACCAAAGAATGAAGAACACCCCGTAGGTGCAGCGTGCAAATGACGTCGTAAGGATGGACATTTTGGGGGGCTAACCAGGTAGGGGCAATCTATACGTCAAAAAGTAATGAGGTCTGAATTATGCCGGACTTTAAATGACCACTGGCACTCTCCCCCGCCGCGGGTGAGGTGGTATTTCCCACGCGTTTCCTTGCTCAGATCAATGTAAACACCATGTGGTACCAAGGGAAAACCCGTTAAACCCCTGTGACAATTTAAAAAAGTTGCCGTATCACTACCGGAAGACACGAGGAAACCCACAGTGAGAGGAATGTCGACACTGGCCTTCGGTGGGACACGTTCCCTATCTGGGCCGAGTCACTCTACTCGCAGTATAAACCTCGATGAGCGTAAACAGATACGTTTCATCGGTGTGGGGTCGTGAGGATAAGCCTTCTCAAAACCACTTCAGGTAGAGACAGAGCCATTGTCCCTCACCACTCTGATGTGCGTACCGTGTGAAACATGGGGACTGTTATCAAAGACCACGCGAATAAACCCAACGCGCTTTCACATCAACTGTCTCCACAATATCCTGAAAGTGAAATGGCCGGCCGCTCCCTGCACCGAGACACTGATTTATACCATTGGTCAAAGGAAAACAAGCCATGACATTTTTTTTCATATATTATTAGCATAAAACAAGCTTAAAGAAAGGGATCTGAAAACTGAATAGGGCTACAGACAACTCATCACGTAAGTATTGTTATCCCTGTTCTCTATATTTTCCCCTATCTGTTTTCGTTTCGCTCTGACACTGTACCTTGTTCGGTTGGCAGAATCCAGATCGTTGATCTCTCTGGCCAGGCTCTTGGCAAAATCTCTGAACCATTTCGGCACCTAAGTTGTTGCAGTCACTGGGTAGATCCCGTGTTGTTGAATAGCGTACGTGAAGAGACTACCCAATCGATCTGATCAGGAGGGAGAGAGAGAGAGGAGAGAGAGAGAGAGAGAAGAGAGAGAGAGAGGAGAGAGGAGCAGCGAGAGAGCGGAACAGAGAGAGAGATTGACCATCGTTCATTATTCGTCGAAAGTCTCAAAGTTCAAGTCCAGGGTAGGCAAAGTTAGTTTTGTGTCAAAAACCCAACACGTCTACAAGTTGAAGCGATTAATGAACAGCAGTGCATATTTACACGCAGAAAGGTTTGCTGTGGGACAGCCATGTGTGTGTCCCCACCGCTTCTCGCCATCTGCCGTTTTTCCCACTGATATCCAATCCAACATAGTTTATTACCGCAAAACAGAGAAATCCATGTCAGATGCAACAACATAACAGAAGCACGACAATACTGAAAAAAACATTAAAGCATTTGAAACGCAATATTGTGACATGAAAAACAAAACAAAAAACGAACAAAGCAAAAAACAAAACAAAAAGGACAAAATAAAGGTCAAAGGTCAAGGTCATCATGGTTATGAACGTCATGAATACCTTGGATTCCATGTGATCTTAAGCTAGTATACCTGCTCATCAAATTTGGGGACTGTAACTGACATGATTTGACCCAAAACATGCTGCAGGTCAATGTCAAAGGGTAAGGTAAGAAAGAGTGCAATTTCTACACTGCGCACATCTGCTTCATGTGATTCTAGCGTATACACCCTACATCATTGTAAGCGGTTCTAGTTCTATGCAGCATCTCAATCATGAGATATTGCGACAGACCTAAAATCAAGGTTAAAAAGGTCAAGGTCATCATAGTTTACGAAGGTCATCAATACCTCGCATTCCAAATGATCTCAAGCTAGTATACCTACTCATCAAATTTGGGGGATATAACTACCAGGATGCAAACGATATAACCAAAAACATGCTAAAGGTCAAGGTCAAAGGTTAAGGTCAGAAAGAGTACAATTGCTACACTGGACACATCTGCTTCATATGTATACTACCCTACAAAAGTTTAAGCGGTTCTGTGCAGCAGCTCATGTGATGATGCAGCAGACAAAAAAGGTCAAAGATCAAGGTCATCGTGGTTATGAAGACGATCAATAGTTATCATTCCATACTAATTACATGATCTTAAGCTAGTCTACTTTACTCACCAAATTTGGGGACTAACTGCCAGGATGTAACAGATGTGTCCAAGACTAATAAGTGACATGTTCATGCATCAAGGCTCATGGTCACAATGCACGTTGCTAGTTTCCGCTTTTTTCCTCCATGGCAACAAAATGATACGCTAGTAACAATATGACTTGCATATCACCGTGTTGCCATGGAGAAAGAGCGAATCATCAGCAACGTTATATTTTGACCACTGGGTCAAGAAGGTAAAACTTCACCCCGCATACAGTTCTCATCTTTTAAGTCAGTGAACTCGCATGCAAAACTGGGGACTATAAATACGAAAATGTGGAAAGGAGTTTGACCAGAAACACAGTACATGTACCTACCAGCCCTTGGGAGTCCTTGGTTAAGTTTCCACAATGGTCGCAGCTCCAGTTAATTGATCCTTTAGGCACGCTGTATATTCCATGGAAAATCTACAACACACACACACACACACACACACACACACCTCAACACGTTTATTCAGGAATGGTCAACTTATGACGCGGATTTGAACGCCAGGGGGTAATCAGAACCACTAGGGGCTTATCACTCGATTTTCCTTAGTTGGGCGTAGTGAGAGAGAGAGAAAAAGAGAGGTGAGAGAAGGAGAGAGAGAGAGAGAGAGCGAGGAGCGAGAGAGAGAGAGAGAGAGAAGAGAGAGAGAGAGAGAGAGAGGTGGGACGCATCTCCCTTCCCCCCTCTCTTTCTCTCTACTCTCTCGATCTCTCTCTCCTTTTTCCTTTACATCTTCCTTTCCTCGCGCTCTCTCTCTCTCTCACTAACGCCCAACTAGAAATATCGCGCGCTAAGCCCCTACTGGTTTGTTTGCCCCCTTGCGGTCAAATCATCGTCCTAACTTATGACGAACAGTATGTAACACAGTTCATCTGCAAACAACATGCACGCGAATCAGGAGCAACAAAAGCGGCACAATGTATAATAGCAATTTTGAGTACCGTGAGGAGGCCGCACCGTCCTTCTTTAAGGATTGTCAATGGGCTTGCTGGTTTCGCCAAAATGTATAGTCTCACGTTCTGTCACTAGTACAGCACAGGACGGGGCGGCTGGCCTTCATGTTTCTGTGGTAGAGCCGAAGTTGACAGTGGCTGGTGTGAGCACATTGCCTCCTTTTCTCGCTGGTGTGTTGTAAATGTAGGTCAGCGCGCACTGCATGAATGGTAGGCTGGCTCCCCTCAAGGCTTGTGGGAGGAGTGTGAGGGTGGGGGGGGGGTGGAGGCATGTCATAGATGAAGACTTTTCCACGTACTAGGCCTACACAAGCTTAGTGCAACCAGTGGTTGAAAGATTGGGGGAAGAAATCTTGTTTAAAGTTCTTCATCACACAGGCTCTACACACTCTTGCAGCGAGTTCAAAAGTTCACTAGGGCATAGCTGTTGATATTTTTCTTGGCCTGGGTTGCGCCATACTAACATGGTGACACTTGCTTGAATTTAGCAACGAATAGTGCCGCTTTAAAGGCGTTCTTGAATCCTAGATTGGCTGGCATGCACAGTTGCCTAACAGGTTAGCTGTATTAATGACGGCGGCGGTCTTAAGCAAGGTTGTTTGTTGTCTCCCCTTACTTTTTTCATTTTTCATTGCTTATTTCTGAAGTAGCAGAGGAGGTAAACATAAAAGATAAACATGGTTATCAGTATTTGCCTGGACTGAGGGAAAGTTTCTTATTGTTATTTGCTGACGACATTGCCTTGTTATCGATACACTCCATCTGGGCTACAAAATCAAATTAATAATCTTCATAAAGCTTCGGATAAACTAGGTCTTAAGTAAATTGGAACAAAACTAAAGTAATGTTTTTTTTTGGAAAGGGTGAGAGAGCCCACAACAAAAATGAAAAATGTTTTTTTTTATAATATTTTTTTTTTTTTTTTTATAAAAGGATACAAATTGAAGTAAAAGTAAATAGCTACAAGGTACTTAGGGGCGAGTAATGGAAAGGGGGTACTTAGGTTTCACGCTAACAACAAAGTTTGTTAAGGGCTTGGGGGGGGGCTGCAGCCCTCACCCTTTTTCCTATTTAAAAAAATATCATGTCCCCGAGCGGCAGATACATTTCCTACTTAATGGTTCAAAACATGTTTCAATAGGGGTATGAACAGTAATGGCATTAGTCCTTTATTTCATGCCCGGATTGCACTATTTTGCTTCTCAGATTAAAACATTTCCGGGGGAGCATGCCCCCGGATATGATGCTCCTCCGGACCCCCCTGGGGTCTTGGTGCTTCGCACCATCAATGAATTAGCCCCAAGCCCTTAACAACTTAGGTCCGGCCCTGAGTGCTAAGTGAAAGAATATTCACTTGTGTCCTGTTTTGATTTATTACATTATGTGTGTATATGCGCACCCTCAATGTTATAGGCCGGAGGTCTGACATTAAAACATTTTTGAGTCTGAGTTTGTATTAATGACGGCAGCCACGACGTGTGTGAATGAGCAGACAGAGTAGCCAGAAGAGGTGCACGACAAATAACTGGCTGTGAAAATATTGATATTTCTTAGTGTAAAGGAATGTTATAGTCTTTTAGAAAAAGACATCAAAACTCGTGTGGGCTGTAATGTAAATTCACATACCTCTTGCAACGTGTCTTCGCTAAGCCATTTTAGAAGATACATTTTTAGTTTATGTTTTATACTTAAATATAATTCTTTAAAATGCACACATTTTAATACTGCAAGATGTATATGTGGGGAGAAACTTTTAGCATTCCATATACTGTTTCATTGTCTCCTTATGAGGCAGTAACTACCCAGTTTCCAACGACCTGAAAATCCTTCAACCGATGATTTTAAAATCCTAATGTCAAATAACTTATTTTTGTCTAATGTATCAACATATTTGCTTCATTGGTACGTTATTATGACATTTTGATTTTTGATTTTTAAACAGGGTTAGCCGTTTGTTTGTTCCTGTTAAGTAATTTCAGTTTCATGTTTGTAATTCATAAAATAATATCAGTATCATTTTATTTTCAATCATTTACAATTATCATAGTCGTCTAAAAACACTTGAAGTGAAAAGACGTTAAATTAACCCTTTCACCGCCAGCCATCTTTGAGCCACAAATTTCCATTAAACTTACTTGGCTACAGAAAATATTTCGTCTGCAGTATTGTGAGATTTCTCTGTGACACATTTTAGAAAAAGGTCAATCCTTACTACCCAAATTTAGGGGTGGGTGTGGGGTGTGGGGGGGGGGAACACAATATCATTGAATAACAGACCTTGATTTCAAGAGTTTAAGTGACATGGATGTTTAAGTCATTGTGGTGCAAAATGCGACATTGGCGGTGAAGGTTTTAAACAAAAACAAAATATAACACACACACATACACACACACACACACACCCACTATGCTAAAATAAGCATACTAGGCAGGCGTACCTCATTCATTATAGCTTCAACTTGCAGGGCATCAGTAGTGAAGGTGTCCAGTCGGTATTTCACTTCATCTTCCGACAGCTGGAGACCAGCATCACGGATCAGCAGTCTCCCTACTGTCTTCACATACAGCCTGTACTCAGCCGTCGGCTGGGAAGAGGAACAAACTGGGCTTATTCTTTCAGAAGTACGGAAAAAAGTCATAGCCTATTAAAAAAACAACCACTGAACAAACAAACAACACACACACACACACACATATACACTAACACACACACACAACAACAACAACAAACAAACAAAAAATAACAAAAACCAAAAACAAATATAACTAGAGGGGTTTATATTTGCCTTTCGAAGCAAACATGGGAGGATTCACCTTCCCCTACCCTGTCCCTCCCTCTGCTAATCAACTACAGGCTGTGTTAACATTAAAATAGAGAGCATACGGATTTTTATCATGGACGTTCCCTGCAAATTTCAACGAAATTAGAAGAAAATAATAAATCTCGAAAAAACTACGAAAATGAAATTTAATTAACTGTAAACCTACTTAACGTAATCATAAAAAAAAATACATCAGACATGGGCCACTGAAAAAGTAACAAAATCCAAAAGTTAATGTGAAGCACTTCGAGTTTTGGTTATTCCTACAGCTACTAGCTGGGTTACCTACGTTTGGTACACCTGGTTCACTTTTATACTGGAAGTGCTGCAAATGTTAGTGTCGTAAACACTCAAAATAAGAATGCTTTTGGTCATGCCGTTTATTACTTATTAAAGAATGAAATGTGGCCAAATTGTGGCCGTTGTCAGACATATTGCAGCCAACATTTGGCCAAACGCTTAAATACTGAAAATGGAGTATAGGAAAATTAATATACTGTGCATGTTTTCTGCAAATGTCAGCAAAATAAGAGGAAAAACAATAAACACTAAGCTTAAAATGGACATTAACGAATATGAACGAACGAATGACGAACGAACGAACGAAAGTGTTTTAGATGAACATCGGCCACAATTCAAAGGGACATGAGGGGTAGGGGAGTTTGGGGTTGGTGGGGTTGGGACCAGCAAAAAAACTTAATGCAATCAAATACACCAATCAATGCGACAAAACCATTTGGCAATGTAGACATGTACAATACGTAAGTCAGCAGTCGGCACAAATCATCGGAAAAAAAAACTCAAACACCAACTCACAATACCCGTAAACACCAGATAGATCACGGTAAACAATTTCACATGTCACTGAAAACGTTGCCTTTGTCCAATAATGGAAAAGATAATTTTGAAACTTTAACAGTTCTTGGATTTGCACGTGCTTGAAGTAAAATATTCAATGGAAAGTGAAGATAATCTTTAAGAAATGCAGACCTAAGATCCGTGTATAATGTACATTTATATATAAAGTGTTATTCATCTTCTACTTGGTTTATGCAAAAAGGACATTTCTTATCTTGAACATTGGGACTGAATCTGTGAATATTATTATTGAGTGGCAGAACACAGAATGTAGCTTGAGATAGAGCGACCCTAAGACAGTATGTATCAATATAATTATAAAGTATATTTCTTTTTCAAAGACGGTTTTAAATGAGCGATAACACGAATATATTTCTCTGTCTCTAATATGCCCAGACCAATTTGGAATAAACTTGTCAATTAGTCGTTGCCTAAGGATAACTAGGAAAGCGCAAATATCACCAACACCCTGTTGCAACCAAATGAAATTAAAACCAGTTTCACACAACAATTATCTTACCTGTGAAACCCAGCATTTTTTTGCCATTGAAATCAAGTAGTAGTTGCATTTCATATGCTTGACGAGACAACCTACGTTGTTCCATACTAAGATCTCTGTTAAACCAGTATCTTGATAGCGCGCGATCAACGAATATGAGAGAGAGAGAGAGAGAGAGAGATAGAAAAAAAAAAAGAGAGAGAGAGAGAGAGAGAGAGAGAGAGTAGAGAGAGAGAGAGAGAGAGAGGAGAGAGAGGAGATCCTTATTTCCAACTTGTGTGGCCTGAGGACAATATCTGCAGTGACAGTACCATGAAGTAAATCCCTCCCGGAAAGCCAGTCCACAATATCTGCAACACACAAAGACAACACAGAGACGTTACTTTTGGGTTCAAAGAAAAATAAAACAAAAAAGCAAAAAGAAAGACAAACACCTTGGGAATATTTCAATCAGCTACCGCTGACCTTTGTCCACCCATAGAGACTGGCTGCTGAAGGTATGGCTGTTGTTGTCTTCTGAGTATCACTTGATATGGTTAGTTGAATTGTGAGCTCTGTTCAGCAGACTGTTGTGTATTGGAGGTAGGTCATAGCCTAGGTCTCCCCTTAAAAACACACTGACGCAACACGATTAAGTCCCTTGGTGTGTTTTTTTCTGGGTAGCTGTGACCCACATACAAATTTTCCCAACTTCAGATTGAGGCTGCTCTTTAAAATGATGCTTCGCTTTGATTTGGGGGCATTTGTATGGGAGTCCAACCTGGTCAAAACAAGATTTCTTACCAGCTATAAGAGGGAAAGCACGTGAAACCCGTGATTTTGACACGTGATCTGGTGGGTCTTTAAAAGTCTGTGTGTACACGTTAACATTATTCACAAAATATCAACTATTTCCCCATAGCAACACAGTAAGTTGCAAGTGGCCTAATGCTGTGTTGCCACAGGGAAAGAGATGTTTTGTGAATAAAAGGACCGAGTCTAGCCGCGTGGCTTCATTACATATCAATATTCACGTCTGTATTGCTAAACATTCGGGATTTTTCCTGGTGTTGCACTGCCTCCGGGCATTGCCTCCAGGATCGTTTCCACCATCTGTATAATTATATTATAATTCTGCCGAGTCCCTCCTCGCGTGCCGCAACTCTTTATCCCTACCTTTTTCTCTGTAGCGCGAGACAGCAAGTGTCGGAATATCGTGACCCGATTCTATGGATCGGGTGTTTGGCTTTAACGTGTACACAGACCTTTAGGCTGGGCTTCCTTTCTCTGATTTCTATGGTCTTTTTACCTTCCTTTTTGTGAGTTGGGATTATTTATTTTTTTAAACAAGAATTTATTCAAGAATAGAAAATCATAACAAAGCAGCAATACATTTATGAACTTCGAGTACAACAAGCTAAGAGCTTATACAGGGTACTCTAATACTTGAGTTGCACAGTAAGGGCTGCACACGCAAAACTAATCATTCATTGAAAAATAATAACATAAAAGCAACAACAGTAGTAAACACTTATATACAAAAAGGGGAAAAAAAAGAACAAAAAAAAAGAAAATACACAACAAAATTAAGTAAATCTAATCTACATGAATTTTAGGGGCAATATAAAACATAATGTCAGCTTGCATTGAATCAGTCATCACAAAGCTATACCTAGCAGGGCTAGTTGGGATTCAGCTGCAAGGGTATTTGTTTGGAATTTGTTGGTATGGTGAGTGGTTGTTGTCAAATGTTCGAAACATGCGCAAGAGGGTCTGGTACTATATTCACAAAATCTTCGTTTTAAAGGCTTGCCTGTCTCGCCTATGCATAGTCCACAGCGCAAGGCTTTCTAAGGTTTCAGTTTCGTGTGCACAAAAAGGGCGCTATGGGAACTTTTAAAAATCAATTCTAGGATAAATCTACAGCATAAAAAACACAAAAGTTCCCGCGATTTCGTCTGCTTTTGCATATGGGGAGAAAAAGCGTTCTAAAGATCGGAAAAAATATCCGTAGTATTTGATACTATAAATAGATTGATAAATCAGATTTTAGACGTTAAACCAACCATATATATACAGAGAGACTTTGAAATATCGCATTTTAAATATTATTTTACGGCTTTGGGGATATTTTAATCAGTTATGCAAATCGTCTCTAAAATTACAACATTTCTGAAGAAACAGTAGTCCGTTGTTCAACTGTAAGCAACTTTTTGAACGAAAAGTTTGAAATGCAAAGGGGAAATAACTCTTTTTCAGTAGCTTTAGGCTTTGAACGCTTTGAAAGAATCCTAACCTAGTTTTGATGTTGATTTTATGGTGGGTTTTTTTTTTTATATACCCCCCCCCTCTCTTTCTCTCTCTCTCTCGCCCTCTCACAGTCCTTTGTTGTTGTCCCCCCCCCCCCCCCACACTCCTCTCACCACCTTTTTTCTGTTCACACATGTTCTTGATTTGTGGGTAAGTCATTTCTTCCTGTTGTTGTTCTACCTCCTCCTCCTCCTCCTCCTCCTCCTCCTCCTCCTCCTCCTCCTCCTCTCCTCTCCTCATTCTTGCTCTTTTCGTTCCTTTCCACTTTCCTTCCACTGTACTAAACGTTTCTCCTCTACTTCATTGGGTTTTGTTTCTCATCGTTGTTCTCTACCTCCGCTTTTTTTTTTTTTTTTTTTTTTTTTCTCGCTTTTTCCCCTCCTCCTCCTCCCTCCTCCTCCTCCTCCTCCTCCCCTCCTCATTCTTGCTCTTTTCGTTCCTTTCCCCTTTCCTTCCACTGTACTAAACGTTTCTCCTCTACTTCATTGGGTTTTGTTTCTCATCGTTGTTCTACCTCCTCCTCCTCCTCCTCCTCCTCCTCCTCTCCTCATTCATTGCTCTCTTTTGTTCCTTTCCCCTTTCCTTCCACTGTACTAAACGTTTCTCCTCTACTTCATTGGGTTTTGTTTCTCATCGTTGTTCTACTGTTGTTCCTCATCGTCCTCCTCCCTCCTCCTCCTCCTCCTCCTCCTCCTCTCCTCATTCTTGCTCTTTTCGTTCCTTTCCCCTTTCCTTCCACTGTACTAAACGTTTCTCCTCTACTTCATTGGGTTTTGTTTCTCATCGTTGTTCTACCTCCTCCTCCTCCTCCCTCCTCCTCCTCCTCCTCCTCCTCCTCCTCCTCTCCTCATTCTTGCTCTTTTCGTTCCTTTCCCCTTTCCTTCCACTGTACTAAACGTTTCTC
>CM065699.1:42355090-42357590 GCA_017654935.2 Phymorhynchus buccinoides | reverse complement strand
CTGTGACCTGCTCGATAAGCAGACTGGTTTGGATAGAAAAGATCGTTTACCTGAAGATGGTCAGACAGCTGTTTAAGAACCACCTTTTCCGTGAGTTTAGAAAGGAATGAAAGATTAGAGACAGGCCGATAATTCTTTAGATTTTCAGGATCGAGACTAGGCTTCTCTAAGAGAGGTTTGACAACTGCAGATTTGAAATGAGATGGAAAGCGGCCAGAACATAGAGAAGAGAGAGAGAGAGAGAGAGAGAGAGAGAGAGAGAGAGAGAGAGAGAGAGAGAGAGAGAGAGAGAGAGAGAGAGAGAGAGAGAGAGAGAGAGAGAGAGAGAGAGAGAGAGAGAGAGAGAGAGAGAGAGAGAGAGAGAGAGAGAGAGAGAGAGAGCGCAAAAAAACGATGTATTGTTTTTGGATGTTAGCGGGAAAGAAACAACAACAAAATGGATTGCAATCTTTCATGCTTTGAATCGCCTTTATAAACCTGAAAATTCAGAGTGATACCTTTAAATTAAAAAAAATGTAGTAACGATATAGTGGGTTGCAATTTGTTCGAGGGTTTTTTCTTTCGAATGCTCAGTTTGTTTCTTTCAGGGAATTGCACACACAATTTGTACTCACATGTTGAGGGTACTCAGACAGATGCACAGCTGCATTAAAAAAAGGTCTGTCACAAATCACGTGATGGGCCAATATGGCGGATTTGTTTCGCTTGGATGTTATTAAATAATATCCATTATTATTATTATTATTATTATTGTTATTATTATTATGATGATGATGATGATGATGATGATGATGATGGTGATGATGATGATGATGATGATGATGATGATGATGATGATGATGGTGGGTCCCAACGGATCCTGGTGCGTCAACTGCAATCCCTTTGTAGCGCCTGACACTTTGTTAGAGACCAGCCGGTGTGCTGGAAGCATGGTCTTTCCCTCAATGGGGATATCGGAGGTTTTTGTACAATAGTTATGATCCCTCACCCTCTGGAAGTTCCGTGCTTGTAACTCCCTCTAACCTGTCACTCTCGTTGCTTCTGCCTTTTCGCTTTGCTTACCGTCATCTGCCACCTTTCTGACTTACTGGTCCATTCTCCTGCCTTTAAAAGTTTGTTACAAAGACATTCTCTCCAGCCGAAGACGGACATGCTGGCGCATAACGGCAGCATGACGCCTCTGTCCTCATTTGACAGGAGACTGTCAGCGATTGACGAAAAAGAAGTGATCCCAGCCTCAGCATGAAAATGGCTGACAGCCAGATTTTGCTTTTGTTGAAAATGAAAGCATTGTCATCGTGTCAGTAAACATATTTATTCAGATCTCGTTTTTGAATGATACTAATTCTACGAACTGTGAACAATGAATTTGATTTGGAAATATATTTTTTTGTTTTTTGCACATTCAATGATTAAAAAGTTTATTATAAACGGGTTTCGCTTTTCAACTGTAGGCTTATCTCTGGAGATAGGTTTGACAAAGAGCTCAGCTCGAAAGCTTAACTGTCTTCCTCTCCCCTACGATCCAGCCTGCCACCACTACCAAGGTCACTTATCGCTCGAGTTCTTTTTTGTGTGTTTCCAATATGACAGGAGTGGATTGACATTGCAGGGGCACGATTTTATTTACAAGTCATATCTGAACACTACCAACTCTTTAAAACTGATCAAAATGGGTAGGGAAGAGCATCCCATTTGAACAATTCCCGTGCCATATGAAGCGGCCTCTCAGCTCGCATTATAAACGCTGACCGTGATATGTTTTTTGCATGGCACCAGAGACCAGTCTTTGGGGGTAGAATATTACATGTTCACAAATGCTCATGAATTGCAGCTTACGTATTTTAAATCGTGCCTGAAACTGTCGCGTTTCTTTTGGAAGTGAGTGCGTCAAGACAAGAACAACATGCGCAAAAAACTCACAGTTATCGGTGGGCCTGGATACAACGCGTCATTCAATACAATAGCGAAGAAGGCGTCCGTCCAGTAGTCGACACGGATCTTCTCCAGCTGGCCCTGAAAGCTGTAGTTGACGGGCGGCCAGTTGTCGTCCCCTGCCAGACCCCACCAGCCCCCGGAGGGAGCCACCACCTCCCTGAGAAACTGGGTTCCGTTAGGGCCCGTCAGGCGCATGTGGTCCAGGCAGGACAGGTAGAAGGTCTTCACCTTGGACGCATAGTGCTCGGGGTCGTGGTCCGTGGACGGCAGAGCCTCCACCACTCGCCTCAGCTTCTCCACGTTCTGGTCCCGGACCCAGTCCAGCATGTCGAAGCTATCGTCTCCGGGAGGGCGAGGGTACAGCCGTGGGAAGTTGTGGCAGGCGAAGGTGTAGAAGTCCTGGCAGGGACTGGCGGCCGATCGGTTGACGAGGCGGTTGACGTGACTGGCGGCCTTCAGGCAGTCCGGGGTGTAACAGCTAGTATCCGCGGAGCAGGAGCCGCTGCTGTCTGCCTGATAAAGCTTGACGCCTAGAGCGATGACAGCGACGATGCAGGAGATG
>CM065699.1:42340090-42352590 GCA_017654935.2 Phymorhynchus buccinoides | reverse complement strand
ACCAAAGCCAGGGTTAGAGCAAAAAAGAAATCCAAACGTTAGTGTTGTGGTGTCACTTCCTGTTTGACTCTTTTGCGAATAAACTTGTACCTGCAGGACTTGGGTTGGGCTCTTCCGGTTAGCATTTCTGTTTGGCTTAGTACTGAAAGTGCGGCTTTTTAGTTAATCGCTATAAAATAAAATAAAAAGTTTTGTCTCGGTCTTTCAGAGTTATTGAAGATTAACGCTTAGCCGATTTGAACGAGTTTTTAGTCGTATTTTCTCGAAACATCGGCCAACTTAACATTGCAAAAGTTGCATACCCTTAACATTGAAATGTGTGCATACCTATTGTATTCTGCAACTTTCTTGACAATTTATGAGAAATTGGTAGAAGAAGAAGAAGAAGAAGAAGAAGAAGAAGAAGAAGAAGAAGAAGAAGAAGAAGAAGAAGAAGCTAAGTTGTACTGAAACAATAGTATTCCACTTGAGAGGGGAATCCCATTAATAAACAAAGAAACAAAGACACGAATCTCATATCTTAAGATGGCTTGCCCCACATGGCCGAAAGGCCGCAGAGGGTGTAAAGCATTATTTATCTTAAGATGGCTGACTTTAAAAAAAAAAAACTATTTTGAGTTATCCATCTCCACTTTTTCCTCTGTCCAAATGCGCGCACGCTCATGTACGCATGCACGAGCGCGCACACACATACAAACATAAACACACACACCACACACATAAACACAGACGTACAGATACACACATACACACACACTCTCTCTCTCTTTTTTACACATGCACACACACACACACACGTACGCACGCACACACGCACGCACGAACGCACGCAAGCACGCACACGCGCACGCACACGCGCACGCACACGCACGCACGAGCACACGCACGCACACGCGCACACACACACACACACACACACACACACACACACATGGAAACGAAATCATAGTATTGTGAATACCGGTTTCCCTGAAAGTATACTTCATTTGATTACAATTATGTGTACACAGACATGCGTAGAAACGCAATAACAAGCAAAAGAAGAACAACAACGACAACAACAACAAACACCACAATAACAAATAAAGGAAAAGGAAAAACAACTCCTTTTTTGTGTGTGGTGAGTTCAACGTCTGATGTGTTATACATAACCGAAGTTCGAGCTTGATTCGATATGCTAGGCATTCAGCAACGAAGATACAAAGTAACAGAAGAAACACAACATCTTTACTTCTCAGCTTGAAGTCTTGGAGTTAGGCTGTGTGCATTATGTACACGCGAAAACCTCATGCGCTTATCCGCAAATAAGACAAAAAAGAATGTTAAACAAATAAGCGCATGCGCAACAGAAACACCCGAAGGTGCTGATAGGGACCCTGGGAGCCGTTTCACAAGGGCTAACGTGACGTAGCGTGAGCGCAAATCGGCAAAAAACGGTCTAAGAAACACCCTTCGTTTGCCGATAGTTCGTGTAACGTTTTGTTCTCTCTCGTGCCCTAGCACGCCGCAAACTGTTAGTTGCATCATGGGAAATGTGCAACTTTTTTTTTTTACTTCCGGCTAAAATCGGTAAAGGTCAAGATGTGCCACCACCCCTACATTTCTCGGTTAATTGTATTTTTCCGTTTTTGCCTTTCTTGCCATAGATAAAGCTGTATTTTAGGAACATTTTTAGCTAATAACCTTTTTCGAATACTAACCCTATCCCTAACCCTAGCTCTAAACCTAACCCTATAAGACGGGAAATTGCAACGAACCACAACTGTGACAAATCGTGGTGTACTGCAGTACATGTAGCGTGTATGTGTGTGTGACGCCCCCCCCCCCCCCCCCCCCCCCCCCCCCCCCCCCCCCCCCCCCCCCCCCCCCCCCCCGCGTCATTCCCACCCTCTCCCACCTTCATCATCTTTCTTTGTGTGTGTGTGTGTGTGTGTGTGTGTGTGTGTGTGTGTGTGTGTGTGTGTGTGTGTGTGTGTGTGTGAAAAAACCCACCCACGAACGTTCTTTCATACACAGTGCGCGTGCGTGTGCGTGCAATGTGTGTGTGTGTGTGTGTGTGTATGCAGTGTGTGTGTTGATTGTGCCGTATGGAAATTGAGTGGTGTGTGTGTGTGTGTGTTTGTTTGTGTGTGTGTGTGCGTGTGCGTGCGCGCGTGTGTGTGTATGTGTGTGTGTGTGCATGTAGCGTGTATGTGTGTGTGACGCCCCCCCCCCCCCCCCCGCGTCACCCCCCTTCCCACCCTCTCCCCTTCATCGTCTTTCTTTGTGTGTGTGTGTGTGTGTGTGTGTGTGTGTGTGTGTGTGTGTGTGTGTGTGTGTGTGTGTGTGTGAATGTGTGTGTGTGTGAATGTTTATAGTTTTATTTCTTTGTAAAGCGCCGTGAATAGAATTTTCTAGATATGTGCGCTATATAAGTGCCAATTATTATTATTATTATTATTATTACATAGTGGGGGGTAGGGTTAGGTTTAGGGCTAGGGTTAGGGCTAGGGTTAGTATTCCCAAAAGGTTATTAGCTAAAAAAATTCCTAAAATACAGCTTTATGTATGGTAAGAAAGGCAAAAACGAAAAAATACAATTAACCGAAAAATGCAGGAGGGGGGGGGGGGCACATGTAAGAAAATGTAAAACAAACAAAATAAATACATACGTAAACGAACTAAGAAACACTAGTAGCGGGGAGAAACAAAACCTATGAAATAACACGCAACACAGAATTCCTTACTTTCAGTTTCAGGTAGTCAAGGTTTGTCGAGGTCGGACAAATCCCTTCATCAAAGCAACGATCGTTGGTTTGTATATAATTCACACAAACGTTGGAACTTGTTGCTATGACTTTCGCTGATCTAGGCCTACCCCTTCTAGTAGCAGTGGTGATTAATAATTGATTAACAAATCAGTTGTTTTTTATATCCACCCAAAGGCTGTTTTATCAAACTTTCTAGTCCGATGTATGTAAGCTTACTACTATGTTTATTAAAATGTAGGCCACCATATCTTTTCGTCTTTCTTTTTGTCGATAACCAGTTTTAGTTCTTTAGTTCCCTAGTCTCGTGCTGTGCGCCGAAATACGCCCACCACCTCACGTAGGTCTATGCGTGTTAATGGGGAAAAAACAACAACACAACAAACACACCCACGAACGTTCTGCATACACAGGCATGTAGACCAGCTTAACACACTACAAACAAACCACCCAACAACAAACACACATGTGCGCGCTCTCTCTCGCTCGCTCTCTCTCTCTCTCTCCTCTCTCTCTCTCTCTCTCTCTCTCTCTCTCTCTCTCTCTCTCTCTCTCTCTCTCACACACACACACACACACACACATCTACACACACACACATGCACATACACACACGCACGCACGCACGCACGCACACGCACACACATACACACACACACACACACACCGCGCAAGATACACACACACACATATATATACACACACCGCGCGCACGCGCACACATACACACATACACACCGCGCAAGACACACACACACACACACACACACACATATACACATATACATATATATATACACACACACACACCGCGCGCGCAAGACACACACACACATTCCTCATAATTATTATGCACATACGCGTGTATGCGCTCGCACATACACATATACAGACAGACAGACAGACAGGCACACACACACACACACACAACAACAACAACAACAACAACAAGATACGTTATTTATACGGCGCTGAATCTTGATAGAAATCAAATCAAAGCGCACACACACGTTAGCATTCATAACGCATTCAAACAAAAAATGCAATACAAAGCGAACACACACGTTTGACATAAATGGTATACAGCAGAAACAGACCTAAAGGCAAGAGAGAGAAGAGAAAGAGAGTGGAGCCTCAATCACGGGGGAACAGGTGGGTTTTGAGGTTAGATTTGAAGGCTGAGAGGGTCGGTCGCTGACGGAGGGAAAGTGGAAGTTTGTTCCAAGATGTCGGTCCTGAGACAGCAAAAGAGCGCCGACCAACAGTTGAAAGCTTATACCTATGGATCTGGAAAGAAAGCGGGTCAGAAACTGAACGTAAAGTGCGAGCTGGCGTATAGATGGAAATATTGTCACAGAGGTAAGATGGAGCAGCTTTATGGATAGATTTATAGCAAAGGGTGTTTAATTTATACTCAATTCTGTCTGCGACACGAAGCCAGTGCAAAGAACGGAGAAGAGGGCTAACGTGATCGAACTTTTTCTTCCTAAGGACAAGACGAGCAGCTGTGTTTTGAATAGGCTACGCTGGAGACAAGATAGAGAAGAGACTGAGAGGCCAGAAAGGACAGCATTACAGTAGTCAAGACGAGATAGGATGAGGGAAGTAACAAGTTTTGCTGTGGCTTAATCTGAGAGATATTTACGAATATAGCCGATGCGACGAATTTGATAGTAGCAGGACTGACAGGTCTGAGTCAAGAAACTCTGCATGGAAAGTGTATTGTCCAAAGTGACACCTAAGTTTTTGACAGAGTCTGAGAGGGGAATGATATTGTTACCCAGTTGGATTGACTCTATGGAAACAGAGGCTAGTTGTTTTTTTTGTTCCTACAAGCATTGCTTCGGTTTTTTCACCATTTAATTGAAGTTTATTTTGAACCATCCAATTTTGAATATCAATATAGCAGTTGTTACTTTCTGAAAGAATGGAATCTAGATCTTCAGGAGTTGTAGTACTATTTTGGAGCTGTGAGTCATCTGCATAGAAGTGATGTTTCATGTTGTGTTGGTCGATGACATTGGCAAGAGGTGACGTATACAAAGTAAACAAGGCAGGACCAAGCACAGACCCCTGTGGCACTCCACAAGAAAGCCAAACCTGTTCAGACTGACGACAATAATTTATTGACCAGAACTGATTGAAAACGATCAGAGAGGTAAGAGGAGAACCAAGAAAGAGCGGGGCCATTAATCCCAAAAGTATGTTCAAGACGAGACAGAAGAATGGAGTGGTCTATGGTATCGAATGCAGCAGAGAGATCAAGAAGCGTCAAAAGAGAGATCTGACCAGCATCAGAAGCATGTAGGAGGTCATTGACGATTTGAACAAGGGCCGTTTCAGTACTGTGATTGGCTCTATAGGCAGACTGATAAGGATGATGAAGATTGTTTGAGGATAGATGATCGTTAAGTTGTTTCAGAACAGTCTTCTCTAGGAGTTTGGATACAGGTCTGTAGTTTTTCAGATTATTGGGATCCAGATTGTTCTTCTTGAGAAGGGGCCTTACAAGAGCGGTTTTGAAAGCAGAAGGGAACACACCTGAAAATGTTGGTGATTGATGGCAGAAGGTGTTGATAGATTTGTGAGAAAAGAGAGGCTGGGATTGGGTCAAGATCACAGGATTTAAAATGCATTTCTTTCAGAGTAGAAAGAACTTCGGTCTCAGACACCGGCTTGAAAGAGAGAAGGGGGACACCAGTGAACGATGGGTCTGGAATAGTTGGTTGAAAAGGCATGGAGTCGATTTTTGATCGTAGATCGAGAATCTTGGTGGAGAAGAAGGAGGAAAAGGTTTCTGGCAGTTTGCCAGGACTGATATTTGATGGCAGAGGACTTGATGTTTTAGTCCCTAGGAGATCAGACATGGTGGAAAAAACCCAGGACCTTTGTTGTGCTGGCTTCAAGAATTTTAGATGAAAAATAGTTTGTGTTTGCCTTGGCCAGAAGAAGAGTGAAGATGTTGCGAGAAACTGATATATCTGACGATGTATTTCTAGTTTTGAGGCCCGCCACTGACGCTCAGCCTTACGACTAGTGCGTTTAGTTCAGGCGTGTACCAGGGAGCGCAGGGGCGATCAGGCACAATACGAGTGGATGGGGGAGCGTGGATGGGAGAGCTCAGTCACTCGAACCTACTGGCAAGCGACCTCGACCTCACACACACACACAAACACACACACACACACACACACACACACACACACACACACACACACACACACACACACACACACACACACACAAAAACACACAAACACAAACACACACACACACACAAAACAAAAACAACCCACAAAAACACACACACACACACACACACACACATACATACACACACACACACACACACACACACACACACACACACACACACACACACACACACACACACACACACACACACACACACACACAGCAGTCTCACAGGCTTTATTTTTAAAAAAAACCCACAGATATTGTTGAAGGGGTGTTTATTCTTCACAAGACAAGGTTGTACAACATCAAAGCGTATATCTTTGGTGGTGTTTTCTCCCAAGTAGAAGAATCAAACAGCCCCCTCTGTCCATCCCAAAAATCACTAAAAGGTGTTGGAGGTTATGCTACTTTGTTAGGAGAAATTTCGTGTGGTGTCTGTTTGGAATGGGCCCAAAGTCAATACAATGACTGCTAGAAACCGAGGTGGTTTAGGAGCTGGGGATGGGAGAATGTCTCACACATGGTGTCTTAAGGGGCTTATTAGCACAGTCATTGAATCTCCATCAGCAGCAGGCACAAGGCAGTCTCTTCTATCACTGTTTATCTCAGCCCCCCCCCCCTGCACACATACAAGGCGATCACCAATACATAGTTGGGGGAACAGGGATTGTTTTGGCTAGCCTAAGTCTCCTCGGTTTCTCAACCTCTTTGAAGGTTGTTTGAAAAACAAAACTTGAAAACGAAGTGCAAAACAAACTAAATAATTGAAGTTAAAACGAAGTCATTGGTCTGGCAAGTCTTTGTATTACACTCAGCAAATGCAGCACAACTCTTACTCTAACTGTTCATTATGCACCTACGAAATAGGAAAAGGGAAGCTTGAGGAGACATGTGCTCACACAGTGGGAAAAAAGGGTATAGGCCCATGGTGCCTTTGACTAAGAAGTTTGACTAAGTATTGTAGTTTCCCTTTATCGTGCACTCGGGAAATCGTGTCAGGCAAAATATTCATAACACCTGCTACATGCACAGCTTTCAATTTACAATTAAGCTTAGCACACATCCAGGCCATTTTGCGCAATAGACAGTTTATATAGGCATTTTTTGTCCACCCTTTATTAATGGCTGCTTTTGCTGTTATGTTATCAGTGTGCACTATCACCGATTTACCTGCCCACAGATGTGCCCAAGTCTCCACAGCACACACAACAGCACAATTTCTTTGTAGTTTATGTGGAGAGCAGAAGCTGATGGTAGGTCACAATCAAACACAGTATCAATCCACCGACCTTGCCAAAAGGCCCCCCGCGGGGGCATTACATGCATCTACATGAACATGAACACTTTCACTGGCATTATAATACACAGAGCCGCTAAAAACATGTACTAGAAAGGAAAGCCACCATTGAATATCACTGTGAAATTCGGCTGATAGCCGAGCTTTGTGTCGGTGCTGGTGAAGAGGCTGCAGGGTATCCAAAATGCGCCGAAGAAAGAATTTTCCTCCTCGGATCGCCTGGGTTGCTCAATTCAGCAAGCCAGCAAGGCTTTGCAACTACTGCTTACTGGCGCGTTTGCGTGCGGAGAACTGCTGTAGCTGCTGCTGGAGACGCTGGAGCTTGTCCTTGCCTAAGGACAGTGTGCTGCTGGTGGTGTCGATGTCGACGCCAAGGAAGGTGATGCGCTGGGTAGGCCCTACCACTTTTCGCCAGCTGATCAGAAACCCTAACTTCCTTAAGAGTCCTAATAGCACATCCATCCAATGCTTGCACTCATCATAGGTGGGGGCAGCAATGAAAAACCATCAATGTAGGCTACCACTCCCTTAAATCCTCTACGTACCGTACATCTACGAATTGCTTGGGAGAGACGGTGAAAATGTGCTGGTGCTTTATTACTGCCAAATGGTAGTCTACTGTCAAACAGAAAAGTGGGGGTGCTGCCCCCCTTAAAGTGCCACATTAACCCTGTCGCTATGTAATCTTCTGAATGGATAGGCACAGATCGATAGGCTGACTGCAGGTCTATCTTTGCACAATAGTAAAAAGGTTTGGCTAACTGACAAGCATCCTGTAACGTTTGAAATGTTACACTATCTGGTTCAGCGTAACTATTCATGGCTGCCCCTACTGGTTTACTACCATCATGTATAAGTCTCATAGACCCATCGTCCTTTGGAATGGCTGCTAGTGCACTGACCACTAACAGTTTCTTATCTGCTACAATGTAGTGCCCTTGCTTTATTTGGTCCTTAAGCCCTTGTTCAACCTGCTCTCTATGCTGATAAGCAGCGGAATGGTTCTTTTGATGGGCTGGCTTAACTAGGCTATGATTGTCGATTACATGAAACCCATTTCTGATGCTTCAAGCAAAAAGTCTTTGTCCCTATCATTAGCAAGTTCTTCTTTCCAGCTAGGCAATTGTTGACTAATGGATCCATTGCTTCCTAGATAACCACAGGTGAAAGGATCAGAGGCTGGATAAGGACTAAAGTGAGTAGGGCCTACCTGGGGCTCAGATGTCTGCTGCGATGTGTCCTAGGTGCGGCTGCTGATGCTGCTGGAACCAGGCGTTGCTGCTGGAGTGGGTGAGATGCCCACCCAGTGTTGGGATCCGCCATGGTCTCTGCTATGACAGGCAGTGCGGATGTACTCGTATTTGCATTGAGCACCGTAGTGGCAGCCTCCACGGTTCAACTGGAGGCAGATCTCCTGCCCTGATGGTCCAAGGGGCCGGTGGCTGGTGGTGGGCCCGCGGGTTGTCCTTTGCTGTGGAGGGGTTTGGGAGGGTCGGTCCCGCAGCATGTCTGTGCCAAGATGAGGGGCCTCTGTGCCCCAGGGGAATCGCAGTTTGGCCTGCCTCTGCCAGTACTCTCCATCGAAGAGGAGAACCAACTGCCAGGTGTAGCGGGCAGCCAGTTCCCCTATCATCTCCGTGTATTGGAGATAGAACTTGGGGTCGAAGTCGGGCTGGTTGTCGATGAGGTGCCCCATGATGCGGCTGTTGGCGGTGATCCACATCGCCTGGATCACCTTTTCCAGTTTGGGTTTGGTGTTTAGCTTCAACGAAACCCCACCTCCTATTATCACTTCCTCCTCCACCACCATGGCTGAGGATACAAAGTCCACAATGTGGAGACATCCACCTGTTGTCTGCTGCCTTTGCTTGGTGTCCGGAGTCAGTGACTGCATCATATCACTAGGGTGTGACACAGAACAGAACATGGGGCCTTGTCCATACTGGTTTTGAAGGGCTTCGGTGGCCTCCCTCACCATGGCAACATGTCCCTTCCTGATCTTTAGGGAGGCAAAGTCGTGTCCACTGGCACTAAGTAGAGCTGGCAGGCTATCAAAACATTCCTCTACTAACAAGTCTTTCACTTCGTTTGGAAAATCCTTAGCAAATTCAGTAAATGCGAATGCCATTGCTGCACACTTCACTGAACTACACCTGCATTAGAATTGCACAGATGCGGTTGCTGCTAGTATATTTTCTGGCACTCAAGCATAGAGGAGCTTACTACACGTTTCCACGTTCTGATCATATAACACCTCATCTTCGTAACTTGCACTGGCTTCCAGTAGAGGCTAGAATCAAGTATAAAATAGCTTGCCTTTGTTTCGGTGCTGTTCACTCCTCTGGTCCCGTCTATCTCTCCGAACTAGTAACTGTCTACTTACCTGCTCGCTCCCTACGTTCTTCCTCTGACTGCTGCACACTCAAGGTTCCTCGGGTCCACACGAAATCGTTTGGTGAACGATCCTTCTACTATTTAGCACCTCACTTATGGAATTCCCTCCCACAACATGTTCGCTCATCTGACTCTATTTCCGCCTTTCGCTCTGCCCTTAAAACTCACTTGTTTCGGACATATTATGATTGATTAGTGTTTGTGAGTGAGGTGTGTGTGTGTGTGTGTGTGTGTGTGTGTGTGTGTGTGTGTGTGTGTGTGTAGGGGGGGGGGGGGGTCCGTTTTATTGCAGAAATCTTGTAAAAAAATTTATTTACAATTATTTTATTATTCGTATTTTGTATGTAGAATGTCTACGTCTTGTAAACTTTAAATGCTTGTCAATGAGGTAGAAGGGTATTTTTGTTTTTGCAAAATTTGTCTATTATAATTAGTCATGTAATTGATATGTCGATGGCAGTATGATTTTATTTCAAGTTGCAGTATTGTATTCAAACTTGATTGGGAATGTGAATGTGGTCTCTATGTTTCTTCTTAGAATGTTCATGTTGTAACTATTTTACTTGTATAATTAATTGTGTGCGAGTGTGCGTGTGCGCATATATATATATATGTGTGTGTGTGTGTGTGTGTGTGTGTGTGTGTGTGTGTGTGTGTGTGTGTGTGTGTGTGTGTGTGTGTGTGTGTGTGTGTGAGTGTGTGTGTGTGTGTGTGTGTGTGTGTGTGTGAGTAAGGAAGTAAGAGAACGTTGTGTGTAGGCATCGTGCTTATTTTACTTTCTAATGATTAATTATTTGTTTGCCTTTAAATTTAATGTTCTTGTTATCAATGTAAAGCGCACTGAGCTCATGTGAGAAAGAGCGCTATATAAATTCCCATTATTATTATTACACATTTGTATCTTCCCTTGACAGACTCCGCCCTCTTTTTTCCTTCCAGCCACTGTTCAGACACACACACACACCCCTTTGGTATCCCCCCTACCCCCCTTTCCATCCATCTCCGTTTGACCACTGACCGCCTCTATCGTTTGACCACACTCTCTACCCTCTTTTATCACAGCAAGTGGTGACCATGGTCCCTCCTCTGATTCCCAACTTCAAGCCTATAATCTCCACAGGGGTGGAGCTGTTCCTTTTCTGATTCTTCCCTTTCATCCCTCTAACTCCCTCCCTCCTTCCCAACCCTGCTTAAGTAATTACCATTGCCGTTTAAATATAACTTTTCATTCATTTCTTTCAAAGACCAACATTAAGGTCTGTGCACACGCTGACACTATTCACGGGGTATTTATATTTCCCCATGGCAACACAGTGAGTTGCAAGTCATATTAAGGTCTGTGTACACGTTAACATTATTCACGATATATTTATATTTCCCCATGGCAACACAGTGAGTTGTAAGTCATATTAAGGTCTGTGTACACGTTAACACTATTCACGGGATATTTCTATTTCCCCATGGCAACACAGTGAGTTGTAAGTCATGTTAAGGTCTGTGCACACGTTAACACTATTCACAAGATATTTCTATTTCCCCATGGCAACACAGTGAGTTGTAAGTCATGTTAAGGTCTGTGCACACGTTAACACTATTCACGGGGTATTTCTATTTCCCCATGGCAACACAGTGAGTTGTAAGTCATATTAAGGTCTGTGTACACGTTAACACTATTCACGGGATATTTCTATTTCCCCATGGCAACACAGTGGGTTGTAAGTCATATTAAGGTCTGTGTACACGTTAACACTATTCACGGGATATTTCTATTTCCCCATGGCAACACAGTGGGTTGTAAGTCATATTAAGGTCTGTGTACACGTTAACACTATTCACGGGGTATTTCTATTTCCCCATGGCAACACAGTGAGTTGTAAGTCATATTAAGGTCTGTGTACACGTTAACACTATTCACGGGATATTTCTATTTCCCCATGGCAACACAGTGGGTTGTAAGTCATATTAAGGTCTGTGTACACGTTAACACTATTCACGGGATATTTCTATTTCCCCATGGCAACACAGTGAGTTGTAAGTCATATGAAGGTCTGTGTACATGTTAACACTATTCAAGGGATATTTATATTTCCCCATGGCAACACAGTGAGCTGTAAGTCATATTAAGTCTGTGTACACGATAACGCTATTCACAAGATATTTCTATTTCCCCATGGCAACACAGTGAGTTGTAAGTCATATTAAGGTCTCTGTACACGTCAACGTTATTCACGGGATATTTATATTTCCCCATGGCAACACATACGAAGAATGCCTGCCACCAAATAGGAACAATACTTGCCCTCAAATAGGAAACATTCTTGCCATCAAATAGGAAAAATACTTGCCCTCAAATAGGAATAATACTTGCTATCAAGTAGGAAACATACTTGCCATGAAATAGAAAATAATACTAATAATAATAGGAATAATAGGCATTCTCTCTATTAAGTAGGAAACATACTTGCCATGAAATAGAAAAAAATACTTGCCCTCAAATAGGAAAAATACTTGCCATCAAATAGAAAAAAATACTTGCCATCAAATAGGAAAAATACTTGCCATCAAATAGGAAAAATACCTGCCATCAAATAGGAAAATACTTGCCATCAAATAGGAAAAATACTTGCCATCAAATAGGAAAAAATACTTGCCATCAAATAGAAAAATACTTGCCATCGAAACAAACAAGAACGTTCACAGCAGACTACGAGATGGTCTCTGTGACGAAGGCAAGGTAATCTTATACAGTCTTTGAGCGTTCAACCCAATTAGACAAATAATAGGCTAACGAGCAAGGCTACCCATGCCATTGGAAGAAAGTCAACGCAATAGGCCTATTGAAGTAAACAAACACGACCCCGTGT
>CM065699.1:42332590-42335090 GCA_017654935.2 Phymorhynchus buccinoides | reverse complement strand
CAAAAATAATAATGTTCTAAAATTACAATCCCTCGAAGAGAGTAGAAGAGATGGGATGCCATGTTGGTGGATCCAGTGAAGGATTCAATAAGGGAGGTCATAGAAATCGTAGTAAACACCAACATACTCCCGGTGAGGAGGAATGTAGAGAGGTGTGCCTGGATCAGGTAGACTGATGCGCTTTCCTTCTTCCAAGTATAATATAAACGTACAAGAATTGAAGAAGAAAAAACAACCACACCATTAAACTTTCCTCTTATATATATAGTTTGCTTGAATAAAACTTTTTTTGTGTCCAATATTTAAGTTTGAGAACCTAAGAAAGACACTGAATAACTTTAATTTTAACTTTACAATATATATATAATATATATATATACCGATGTACAAGTAGTGCAAAGAGGCCTGCCAGCCGTGAGATATAAAACAATATCCAGAGATATCATTTGCATATATTAACCCAAAAGCTTAGTGTCAACGCGCGTGAGAAAAGGTGTAAGAATACACCGTTGCTATTAGAAACTTGACGTCACAGTTATATATCTCACGGCTTGTACACTCGCATGCGACTATCTGCAGTACTCAAACCATATTTTCTTTATTTGCATCAAGTGATGTTTAGTAAAACAAAAAGCCCAAACATACTCCTAACCCTGTGCCTTAACCCGATAAATGCAAAAGGTTGTTTCTGATGAACATTTTACATTGAAAAAATATTTGTGAATAGTAACTTTTAGTGAAATTGCAAATGATAAAAATAGCGGACAGCAACCTTAACTCAAGTTAGTGTCACTGCAAATAGCGCCTTCTGAGCAGGACACCAAAAAAACGTCATGTTAGTGAACTTACGCAATCACTGAAATTACGTCATCATTGAAAGTTCGTCATTGGCGAAATGACAATAACTATGGCCTGTGATTGCAGTGTAAAACGAATATGTCATTGTAAAGGCTATTTTTTTTATATAGCAAATTCCAGTAGGTTCATGTTTCGATTAATAATCAGTTTCCTTTCATAATGTATCAATGAGCAAGATCAAAATAGCTCACGACTTTCTAACTTGGAGAACTATATTATTTGTGGATGAGTGGGATTTTCTTGCTATGGTGAAGTGGTTAGTATTATTTTAGATCTGCATGCATGGCCGTCTCGCTTCTTCGTTGCGTGTTTGATTATCATCTGAAAGAGGTAAAATATCGGTATATATCCGTTATTAGGATTTGTGAGTGAGATATTGCTTTTATCCTATCTCTCGTGGCTTGCTGTTTATCACCCTCGGTCTCCGACCTCGTGTGATAAACAGCAAGCCACTTGAGATAGGATAAAAGCAATATCACACTCGCAAATCCCAATAACTGATAATATATATATATATATATAATAATAAAGAACACAAAACAACAAGCCTTTCCGTTATGAAAATAAAGAAATGTTCGGCTTTATTTTGCCAGTTAAAAAACCTGAAAGCCTTCCTCAGCCATTGAGTCGACCAGGTTAATAAATCAAAAGAGAATATATATATATATATATGTGTGTGTGTGTGTGTGTGTGTGTGTGTGTGTGTGTGTGTGTGTGTGTGTGTGTGTGTGTCAAAATTGATATTCAAATTGGATGGTTCAAAATAAACTTCAATTAAATGGTGAAAAAACCGAAGCAATGCTTGTAGGGACAAAAAACAAACTAGCCTCTGTTTCCATAGAGTCAATCCAACTGGGTAACAATATCATTCCCCTCTCAGACTCAGTCAAAAACTTAGGTGTCACTTTGGACAATACTCTTTCCATGCAGAGTTTCCTGACTCAGACCTGTCAGTCCTGCTACTATCAAATTCGTTGCATTGGCTATATTCGTAAATACATCTCAGATGAAGCCACAGCAAAGCTTGTTACTTCCCTCATCCTATCTCGTATTGACTAATGTAATGCTCTCCTTTCTGGCCTATCAGTCTCTTCTCTATCTTGTCTCCAGCGTATTCAAAACACAGCTGCTCGTCTTGTCCTTAGGAAGAAAAAGTTTGATCACGTTAGCCCTCTTCTGCGTTCTTTGCACTGGCTTCCTGTCGCAGACAGAATTGAGTATAAATTAAACACACTTTGCTATAAATCTATTCATAAAGCTGCTCCATCTTACCTCTGTGACAATATTTCCATCTATACGCCAGCTCGCACTTTACGTTCAGTTTCTGATCCTCTTTCTCTCCAGATCCCTAGGTATAAGCTTTCAACTGTTGGTCGGCGCTCTTTTGCTGTCTCAGGACCGACCTCCTGGAACAAACTTCCGCTCTCCCTCCGTCAGCGACCGACTCTCTCTGCTTTCAAAGCTAACCTCAAAACCCACCTGTTCCCCCATCATTAAAGCTCCTCTCTCTTTATCTTCTCTCTCTTGCCATTAGGTCTGTTTCTGCTATATTCCATTTATGTCATCTGTGTGTGTTCGCGTTGTAAAACTTGTATTGCGTTTGTGTTTGAATGCGCTTTTGAATGCTAACGTGTGTGTGCGC
>CM065699.1:42325090-42330090 GCA_017654935.2 Phymorhynchus buccinoides | reverse complement strand
TTAATTTCTTTCTCCTTTTCCTTACATCAGTGTTTTTCATTTATTTTGTTTGTTTGTTTGTTTGTTTATTTGGTCGGTTGGTTTTCTGTTTTGCTTGTTCTTATTACTGCCTACCATGTCGTTGTTATATTTCTGCTACTGTTTTTGTTGTTTCTGTTGACGAAAATGGCCGCTTGACTGTCTTATTCCCATTACAGTGTCTTTGGTAGAGGTGCGCGAGATTTCCGCCCATAGAGCTTTCGTCAGGCTGCTACGGTAGGCTACTTTGCCTAACATTTGTCACATCTGACCAACCATTTCGAAGATCCAATCTTCAGGAATACCGTCCATAAGGGTCTCTGACCGATTGGACGCTAATCTCATCACCATTCTGCCATTCCAACCATTAAACGACACGATCTTGGGTACGACTCAATAGGGCATTTGCCACGCGCCGGTGACCTTGAATTTCACTGAGTTGAATTTAGAGAGTTGAATTAGAAAGGTCAGCGTAACTCGGGCAGAACGAGCACGGGCAAATTAGTAGTCTGGTATAGTGAACGAACACTCGTGGCAAATGCCCTATTGCTGTTATCCCTCTTAAAATAAATTATAGGGAGTACATTATGCAATGTCAAAACGCAAGATTACAAATGGCTCCCTTTTAAACACAGGAACCTCGCTTTGAGCTACAACAGGACTTAGCAGAGAAAACATGGCCACTTCTTCCACATCGTTTTGGGGATACAGACTGCTCAACTTCCGGGAGGGACACAACGACTGGTGGCGGCGCAAACCCGTGATCTTAGCCCTCCTCGTCTTCCTCGCCTTCATCATCGTCATCATCGTTCTGGGCGTTCATCACCATCACGGTTCCAGCTCCGCGGATACTAGCTGCTACACCCCGGACTGCCTGAAGGCCGCCAGTCACGTCAACCGCCTCGTCAACCGATCGGCCGCCAGTCCCTGCGAGGACTTCTACACCTTCGCCTGCCACAACTTCCCACGGCTGTACCCTCGCCCTCCCGGAGACGATAACTTCGACATGCTGGACTGGGTCCGGGACCAGAACGTGGAGAAGCTGAGGCGAGTGGTGGAGGCTCTGCCGTCCACGGACCACGACCCCGAGCACTATGAGTCCAAGGTGAAGAACTTCTACCTGTCCTGCCTGGACCACATGCGCCTGACGGGCCCTAACGGAACCCGGTTTCTCCGGGAGGTGGTGGCTCCATCCGGGGGCTGGTGGGGGCTGGCAGGGGACGACAACTGGCCGCCCGTCAACTACAGCTTTCAGGACCAGCTGGAGAAGATCCGTGTCGACTACTGGACGGAAGTCTTCTTCAGTATGTCTGTATGGGAGGCCGTTGTGAAGAAACCGACAATTCACGTGAGTTTGCTGGCGTGGTTGCTTTTGTCTTGTATGTTTAGATTTCAATCCCTATTCTGGCTTCCATTTTAACATTACCCTCTCTAGCTGTCTTCCGGCTTGTCTTGGTCTCTCTGTCTCTGCCATCGTGTGCATGTTGACGTTTGTGTCCTTGGTGTTTGATTGTCTTTTTGCTCTCGCCCTCCATCCTATACATACATTAGCTTGAGTTGACACACGATGTCGAACACGAAGTACCTATCACTTGTTTACCATGACGTTAGGCACGTCAACTAGACGATTTTCGGGAGACAAAAAACCTAGGGGAGAGCACTTCGTGAAAATTAGAGTTGCTTACCTCCATTACTCGGTTAAATAACATAGCAACAATGCGACAATGGCGTCAAGGCAAGGCAAGGCAAGGCAGGGCAAAAAATTTATTTCATACCCCATTTGGGCACAGAAATATAAAAACATACACACATAAATACATTTCCAAGAATCAACCCAAGAGTGATGTCCAAAATCATTTCAAAGAAAACCCATACCATAATATTACAAAGCTTGTCGAAGCTTGAAACCACAGGATGCGAGTCAGCGACTTGCAAACATTTTTTTAAAAGAAAAATTAGGGGTGGCCAGTGGCCACAAACTGACAAAACTTGCAAAATGTGACGTAAAAGTATAAATGACAGCAATTGTAGAATAACGCACGGTGTTCTAAGTGCTGTATGTCTGCTCAAACACAGGACACAAGAGCTGATGGTAGATTAACTTCCCCTGTTTGACCGATTGAATTAGGCAAGAGCACTCACACACACACCATGAAATTACTCCCCTTAATAATTTCCGAACAATTCCTATTGTGACTCAGAACCACGAAAGGGACATTAAGTCGATGGACTAGTTTCACACAACAGGCTTGCAAAGTCAAAAATATCTTCTTTTGTTTTTAAATAAATGTAAATTAGCATCTCATTCATAAAGGTTAATGTTTATTGTGGTCTCTAAATACTCCCATGTGGTCTCTAAATACTCTTCTTGCCTTGCCTTGCCTTGCCCCAAAAGTGTTTCTGTCATCGTGTGCATGTTTACCCTTGATGTATTAGTTTATTTTTGTGCCCTCCGTCCTACATATTTCTGATTTTTCGATGCGTTATTTCATGCTTAAAGGGACACCCTGACGGATGAGTTTTTGCAAGAAACACGTTGAGATCACCAGGAAAACACCCTTTACAGAGCTCGCAACACTCACTTTGCTCTAGTTTCCAAGAAATCAAACCGTCAAATCGGCGATTCCTTCTTGGCGGAGGTGCTGGAAGTCAAATTCTTTACGGTGAAAGAGAAGTCATGTGCCTTCTCTTTTCTAATGGCCGCCTGAGTTTAGACCAAATCGTTTGCACAATTTGTTTGTACAATACAAGCCTCTTTTTATGATTTTTTTAATGCAGTTTACCTAAAGGAGATTCGCTCACAACAAAGAAACTAGCTCCATTTGTTTTTTTACTGCACTACAAAAAAGAAAAAGCTTCAACCACAATGAGTGACCTCCACCCACCCCATCCAAAATGGCTTATCTCCCCGGCATCGCCGCCAAGGAGGAATTGCCCTTTTTGACGGTTTGATTTCTAGGAAACCAGAGGAAAGTGAGTGTTCCGACCCTTGAAAAGGCTGTCTTTCCGGTGATCTCGACGTGTTTCTTTCAAAATCTCATCCGTCAGGGTGCCCCTTTAAGCAATTAATCTATGCATTTCGTTGTACGTCCTTGCTTGTAAACAGACTCGCAGTCACACCCCGGCTTGCTCAGCTCGCAGAATCCGAAACCAATAAATAATAATAATAATAATTAATAATGCTTATATAGCGCATAATCTTGCAAAGCAACTCAATGCGCTTTTCACTCACCATTCGCACAAACATTTATAACTGACTGGTTCACGTATCCTCACCATACATCTCTATGAAAATGAATACATATTAGAGAATGCATCGCATATAATCATAACACAACACACCAACACCCACCTCCCTTCAACACCACCACAACAGCAGCATCCCTGGACAGGAAGGGTCTGATGGAGGCGATACGCCTTAGCTCTAAGAAAGATGCACGACAAACACTAAATATTTGCTCCTGCATCGACATGTCCAAGGGGAGCGAATCTATGTTATAGGCCGTCAGGAGGAGTTTCTATCTCTAGCATTAGGGTTGAATTGAAATACAAGTAAGCTTACAAAGCGCATGTGAACAATTATCCTAAAATAAATGATCTTCTAAAACTTCTAAGCCAATTATCCTCGTAGCTTTTCCACTCCTTTCGTCCGTTAAATTGAGGATGATTCAAAGTCAAATTCAAGTTCAAACTGATGCATCTTTATTGCTATTGGCAAAAAAAACCCAACAAACACACAACATTATCCATAGGGCCTATAATATTCCGATAATCACGGCAGACAAGACTGAAATGAAATGAAAAGTGTAACAACTGGAGAGAGAGAGAGAGAGAGAGAGAGAGAGAGAGAGAGAGAGAGAGAGAGAGAGAGAGAGAGAGAGAGAGAGAGAGAGAGAGAGAGATAGATTCAATAAAAAAATTCAATTCAAACAATTTTAATGAATATGCCTTCTGCCCGTATCATAGGGAGGCTGGTGGAGGGGGTTATAATGACACATAACATTCGCATCAAAAACTAGAAAATAACACCACTTCCTGTGGATTTAACCCTTTCACCGCCAAAGTCGCATTTTAGCACCACAGTGATTTAACACCTATGTCACTAAAAGGCATCAAATTGGGGTCTATTATCCAAAGACCCTATTGTTTTAGTTTTGGGAAGTAAGGATAGACCTTATTTTATATATGTCACAGAAGAATCCCCAATACTGCAGATGGATTTTGTTCTCTACCCAGGTAAATGTAATGGACATTTTTGGTTGAAATATGGCTGGCGGTGAAAGGGTTAAAACAGTTAAGCAAAAATAAATAAATTAGTAAGTAAATAAATAAACAGATATAAATAAATATGTAAATTAAAGAGAAAAACAACAACAACAAATAATCCGATTAGATACTGAGTCGATGAAACAGATGGTTAAGCAATCAATTAGCCAGAACTAGTCGATTACAAATATACCAAACTATTAAACTATCAAACAACCAATCATCCATTATTAATTAATAAATAATCAGAACAAGTAAGCAGTCCAACATCAATCAGCCACCGATAATTAATAAATGCACCAAACTAATTCAACAAACCACCATTAGTCAACAAATTTACCAGATAAACCATCAACAGAGTGGTCAATAATTCTTTTAACCAAACGGTCAAGAGCAAGCATCTGATTAAAGATACAAGGTGATACTATGCGTAGACACTCACATTTTTAAAGGTAGGAAATACGAAAGAGCATTAATGACTCAACACAAACTAATAGCGATAACTCAACTTGAATCAACATACACAGCACTGAACCTATGGCGCGCCGAATGACCAAAACTCTATCTAGCAGTTCGACAGAGTTTAAAAACCCTATCGAACTGTTAGATACAGTTTCTAAACTATAGCTAGCAGTTAGATAGAGTTTCTAAACTCTGTCGAGCAGCTAGATAGAGTTTCTCGTCGTAAAACTCTATCGAACGCGCCATTTTGATAC
>CM065699.1:42317590-42320090 GCA_017654935.2 Phymorhynchus buccinoides | reverse complement strand
TTGTCCGCTAGCAACTGTCGGTACCCCGTTTTGAATGTACAGTATGTTGCCCCTATTTAGTAACTATAGTAACATGGGTACAACTACACGAAATGAAACCCCCCAAACAATCCTGGGTCTATGGGTAATGTCCCCCCTGCAGCTGAAGAAAACAACATTGATTTATGAAGGTATTTTAGTTTTGCTTTTTCAACAATTTGTACAAAAATGCTTTTTTTTTAAAGCGTTTGGAAAATACAGTAGACACACAAAGATCTTCTTTGACAAATTTATTTTTTTAAATGGAAATTTCTTTTCTGGTAAAATTCAAAAACAGGAAAAGTTGCACCCATGTTTAGCTATAAATGTGTGCCTGGCGTTTCTGTCATGGATTGAAATGTTCTGCTTTTAACTTCACGGGAATCATGCCTCACAAATGTCACAATCGGATCGCATTGGGATGTAACCGTATGCAGCGTAGTGGAGTAGACCTACATGAGCGGTCTTAGTCCCGGAGCCTAGTTTTGTGTGTTGCCTTTGTTGATCAAACGACAGAAGTTAAGGACACCCCACCCCCCACCCCAATCCCCGTTCAAATCGCTCTATTTTCTATATTATAGCATGTTGAAATGGTGTTGATATTTTTCTGGAAATGGCTGCTCACTTTGGCTCGAAAATGAGCACAAATCATGGACGGATCTGTAGTATTTGATGTCTCTGTGAAAATCGGGCTGCTCTCACCTGGAGCGCGCTTCGCCAAGAGTGCAGCGCCACCTTTTTTTTTAAGAGTGGGGGGAGAGTGGGGGGGGGGGGCAATAGGGCATTTGCCACGACTGTTCGTTCTCTATACTGGACTACACATTTGCCCGCGCTCGTTCTACCCGAGTTACGCTGACCTTTCTAATTCAACTCTCTAAATTCAACTAAGTGAAATTGAAGGTCGCCGGCGCGCAGCAAATGCCCTATTGAGGGGTGAGGAGGGGAGCGTACTTGGGAAACCTAGCTGTCAATTTGGTCATAGCAGGCCGCGGGATTTCTCTCTAGTCTTTCCGACTTTTAACTGCTGTTGGATTCGTCAGACTTGCTTCTTTTAAAAGTCCCCATCTAAAACTGCTCGACGTTCAGTTCGATGTTCCCCTTCGAAGTAGAGAGAAAGGGCGAGGTCGGGTTTCGAGCCTGGGTCACTCACGCATTGAAATTGGCAGGCGAACGTCTTAACCACTCTGCCACCTCCCTTACTCATACTCCGCGTTGCACCGCCATTGTCTTCTGTTGAGCATCCCAAGGCTCGTTTTACCGAATAATGGTAGGGGAAGACGGGGTAAAAAGCGCATGGGCGGGTAAGAAGCCCACCCCAATTATCTCATGAAATGAAGCAAATTTCAGTCTCATTTTGCCCATGAGACGAGCGTTAATGTCTAGCATTCGTCTGATGGGCAAATTTGACTGAAATTTTCTTGATTTCATGAGATAATTGGGGTGGGCTTCTTACCCGCCCATGCGCTTTTTACCCCGTCTTCCCCTACTAAGAAACACCTCTTTTGCCGACGTGTGCGCAAACGTTTTGTGGCTGCTATCGAGGTCACAAGCGACAAACTAGTTGAAGGATCATGGGAAATCTCAATACTTCCGGCTTCTTTTTATATCTCACGTGAATGTGACTTTAACTTCCAAAATGGAAGACCAAGACAGCAAGCTTGTCACAGCAAAATATTCTTTAGTCTATCAAGAAAGGAACAAAATACGGGATGGTTTTAGCAAATTAAACGAACGCAAGTGTTTTTGAGTGCTCTTTCTTAATTTTTCATCATGTTAGATGGCATAATATAGTGCAAATTTAATTTTCTGCACACAAAATAGACGTGGGTGAAATCGAAAACTTTGTACAAACTGACAGAGGCATGATTTGTCTCCCTTATGATAGCAATCCTTTTCTCTCTCCCCAAAGTGAAGAGTAAGCTTAAAGAGTTATCTGACCTTAGCAACAGTTACAGTAACAGTTATTCGCGCGGCGACCATTATCTAGAGAAACTCGACCCAGGATTAAGTAGGCCTACATAACATTGTTTTTTTCCTTCCAGCCGAATGCTGGGTACAGGCCGTATGTGAAGACAGTAGGGAGACTGCTGATCCGTGATGCTGGTCTCCAGCTGTCGGAAGATGAAGTGAAATACCGACTGGACACCTTCATCTACTGATGCCCTGCAAGTTGAAGCTGTACTGAAAGAAGTACGCCTACCTACTACGCTTGTTTAGCATACTGTGTGCGTGCGTGCGTGTGCGTGTGTGTGTGTGTGTGTGTGTGTGTGTGTGTGTGTGTCTGCGCGTGCGTGCGTGCTTGTGTGTTTCTTACTAAGAGAACGGTCCAAAGGGCAAACTTATAACCTTTGTTACCTTGAACTGGTTTGAAATCGTTTGAACTTGTGGCATGCAAATCCAGTTTCCTATACTACAGGCTTTTATTTAGTCCATGGCTGGTTTACTTGACAAAGGTGGGTGTTAGTGTGTTGTGTTATGATTA
>CM065699.1:42310090-42312590 GCA_017654935.2 Phymorhynchus buccinoides | reverse complement strand
AGTGATGATGAAGAGAAAGCAGGAGATGATTTAAGCCGTCCCATGTTAACCCTTTCACCGCCAATGTCGCATTCTAGCACCACAATGGTTTTAACACCCATGCCACTAAAAGGCATCCAATCAGGGCCTGTTATCCAAAGACCTTATTTTCTTCATTTTGGGAGGTAAGGATAGGCCTAATGTTATACATGTCACAGAGAAATTATCAATATTGTTTCTCTACCCAGTTAAGTTTAATGGTATTTTTTGCTGAAAAATGGTTGGCGGCGAAAGGGTTAAAAGAAGAAATAATGTTTGCTAGGAAAGCAAAACAAACCACAATAAAGCAGCTGGTCCTCGATGAAAAATCGGAATTTTCCCGGATTCCAGTATTTCCCGTGACATGTACATCAGTAAACTTCTAAAAACTTCCTTTCTATTTGTTCTAAAATTCTAATAAGGAATGCGCCCTCCTAGTTCCGTCGCGTCTATCGTCAGAAGTGGCGTCTGCGACGTAGGCTATACCTCCACATCCTGATCCAGAAAATGTATAAAACGTTCCGTATGTGTCTTTGCGTAAAAGCTAGAGTGAGATGTGGAGGTAGCTTAACCCTTTCACCGCCAATGTCGCATTTTAGCACCACAATGGTTTAACACCCATGTCACTAAAAGGCATCAAACCAGGGCCTGTTATCCAAAGACCCTATTTTCTTAATTTTGGGAGGTAAGGATAGGCCTAATGTTATGCATGTCACAGAGGAAACTTTTTGGCAATATTGCAGACATTGTTTTTCTTCTCTACCAAGTTACATTTAATGGTATGCTTCGACTGAAAAATGGCTGGCGGCGAAAGGGTTAACTGACTACATTCAATGTACTGTGGGAGTGAAACAAGAGGATGTGTGTAGCCCTGGCATATTTTCTCTTTTTATCAATGAGTTCACATTAACTCATTCCGAGTATACATAGAACAGGAGAACGCCAGTCAGGGCCTAATTCCGAGTATTCTCGGAACAGCAATTTCTGAGTCTAAATCCATGTTGTTTTTTGTTTAAAGCCACAAACCTATAACTCACTTTGTCTGTCTGTCTGTCTGTCGGTCCAAAATTGTCGCACATTTTGACAAAATTGTCGCACTTCAAATCGAGGCTACACTTCTGGCCGCTCTTTAAAATGATGTATTTTAAAAGCGTACAAAATAATAAACATACGTAATACAGACACTACAACAGACACGACGAGTATGCGGTGCTTCTTTTGATGAGTATAAGTAGGATACGTAGTTTTAAATGTTGTCCAAAAGATATAAAAAGTTACGAAAGGGTGCAGAGATAACATTCTGGTTTACAGATTAAAATGATTGAAAAGCCAGGGGAGGTAACTCATGGTTGGAGTGGTAAAAATAGACGCGCTTGTTTAAATCCAAACCACGTTTTTCGCGTTACTTCTCTTCATCACTCTTCCAGCTTTCGCTTCACTCATGTTTGGCCCTTCTGTTTCAATGTTTAATGTTGAAAAGGTAAAAACAAATCGGCCTTACACGAATCTCAGAAAATAATCCAATATGTTTTTAACCCTTTCGCCGCCAATGTCGCATTTTAGCACCACAATGGTTTAACACCCATGTTACTAAAAGGCATCAAATCAGGACCTGTTATCCAAAGACCCTATTTTCTGAATTTTTGGAGGTAAGGATATGCTTAATGTTATGCAAGTCACAGATGAATTCGCAGTATTGCAGATATTTTATTTTCTCTACCCAGTTAGGTTTTTTGGGCTGAAAAATGGCTGGCGGTGAAAGGGTTAACAGTGACAGTAATAAGGAGACATAGGCCGACGCGTAAGTTCCGTACAGAAAACCCAAATAAGTTTCTTTTTTTAACATATAAACCCCTCTCTCTCTCTCTCTCTCTCTCTCTAATTATTAGAACTTTTAATTATGTTTTTTTTCGAGGTAAGATGTAAACAAGCCCACTGTGTGCTTATTCTTTTCCCTCAATAAACAAGTTTCAAATACTTAATTGCCTATATGGCCTTTTATATATATATATATATATATATATATATATATAAACGTACAAGAATTAAAGAAGAAAAAACAACCACACCATTAAACTTTCCTCTTATATATATAGTTTGCTTGAATAAAACTTTTTTTGTGTCCAATATTTAAAGTTTGTGAACCTAAGAAAGAAACTGAATAACTTAAATTTTAACTTTACAATTTATTCTGTGTTCTGAAAAGAATAAAAGAAAATAATGTGCTGATTTACTTTTTCTCCCAATGGGGGAGATAGACAATGCCTATGCAAAGACAGCTGTTTCGTCTTTGAGAAAGACTCTTCAGTCTGCATATCGGCCTGCAAAAAATGTCCACAGTGAACATTCAAACTGAGCTAGAAGACTTTCTACAAGAGAAAGGTTGTCCTCTTTGCACCAGATTGAAAGTCCACAATAAAAGCAAACCAGCACTTAATTCAAAAGAAATGGTAAAAATCTTGTGTAAAATAACAAAAATAAT
>CM065699.1:42297590-42307590 GCA_017654935.2 Phymorhynchus buccinoides | reverse complement strand
TGCCAACCGATCACGGTATGGGCGAAAATGAGGAAGCATACTTTCGTTGCTATACTACGTACCAAAATTCCCACGCACCATTGGTGCCACATAGCATCGCACCCACTTATACTAGTTGTATCAAAGGTACGTAGTGCCAATGATATTGTGATAGCTATTGCGATTTTGGTAAAGGTCAAGATGTGCCACCCCCCCCCCCCCCCCCCTACATTTCTCGGTTAATTGTATTTTTCCCTTTTTTGCCTTTCTTACCATACATAAAGCTGTATTTTAGGAACCTTTTTAGCTAATAACCTTTTTGGAATACTAGCCCTAGCCCTAACCCTAGCCCTAACCCTAGCCCTAACCCTAGCCCTAACCCTAACCCTAACCCACCCTATAAGACGCAAAAACGCAACGAACCACAACTGTGACATATCGCGGTGTACTGTAATACATAGTGGGCGGTAGGGTTAGGCTTAGGGCTAGGGTTAGGATTAGGGTTAGTATTCCAAAAAGAGAATTAGCTGAAAATGTTCCTAAAATGTTCCTAAAATACAGCTTTATGTATGGTAAGAAAGGCAAAAACGGAAAAATACAATTATTCGAGAAATGCAGGGGGGTGGCACATCTTTATCTTTACCGCGAATTTTCCATTCAAATTTATATATCAGAATTGTGGGAATAGAAGTAGAATATGTGGGACTAGTTGCGTGACCAGTTCCACATACCGCTATTCCCACAATTGTGGGACCAACAGTATGTGATTCCACTTAGATCAAAGGTACGTGGTGCCAATGATATTGTGATAGCTATTGCGGTTTTTCCATTCAAATTTATATCAGCATTGTGGGAACAGCGGTATGTGAGACTACTACCGTATTTTCAGGACTACAAGGCGCACCTTTGTTTAAGGCGCACCCCCAAGACTTGACCCAAATTTCAAATGTTTTGTAACTATGTTTTCTTACTATTTTATCAGTCATGTTATAAGGCGCAGGGGTCTGAGTCTGAGGGAAGTATCGCCTTATAGTCCGAAAAATACAGACCGCTAATACCACAATTGTGGGACCAGCAATATATCGATGGCTTGGAGTCAAAACGGACTATCTCTAGATAGCCCATTGACGTATTATTGAACTTATTGTGAAAACTAATAACTTGTGCAAGAAAAAGACTGCAGAAATATAAAAAGCATAATCCCCATTTTATATCATTTGCAGACTTTTTTAATGCAAGTTCTTAGTTTTCGCAATAAGTTCAATAATAAGTCAATAGGCTATCTAAAGATAGTCCATTTTGACTCCACGTCATCGATATGTGGATCCACCGATAATTATAATTATTGCGTGTTGGACTAGCGGTGTGTGGGAACAATGAACCTAGCCCGGCACGTCGATATTCCCACATACCATTACTCCCACATATTAGTCCCATATACTCCTATCACCGCAGGATGTGGGGCTAAAGGTATGTGGGAACAAAGGTATGCGGTACCAATGGTATGTGGTAGCTATTGCATTTTCCATTCAAATTTATATCAGAATTGTGGGGCTAGCCGTATGTGGGACTAGTTGTGTGCCGCTAGTCCCACCACATACCGCTATTCCAACACATGTGGGACCAACAGTATGTGATTCCACTGCGATGTGGGACTAGCTGCGTGTGGGAGCAGCGGTATGTGGTAACAAACGTATGCTTCCGAAAATGGAATCAACAAATACACGAGGGACAATGTATAAAAACAAGCGCGAAATCGCAATAGTTTGTGGCACGCGGTCTATTTTTTCCACTCCAATCATGAGTCACCTCCCCTGGCTTTTCAATAATTTTAATCTGTAAACCAGAATGTTATCTCTGCACCATTTCGTCACTTTTTATATCTTTTGGAAAACATTTAAAACTATGTATCCTACTTAATATACTCATCAAAAGAAGCACCGCATACTCGTCGTGTCTGTTGTAGTGTCTGTATTACGTATGTTTATTATTTTGTACGCTTTTAAAATACATCATTTTAAAGAGCGGCCAGAAGTGTAGCCTCGATTTGAAGTGCGACAATTTTGTCAAAATGTGCGACAATTTTGGACCAACCGACAGACAGACAGACAGACCGACAAAGTGAGTTATAGGTTTGTGGCTTGAGCCACAAACAAAAAGGGGGCACAATCACTAACTTTGGCCAATGCATTGTTTGCTTCCTCAGTTCTTCGGAAATCGTCATTGGCTTATCTTATAACAATCATGACAGAATTTGGTTTAGATTTGGATCACGTATACTTATGGAAACACTTGTTATAATAACCCCCCCCCCCCCCCCCCCCCCCCCCCCGCCCCACGTCACGTGTCACATTCCCTCTTATGCTTGGAAGATTTGCTCAGATTTTGTGCCAGCTATAAGAGGGAAAACACGTGAAAACCTTGATTTTGACACGTGACGTGGTGGGTCTTTGATGATGTGTTTGCCATGAAAGTGGTTTGATTGTGTGTGTGTGTGTGTGTGTGTGTGTGTGCGTGTGCGTGTGCGCGTGCGTGTGCGTGAGCGCGTGCGTATGTACGTGCGTGCGTGCATGCATGTGTGTGTGTGTGTATGTACGTGCGCGCGCGTGCGTGTGTGTGTGTGTGTGATACCCTTGTCGTCTTTCGTCCTCCAGAATTCTGAACAACTACATGGTTTGGCGACTGGCGAACAGTTTTGCCGGACACCTGTCCTGTGAATACCGGCACGCCAAGGTGGCAGGGGGAGACGTGACGAAGTTCCCTGACGCCTCCACGGTGTGTCTGAAGCAGATGGACCTCCCACTGAGGGAAGGGCTGGGGGCACTGTTCGTCAGGGAACACTTCGTGGACCCCAGCAACCGAGTGGTGAGCGCTGTGCGAAGTAAACCTGCGAACCTGAGTAGCAGAACTGGGCACATCTGATCCCACATTTAGGGATCTGGTCAGGGTTATCATCCACGGATGACAAGGTAAAGGTCAGATCCCAGCAACCGAGTGGTGAGCGCTGTGCGAAGTAAACCTGTCAACCTGAGTAGCAGAACTGGGCACATCTGATCCCACATTTAGGGATCTGGTCAGGGTTCTCATCCACGGATGACGAGGTAAAGGTCAGATCCCAGCAACCGAGTGACGAGAACTGTCCAAAGTAGTTTAAGTGTGTGTGTGTGTGTGTGTGTGTGTGTGTGTGTGTGTGTGTGTGTGTGTGTGTGTGTGTGTGTGTGTGTGTGTGTGTGTGTGTGTGAGAGAGAGAGAGAGAGAGAGAGAGAGAGAGAGAGAGAGAGAGAGAGAGAGAGAGGGAAAGAAACAGACAGACAGGCAGACACACAGACAGACAGACAGACAGGCAGACAGACAGACAGACCAAGAACGAGAAAGACAGATGGACTGTCAGCAACAAAGACAGAGACAGACAGAAGCAATGGCAGACAGACATTCAATGAGTCAGACACACATACAGGCAGACTAAAAGAGATACACAGAACTGCGCTACAAACCACTTGGTTCATCCTCAGAGTTATGCTTTGTGATTAGCATTGTAGAGCCACAATGGATTCAGTAATCCACTGAGTGACATAAGAAGGGATTTTGTAATCCAATGGATAAGTACCACAAGATTATGTACAGTATGTCTGATAAACAGGAGCTTCTGTAACCCATAAGTATAAGGTGCAAGGGATTCTGAAGTCCATACGGTTAAACAAGATTTTGCAATCTATTTGGAAAGTGACAGGTATTCTACCATTCATGTAGTGAGAGAGTGACAAATGGTTCTGTGTAAAGATCAGGCTCAGCTGTTGAGCGACAAAATGGTACAATTTTCTAGTGCTGAATATGTGCACTGCCTTGTCCTCAGGCCCATGATATTGCTGACTACGTCAAGGAAGCCGTACTGGAGAGTCTGGACAACAGGAACCACTGGATGTCCCCTGACTCCAGAGACTATGCCAGACAGAAGGTGGGAGTCTGGTGGTGCACACAACACCGTGTCACATCATAATCATCATCACCAGACAGAAATTCACGAGTTGTAACAAAATTGCATAGGTCTATTCTAATGTTAAATGCCTTTGCCAATTTTGGTAGTTATCATTTTTCATCACAGCAGCTTGTATGTTTGTGAAACATGATAAAGGTCTGACATTATCTGGTTTTAACTCGATCAATTTACAGGCATTTCCCACTGACCATGGAGTTACTGGAGGAGTTTCACTCCTAATTCATAAATCTTTACTGTCAACCTGAGTAGTAGAACTGGGCACATCTGACCCCACATTTAGGGATCTCGTCAGGGTTCTCATCCATGGATGACAAGGTAAAGGTCAGATCCTCTGACAAGTACCTCTGAATATACTGCTACAAGCTTTGGCAGCAAGAATCACGTTTGACAAAGCCATTACAGTATGTTCTATCTATTTACCCCCGTCTGTTCATGTCACGAAGCAACAGGTTACTGACCTTATAGACCAACTTCCTCGACCTTTTCTGCTATTAGGCGCCTTCAATGGACATTGCCCCCTTTGTCTCGGTGCCTTCCGCACCACACCTGTGCATTGTCTGTATGCTGAAGCAGGCGTATCTCTTACTCACCGCAGCAGACTCAAGCTTTCTCTTAACTACTATTTACAGCTGTACTGGGAACCAGAAAACCCGGCTTATGACTGTGTGATGAATCCACCTTTCCAAAAGAAATACGAAGATAATCCTTCCAGTATTCCACCTCTGGGCATTCCTATCCTTCCTCATCTGGAAGAGGCAGATATTGACGCTGGTGTCATATCTGATGAATCAAAATTTTCTGATCAGCCACCCTGGACTCTGTGTACTCCAGACATCCGATTTGACCTCACTACTCTACGGGAAAATTCCACCAGCTCACTAGCTTATCAACAGATGTTTTGGGAGATGTGTTCCAAGAATCACAATCATCAAACGATTTTCACAGACGGTCCCAAATCTGACGAAGGTGTTGCTTCTGCTGCGTTAGTTCCATCATCGCGGCAAAGTTCTTCAAAGCATATTCCAACGGAAAGTTCTGTGTATACTGCCGAGCTGACTGCTCTTGTCATCACTCTTAAGTTGATTGAGCAGTCCGAGAATAAAAAGTTTCTAGTTTGCACCGACTCCCTTTCAGCCTTAGAGCATCCGGAACTGATACAATTCTTCGAATTGTTTACGCTTCTGAAATCCAAAGGTTATGACGTCATCTTGGCATTCGGGGGAATGAGGAGGCCAGTCATTGATTCATCAGATATGACACCAGCATCAATATCTGCCTCTTCCAGATGAGGAAGGATGGGAATGCCCAGAGGTGGAATACTGGAAGGATTATCTTCGTATTTCTTTTGGAAAGGTGGATTCATCACACAGTCTGGCCAGGGATGCCGTAAGAGATCCACCGACATGAGATGTGGGGTTTCCACTTATATCAAGAATCTTGGGCACGAGGAATGGAACCTTCAACAGGATAACAAATTGTACAGCATTCGTCCAGACCTTAAAGAATATCTTCCTTCGGCTGCTGGCGGCCGGAAGGAAGAAACGGTTTTATGTATATTACATACGGAACACACATAGGCCTACTACACGCATTCCTTTCTATTGAAAGGAGAGGACCCGCATTACTGTGTAGCATGCGATTCTCCAATTTCCATTCGTCATGTCCTTTTGATCTGCTGGGATTTATACGACATTAGAAGGAAACACTACACTGCGGAGTCAATGAAGGTTTTGTTCCGTGACGTTCCGCCTGACACGATCTTTAATTTCTTAAAAGAGATTAATATTTTTCCCTTGATGTAAGCTACTGTGATGTTTTTAACTCTAGACGTGTCATGTTTTTGGCTCACGTCGTTTTTTAAAACAAAGTGAGTCTATAGTATCGTACATGTTCGGTTGTGTGTCTGTGTGTATGTGTGTGTGTGTGTGTGTGTTGCGTCCGTGGCCCCGACCTTTAACCTTAACTCAAACCTTAACGTTGTCATTTTCTCTAAACATATAAGGCGTTAGAGGGTTAAAGTTAGCAGGATACTTGATTTTGACGTGAGCCTTCAAGTCACGACGATCAAAGCAGTCAGATACATTGATAAAGAACAAAATAAAGATAAGGTTGTGCAACCTTGAACCTTGACTCAGTCACACTCTTCAAACTAAAGACTCTCACTCTCCACTGAAACTTTAACGTTGTCATTTTCTCAAAAAAACATAAGATGATAGAGGGTTAAAGTTAGCAGGATACTTGATTTTGACGTGAGCCTTCAAGTCATGGCGATCAAAGCAGTCAGATACATCGGTAAGGAACAAAAGAAAGAAAATCATTTGTTGTAACTGTTGTGTTGTACCGAGTAGGAGATACATACTGGAAAGAAGACTCTCCATTAGATATACAAAAACGCTCTTTAAAAAGAAACACAAGACTTCAGGTGTGTACAAATAGGTACATTTTAACGTCGTCAACTTATATTTTCTGTAACAAATGGATGTACCGAGTGTGTGCGTTGACGGCCCGGTTGTTTAGCTTTTATTTGCGCCTTTGAGTAACGGTTGTTCGTGTTCATTTGCCCATCATCTCTGCGCACAACTTAGCCTACTGCACTTCCGGCAACAAGGCCTAGGCCTAGAGTCCATGCCTTACCTCATAATCAAGACGACGTACTTAACATTTAGCCCACATTCATTTCAGTCTTGAAAAAAAATATACGGAAAATCCAGGGTTCGTCGATTTCACTGCCTTCGACGTACGAATCCTTTGTTAGGCCTAGACGATTGATCACCACGAGCAAAGACTGTACAGGGGAAGATAAACATGGATGAGCTTGCTGGCTGTGACCTTGACCTTTGCTTTGTGGCAGGGGGGGGGGGGGGGGGGGGGGAGAATTAACGAAACGAAAATAAAATATTAGGACTAATATAAAATATCTTACAGAAATGTAGATGATGTGGAACAAGTTTTCATCGCATGAACGATCAGTTTAAAACAGTAACAGATCACGCAACTTCAATTATTAATTTTCTAAGAGTAAGAGGCTTAGACCCACAGGCAAAGACTAGGCCTACTACAGGTGTCCGTAGGCCGGCGGGGGGGGGGGGGGGATTGGTCACTATGTTTTTTCTGAAAGCTTGGTCAATATGCTTTTCAATTTTACTTGTTTGCCAAAAATAAAAATAGGGCTCCACTATGTTACATGCGCATACATATAATTAAATTTTAAAGAAAGGGGTAGGGGTGCATAGAAATAATTTTAATTTACACAGTAAAATAAAAATTAATTCTGTTTTCAGATGCACAAGTGTCTACATAACAGTATTCTCTCTATACAGGCATGGGAATTGTCATGGGAATTCCCATGCCTGCTATAGTAATAAAAATCAGACGTGAGCCTTGCAGGCTTTGCCTCTTGTTACTTGCTAAGTTTGTGATTGATTAATGGTTTTTAACAAAAGTATTTTAACAAACAAACTTTGATTTTGTTTTTACCTTGTGATTTTTATTCCTTTTTAATACGTGGTAAGATTGAACGTGGTGACAGCCCTGACATGGCCTTTGTTGTCGACGGGGCTATAATTTTTATCTTAATCGTAATCTTATCAAGGAAAGAGTACCTCAATTTTCACACTCAAACCTGAATAGATGTATTGCAATTTAGTTGAAATTTCAGTTGAAGTATTTTTTTTTATGAAAGAAAGGTGGAGACTTTCATAATTATGTGTCATCTGGAAAAGGAATGCCATTTTATTGAATGAATGTTCATTGAAGGTGTTGTTATTGTATTTTGGATGATTTACTCCTCCAGCCTCAGAAAATCATAATCCAAAATCTTCTCTCTCTCTCTCTCTCTCTCTCTCTCTCTCTCTCTCTCTCTCTCTCTCTCTCTCTCTCTCTCTCTCTCTCTCTCTCTCTCTCTCTCTCTCTCTCTCTCTCTCGCTCTCTCTCTCTCTCTCTCTCTCTCTCTGTGTGTGTGTGTGTGTGTGTGTGTGTGTGTGTGTGTGTGTGTGTGTGTGTGTGTGTGTGTGTGTGTGTGTGTGCGTGTGCGTGTGCGTGTGCGTGCGCGCGTGCGTGTGTGTGTGTGCAGATAGCAGAATTTGTGTTCAAGATCCGGTTTTCAGACGACATGCTGGATGAAGAGGGACTCAACAGCCTCTACAGATCTGTGAGTGTATTGTTACACCCTTTTCGTGCAATTTTTGTTCCTATTCTCTCAATAAGTTATTGTTTGTTTACCTGGCTATGTTATATCTTTAGTTTTTTTAAATAATTCATCTGAACACAATTTAACACAGCTGTAACAGTTTGCGAAATTTCTTTTTAATAGGATCATTTACTAAAGGGAAGATCAAGATTAAATGCTGAATTTGAAAAGATATTTGTTTCTTTTTTGGGCTTAGTATTAGAACGCATTTGTCAAGTGTCCAGTGTTTAATGTTTTTCTTTTCCCCTTTCTCTCATAAACCAGGTAACCATGGACCGAGATGATTATATGTTAAACGTTCTGTCCTTGCGAGCCCTTGAACGCCAGAGATGGATTCGTTTCTTAAGTCAGCCTGGTGAATCCCTGATTTGGATGCATGCAGTCTATGACAGAGTACTGTGGTACAATCAGCGCACGAGACAAATGTCCATGACGCCCGGCATTCTGCAGTTCCCTATCTTCGACACCCATGCTCCCGTTTACATGAATTTTGGCTCTACTGGTACATCGATAGCCAGGGAATTTGTGGATGCTATTGACAAACTGGGTGAGGCTAAATGTTGTAGTTGTGGATAGTGTAGTGCTCAGCAACACCAGGAGCAGAATTGAGTGGAAGTAGTAGAAATTGTTGCAGCGGTAGCAGATTTATGTACGTTCTTATATTCGGATAGTATTTCCAGTACTCTTGTAAAAATATAACTTGTAGGTTCACTGCGAAAAAAGCTTTTTATATTAGATTCCTGTTCATTGCTAAAGACATGTGACATGCTTCGGTAGCAACAACTAATGCTACTGAATAGTGGAGGCGTAATTTTCATAATGCAGCCTATTCCTATTTTGGCCTATCCTAATCACGTGTTTTTGTTTGTGGCTCAAGCCACAAACCTATAACTCACTTTGTCGGTCGGTCTGTCGGTCTGTCTGTCGGTCCAAAATTGTCGCACATTTTGACAAAATTGTCGCACTTCAAATCGAGGCTACACTTCAAATTGAGGCCGCTCTTTAAAATGATGTATTTTAAAAGCGTACAAAATAATAAACATACGTAATACAGACACTACAACAGACACGACGAGTATGCGGTGCTTCTTTCGATGAGCATAAGTAGGATACATAGTTTTAAATGTTTTCCAAAAGATATAAAAAGTTACGAAATGGTGCAGAGATAACATTCTGGTTTACAGATTAAAATGATTGAAAAGCCAGGGGAGGTGACTCATGATTGGAGTGGTAAAAATAGACCGCGTGCCACAAACTATTGCGATTTCGCGCTTGTTAGTCCAGTGAACATTCTTACTAATGTTTTACCGTAACACATACATTGTTACCATCATTGTCTCTGATTGCAGTGAGAGACCTAGTGCGATTTTGCTCACGCCAGAGGGCATGACGCTCGTGTGGGGCTAATCCTCTCTATATTATTAGTTGGGGATAAAGAATTAAAGAGAGAGAGACAGTGAGTGGTCCTACCATCACTCTCTCTCTCTCTCTCTCTCTCTCTCTCTCTCTCTCTCTCTCTCTCTCTCTCTCTCTCTCTCTCTCTCTCTCTCTCTCACTACGCCCAAGTAAGAAAATCGCGTGATAAGCCCCTAGTGCATTGACTGCCCTCTGGCGTGAAAAATATCGCCATAGGTTGGCCATTACCGAGCGAGCCTGTGACCTTGTTGTCATCTCATGACACCTACTATTATTATTTCAAAGTTTAGCCTTTTGAAAGCATTGACAAGGCAAGGCAAGGCAAGGCAAGGAATTTATTTCATACCCCATTTGGGCACAGAAATATAAAAACATACACACACATAAATAAATTTCCAAGAATCAACCCAAGAGTGATG
>CM065699.1:42285090-42292590 GCA_017654935.2 Phymorhynchus buccinoides | reverse complement strand
CCATCCCTCTCCTTCCGCCGCCTTTTAACCTTCCCTGAACGAATCAGGTACCCATTCACTGCTGGGTGGACAGAGAGGGTTTTCAGGCCCAAAAAATCCGACTCCTAGCTGGACTCGAACTCGCGACCTTCCGCATCGCAGCCGAGCGCTCTAACCACTCGACCACATGCCCACTCAGCGACGAAATAAGGCTTTACGCCCTCTTCGGCCTTTCGGCCATGTGGGGCATGCCCACTCAGCATCGACTGGGTTCTTTTAAATAGATTTGGCCTGCCATACTTACAATTGTTAAAGATGAAAGATATACAGTCTGACATTGATCTTTAAAAAGTGGGTTATGCCCCGATAAATGTTCGAGCGCAAGGATAGACTGGAGACAGAAGTCAGTAGGAAGAAGAAAATAAGTGTGGACAATTAACAAGCCTGTTTTAAACACAAAAACGAGGAATTGAATGTTAATTGATTGTCATGATCTTTTTTTTTGGTGCATTACAGCTAAGTGACAGGTATTGGTCATTTACCACACTGAATACTGAATAACAAACATGTTACTGATCTCACGTGCAAAGCATACCCTTTATTACGGTTTATTAAGGCGTGCATGGCTCAAACGTCACCCAAACGAGACCCGTGCGCTGGTGGAAATTAAAGTAATGGAAGTATTTTCGGCGTTAACTGACCGAGTAAACATAAATGCTATAATTACTGAGCAACTAAACTTCCCCAAGTTTAAAATATAAATATATATCAGAAAAAAGATTGGCCTATCTTAAGTTGAAAGTTAAGAGTTTATAGATCCTTGCTCATGATGAAGATTATTCAGGCCTGAAATAATAAAATATATATCAGAAAATGATTGGCCTATCTTAGGAAAGTTGAAAGTTAAGAGTTCAGATCCTTGCTCTTGACGAAGATTATTCAGGCCGGAAATAATTAAACTAGGGGAAGACATGACTACTTTTTAGCCAAACATAATAGTAAAAGGAACTCCTTATTTGTTGAGGGGGCGGGTTTTTTTATTCAACAATTTCAAATTATAAACAATCGAGGTAACTGGGTAACAACAAGCATATAGCTTATAGCGTACCCGTACACGATACATTACATATAATTCACAAAATTATGTTTTGGGGGGGGGGGGGGGGGGGGGGATGGACACACTCAAGTCTGCCTCTGATCACACACAAAAAATCATTTTTGTTTTCCCATGAGGTAGACTTCGCATTAACGTTCATTGTGCGATTTCGTAGATTCGAAATGGGGTTGAAAATTAATTGAATTTGTTTTTGCAATGATTAATATTCATGCCATTGTCACTGTCTCCTGAATGAGTGTTGTCTTCTATTGTTAAATGTCTTTGTCACTGTCATTTTCTCTTCTCAACAGTTCTTGAAAATGGAGCGTTTTGTCATCCTTATTTTTATGTGACTGTTGTTGAATGGATGCTATATTTTTTTAACAAGGTTAACGTCGTTTAATCTCCGTCTCTCTCTCTCTCTCTCTCTCTCTCTCTCTCTCTCTCTCTCTCTCTCTCTCTCTCTCTCTCTCTCTCTCTCTCTCTCTCTCTCTCTCTCTCTCTCTCTCTCTCTCTGTCTGTCTGTCTGTCTGTCTCTCTCTCTCTCTCTCTCTCTCTCTCTCTCTCTCTCTCTCTCTCTCTCTCTCTCTCTCTCTCTGTCTGTCTTTCTCTCTCTCTCTCTCTCTCTCTCTCTCTCTCTCTCTCTCTCTCTCTCTCTCTCTCTCTCTCTCTCTCTCTCTCTCTCTCTCTCTCTCTCTCTCTCTCTCTCTCTCTCTCTCTCTCTCTCTCTGTGCGCGCGCGTGTGTGTTTGTGTGTGCGTATGCACGCGTGCACGCGCGTGTGTGTGGTCCTGGTCCGTTAGAGTAGATGGGAATTAAAGGTGAAAGGTACTGATACCCTAGCCACAGTGATGCAACATCTAGAGTACGTTATTTACAATTATAATTGATATTAATATTAATAATATTTTTTTCTTTACATACACAGGGTTTCTGCTTCAATCGCAAGCTTACTGAGTCAACCCTCCGATCTATGAAATATCGCCCTACACATCGTATCAGGTAGGATTATTGTGTCGGAGAGTGTTTCCTCTTTTTGTGTGTTTCTTTTTATAACATTTTTTGATTCTGGTAGAATATTTCCCATGCCATATTATGGCATCCACGTCTGTTCCGAGAGGAACTTTAAGTTTCAGGACTTTTTTTTTAACCCTTTCATCGCCACTGTCGCCTCTTGGCACCACAATGATTTAACACCCATGTTACTGAAAGGCATCAAATGAGGGTCTGTCAACCAATGACCTTGTGTTCTTAATTTTGGAAGGGAAGGGCAGGTCCTATTTTATGCATGTCACAGAGGAATCCCCAATATTGCAGACAAAATGTTTTCTCTACCTGGGCCTGTATTCACGTTGAGATAGCATGATGCTAACTTAGAAGCTCTTCCAATGTCCTGTAGGATTTAATAGGACTTTTGGAAGAGCTTCTAAGTTAGCATGATGCTAAGTCTCATGCTATATCAACGTGAATACAGGCCCTGGGTAAGTTAAATAATGACTTTTGTCTGAAGAATGGCTGGCGTTGAAAGGGTTTTAAGCCAACTTCACACGAGATCCTTTTCATAAACAACAGTCAAGAATAATGTTAGGCCTATAGTATGTAAGAAAAACGGTTATATTCAGGATCCCGTGTCAGATTTTCACTCATGAGCATGTTTATTTATGTTTGCGATAAAAAGTGTATTAGTTAAAATCACTTTATACTTTTAAAAAAATGCATGGTACTTGTTCAACAAAAAATAGTTTATACCATAAATCTGATGGAAGAAATATATTAAAAATACTACGAAGAACATGCAGGCAAAATATTTTAAAGAAGAACTGCATGGTGTAGTGGTGTGTTTTTGTTTGTGGCTCAAGCCACAAACCTATAACTCACTTTGTCGGTGGGTCGGTCGGTCGGTCGGTCTGTCGGTCCAAAATTGTCGCACATTTTGACAAAATTGTCGCACTTCAAATCGAGGCTACACTTCTGGCCGCTCTTTAAAATGATGTATTTTAAAAGCGTACAAAATAATAAACATACGTAATACAGACACTACAACAGACACGACGAGTATGCGGTGCTTCTTTTGATGAGTATAAGTAGGATACATAGTTTTAAATGTTTTCCAAAAGATATAAAAAGTTACGAAATGGTGCAGAGATAACATTCTGGGACGGTATTCATGTCGAGATAGCATGAGACTTAGCATGATGCTAACGTAGAAGCTCTTCCAATGTCCTATAGGATTTGATAGGACTTTTGGAAGAGCTTCTAAGTTAGCATCATGCTAAGTCTCATGCTATCTCGACATGAATACCGTCCCTGGTTTACAGATTAAAATTATTGAAAAGCCAGGGGAGGTAACTCATGATTGGAGTGGTAAAAATAGACCGCGTGCCACAAACTATTGCGATTTTGCGCTTGTTTATCTAAGATTTGCAGATTCAGTCATTTAGCTAAACAGCTCAAATGTGTGTGCAACGGAACAGCTGTGATCCATAAACTGGTCTTTGTTGGGAAGAAGAGTGCTGATGGTATGATAAGGCCGTGTACACACATAAGCGGATATCCCATGCGGAAACCCGTGCGCAATCCATAAATAAGTGAAACAAAGGAGGGAAAATATTTGCGCACGTGTCCGAACTTCCCCTATCAAGGTCAAGTCCAAGTATACTTTAGTATATCCAAAAGAGAAATTGAGGTTAGGTGCAACAACATGACAGAGATACAACATAACTGAAAGAACATTAATCAAACGTGTGAAACAAAATTATACCAACCAAATAATTAAGAGAGAGAGAGAGAGAGAGAGAGAGAGAGAGAGAGAGAGAGAGAGAGAGAGAGAGAGAGAGAGAGACAAGATCAATAACCATTATTAACCTACAGCAGTCAATATGCGTAAGCTTTTATTCTTCTTTCTTCCACTTATTTAGGGTTTTCCGTACGGAACTTACGCGTCTAATGTGAACCCGGCCTAAGGCTTGGTGCACATTACACGTGGAAGCATCGTGCGCTTATCCCACCAATAAGTAAAAGAAAGTATGAAAACTATAGCGTTAAGACGCTAAATCACCAGCCGCGCGGCAGAGTTATTCGGCTCCAGTGACCTTGACATTTCACCCATAACCTTCATTATCGAACGTGGCCTAGATCGTCCTACTACCTACCCGCATGCAAACTTTGAGCACCCTAAGTCCATCCGTTCAAACGCTAGAGAGGATACATACAAACATACAAACACCACCTCAGACACGAGTGAAAACATTACCAATCTGCTCTCTACGATCACGGTTGGTAACCAGATGAATGGTTAAAGTTGATGATCGTGGTGAAATTGTCAGTGGACTGATTTCGTTTTTAGATCTCCTCTCCGTGTCCAATACTGTCATAACATAGCGGCACAAACTTGCATTTCGCCTTTGTTATTGTTTTCCCCCCATTGTAATGATTCTCTACTTTTGAAGGACCGTTTTCTTTTGTTTATCTGGAAATTATGTATTTGGATAATTGCTCTTTTAGGGCTTATCCTCCACGTGCGTCTGTGTGTTGACTCGCAACACCCCCGTTCCTGTTTGTTTTTATAAACAGAAACATCAGACATTCAATTCAACTTACAAAGCAAACCAACAACAACAACAAAACAAAGCGTTATCAAACAAACCCAACAAATTTCAACAACAACAACAACAAAGCAAAAACAGCATTAACAAGCCTGAATCCAAGCAGGGGCCAAGATCCTCGCGGTCAAGGTCGCGCACGGACGGACGGACGGACGTACGCATGCACACACGCATGAAACAGCAACAATAGTTTCCACCGCTTCGCTCGTGAACTAATAATTAAACCGGCCAATCTCATGCTTTTCTCAGGTCACATGTTCGACATCGCTACTTATATTATGCTTAGCACAGGGTGTCTCAGACAAACATCAAATTCAACCCACAAATTTGGTAATATAAAAATTGATAATAATCAAGCTATTGTTTGTATTTTGTTGTTGTGATTTTAACATTCCTACCTATTGGAATAAAATAATACAGTTTCTACCATCTTCTGTTTCAGAGTCAACGGTGCCTTGGCCCAGCTGCCGGAGTTTCAGGACAACTTCCACTGCCCACCCTCCTCCCCCATGGTGGCTGAAAAACGATGTCCCCTCTTCTAAAGAACCCACAGTCTGCCTCTGATCTTTGGACAATACAACTCTGTTCCATACAACCTTACCTTCGCCAAGATGGCTGAAAAACGATGTTCACTTTTCTAATGAATCCACAGTCTGTTTCTGATCTTTAGACAGTAGAACTGTATTCCACATATTCCACATATTCCCCTATCTCTGCCATGGTGGCTGAAAAACGATGTCCCCTGTTCTAACGAATCCACAGTCTGCCTCTGATCTTTGAACAATATTAGACCATTTCTATTTAGAAATCCATTCCATAATATTGTCTTACCTCTCTACCAACACCCACTCGCATAAATGGGCACCATGTCCTGATTTTTGTTTAATTTTTGTATTCAGATTATGGTATACCTCAGCAATGTTTTCCTTATAAGGACATTATAAGGTAATTATAAGGAAATACAACTTGACTTGTTACGATATGTTTTTTATACTCTGTACTTAAACATGATTATATCTCGTCGTCCTAATTTTTGTTTTATTATTATACTCTGACACACAGCTGTTTTCTAAATTAAATGTTTTCTTTTACAAGTGAATCACATCAATTATGGACTTTCGACAATGTCTGTCTGTGAATTAATTAATCACCAGCAAAGGGTTACCTCTGCTAAAGAAATGTATTCTTAAAATTTGGTTTAGTTCTGAAAGATATTTTTAGAAGGAGTTCGCATGACAGATGTTTGGAAAACCGAGGTTCAAATATTCTCTGATGAAACATGGAATTCAACGCTTCTGAAGGTCAAGAAAGCATTCCATGGACATTTGTCTGCAGAATAAAGAAATAACTTCACATAGTTATATGAAATCTTGATGTGCCACCCCCCCTGCATTTCTCGGTTAATTCTATTTTTCCGTTTTTGCCTTTCTTACCATACATAAAGCTGTATTTTAGGAACATTTTTAGCTAATAACCTTTTTGGAATACTAACCCTAGCCCTAACCCTAGCCCTAAACCTAACCCTACCCCCCACTATGTACTGCAGTACACCGCGATTTGTCACAGTTGTGGTTCGTTGCGTGTTTCCGTCTTATAGGGTGGGGGGTAGGGTTCGGGTTAGGGCTAGGGTTAGGGTTAGGATTAGTATTCCAAAAAGATAATTTGATGAAAATGTTCCTAAAATACAGCTTTATGTATGGTAAGAAAGGCAATAACGGAAAAATACAATTCATCGAGAAATGTACGGGGGGGGGGGGGGGGGGGGGGGGAAGGAGGGGGGGGGGGGGGGGGGGGGGGGGGGGGGGGGGGAGCACATCTTGACCTTTACCGAAATCTTTTATATCGTTTCTTTTTTAGCATCGCCCTCCTCCTCTACAGGAATCTGCTATTGTTTTGAGTGTTGGTCAGTATGGTTAGAATATATTGATAGATTTCTTTGATTTTCTATCTATGGTAACTAAATACTTACCAACGCTCAAAACAATCTAAGCGTCCCACCCGCTTCCCTCCTGATGCTGGGACTCCACATAGTCAAATGGACCGCGTGACCGGAAGCAAGGGGAGAGCATGCATGCTTCCGGTAAGGGAGAGTTGCTACTTTCGTTTTTTATGATGCTAGGGCATTGGTTTCCAAATTGAAGCTACAAAGAAATTAGTAAACGACATTAGGTGACGAAGCTTAAAGTAGTGGCATCGATAGTTAGAACCGCTTGAAAAGCTTAAAACATTTTTTTAAATAGATAGATGACGCATTTGAAATATTGCACACAATTATTGCTTTATTTTGAATATCACCCGTATGTATTGCAGAATGTCAAAATAGTATAAAAAGAAATGTTCCCTAAGGGTCTCTGACCGATTGGACGCTAATCTCATCACCATCCTCACTGTTGTAAAGGAAGGTATATGATCATGACATGTTTCTGATGTGGTCAGAAGGCAACACAATTAATGACGCTGGTAGGTTTTGTTGGTGTTGTTCTTTGTCAGTGCTGTAGCAGTTACCCTAGCTGTCTCTATCAACTAAATTACTGAAATATCCCCAAAGTCAAAACGAACACTACCTTTTCTTTTATTTTTTTTATATATATATAAATTACATTGTAAACTTTCAAAAGTTTAAAAAAAACGCCAACAAACAAGATATAAAATTTCCAAGTATTCCGACGTTTATTCGTCTTCGTCAGTGGTAAAATGACAAGTGATTAAAACAAGACTGAATCGCACATAGAAACGGATTCTGACTAAAACTCACAATACAAAAGGGGGGTGGGTGGGTTGGTCAAAATAAAAAAGAGGTCAAAAAAAAAGAAGCTGAACT
>CM065699.1:42262590-42280090 GCA_017654935.2 Phymorhynchus buccinoides | reverse complement strand
GCTGACTGAAGCCGGTTTTTGTTTGTTTACTCCCACCCTTACACCTACACTACAGATGGGTATTATTGTGAACTCACTCACTGCCTCTGTTACTATGCTTAACACTTTCCACCTTCCAGGTGGGAAGTAAGAAGTTTGGCTTCATTCTTTGCAAGGATTGTAGGCTACGCAGTAATCATTTAGGCATTTTTGTTAGCAACTAAGTTATACGTGGTGACCTGATTTATAGGCCTACTTATAAAAACATTTCCATAGTTCTGATTCCACTAACAAACTTTGTTCCAACTTTCTAACTATACAAAAACTAGAAATAATGAACTGAAAATACTAACTCAGTATAGCAGAACTAATATGAGCAAAAACCTTTTTTTACTAACATAATTACTAACCATTGCAATATCTTCCAGCCCATATTAAGCTTGCACCTAATCTTAACCAGTTTAAAACAAGCGCGGATTCGCAATCGTTTGTGGCACGCCCAGCGGTCTATTAGTACCACTCCAATCATTACATACACTGAGTCGCCTCCCCTGGCTTTTCAATCATTTTAATCTGCAAACCAGAATGTTATCTCTACACCATTTCGTAACTTTTTATATCTTTGGAAAACATTTAAAACTATTTATCCTACTTATGCTCATCGAAAGAAGCACCGCATACTCGTTGTGTCTGTTGCAGTGTCTGTATTACGTATGTTTATTATTTTGTACGCTTTAAAATGAAGATTCATGTGCTCTGTTCAGTATATAATTATTTCCATACGTTAGGACTGTAGATATGACAACTGAAATGTTACTTTATGCCCAAGTATTTGTTTCTCTTTTACAATATGTGCGACAATTTTGTTAATATGTGCGACAATTTTGGACCGACAGACAGACAAAGTGAGTTATAGGTTTGTGGCTTGAGCCACAAACAAAAACCTCCTTGACAAATACCCTAAGTTCACAGAATTAAGATATCAGTTTGATTGATAGATTCTCTAAAATCGTCATAGCCTTGCCAACAAAATAAATAACAATAAAAAGAGAAAACAAAATATGAGAAAGGACATTATTATTATTGAGGCCTGGTGGTCCTAAATTCTTGACCTTGACCTTTTTTCTTTGACCTACGGTGCCGAAAACGCACGTGAGAAACGGCACAGCAGATAACAGAGGCGGGAGGAGGTGTTTGCACAGCACGTGTTTATCGTGCCATTGGCGTTTACAGTTGAAGTGAATGCACCTGCTTTGTTCCTCCCTTCTTCAGCGACGATTTTGTTTCTCAAATTTTCTCTACAATGGGGGATAAAAAAAACCAAGCGCGAATTCGCAATAGTTTGTGGCACGCGGTCTATTTTTACCACGCCAATCATGAGTCACCTCCCCTGGCTTTTCAATAATTTTAATCTGTAAACCAGAATGTTATCTCTGCACCATTTCGTAACTTTTTATATCTTTTGGAAAACATTTAAAACTATGTATCCTACTTATGCTCATCGAAAGAAGCACCGCATACTCGTCGTGTCTGTTGTAGTGTCTGTATTACGTATGTTTATTATTTTGTACGCTTTTAAAATACATCATTTTAAAGAGCGGCCTCAATTTGAAGTGCAGCCTCGATTTGAAGTGCGACAATTTTGTCAATATGTCAAAGTAGAGCTGCAAAATCTTTAGAACTTAGGGTGAATTTAGATAAAAGCAATATTGTTGTGTTTCGAAAGGGGGGTTATCTAGCTGCTAGAGAAAGGTGGACTTATGACGGTGTTGTTATGCCTGTATTAAATGTTTATAAATATTTAGGCATCTTCTTTTCTACACGACTAAGTTTCAATGTGGCTTGCAAAGATCTTGCATGCAGGGCAAAGAATACATTGTTAGCTATTCTAAAAAGACTTAATGTGTTAAATAATAATTCTCTTGGTTTATTTCTGAAAATATTTGACTCTAAAATTCAACCTATGCTACTCTATGGGGCAGAAATTTGGGGATTAGAGAATGCGGTTGTGCATTGTGAAGCAGTGCATTTATTTGCATTAAAAAGATTCTTGGGGTTAGATAAACGAGTTTCAAATGACTTAGTCTATGGAGAAACTAATCGATACCCATTGTTTATTTGTTCAGCCATAAGATGTGTTAAGTACTGGTTTAAACTACTGTGTATGGAAGATCATAGGTTACCTCGTAAATCATACGACATGCTGCTGAATCTAGACAATAGAGGGAAGAAAAACTGGGTTTCAAAGGTACGTTTATTTTTATGTGAGTATGGCTTTGGGGATGTGTGGCTGAACCAGGGAGTTGGTAATCAACATTTGTTTTTTTGTATTTTCCGCCAAAGGCTTATTGACTGTAGGTGGCAAATGTGGAATGATCACATTCAAACTAGTAGTAGATACGATTTTTATAGAAATATTGTTAATTGTGATATACGATGTGTACAGAGTTATTTGAAATTTGACCTTGATATGCATTCAAAGAAATTGTTAGCTAAATTTAGACTAGGGGTATCGGATATAAAAAGTCATCAGTTACGATATAGACAGCATGTACGTAATGATTTACTTTGCCCTCTATGTTTAGAGAGTGAAGAAAACGAATTACATTTTGTTTTGTGTTGTCCTGTATTCAAAGATATTCGCCAGAGAATAATTCCTCAGAAATACCACCGACAACCTTGCATGTTTAGATTGAATGTCCTCATGAGTTCAAACAAATATGGTGACATTAAAAACCTGTGTGTGTTTGTACGTAAAGCATTTAGGTTAGGAGACGTGCTGACTTCGTAAATGAAAGTTTGTGCATATATTTGCTTATAGTAGCTGTTTAGTTTGATGTTTCATGTACATTCCCATTCAAATGGGCCAATGGCCTCTCTGAATAAACCATATTGCGTCTCTCTCTCTCTCTCTCTCTCTGTCTCTCTCTCTCTCTCTCTCTCTCTCTCTCTCTCTGTCTGTCTGTCTCTCTCTCTCTCTCTCTCTCTCTCTCTCTCTCTCTCTCTCTCTCTCTCTCTCTCTCTCTCTCTCTCTCTCTCTCTCTGTGTGTCAAAAAAACAACAACCCCACACTCAGCAGCAGCTCTCATACAAATTATATTCAGTGATCTGAAAACATTGTGCAGACAGGAATTTTTAAAAAAAAAGATTCAAAACACCCACCAAAATCAAAACACCAAATCCCCCCCTAGGGATACCAGGGAGTCTTTTTGTACAAATAGTTCCCCCATCTTCTGGAAGTTTTGTGCTTGTAATTTCCTCTAATCTGTCACTCTCTTTGACTCTGCCTTTTCCCTTTGCTTTCTGTCATCTACTATCTTTCGGTCCATTCTCCTGCCTTTTTTGGTCAAGTAGGGGAAGACGGGGTAAAAAGCGCATGGGCGGGTAAGAAGCCCAGTCAAATTTGCCCATGAGACGAATTACGCTCGTCATGAAATAAAAGCCCACCCCAATTTCAGTCAAATTTGCCCATGAGACGAATGCTAGACATTAACGCTCGTCTCATGGGCAAAATGAGACTGAAATTTGCTTCATTTCATGAGATCATTGGGGTGGGCTTCTTACCCGCCCATGCGCTTTTTACCCCGTCTTCCCCTAACACTTTCAAAAAAGATTTACTCCTCCAGCCGAAGTCGGACTTGCCGGGCCTAACTGTTTCTTAGTTAGGCGCATAACGGCAGCATGACGCATCTGCGCTCATAATGGACAGGAAACTGTCTGAGCGGTCGAAGAAGAAGAAGAAGAAGAAAAAGAAGAAGAAGAAGAAGAAGACACCAAATCGCACACAAACACATTCCTCGTCACAACCAGCAATAACAATGTATCAATTAATCAATCAATCGATTAATTAATTAATTAATTAATTAATTAATTAATTAAAGCACGTAAAGGTTTTCACAAGATCTGGAGATCGGGTACTTCCGGAAGAGTTTGGTGAACAGATTCCGGCTTCTCGCGTAGCATCCGAAGTCATCGGCCGAGGCGCCGCCATGTTTGTTCTTTCTGCTTCCGCCCGCTCCCCCGCCGCCTTTCCTGTTCTCTCGTTCCAGTAGGCGCATCTGTGTGACGATTCCGACCAGCAGTTCATCCACGTTGTGGTTCAGGACCACGGAGGTCTCCACGTATTTGCAGTCGTAGGTGGCTGCCACGCTCTTGGCCTCTGTATGTGTATGTAGGGGAAGACAGGGTAAAAAAAGCCCATGCCAATTGTCTCATTTCAGTCAAATTTTGCCCATGAGACGAACGCTAAACATTAACACTCCGTCTCACGGGCAAACTTTGACTGAAAATGGCTTCATGTCATGAGATAATTGGCATGGGCTTCTTACCCGCCCATGGGGCTTTTTTTTACCCCGTCTTACCCTATTTATTAGGTGGACACACAGACAGACACACAAAAGACAAGAGTGAGTAAAAGGCCGGCCACACGTCCACTAAAAAAAATCGCACGACTGTACGATACGTTTCGATCACGGGGTGTCCGAGAACTAAGGCGATTGGCGCATCGAGATCGCGTGATCGAATCGTATGGTACAGTCGTACGATTATGGTGGACGTGTGGCTGGCCCGTAATTAATAAGAGATACGCTAGCAAGCAAGAAGGCTTACAGAGGCATGCTAATGCCGTCGCACATAGAAACGTACACGGAATGACTGACAGACAGACAGACAGGCAGACCGAAGGGCAGGCACACACAAGCACACACGCACACACACGCACGCACACGCTCACGCACACACACGCACGCACACGCACACACACACACACACACACGCACACACACACACACACGCACACACACACACACACACACACACACACACACACACACACACAATCATGCACACACGAACACACACACACACGCGGCACACACATCATGCACAGAGAGAGCGCGCCCAGAGAGAGAGGAGAGAGAGAGAGAGAGAGAGAGAGAGAGAGAGAGAGAGAGAGAGAGAGAGAGAGAGAGAGAGAGATTGTAAAAACAAATGTCAAAATATCATATATGTTTACTCGCTTGTTATGTTTTACCGGCCGAAAACAACGTCAAAGCTAAAGTTGTAACCCCCCAGAACTTTTTAGTCCCCACAGAGATACGGGAGCATCTCCCCCCCCCCCCCCCCCCCCGCTCCCCCACTCCTATCATCATCCCCGTCCTACCGTCCTCTGTCTCACCCTCTTTTCTTGTTTACCAGTCACATTTTCTCAATGACCTATTCCGGATCGAGTTTCTCTAGATAACGGTCGCCGCGCGAATAACGCTTACGCCAAACGGGGCCTAAGAAACACTTTAGAAAACGTTTGCGGAAGAATATTACAAGCTCTTGTCTGTTTGGTCAAAACATTTTCTAAATTTTAAACAAACTTTAATGGACCAATCAACAACAAGAAACGTATTCACCCCCTACTAGTTCCGGATATTTCGCCGCTTGCTCGGTGTTTGGCAAGAACAAAACGCCACGCGAACTATCGGCAAACGAAGGGTGTTTCTTAGACCGTTTTTTGCCGATTTCAGCGAGCGCAACGTAACGTTAGCCCTTGTGAAACGGACCCAGCTCGTGCTTTCGGTTTTCCGGAACAGAACCAAACCTTTCCCGCATCAGAGAGAACTTGCGCAACTTCCTCTTTTAGTTTTGGACACGAAGCTACCTTTAGAAACCATCGACGCCTAAAGGCCTTGTCCGACGATGCTGCCTCTCGCTATGCACTTGGTAATATACTGGTCTCCAAAACTTAAGGGCCGGAAGAACGATCTTCTCTCTTCTGTCTTGGAGGCATGCTTATTGAGAGCTCTGGTTGCCGCCCTTAAATACACATTCGTGTCTAACTTTTGCTCAGCAGCAGTGTTCACTACAGTCATGCCTTCCACGTGCAATAGGCAAGAAACCTGCATCGGCCCTGATTCTTCAGCGAAAAGAGATCAAACTTTCGTGACATTCTCGTGAATTGGCCACATTTTAAGCGTACCTGAAAACGCTGTTGCTGTACTGCAATGTCTGCAAAACTGGTTCAGGCACGTGCAACAGGAAGGAAAGTTATTGAGTAGCCTAAGTTTTGCCATTTTCTTCATTGTTGTCTTAGTGTGCAATAAATAGATATCAAGCTACTGTAAACAGAAGCCGGCCCTTAACTTTTGGAGACCAGTATAGCTCTCTGTCACGCTGTGAGAACGGGTGAACACTCTTGCGAAAGAGCGAGAGAATTGCATGCGTCGTCGGACGTAGCCTTTAGAGGCAAAGCAAACTGTCTCCGGATGGTACCCATTGACTTAGTATGGAACATATTGCGAAAAAACCAACAACAGCTTGTATTATTAAAAAAGGATGAACAAATATAAAACGGGGATTATGCTATTATATATTTTTTAATGCAAGTTATTATATTTCGTATTAAGTTCCATAATAAGTCGTTGGATCATCTGAAGATAAGCTTAGTACGTTTTGACTCACATTTAAAAAAAAAAAGATTGACTCTTCAATTTCCCCCCCCCCAAAAAAAAATCCTTAAATGCGTTCTAAAGAAACTGAAACTGAAAACCCATACGTTATTGTACTTTATTTGTATAACTGGTGTTGCACTGCCTCCGGGCATTGCCTCCAGTATCGTTCCCACCATCTTTGTATCTACAAATGTCCCATATGTGTCTGTTCCAGACCGAGAGGACGTAAAACAAATTTTTTTGTTCGTTCCCATACTTTATTTTTGGCCAGAATCTGAAGCTTAAAGGTGGACCCTGACGGATGAGTTTTTGCAAGAAACACGTCGAGATCACCAGAAAGACAGCCTTTTCAAGGATCGGAACACTCACTTTGCTCTGGTTTCCTAGAAATTAAACCGTCAAAACGGCGATTCCTCCTTGGCGGAGATGCCGGAGAGAGTAGCCATTTTGGATGGGGTGGGTGGAGGTCACTCATTGTGGTTGAAGCGTTTTCTTTTTTTTGTAGTGCAGTAAAAAAAAATTGGAGCTATTTCCTTTGTTGTGAGCAAAACTCCTTTAGATAAACTGTATAAAATTTTAAGAAAATAAAAAACTCCTTTAGATAAACTGTATAGAAATTTTAAGAAAAATAAATCCGCCAAAAAGATTTGCTTGTATTGCGAAAAGGAGTGTTTTGCTGGTGATCCCGACGTGTTTCTTACAAAAACCCAGACGGATGAGTTTTTTGCAAGAAACAATCGAGACAGAAAGACAGCCTTCTCAAGGGGTGAACACTCACTTTGCTCTGGTTTCCTAGAAATTAAACCGTAAAAACGGCGATTCCTCCTTGGCGGAGACGCCGGAGAGAGTAGCCATTTTTGGATGACAAAAACTCATCCGTCAGGGTGCCCCTTTAAGTACAGGGTGTCTCATAGAAAAAATGCAACTCACTAAAATTGGTGATGAAAAAACTACTTTAATAAACAAGTTATCATTTTGATTTTTCGGTTTTGTAAAAAATATTCAATGCATGAAAGATATGACAACAGTTGTTTGTGTGCTGCAGAAAATAACTGTTCCCATGGTACCTCATTTTGAGAAGAAGCCGTTTTTGAGGTTCAGAAACACTTTCGCAATTATTCTTTCTTCTTCTTGGTTCGCTCAGACAGTTTCCTGTCAAATATGAGCGCAGATGCGTCTTGCTGCCGTTATGCGCCTAACTAAGAAATAGTTAGGCCCAGCAAGTCTGACTTCGGCTGGAGGAGGAAATGCTTTTAAAAAGTGTTTCGTGGGAAAAAAGGCAGGAGAATGGACCTGGTAAGGCAGAAAGATAGTAGATGACAGCAAGCAAAGGGAAAAGGCAGAGTCAAAGAGAGTGACAGATTAGAGGAAGTAACAAGCACATAACTTCCAGAAGGTGGGGGAACTATTCATACAAAAGAACCCCCGGTATCCCCACGGGGGGAGCTTTCGCAATTTCAATGTGTTCGTTTGCATTTTCAATTTCTACGGTATCTGGACACAATATGTGGGCTCAAAGAGTCGGGAATTGTACCCTCACTGTCTTGCATTCAACTTTCAAGGCCAAAAAACAAAGAGAGTCAGTTTCGAGAAACAGACAATTTGTCGACAAATTAACTTTTCTGCGAAAGTGTTTTTATTCCTCAGACTCCCCGTGGGGATACCGGGGGTGGGGGGGTGTCTTTCGTACAAATAGTTCCCCCACCTTCTGGAAGTTCTGTGCTTGTAACTTCCTCTAATATGCCATTCTTTTTTACTCTGCCTTTTCCCTTTACTTTCTGCCATCTATCTTTCTGACTTATTGGCGCATTCTCCTGCCTTTCCAAAAAAAAAAAAAAAAAAAAAAAAATTTTCTCCTTTGAGCTCCTCCGAAATCGGAATGTGTCGGCTGTACGCAGCGAGGAGACCAGTGAAAACTGAAAACCGGACACATACGTACCTTACCCATTATGGCCATATGGAAGAATAAGAAGAAGAAGATCCTTCAAAAAATGACTTTTTTTGAAAATGGATTACCAAGGAAATTGTTATTTTCTGGAGCTCTCCGAGGCCTCTTTAACAAACAAACTATTGCAACCTTTCATGCATTGAATCTTCTTCATAAATCTGAACACATCAAAACGATAGCTTTATTATCAAAAGTTTTATCAACCATTTTGTGGGTTGCATTTTGCTTTAGCTTTAGTCACCCTGTGATTGAAATACGCTGGAGAAATGCCAATGCTTGCTGATAGTGTGACGCTGGAACACGGCCACAAGTACTTAACTAGTTGAATAGAGTTCACTAGTGAATTTACTCCCTGCTAAAACGTTGAACAGAGACGGTTGGAGATGGACTTTAAAACCTTTTCAACGCCAGTCATTTTTTAGCCAAAACTTTCCATTAAACTTACCTGGGTACCGAAAATATTTTTGTCTGTAATATTGAGGATTCCTCTGAGTCATGCATAAACATAGGGCCTATCCTTTCCTCCCAAGATTAAGAACATAAGGTCACTCGTTAACAGACCCTCATTTGATGCCTTTAGTTATTATGACATAGCTGCTAAACCATTGTGGTGCCAAGAGGCGACAGTGGCGATGAAAGGGGAGTAAAGAACCTCTTCTTCTTCTTTTTCCTCTTCTTCTGCGTTTCCAGGGCATAATAAGATCATAACGGGTAAGGCAGGTACGCATGCGTCCGGGGTTTCCGGTTTGCACTGGTCTCCCCTGCTACATCACTCAGCTGACACATTCCGATTTCTGGAGGAGGAGAAAGAAGAAGAACAATTGCCTCCTTGCTTGTTCACCTTCGCCTCGGAGATCTCCATAAAATAAATGAATTATTATTATTTTGATTATTATTATTATTATTATTATTATTATTATTATTCTATTATTATTATTATAGGATTGGGTTTCATCTTGTTATGCATAAGTGTTTACTCCAAAATGCGTGCATGTTAAATATGAGTAAGTAGAATAGGATTTGGTTTTATTCTGTCATGTGTATGTGCTTACATTTAAACTTGATGTATTTTTAAGATTAGTATGTAAAATGGGCTTAGGCTTGATTTTATTATGTGTATCGGCTTTAAATTTAAAATGTGTACATGTTACGAGTATGTAAAATAAGGATTAGTCTTAATTTTGTGATGAGTTAAGTTTTACTTATGTGTGTGTTAAAGATGAGGACTAGAAAGTAGGTTCAGGCTTGATTTCGTTATGAGCAGTATTTACTTTTTAATATGTGTATTCGCTTGCAAATAATATGACTAGGTTTGCTTTTGTTACGAGTGTGTGTTTACTTTTTAATATGTTCATGCTAAAAATGAATAATGGAATGTAGGAATAGGTTTCATGTTGCCATGGGTACATGTATTTACATTTTAAATTGTGCATGCTAAGATGAGTAGGTAAAGTAATACTATGTTTGACTTATTATATGCATGGGTTTCTTCAAATAAGTACATTTTAATGATGAAGTATGATTGAGGTAATTTTTTTTTAATGTTTGTGCACTTCTCTATTTTGAATGTTTAAAGATGAGTGTGAAAAGTAGGATTGGGTTTTATTTTCCCGTGTGTATGCGCTTACTTCACACATTTTGAATGTTAATAATGACATAGTTAATAATAATAGGTTTGATTTTGTTATTGATGTGTTACAATATAGGGATGTTTTTTGCATGCTTTATATTACTTTGTATGTGTTTATTTTCGTTTTCCATTTTCTACTTTTATATATGTATTTTGTCCAGAGGGCTGGATGTAAAAAAGCATGTTATTGCTTACACTATTACCCTCTATAAATAAAATTCAATCAATCAATCAGTGGACACTCCGACACTGGATCGGACCAGGTCGCATTTGTTGGCCATCAGGATGACTTGTTGTTTACCTTCAGTGGACATCAGGATGACTTGTTCTTTACCTTCAGTGGACATCAGGATGACTTGTTCTTTACCTTCAGTGGACATCAGGATGACTTGTTGTTTACCTTCAGTGGACATCAGGATGACTTGTTGTTTACCTTCAGTGGACATCAGGATGACTTGTTGTTTACCTTCAGTGGACATCAGGATGACTTGTTCTTTACCTTCAGTGGACATCAGGATGACTTGTTGTTTACCTTCAGTGGACATCAGGATGACTTGTTGTTTACCTTCAGTGGACATCAGGATGACTTGTTGTTTACCTTCAGTGGACATCAGGATGACTTGTTGTTTACCTTCAGTGGACATCAGGATGACTTGTTCTTTACCTTCAGTGGACATCAGGATGACTTGTTGTTTACCTTCAGTGGACATCAGGATGACTTGTTCTTTACCTTCAGTGGACATCAGGATGACTTGTTGTTTACCTTCAGTGGACATCAGGATGACTTGTTGTTTACCTTCAGTGGACATCAGGATGACTTGTTGTTTACCTTCAGTGGACATCAGGATGACTTGTTGTTTACCTTCAGTGGACATCAGGATGACTTGTTGTTTACCTTCAGTGGACATCAGGATGACTTGTTGTTTACCTTCAGTGGACATCAGGATGACTTGTTCTTTACCTTCAGTGGACATCAGGATGACTTGTTCTTTACCTTCAGTGGACATCAGGATGACTTGTTCTTTACCTTCAGTGGACATCAGGATGACTTGTTGTTTACCTTCAGTGGACATCAGGATGACTTGTTGTTTACCTTCAGTGGACATCAGGATGACTTGTTGTTTTCCTTCAGTGGACATCAGGATGACTTGTTGTTTTCCTTCAGTGGACATCAGGATGACTTGTTGTTTTCCTTCAGTGGACATCAGGATGACTTGTTCTTTACCTTCAGTGGACATCAGGATGACTTGTTCTTTACCTTCAGTGGACATCAGGATGACTTGTTCTTTACCTTCAGCTAACATCAGGATGACTTATTATTTACCTTCAGCTAACATCAGGATGACTTATTATTTACCTTCAGCTAACATCAGGATGACTTATTATTTACCTTCAGCTAACATCAGGATGACTTATTATTTACCTTCAGCTAACATCAGGATGACTTATTATTTACCTTCAGCTAACATCAGGATGACTTATTATTTACCTTCAGCTAACATCAGATGACCTTCAGCTAACATCAGGATGACTTATTATTTACCTTCAGCTAACATCAGGATGACTTATTATTTACCTTCAGCTAACATCAGGATGACTTATTATTTACCTTCAGCTAACATCAGGATGACTTATTATTTACCTTCAGTAACATCAGGATGTTTACCTTCAGTGGACATCAGGATGACTTGTTCTTTACCTTCAGTGGACATCAGGATGACTTGTTGTTTACCTTCAGTGGACTTCAGGATGACTTGTTGTTTACCTTCAGTGGACATCAGGATGACTTGTTCTTTACCTTCAGTGGACATCAGGATGACTTGTTGTTTACCTTCAGTGGACATCAGGATGACTTGTTCTTTACCTTCAGTGGACACCAGGATGACTTGTTCTTTACCTTCAGTCAGGATGACTTGTTCTTTACCTTCAGTGGACATCAGGATGACTTGTTCTTTACCTTCAGTGGACATCAGGATGACTTGTTCTTTACCTTCAGTGGTCATCAGGATGACTTGTTCTTTACCTTCAGTGGACATCAGGATGACTTGTTCTTTACTTTCAATGGACATCAGGATGACTCGTTCTTTACCTTCAGTGGTCACCTCCCTGGATCGGACCAGGTCGCACTTGTTGGCCACCAGGATGATGGCGGACTGCAGGCCCCGGGTCTTCCTCAGGTCGTACAGCAGGTCCGTGGCGTGGGCCAAGGTGCCCCGGTCATCAATGCGGAACACCACCACGAAGCCATCCACCGTCTCCTCGGGAATATCCTGTAGGAAAAGGAAACACACACACACAAAACCAACAAGGTTAAGATTAAAATGATTGTCCCATCGACAACTATGTCAGGGCTGTCATCACGTTAAATCTTAACACCCCCCCCCGAAACACACACACACACACACACACACACATCTAGATTCTAAACTCTGACAGGATTCTCCCCTCCACCATCCTTTATGGTTGCTACTTCCTGCTCAGATTTATACCGGAAGTGTCGCAACATTACTCCATAATAAATCCAGAAACTATGACTGTAATCTGTGCTGCCGTTTTCGAGTTCTTCAAGATTAAACTTTGGCCCAAATCTGGCCAGTTTCGCACCCACTTCGGGCTGGTACTTCCGGTTTGGTCTATTTCAGAAATGTTGCAAAGATAGTTCTGAATACATACTGGAAATATGAATGCATTCTGGGAAGCCGTTTTCGAGTTATTTAACCCTTTCACCGCCAAAGTCGCATTTTAGCACCACAGTGATTTAACACCTATGTCACTAAAGGGCGTCAAATTGGGGTCTATTATCCAAAGACCCTATTGTCTTAGTTTTGCCAAGTAAGGTTAGACCTTATTTTATATATGTTACAGAAGAATCCCCAATACGGCAGATGGATTGTGTTCTCTACCCAGGTAAATCTAATGGACATTTTGAGCTGAAATATGGCTGGCGGTGAAAGGGTTAAGATTGAAAATTGACCTAATTTGGTCATTTTGGGGCGCATTTCGGCCACACTTTGGCCAATTGGTTTAATATTGGAAACGTAACATACAAATAGCGTCCTGCCACTTTCCTGAAAATGTCAGCGAAATCGGGTGCAAAATAACCACTCCAATCATGAGTTACCTCCCCTGGCTTTTCAATAATTTTAATCTGTAAACCAGAATGTTATCTCTGCACCATTTCGTAACTTTTTATATCTTTGGGAAAACATTTAAAACTATGTATCCTAATTATACTCATCGAAAGAAGCACCGCATACTCGTCGTGTCTGTTGTAGTGTCTGTATTACATATGTTTATTATTTTGTACGCTTTTAAAATACATCATTTGAAAGAGCGGCCAGAAGTGTAGCCTCGATTTGAAGTGCGACAATTTTGTCAAAATGTGCGACAATTTTGGACCGACAGACCGACCGACCGACAAAGTGAGTTATAGGTTTGTGGCTTGAGCCACAAACAAAAAGAATCAGTGAAAGTGATACAACCACAACCAAATTTACATAAGTTTGAATAACTTCCAAACTATATTTCACATAATCATCAACAAACTCTTTTCAGACCTGGGCCAGAGCAAGGGCTACAATAAGTATCCAGTAATTGGATTTATGACGTCACTTCTGGTTTTGGCTATTCATTGAACCAAATAAAAGCTGCCTGACCATAGCTGGGGTACTTTCGGTTCGTACTTCCGGTTTCATTCTATACTGAAACTGTTGCGAATTTACGTTTGAGCAAATTCTGAAAATATGAGCGAAATCCGTTCAGCCGTTGTTGAGTTATTGAAGCGGTTTTTCGATTTTTCAATAATTGAACATTGCAAATTTGGCAATCCCTTAATGCCTCGCAAATTTCCTGAAAATTTCAGCCAAATCCGAATAAAAAAGGGGGAGGAAGAAACAAGAAGAAGAAGAAGAAGAAGAAGAAGAAAAACTCTAACAAATGCAATAGTATTCTCCCTAAAGGGGACGGAGAATCCTAATGATGCAAAACTGAGGGAACCATTTTAAATATTTAACTTTGTGCTGTTCTCTGCTCTGGATTTAAACGAGAGAGAGAGAGAGAGAGAGAGAGAGAGAGAGAGAGAGAGAGAGAGAGAGAGAGAGAGAGAGAGAGAGAGAGAGAGAGAGAGAGAGAGAGACAGACAGACAGACAGAGAGAGAGACAGAGAGAGAGAGAGAGAGAGAGAGAGAGAGGGAGAGAGAGAGAGAGAGAGAGAGAGAGAGAGAGAGAGATAGAGAGACAGACAGACAGACAGACAGACAGACAGAGATAGATAGAGAGAGAGAGAGAGAGAGAGAGAGAGAGAGAGAGAGAGAGAGAGAGAGAGAGAGAGAGAGAGAGAGAGAGAGAGAGAGAGAGAGAGAAGTAGTTAAAAAATTGAACGAGAAATATTCATAATTTTATTTTTAACACTGAGACACTTGAAACTTCCGTTGTAAAGCTATACGGTTTTTTTCTCTCTGTCGTGTCAGACTGACCCAAACGAAACAAAAAGGACGACTCTCTACCTACTTTTCACGCGCATTCACTCATGAATAAACATGAGTTTCTGATCTGGGGCAACGGCATTGTAATAGCATGCACGAAGAACGCACCTAAACGAACCTTGAAGTTCCAAAGTATGAAAAACAGGAGAGTAAATTTATCCCGACAAACAATGACTCGCCCACCCAATTCACCGATATCATGATATCGTCGTACAAAGTTGTTTTGCTGTGGTAGCGTTGTTTAAGTTGTTTCCATGGCGTGCTAAGACATGCGCAGTTTAATCAAAGACACTGAAAAGAAAGACCAACATCCGGTCCCTTTTCCCTATATGAGTAGTGAGGACAGAAACACTGGTTATGCCCCTTTTAAACGTGACACATTTAGGTTACATTCACTCTTTTTTTTTCAAACCTGAGAGAGTTCTCTTTTCATGAGTCAGTTATACTTTGGATAACTACCCCACTAACGATAACTCTATCAGCCCGGCTCGCCGTAACTCTTAAGTAGTCCATCTTACCCTTTTAGAGTCTTTGGTTTAAAAGACGATTTTCGGAGAGAGAAAAACTATAGGAGAGCACTGCTGACGTTATGCATGTTACAGTAATTTTACAACAACCCCCCTACCAGTAAATTTGCTGATTTCCTTAAAATTTCCGTAACTTTGCAAAGTTACTGTTTCACTAAGGGATTATGCAAATTTCTTTTTAAAAAAATCAGGAAATTTGCAAATTTCCTAAAATTTTACATGCATTTCCCCCCAAAGTTTACGGAAGTGTGGATACTGGATACCTTCACACTGATCCAGAAACAGAAGAGAGTGAAAAAGAATCGATGGTTTCTAGGACACAGACGCCAAATTCGGCCGAATTTTGTCAACTCATGCAGCCCGTAAGCGCCGATTGCGCCCGCTGAACGCCAGGTCTAGTACGTTCACTTTCACTTTCTCCCTACCCACAATGCAATATACTAAGTTAGTTCTTCCTGTTCCTGACTCTCAGTGGTCCGTTTTTGGTTCTTACAGCAAGGGAAAGCACCCACTAGTCTTTTTGAACGGATTTTTCGAAGTGACCCCAATTTCTTTTCTTCTTTCCACGTGACGTGACGCAGTATTGACTCGGCGCGATGCTCGGAGTGCCATTACGGATTTTAGTCCGTCACCAAGACGGACTACTGCGATGGGCTGGTTTGTATTTTCGGTCTGTCCCAAGGATATCTCCCGAACCGCTTGACCGAATCGCGTCAAATTTTGTGTGAAGGTGTGCCTCCTTAATAGGAAGAGATCGGCGCAAACCATTTTGCCGTCGTGACCTTGACCTTGACGTACGACCTTGAAAACCGAAAATCTATTTTTAGCCATATCTCGGGCACCGATCAACATAGGATGTTGAAACTTGGTATGAAGGTGGTTTGGCTTATGCCCGTTCTGATGATGGCATACCGATCAAGGTCAAGGTCAAGGTCAAAAAGATCGCTGGAGCCTGAAAATCGGAGGGTCATTTTTTTCTCCTTCTGTCTGTCCCAAGGATATCTTTCGAACGGGTTGACAGAATCACGTCAAATTGTGTGTGCTGGTGTGTCATCATGAGAGGAAGGCATCCGCGCAAACCATATTGCCGTCGTGACCTTGACCTTGGCGTACGACCTTGAAAACCGAAAATCTTTCAGGGGCCATAACTCCCACACCGTTAGTGTTAGAGTCTTCAAATTTGGCATGAAGGTACTTTGGCTTATGCCCGTTCTGATGGTGGCATACCGATCAAGGTCAAGGTCACGGTCCGGGCGATCCGTAGGCCTTGAAAGTGGTAGGGGTCTACACATTGGGTTTTAAGCCATATTTTCCACATTGGTACTTGACAGAAGCGCTTCAGATTGTGTGTGGTACTGTATACCCTAGAGAAGAAAACATCCGAGCATAAATTATCACCATGCTGACCTTGACCTTGAAGTGTGACCTTGAAAACCGAAATTTCCTTCTTTGCGCTATATGTTTCTTCTTCAAGCTGTATCTCGTGAACTAGAAGACAGAATCCCTTCCAATTTTGTGTCAGGATGTGACACTCTACGGGGTGTCGCAAGTGCGTGGCATTGCTGGTGACGGACATGTCTGCCGCTCGGCGACGCCCTTGTTTAAAATTCCAATTCATGGTTTGTTGTGTGACAGTGTGTTTGCTTTGGAATAATAATATCATCATTGCTATTCAATATGCATCTTTCAGAAATGAAATGTGAGTTAGACTTTATTCTGGGTGATTTTTTTAATGAAAATATTTGGTGTGACGTTCGGAGTTAATTCCCATTTCTCGGGAACTGGGATCGATTCCTGGTTCGAATGGTTGGGAGTCATTGGGTATGATGTTTCGTTTTCTACTTGGGGGCAATTGTATGGGAGTCAAACCTGGTCAAAACAAGATTTCCTACCAGCTATAAGAGGGAAAACACGTGAAGCCCGTAATTTTGAGACGTGATCTGGTGGATCTTTAAGAATCTAAGCACACAGCTTCTGATGAGTGCCTGTCGTTCATACTGTGTCTCTGTCTCTCTCTGTGTCTCTCTGTCTATCTGTGCATATCTCTGTCTCCCTGACCTTCTCTTTGTGCAAAATCCCTGAGTGAAAAACAGTAACATTTGTTTTTAAAATAAAGACATTGATTAATAATACCTTTAATTTTGTTCATTATTACATTACTTGGTTTAAATGCAGACTCCATCTGTTCAATCAATTGTGCAATGTAATTTTAAGGAGCACGGTATAAGCTTCGATATTCTTGTTGCTCTAATTGTCTTTCTGTTTGACTGTGGTTTTCAAACGAATAAAGATTTGTTTAAACCAGACAGTAACTTTGCAAATGTATTAAAATTTGCACCAATTTACTGGTTTTGTAAATTTACTGTAATATATACAACACAGTCGTGTTGTCGAATGGAACTTAGAATTTATTTTTTAATACATTTCGAGAAAGAAAAATCGATCTGGTGTAAAGGGTCAGTACATAATGAAGATGTGATATGTAATGAAGC
>CM065699.1:42242590-42245090 GCA_017654935.2 Phymorhynchus buccinoides | reverse complement strand
AATCTGATGAAATCCTACTAGTAGTTAAAAAAAAAAGGCAGAAATATATTTTTTAAAAAGCATAACACCCATTTTTATATTTCTGCATATCAATCAGCAACAACAACAACTGCTGTGACTACTACTACTACTACTACTCTGCACTATTTCTGCATACTAACCCCACTAATACTTTTTATACTACTTTACTGTTTGATACAAGTTATTAGTTTTTACTACTACTAACTAAATACTACTAATACTACTACTGCTGCTTGCTGCTGCTACTGTCAATGGACTATCTAAAGTACTAGTCCGTTTACTACTACTACCAAGCCATCGTATGCATTTTACACAATTCATGAAATAACAGTATATATTTTGTAGTCCTGCCGTACATATAGGGGTCTACGAATATGACGTCAATGGACTATCTAAAGGTAGTCCGTTTTGACTCCAAGCCATCGTATCAGTCCTCCGTACACGAATTCTATGTATTTTTTTGTATCACACATTCTATGAGATTCGTTCTTGTATTGGGTTCTACGTAAGTAGGCCTGTAGTGAACGAAAATATTGGAATTATTTTGAGACGGAAGCATTTTACGTGAATCATGCTTCGCAGACGTCGTCACAGTTGGATCGCAGACGAACAGAAATCGCAGACCCTTTAGTATCCCCTGTGGGGATACCAGGAGGTCTTTTGTCTAAATAGTTCCCCCCACCTTCTGGAAGTTCTGTGCCTGTAACTTCCTCTCATCTGTCACTCTCTTTGACTCTGCCTTTTCCCTTTGCTTACTGTCATCTACTATCTTTCTGCCTTACCGGTCCATTCTCTTGCCTTTATTTCACGAAACACTTTCAAAAAGAGTTCCTCCTCCAGCCGAAGTCGGACTTGCTGGGCCTAGCTATTTCCTAGTTAGGCGCATAACGGCAGCATGACGCACCTGCGCTCACAATTGACAGGAAACTGTCTGAGCGATCGAAGAAGAAGAAGAAGAAAAAGAAGAAAAAGAAGAAGAAGAAGAAGAAGAACACGAGAGTAGCATGCAACGTCTATTTACCTAAAAACTCATTCTTATTGGCTGCATTTTTACACTAAGAAACATGCTTTGTATTTATGCTCATTACCTAGCGGTGGTGACGTCCTTTTCTCAAATTACACGTATTTGTTGCGATGAAATCACTCTCCAAGCCGTGTATTTAAACAGCACAGCGTGTCTCCTTTGTATCAATAACATTTTTAAAGTAGCTACAACTGTGTATTAGCGCACAAGAAAATTCGGACCCAGTCTCCCAAGGTAATTTTTTCTCCCTATTTTCGGCTCACCCAGTACATTGCATCACGTCAGTACTTTCAGCTGCCTTCAAATTGTTGATGATAATTATGTGGGTTAAAAAGAGGAATGCCCAAATATATATATATATTTTTTTTAGCAAACTCTTTGATTGCACCTGTCCGCATTTTACCGCTCAATAACCACAACGCTTCTGGTTTCTACCTCTGTTTTTAAAATTTAAATGTGCTTTCAATATGGCTGACTAACCAATTCAAGGGGAGCGACTCTGAGTGTTTTTTTGGGCTGATTTCTTACACTAAGATTATCTCTCTCGGAAAAGCATTCCATAGTTATCATTTTAGACAAGCCAGTTATTTAAAAATTAAAATTAAATTTTTTATACCCAAATTGTCATTTTCAATGAAACAAACTGTAATAAATTACAAGCCAAATTTCATTAATATCAAAAATGAAATACTAACATAAAGTATTTAGGCCGTGTACACACATAAGCGGATATTCCATGCGGAAACCCGTGTGCAATCCATAAATAAGTGAAACAAAGAAGGCAAAAGATTTGCGCACGTGTCCGAATTTCCCCATTATGCGTAAACTTGTATCCTTCTTTCTTCCACTTATTTAGGGTTTTCCGTACGGAACTTACGCGTCTAATGTGAACCCGGCCTAAGCCTTTGCGAGATCGGATTGTTTTTCAGCAGGCAAAAGGTCAGTCCATTATTGGATGTCATTGATTGTTGAAGGAGTGATCTAATTAGCGTGATATAGATTTGGTGTGGCATTTCACGTGGGCGTATTCGGTGAAAAACAACATATCGAGTGAAGTTCGACAAAGGATAGATCATACTTTACTTACATTTTTTTTGGTGGGATGAGTTGGACTTGTTGTTCAGTCAGTCAGAGAGAGAGAGAATACGAATACGAATACGAATGTTTTTTAATGAGGGTAAACAGATAAGCTTTCGCTTCTTTACACCATGCCCTCAAGGAGGAAAAAACCAAACCATGACTATCAAATAACAAGAAAACAAGAAACAATGCAAATAAGCAAAAATGGGGAAAAACACATTAAGTTTTCAAGATCAAGCAAAAATACAAACATCATTTAACAAAATTCAAATATCATAGACCACACACACACACACACACACACACACACACACACACACACACACACACACACACACACACACACACACACACACACACACACACACACACACA
>CM065699.1:42222590-42225090 GCA_017654935.2 Phymorhynchus buccinoides | reverse complement strand
CACACACACACACACACACACACACACACACACACACACACACACACGCGCGCGCGCGCGCGCGTCTTTTCTTTTTAAAAGAGAGTTTGCAATCATGAAACAGCCAAAGTCACCAGAATCACATCTGCCTTTTGTTTTCAAATTTTAATGGTTGTTAATTATAAAAAAAATGAACCTGACATCTTTAAAGAACCACTGACCCACCATGATTTAAGTCCCTTGGGTTTTTTTTGGGTAGCTGTGACCTACATACAAATGCCTCCAACTTCAAATTGAGGCTGCTCTTTAAAATGATGTTTCGTTTCTCGAATTGGGGGCATTTGTATGGGAGTCCAACCTGGTCAAAACAAGATTGCTTGCCAGCCATAAAAGGGACAACACGTGAAACCCGTGATTTATTTTATTTTATATATGTACACTGTTACGGCTGTGAGGTTTAACCGAAGCGTGTTTACTGCTACACTTATCTGCATTGCTAAAAATTCGGGACTTTACTGGTGTTTCACTGCCTCCGGGCATTGCCTCCGGTATCGTTCCCACCATCTTTGTATCTACAAATGTCCCATATGTGTCTGTTCCAGACCGAGAGGACGTAAAACATGATGACAAGAAAAGATACTAAAGATACGAAAAGACATCGGAGGACACCGAAAGATACCGAAAGACAGCGGAACACACCGAAAGATACCGAAAGACAGCGGAACACACCGAAAGATACCGAAAGACAGCGGAACACACCGAAAGATACCGAAAGACAGCGGAACACACCGAAAGATACCGAAAGACAGCGGTATTTTGAGCGTGCCTTTATCAATTTTTTCCGAGTTTTGTTTTTTCTTTTCAAATGTTTTTGGGTTTTTTAACCGAGGTGTGTGTGTGTGTGTGTGTGTGTGTGTGTGTGTGTGTGTGTGTGTGTGTGTGTGTCTTTATCTTCTCTCTCTTGCCATTAGGTCTGTTTCTGCTATATTCCATTTATGTTATCCGTGTGTGTTCGCTTTGTATTGCGTTTTTGTTTGAATGCGCTTTGAATGCTAACGTGTGTGTGCGCTTTGATTTGATTTCTATCAAGATTCAGCGCCGTATAAATACTGTATGTTGTTGTTGTTGTTGTTGTTGTTGTTGTTTGTGTGTGTGTGTGTGTGTGTGTGTGTGTGTGTGTGTGTGTGTGTGTGTGTGTGTGTGTGTGTGTGTGTGTGTGTGTGTGTGTGAGTAAGGAAGTAAGAGAACGTTGCGTGCAAGCATCGTGTTTATTTTACTTTCTAATGATTCATTATTGGTTTGCCTTTAATGTTCTTGTTATCAATGTGAAGCGCACTGAGCTCATGTGAGAAAGAGCGCTATATAAATTCCCATTATTTTTAATTTTTTTAATTTATTTTTTTTAAATAATTTTTTATTATTATTATTAAAACACAATTTTTCATTCATTCGCCCGTGATTTTGACACGTGATCTGGGGGGTCTTTAAGGGCTGTGTAGGGCCTACAGTGCTCGTGGAAACCCCCTGCGCTGATCCGCAAATAGGCTGACGGATGAGCTTTTGCAAGAAGCACGTCCAGATCAGCAGGAAAACACCCTTTACAGAGATCGCAACACTCACTTTGCTCTGGTTTCCCAGAAATCCAGCCGTCAAAAAGTCGATTCCTCCTTGGCGGAGGTGCTGGAAGTCAAATTCTTTCACCCAAAGAAAAGGCGTTTGCCGTCTCTTTTCTAAAGTGTTGCGTTAAATATTACTTTGGTATTTTGGCCTGATGTGAAAGAAACCAACCCTCCCAAGTTGATTAAAGGTTCAGGGGTATTAGTTAAAATTCAAGTTTTTATTTTATTATTAAAAACCAAATATGGCCCTTATATTATGTTAACACAAACGTTTTATACAAATATTTACTTTTATTAACAAAAATATACATTATTTCTTTTATTTACAAAAGATTGAGAAAAAAGTTTATGTCCAGCCGGGGGGGGGAGCAAACTTCTCCACCGGGACTTCCCTGTCTAAAGTGACAGGGGAAATATTTACATCAAGGACAAAATATGTACAGATTTCTTTTCTTATTTAGGAGTGATAATATTTGGGGGGGTATTTTTAATTTATGGAAGGGTCCTTTTATAATTTATTTTATTTAGAAGAGGGTTGGGGTATGAGGGTGGGTTGGGGGGGGGACTCAGAGTGTATCAACGACATGGCGGGGGGCGCACCTCCTGGGGAAGGACACGCAAGACATCCTTACGTCACCTCCCCGGGGGGCGGGCCACCCGATGCGGAGGTCCAACTCACGGATCTTTAATTTAAGGGGGAAGAACCCTCACATTTAGTCATGTGGAAAAATAAGAGTATTGGTAAAATTTGTATAATTATTAGTCAACATTTGCAGCAATAAAATTTCTTTGTTTTTTGATGCACTTAGAAATATGTAATTTGTAAAAGTCTTGTGATTAAAAAGGTAAATAAGAGAAAAACTATCCTTTGCAGTGTATACAGAGTGCGACAAAAACGCACT
>CM065699.1:42215090-42217590 GCA_017654935.2 Phymorhynchus buccinoides | reverse complement strand
GAAGTGACTCCCATGCAAATGCCCCCCAAAATTAAAAACGAAACATCGCTTTAAAGAGCAGCTTCAATTTGAAGTTGGGGGAAATTGTATGTGGGTCACAGTTAGCCAAAAAAACAACAACCAAGGGACTTAATCGTGGTGGGTCAGTGGGTCTTTAAGGCGGGGGGGGGGGGGGGGATTATCTGGTTTAAGCCAACAATAATTTGGACTCGATTTCCACATTATAGTGCAGCAGATATGTGCAAAGATTGTGGGTTTGATGATAAAAGCATAGAATTTGGCTCACATTTAGTTCATACCACTAGGAAGATGTTTGGATATAGGGACATTGCATATTCCTCCTGGGGCCAAAATGACGGCCAGTTTACAAAATGCAGCAGATATGTGCAAAGATTGTGGGTTTGATGACAAAAGCATAGAATTTGACCCTGACCTTGGCGTACAACCTTGAAAACCGAAAATCTTTAAGGGGCCATAACTTCCACACCGTTGGTCTTAGAGTCTTCAAATTTGGCATGTAGGTACTTTGGCTTATGCCCGTTCTGATAATGGCATGCCGATCAAGGTCAAGGTCCTGGAGATCGGTAGGCCTTGAAAGTGGTAGGGGTCTACAAATTGGGTTTTAAGCCATATTTTCCACATTTGTACTTGACACAAGCGCTTCAGATTGTGTGTGGTATTGTATACCCTAGAGTTGAAAGCAGCCGAGCATAAAGTATTGCCATGCTGACCTTGACCTTGACGTGTGACCTTGAAAACCGAAATTTCCTTCTTTGCGCTATATATTTCTTCTTCAAGCTGTATCTCGTGAACTAGAAGACAGAATCCCTTCCACTTTTGTGTCAGGATGTGACACTAAGAGTATAACACAGTCGTATATAAATTATCTCTCGGAAATAGAATGTCGCCCAGCGGCAGACATGTTTCCGTTTTTCTTCACCCTTCTATATCTCGTGAAATACTGTATAGAATCATAGTTCAACTTATGGGCGAAAATAGTCAATTGTGGCCGCCATTTTGTAAAATGGCCGCCACAGCTACCATGGGACAAATATGCGATGTCCCTATATCCAAACATATTCCTATGGGTATATCCTAACTGTGTGCCAAATGCCATGCTTTTATCACCAAACCCACAATTCTGTCGAAATATTTCACATATCTGCTGCATTAATAACAGAAAGCTCTCTAAAAGAGATGAAGACAGACAGAGGTTCTGTGTGACATGCACGTGTGGCTACGTAACCCGTGCTCCTGCGCAGTTCGTGTGCCAAGCAGTTTTGCACGATATGTGACCTAGCACCACGAAAGGGACATTAAGTGTCAAAATGGCCTTTTCTTTTGCTCAATTATCATGTATAAATGATGTATTATTGTACTTACAAAGTCTGTCATTCACCAAATATTTTTCATGAAATATTTCAGGAGCATGCTCGCTATAAGCGCTAGCTTGTTGATGCTCTCTTTTGCTTTCTGTTATACGTGTTGTTTGGAAATAGTAAAGATTTGTTTAAACCAAAATGACCACTCTGAGATAATGGTACAGCTACTCGATTAAGGGGAGTAATTTCATGGTGTGTGTGAGTGATCTCGCCTAATTCAATCGGTCAAACAGGGGAAGTCACTCTTCCATCAGCTCTCGTAGCCTATCGACTCGTGTGTTTGAGTAGACATACAGCACTTAGAACACCGTGCGTCATTCTAAAAAAAAAAAGTCATTCATATTTATGTTTTACGTCACATTTTGCAAGTTTTATCAGTTTGTGGCCACTGGCCACCCCTAATTTTTCTTTAAAAAATGTTTGCAAGTCGCTGACTCGCATCCTGCGGTTTCAAGCTTCGACGCCATTGCTGCATTGTTGCTATGGTATTTGACCGAGTAATGGAGGTAAGCAACTGTAATTTTCACGAAGTGCTCTCCCCTAGTTCACCCCCCCCCACCCCCCCGAAAATATCTATTGATATTGATAACCATTTTAGTAACGCTTTCCGTTTTAGAGTTATAAGCATTTAAAGATGGTAGGGTGACTGTCGGCCATTTTGAGAAATGACAGTCTAAAGTTTAGCTTAGCCGAAGAAAATGCATCGACCTACTCATTTAAAAGCACTTTTTGGAGTATTTAGAGACCATAACAAGGATCGACCTTTGTAAATATGAAAGATGAGATGTTAGAGAGCACGAAAATACCCATAACTCACTCACAAAAAAAAACAAAAAATCAACATTTTTGACTTTTGCAAGCCTGATGTGAGAAACTAGCCCAGCGACTTAATGTCCCTTTCGTGGTGCTGAGTCACATATGATGTGAACTCGGCAACGTATTTGCTTTATTTTATTTTTTTAATGTATTGATGATTCATGCAAAAACTTTGCGCAATACGCGGTCACATGCAAGTGTATGGTAAAACAACAGTACACAAAATGCCATTTTGTGCAGATTGCCTTATTGCATGAAAAAAACGAAAAACGAAACTTCCACCCGAAAACCCCCATCAAATG
>CM065699.1:42155090-42157590 GCA_017654935.2 Phymorhynchus buccinoides | reverse complement strand
GCGTGCTTACACACGCACACATGTACACACACGCATACGCGAGCACGCACACACGCACACGCACACACGCACACGCACGCACACGCACACGCACACGCACGCACACACACACACACACACACACACACACACACACACACACGCACACCACCCTCACACACCACCACCCTCACACCACCACTACCCCTCCACCACCACTACCCCATCCCACCACCACCAACAACAAACCCCCCCCCCCCCCCACCCACACACACACACACACACCACACCCATCCACCCCACCCCACCACCCTCACACACTCTTACACAAACCGTACTTTGCCCCCTTTTCCCCAATAATTCTCCCCTGTAGTAGTCGATAGTGACAAGTGTGGGAAAATCACCACCGGCGAACGGCCACGATTCGCCCTGGTGTAGCGTAAAATATCTCCGCCGTGAAATCAGTCCCGTTTCCTCTTTCAAATTGGTTGCTGTTTTGGGGAAAAGGATTTTTTTTTCGTTCTTCGTTTTGTCGACAGGGGCACACAGAGACAGGGGCACATAGAGACAGGGGCACAAACAGACAGGGGCACAAAGAGACAGGGGCACACAGAGACAGGGGCACATAGAGACAGGGGACACACATAGATAGGGGCACATAGAGACAGGGGCACATAGAGACAGGGTCACATAGAGCAGGGACACATAGAGACAAGGGGACAACATATAGAGACAGGGGACACATAGAGACAGGGGCACATAGAGACAGGGGCACATAGAGACAGGGGCACATAGAGACGGGGGCACATAGAGACAGGGGACACATAGAGACAGGGGCACACAGAGACAGGGACACATAGAGACAGGGGCACACAGAGACAGGGGCACATAGAGACAGGGACAAATAGAGACAGGGACACATAGAGACAGGGGAAACATAGAGACAGGGGTCACATAGAGCAGGGACACATAGAGACAGGGGCACACAGAGACAGGGGTACATAGAGACAGGGATACATAGAGACAGGGGCACATAGAGACAGGGGCACATAGAGACAGGGGCACATAGAGACAGGGACACATAGAGACAGGGACACATAGAGACAGGGGCACATAGAGACAGGGGCACATAGAGACAGGGGCACATAGAGACAGGGACACATAGAGACAGGGACACATAGAGACAGGGACACATAGAGACAGGGACACATAGAGACAGGGGCACATAGAGACAGGGGCACATAGAGACAGGGGCACATAGAGACAGGGCACATAGAGACAGGGCACATAGAGACAGGGGCACACATAGAGACAGGGCACATAGAGACAGGGGCACATAGAGACAGGGGCACACAGAGACAGGGGCACACAGAGACAGGGGCACATAGAGACAGGGGCACATAGAGACAGGGGCACATAGAGACAGGGGCACACAGAGACAGGGGCACATACAGACAGGGGCACATAGAGACAGGGGCACAAAGAGACAGGGGCACATAGAGACAGGGGCACATAGAGACAGGGGCACATAGAGACAGGGGCACATAGAGACAGGGGCACATAGAGACAGGGGCACACAGAGACAGGGGCACAAACAGACAGGGGCACATAGAGACAGGGGCACACAGAGACAGGGGCACATAGAGACAGGGGCACATAGAGACAGGGGCACACAGAGACAGGGGCACAAACAGACAGGGGCACAAACAGACAGGGGCACAAACAGACAGGGGCACAAACAGACAGGGGCACATAGAGATAGGGACACATAGAGACAGGCTCACATAGAGACAGGGGCACATAGAGACAGGGACACACAGAGACAGGGGCATATAGAGACAGGGGGCACACAGAGACAGGGGCACATAGAGACAGGAGACACATAGAGACAGGGGCACATAGAGACAGGGGCACACAGAGACAGGGGCACATCGAGACGGGGGCACAATGATACGTATCCTTTTTCAAGTATTGTTCCTAATTCTTAATTGATCTTGGGTAGCCCTTTGATCTGTGACCTTTGTTGGTTGTTGGGGTTCACACAGGGGTTATGCATTACGCTTGAGGCGTATGGGAGCAGCAGCAAACATGTAGGCCTACACAAACAGTAAGCTTACCTGGTTATGATGATCGCATAATTTGTATGCACATGCATGCTCTCTCTCTCTCTCTCTCTCTCTCTCTCTCTCTCTCTCTCTCTCTCTCTCTCTCTCTCTCTCTCTCTCTCTCTCTCTCTCTCTCTCTCTCTCTCTCTCTCTCTCTCCCCATCTCTCTCTCTCCCTCTCTCCCTCTCTCTCTATCTCTCTCTCTCTCTTTCTCTCTCTCTCTCTCTCTCTCTTGATTGTTTTATGTCAAATGTACTTGCTTGATGCATGGCATGAATGTGTGAGTGAGAGGGCAAGGCGCAAAGAAGCTATTGTAGCTTACCTTTACAGGTAAAGGTAAAGATGTGCCACCCCCCCTGCATTTCTCGGTTAATTGTATGTTTCCGTTTTTGCCTTTCTTACCATACATAAAGCTG
>CM065699.1:42137590-42140090 GCA_017654935.2 Phymorhynchus buccinoides | reverse complement strand
GCATAAAAATGTTAGATCTAAAGTCAGATGAGTTGATGTAAGTAGATTTTTCCAATAAACAGTAAATTTCATGTGTTGATAATGCCAGTTTCTCATTAGAAACCAAGTTAGAGTTATTAAAAGCCCCTCTTTTGGCAGCTCTATCAGCAACTTCATTCCAAAAGAGTCCACAATGAGATGGCACCCAGCAAAAATCAATACCAATACCTTTTGCAACAATACAATATAATTTCAAAGACAATGTCGTTACGAGTTTTACTGTTACTTTGCATTAGAGTTTGTAAAACTGATTTTGAATCCACACAAACTAAAATGTTATAAATTGAATATGGAATAACAAAACCTGCTCCACTGTCTGACGTTTCTAAGACTGAACCATCAGTGTAAATTTTTAGATGATTTGAATATTTTGAATCTAAATGAAGTCGAACGTCAGAAACTAATTGATTAACTTCTTCATCTTTTTTGTAACTGGTATATTCTATATCAAATTTTGCCTTTCTTTGTTCCCATGGTGGCATTAGTGGTATAATAGGCATGGCTGAGATATTGTGGATATCTACCTTACTTCTACTTAGAACGAAATTCTTGATTGGCTGAAGAAACGTTATATTTTTTGCTCGCTTTGGATAATCTGTCTCTGAGTTTGTGAATATTTCCTCCTTTATATTGTTGTCAATAGAGAGACCTCTTACTATATATTTTGAGGCAGATAACTTTCTATATTCAGCTAAGGACATTATATTGCTCTCTTTATATGTTCTAAGAGTGTTAGAGTGCATAGGAATACCAAGTGCTAGTTTAATACTTTACTGTCTATGCTTTGTAACTTATTTAAAAGAGTGTTTGATGCACTGAAATAAACCTCTTGCCCATAGGATAGTACTGATCGAACTAAAGAATTTGCAAGATGTAGTAATGTTTTGGTATTTTGACTCCATGATTGTTTGTTTATAATTTTCAGAAAATTAAGTCTTTTTCTCGCTTTTGAAATCAAATACTCAATATGAACTGTCCAATTTAATTTTGATGTCAAATATACACCTAAGAACTTAACTGAATGCTTATAAGCAAAAATGTTTCCATCCAATACTAACTGAGGCAGAGATTTAGGATTTTCACCATTATTGAAAAGCATAAGATAAAGTTTTTTCTTTTGATAACATAAATCCATTTTCTTTCATATATTGATTTAAATTATCAAGTTCTCTTTGGTATATGTTCTGAACATGATTAACTGATCTTTTGTTAGCATGTTTTCTTAAAGATGTGTTGACCCAAATAGCTATATCATCTGCGTATTGCACAGCATTTGTTGTCTTCGATAGACAATTTGGTAGATCATGAATTAATATATTAAATAGCAGTGGTGCTATTACAGATCCTTGTGGAATGCCTATGTCACGATCTATGTGAAAAGACATTACATTAAAGATTCATTCATTTGTGAAGTTCCAGACGCGAAGCTACCAGCAAATAACCAAAAGGTGTGTATTTTGAAAGTGTTGCCTAACTGTTTGTGGGCAGCTTAGTCTAGCATTCTCTGCATTAGCCCCCCCACCCCACCCCCCCCACCCACCCCACCCCCCTTTGATCAAAGGTCAGCCGTCCATTAAGCACGGGAAAGGATTGCTCGTTGAAAGCTCTATATTACGGTGGATCAGCTGGGATTTATTTGGCTTAGGAAAAACTTTACAACTTGCCATAAATACGTAATGCTGTAAAATAGAGATAGTGTCTGGTATTGAAAGCGTACCGACGTCTGAAAGGATTTATGCAGAACACGGACTCAGAAAAAAAATATTTAAAAAAAACAGCATTGAAACTTTGCACTGGAAGTTTGTGTGTGTTTTTCATACAAGTGGATAGCAACAACAACAACAAAAACCGCCAAAGGCAAATCTGATAAGATGATAATCACGCACGGCTTAAATGGAGTTTGTAGCGAAAGTCTCTTTTTTTATATCGATTCGTCTCTCTCTCTCTCTCTCTCTCTCTCTCTCTCTCTCTCTCTCTCTCTCTCTCTCTCTCTCTCTCTCTCCCTCTCTCTCTCTCTCTCTCTCTCTCTCTCTCTCTCTCTCTCTCTCTCTCTCTCTCTGATGTCACTGATGTAGAATGTGTCTTTGTAGCTGCTGTTGCTGCTCTTTAAAACAGACATTTCGCAATGACATCAGCTATTCTGCTTCAGCGTTGCTCTCCAACGACTGACGATGATCTCGCGTGATATCTCTTTATCTGAAATTCATTCACTAAAAATATCTTCCACATGAAAAGAAGCCTATGCTTCAAAAGAGCGTGTTTCTAATAGATCAATTGTGTTGGATAAGCAGAACGGAGTTATGTTTTTCTTTCAAGTGATTGGCTAGTAAAACATACGACTACTGTATACAAAGCTTAACCCCTTAACTAAATCATTGTGCAAATCATGCCATGTAAATGACGACTGATGGAGCCAATCTGGCAAAACGGTCTGGGGATGTAACTCTCTTGACTGTGTTAG
>CM065699.1:42100090-42122590 GCA_017654935.2 Phymorhynchus buccinoides | reverse complement strand
GTCTCTGTGTCTGTCTGTCTGTCCAGGCCCAGGGGGAGCATTCATTGGTGTGAGCATAATAAAAGAAAACTTGCGCCAAAAGCCCCGCGTTTGTGGTGCTACTATTAAATATTTTATTAATGCAAAATCATTATGAATGGGACATTTGCCGCGGCCGCCGTCACGTACTGGGCGTAGACTACATGCGATTCGCTGTCAATGCGATGCGATTGTGACGATGCGAGTCATTCTTCTTCTTCGATCGCTCAGACAGTTTCCTGTCAATTATGAGCGCAGATGCGTCATGCTGCCATCATGCGCCTAACTAAGAAATACTTAGGCCCAGCAAGTCCGACTTCGGCTGGAGGAAATCTTTTTGAAAGCGTTTCGTGAAAAAATGGCAGGACTGGGTAAGGCAGAAAGATAGTAGATGACAGTAAGCAAAGGGAAAAGGCAGAGTCAAAGAGAGTGACAGATTAGAGGACGTTACAAGCACAGAACTTCCAGAAGGTGGGGGAACTATTTATACAAAAGACCCCCCGGTATCCCCACCGGGGGGGGGGGGGGGGGGGGGTGCGAGTCATGATTCGCGTGAAATACTTCCCGTCTAAAAATAACTCGACTATTTTTCCTTCACTATATTTTTTATATATACTCATGTAGGCCAGCAATACACGATTCAAATCAAATTAATGTCCGATCAAAAAAATAAAAAAAATAAGAGGATAATTATTTCATCAGATTCGTGTACACGTGAGACTTACAATTAGAGTGAATGCGTGTGCTTGAGTTTTGCGTGAATCTGATATGTTAATGTTGGAACTGCGATCTTTCATTGCATAGGTGAAGACGGGGTAAAAAAAGCCCATGGGCGGGTAAGAAGCCCATGCCAATTATCTCATGAAATAAGGCAAATTTCAGTCATTTTGCCCATGAGACGAATGCTAAACATTAACACTCGTCTCACGGGCAACATTTGACTGAAATTTGCTTTATTTCATGAGATAATTGGCATGGGCTTCTTACCCGCCCATGGGCTTTTTACCCCGTCTTACCCTACTGCTTAGCTTTTTACGTGCCACCACCAAACACACGTTTCCATTTTATTGGACGAATAAATATTGTGATTGAGATTGTGATTGAGATTGTGATTGTGACATATAGCTAAGTAGTGTTTCGTCAGATTTATCTAGACGTTAGAATTCCACGTCAGTCATGCCTGACATAATGTCAAAATCGGATCGCGGTGACTCGAATCGAATGCAGTGTGGCTGGGCCTTTGCGGTTTTGGTCCTCACCCCCTTGCCGGTGTCGTATATAATACTGTCGCCGTGGGATCGTGTCGCAGCGATAGCATTTCACGTGAAATACTGTTGCAGCGATATTATTTTCTGAAAAAAACTGTCGCGCGACAAAGCTTCACGAAAAATGTCCTATAAAATATTGTCTCATGCCTTAAAGATACTGTCGCTCCAAATTTTGCGACAGTTTTTTGCGACAGGACACTGTGAAATATTGTAGTCAGTAAATACTGTCGCTTGCGACACATTTCCACGTGAAATGTTGCTGCTAGAGTTAATATTTTCTGTGAAATATGGTCGTAGCGTTTTGGCAGCAGTATTTCACAGTATGACGTGAAATGCTGTCGCTGCGACACGATTTTATTTGTAGGTAGCGACGCCATTTTATGGACATTTCTTGTGAAATCCTGTCGCGCTTCAATTTCTTATAAAATAATGTCGCTCAGCGACACTTTTTCACGAATAAGCTGCAGTATTTCCCAGGAAATACTGTCGCTGCGACACAATTTTATGAGCGACAGTATTATATACGACACCGGACCCGTTGTTATTACGTGAACTCTCTTATTCAAAGCTTTTAATCGGAAATTCATGGTCGCTCGTCCGCGGTAAATGTGTGGGTGGTTTGGTTTTTTACGTGTTGTAAAAGTTTTGGTTCGTAAAATCTGGCTATTTTGTTGGTCAAGAAAAAAATGTATTGTGTCATTTAGGAACGGCTTCGTCATTGACTGCCGGAAATGAGACAAAAGAGTTATAGCAAGGGAGGCGATTCTCACTCTTTTGACTGGGTACCAAAACAAGCGCGAAATCGCAATAGTTTGTGGCACGCGGTCTATTTTTACCACTCCAATCATGAGTCATCTCCCCTGGCTTTTCAATAATTTTAATCTGTAAACCAGAATGTTATCTCTGCACCATTTCGTAACTTTTTATATCTTTTGGAAAACATTTAAAACTATGTATCCTACTTATACTCATCAAAAGAAGCACCGCATACTCGTCGTGTCTGTTGTAGTGTCTGTATTACGTATGTTTATTATTTTGTACGCTTTTAAAATACATCATTTTAAAGAGCGGCCTCAATTATTTTGAAGTGTAGCCTCGATTTGAAGTGCGACAATTTTGTCAAAATGTGCGACAATTTTGGACCGACAGACAGACAGACAGACAGACCGACCGACCGACAAAGTGAGTTATAGGTTTGTGGCTTGAGCCACAAACAAAAAAGGGATTTGTTTTAATGCCCCCAAGCAGCCATTCTCCTATACTATACTAGACAGCTTAATCTTTCCTAAAGGTCTCGGTACACGTTAACATTATTCGCGGGATATTTCTGTTTCTCCATGGCAACACAGTGATAGGCCACCCTATAAAGGTCTGTATGCACGTTAACATTATTCACGAAAACATCACTATTTCCCCATGGCAACACAGTGAGTTGTAAGCCACATTAAGGTCTCTGTACACGTTAAACATTATTCACAAAATATCACTATTTCCCCATGGCAACACAGTGAGTTGTAAGCCACATTAAGGTCTCTGTACACGTTGAACATTATTTACAAAATGTCACTATTTCCCCATGGCAACACAGTGAGTTGTAAGCCACATTAAGGTCTCTGTACACGTTAAACATTATTTACAAAATATCACTATTTCCCCATGGCAACACAGTGATTTTGTAAGCCACATTAAGGTCTCTGTACACGTTAAACATTATTTACAAAATGTCACTATTTCCCCATGGCAACACAGTGAGTTGTAAGCCACATTAAGGTCTCTGTACACGTTAAACATTATTTGCAAAATGTCACTATTTCCCCATGGCAACACAGTGAGTTGTAAGCCATATTAAGGTCTCTGTACACGTAAACATTATTTACAAAATGTCACTATTTCCCCATGGCAACACAGTGAGTTGATACGCCACAATAAGGTCTCTGTACACGTACCCAAACACTATTCACAAGATGTGTTATATATCCCCATGGCAACGCAATGAGTTGTAAGTCCTATTATGAGCAGGCTATCACTGTGCTGCCATGGGGGAATAGCAATATCTTGTGAATAATGTTAACGTGTACACAGACCTAAATATGACTTACAACTCACTGTGTTGCCATGGGGAAATATTGATATTTTGTTGACGTGTACACAGACCTAACTATGACTAACAACTCACTGTGTTGCCATGGGGAAATAGTGATATTTCGTGAATAATGTTAACGTGTACACATACCTAAATATGACTTACAACTCACTGTGTTGCCATGGGGAAATAGTGATATTTCGTGAATAATGTTAACGTGTACACATACCTAAATATGACTTACAACTCACTGTGTTGCCATGGGGAAATAGTGATATTTCGTGAACAATGTTAACGTGTACACAGACCTAAATATGACTTACAACTCACTGTGTTGCCATGGGGAAATAGTGATATTTCGTGAATAATGTTAACGTGTACACAGACCTAAATATGACTTACAACTCACTGTGTTGCCATGGGGAAATAGTGATATTTCGTGAATAATGTTAACGTGTACACAGACCTAAATATGACTTAAAACTCAATGTGTTGCCATGGGGAAATAGTGATATTTTGTGAATAATGTTAACGTGTACACAGACCTAAATATGACTTAAAACTCACTGTGTTGCCATGGGGAAATAGTGATAGTTTGTGAATATGTTAACGTGTACACATACCTAAATATGACTTACAACTCACTGTGTTGCCATGGGGGAAATAGTGATATTTTGTGAACAATGTTAACGTGTACACAGACCTAAATATGACTTACAACTCACTGTGTTGCCGCGGGGGAAATAGTGATATTTCGTGAATATTGTTAACGTGTACACAGACCTAACTATGACTTACAACTCACTGTGTTGCCATGGGGGAATAGCGATAGTTTGTGAATAATGCCGTGTAAGCGGATATTCCATGCGGAAACCCGTGCGCAATCCATAAATAAGTGAAACAAAGAAGGGAAAAGATTTGCGCACGTGTCCGAATTTCCCCAATATGCGTCAACTTGTATCCTTCTTTCTTCTACTTAGTTAGGGTTTTCCGTACGGAACTTACGCGTCTAAATGTGAACCCGGCCCAATGCTAACGTGTACACGCAGCGACCTTAACCAGCACAGAGAACAACCTAACTAAATAACAACAACAACAACAACAACCACTTTTGTTTGTTACTTTGTTGTTGTTTTTTCCTCTTTTTCTACCTTTCTTTATCGTTTTCGTTCTTTCGTTACTTTTATTTTTAGGCCCCGAGCCGAAGGTTCGGAGAGCTATTATTTTTGTCTGGTCCGTCCGTCCGTACATCCGGTGTCCGTCCGGTGTCCGTCCGTCCGTCCGGTGTCCGTACGTCCGGCGTGCCTCCGTCCGTCCGGCTATTCGTCCGTTTTTCTCAAAAACTATTCAGTCTATCATCATCAAATTTGGTATACTAGTTTGCCAAGATGCAAGCTATCCACTGATGTATTTAGTTTTGCATTAAGGTCAAGGTCGCGCCAGTTACGGGGTTCAAACCCCGAAACACATCATCGCTAATATCTCGCGAAGTTTTGCATGTATTTTAATGCAGTTTTTTCCACAACATTTCTTGATGAATGGTCTACAACACAGTTGTCATTAATTTTTCTGTGCGCGCGTGTGCGCATGATCGCGCGCGCTCAAATCACGGGTCCGAACCCCAAGGCTATATATAAAAAACTATTCAGTTACGTGCTGTTTTGATGCCTTTTTATGTAGTTACGTGCTGTTTTGATGCGTTTTTATGTATGTGTACAGCCGACACATTCCGATTTCGGAGTAGCTCGGCGATGCTGCGAGGGGACTTTGCAGCCGCTCGGCGTTGCACTTGTTTATTCTGTTTATAGGATGGCTTGATGAAAAATTTAAAATAAATAAAGTATATCATTTTGCTTATTCAATGTTCCAAGTGGAAATAAAATTTTGACTTGACTTGACTACCAAGCAAATAATATTCTGACCACAACCACCATTAGCACCATCGGAGACCGTTTCCGTTTAAAGGTGGACCCTGACGGGTGAGTTTTTGCAAGAAACACGTCGAGATCACCAGAAAGACAGCCTTTTCAAGGATCGGAACACTCACTTTGCTCTGGTTTCCTAGAAATCAAACCGTCAAAACGGAGAATTCCTCCTTGGCGGAGATGCCGGAGAGAGAAGCCATTTTGGATGGGGTGGGTGGAGGTCACTCATTGTGGTTGAAGCGTTTTCTTTTTCTGTTGTGCAGTAAAAAAAAAAAAAAAAATAAGGAGCTATTTCCTTTGTTGTGAGGAAAACTCCTTTATATAAACTGCATACATTTTTTTTAAAAAGAAATACAAAGGCTTGTATTGCGAAAATGTCGTGCCAACGATTTGGTCTAAACGCAGGCGGCCATTAGAGAAGAGACGGCACACGCCTTCTCTTTTGGGTGAAAGAATGTGACTTCCAGCACCTCCGCCAAGGAGGAATCGCCGATTTGACGGTCTGATTTCTAGGGAAACCAGAGCAAAAGTGAGTGTTGCAATCTCTGTAAACGGTGTTGTCCTGGTGATCTGGACGTGTTTCTTGCACAAACTCATCCGTCAGGGTCCACCTTTATTAAGAGAGAGGCTGGCAGCGGTCAGAAAACCTAATTAATGCTCTCCACTAATGAAGAGCAGCACGAGATAGGGAAGGGGGGGTCAGTACTGATAAACAAGGGGAAGGCCCAGCTAAGTGAACAGAGAAAGAAATCAATGACCATTGTGTGGTGAGCCTGGGCCTGCACACCGTGATTATTTAGTTCTGGGCTGGACAATGGCTGATGCGCTCATTATCATCGGTTAGCTCCGCTCCATGCAAACACGCGCACGCACGCACACACACATACGTACGTACGCACTCACGTGCACAAACATACGCATATACACACGTTCGCACGCGCGCGTAAAAGTGAAAAACACAAGCACGCACGTACACACATACATACACGTGCGAACTCTCTCTCTCTCTCTCTCTCTCTCTCTCTCTCTCTCTCTCTCTCTCTCTCTCTCTCTCTCTCTTTGTTTCTTTCTTTCCCTTTCTCCCTCTCTCTCTCTCTCTCTCTCTCTCTCTCTCTCTCTCTCTCTTTCTTTCTTTCTCTCCCTTTCTCTTTCTCTCTCTCTCTCTCTCTCTCTCTCTCTCTCTCTCTCTTCTCTCTCTCTCTCTTTCTTCTCTCTCTCTCTCTCTCTCTCTCTCTCTCTCTCTTCTCTTTCTTCTCTCCCTTTCTCTCTCTTCTCTTCTTTCTCTCTCTCTCTCTTTCTTCCTCTCTCTCTCTCTCTCTCTCTCTCTCTCTCTCTCTCTCTCTCTCTCTCTCTCTCTCTCTCTCTCTCTCTCTCTCTCTCTCAACTCTCCCTCTCTCAGTTCTCTCTCTCTGTGTGTGTCTCTCTCTTTATGTATATAATACCAATAAAATACAAAACACAAAAACAACAAGCTTTCAGCTAAACTGGGAATTTTCGGCTGTTAATAAAAGAAGCCTTCGTCAACCAACTGACCACATCATATTCTTTAATCTCTCTCTCTCTCTCTCTCTCTCTCTCTCTCTCTCTCTCTCTCTCTCTCTCTCTCTCTCTCTCTCTCTCTCTCTCTCTCTCTCTCTCTCTCTCTCTCTCTCTCTCTCTCTCTCTCTCTCTCTCTCTCTCTCTCTCTCTCTCTCTCTCTCTCTCTCTCTCTCTCTCTCCCCCCCCCCCCCCAGCATGACGCTCAGCTAGAGAGAGAGGGCGGGATAACGTCGTAGGAATACTGCCTTCATCAAAGCAAGCATTACAGGTGCTGTTTATTACACACTGGTGTCATAACCCTAACGCACTTTTTTAAAGACACCAGCATGCAAGACTAAGTCTGGTATGTGTGACCCACATACAAATGCCCCCAACTTCAAATTGAGGATGTTCTTCAAAGTCTCTGTCTCGTTTTCAATTTGGGGTAGGAATACTGCCTTCATCAAAGCAAGCATTATATGTGCTGTTTATTACATACGGGTGTCATAACCCTAATGCACGTTTTAAAGACACACTGGCCCAACAAGAGTAAATCTTTTTTTCTGGGTATGTGTGACCCACATACAAATGCCCCCAACTTCAACATGAGGCTGTTCTTCAAAATCTCTGTCTCGTTTTCAATTTGGGGGCATTTGTATGGGAGTCAGATTTCTTACCAGCGAGAGAGGGAAACACGCGAAACCCGTGATTTGTTTTCGCTCATGGATCTGGTGGGTCTTTAAAACCTCAAACACTTAACACATGTGGGTGTGTTTTTAAATATTTAACAACAACCTCCTTCCTCTTGATCTGATAGATACGGTCTTCCTCCACTCACTTCCGTTGTAAACCCGTATCATCGTCGTCATCCTTTAGATGAGAGGTGTGTTCCTCATTGTAGAACAGAATTGTATAAAACGTCTGTCTCTCCTTCACTCATCAGCTTACTACTATCTAGAATGACTTACCTAATGAAACCAAGCAGACCAAGTTATTTAGCCTCTTTAAAGATCCACCAGATCACGTGTCAAAATCACGGGTTTCACGTGTTTTCCCTCTTATATCTTGTTTTGGCCAGGTTTGATTCCCATACAAATGCCCCCAAATTGAAAACGAAACGTCGTTTTAAAGAGCAGCCTCAATTTCAAGTTGGGGGCATTTGTATGTGGGTCACAGCTACCCAGAAAAAAAACCACCAAGGGACTTAATCGTGGTGGGTCAGTGTATCTGCAAGCGTTTTCTGTGTCAGAAATGATAATGTAGTTCCAAAATATTGCTATCTTAACCCCTTGACTGCCAGAGAAAATTAAAGAAAAAATCATTGGGCAAATCATGCCACAAAATGACAACTGATAGAGCCCACATAATGGTCTGTGGGTTTAAACTGTGAGCAACTGATCAGAGCCACCCCTTTTTCTCTGATGCAAAACGATGGCTTGTGGACTATCTTTAGATAGTCCTGACGTATTATTCTTATTGACTAATAAATTGTATTAAAAAAAAGACAGCAGAAATATAAAAAAGCATAACCCCCTTTTTATATTTCTGCAGTCATTGTTTGATACAAGTTATTAGTTTTTGTACTAAGTCCAATAATACGTCAATGGTCTATCTAAAGATAGTCCGTTTTGACTCCAAGCCATCGAATATTATTTTAGTGAAGTCATCAGGTCAGTACGTAATAGTACGTTGGTGGCTGTCAAGGGGTTAAATTAACGATTGGACATTATGAAATTATGCCTTGCAGACTAAGACTTCAAATGAGAGGCCTACAGAAGACATTATTAGTATTAGTACTAATGATCCTAGCTTTCACAAACATTGAGACTGTATTGATTGTAACGTGTGCGAAAAGGAGGAGGAGATAATGTGTTATGTTTTGTATTGATAGTAAAGTGTGAGGAGTAGGGGGGGTGGGGGGGGGGATCCTAGCTAAAACTGGGGTAATCACATTAAAGATGCTCGTCACTTTTTGTTAGCATGCCCTTTGTTTCAAAACGTCCGTGCTTTTTCTGCATTGCCAGGCCATCTGGCCATAATGGGTAAGGTACGTAGGGGCAGACGGGGTAAAAAGCGCATGGGCGGGTAAGGAGCCCACCCCAATTATCTCATGAAATGAAGCAAATTTCAGTCTTATTTTGCCCATGAGACGAGCGTTAATGTCTAGCATTCGTCTCATGGGCAAATTTGACTGAAACTTTCTTTATTTCATGAGATAATTGGGGTGGGCTTCTTACCCGCCCATGCGCTTTTTACCCCGTCTTCCCCTATGTGTCCAGTTTTCAGTTTTCACTGGTCTCCCCGCTGCATTCAGCCAACACATTCCGATTTCGGAGGAGCTCAAAGGAGAAAATTATTGGGAATTTTTTAAAAAAAAAGAGGCAGGAGAATGGACCGGTACGGCAGAAATGAAGTAGATGACAGAAAGCAAAGGGAAAAAGGCAGAGTCAAAGAGAGTGAAAGATTACAAGCACAGAACTTCCAGAAGATGTGGGAACTTTTGTTTTAATTCCCCAAGAGCTCATGACAGCATGGTTGCCATGGGGGCAAAAAAGCAAACAACAAAAATAAGGAAAGGAGATAAAGGAAAAACCTAACAAAATACAAAATATGTTCAGAATGTACGCATATAGGGGAAATTATAAAGGTGAAGACGGGGTAAAAAGCCCAAGGGCGGGTAAGAAGCCCATGCCAATTATCTCATGAAATGAAGCAAATTTCAGTCACATTTTGCCCATGAGACGAGCGTTAATGTTTAGCATTCGTCTCATGGGCAAATCTGACTGAAATTTGCTTTAGTTCATGAGATAATTGGCATGGGCTTCTTACCCGCCCCTGGGCGTTTTACCCCGTCTTCACCTAGGTACGCATATAGAATGAAAGTTTTCTTCCGAAAATAGATAGTGTAAATTTGGTTGTGTCAATAGACTACAGCTCCGTTCATTGATTCCGATTATTGAACCACGAAGGTCGACGAACTCAGTAAGGATTTCTTTGTTTTTGTGGAACAGCACGCGCACTGCGCGGAAGTAAATTGCCCAGACATGGTAGTGACATATTATGAAATACGAGGACTAGAATATATAAGTATTTATGACTTTGAAGTAACGAACTCTGTCATCAACAGCTTAATATGGTAGCTTAGTTTAACCCTTTCACCGCCAAAGGCGCATTTTAGCACCACAGTGATTTAACACCTAGGGGAAGACGGGGTAAAAAGCGCATGGGCGGGTAAGAAGCCCACCCCAATTATCTCATAAAATAAAGAAAATTTCAGTCAAATTTGCCCATGAGACGAATGCTAGACATTAACGCTCGTCTCATGGGCAAAATTAGACTAACATTCGTCTCATGGGCAAATTTGACTGAAATTTTCTTTATTTTATGAGATAATTGGGGTGGGCTTCTTACCCGCCCATGCGTTTTTTACCCCGTCTTCCCCTATGTCTCTAAAAAGCATCAAATTGGGGTCTATTATCCAAAGACCCTATTGTCTTAGCTTTGGGAAGTAAGAATAGAACTTATTTTATTCATGTCACAGACCAAATGGACTGCAGATGGATTTTGTTCTCTACCCAGGTAACTTTAATGGAACATTTTGGCTGAAATATGGCTGGCGGTGAAGGGGTTAAAACTGCTCAGACTACTTTTATTTGTTGACGTACTGTAGCAAGAATTGTGTCGTCAGTAGGGGGGCTTAGTAGGTGGTGTCCTGAACAGGCTCCACTGAACTCCACCGAAGTGACTCGGCAGCAGTGCAGTGTCTCCTCGGTTGGTTGCCTCCTGACGGCCTAACATAGATTCGCTCCCCTTGGACTGCTGGTCTCGGTTTCTGCGACTTGAACAAACCCGGGTGTAGCTGCGAATTGGGATTCGGAACGAGCGGCGTGGGAGCAACGCCACTGTACAGCCCAGAAGATGGGACAGCAAAAAAAAAAGAAGAAAAAAAAAGAATTGTGTCCACAAAACCGCCACCTGAATAAGTTAGGCTTGACTTGAAAAGGTCAACGCGCGGCAAAGGTAACATGAGTTGATGTCTATGACGTTGGTCATCAGTTACATGCTTCTAACATTTTCCCCCAAGAGCTCAAATGGCAGCGTGGTTGCCATGGGAAACAAGCAAACAACAAAAATAAGGACAGGAAATAAAGGAGAGGGAAAAAATAGACAATATTTTAAGAATGAAAGAGAGAGAGAGAGAGAGAGAGAGAGAGAGAGAGAGAGAGAGAGAGAGAGAGAGAGAGAGAGAGAGAGAGAGAGAGAGAGAGACAGAGAGAGAGAGATAGAGAGAAGAGAGAGAGAGAGAGAGAGAGAGAGAGAGAGAGAGAGAGAGAGAGAGAGAGAGAGAGAGAGAGAGAGAGAGAGAGAGAGAGAGAGAGAGAGAGAGAGAGAGAGAGAAACTCGAATGAGACTCGAAACTCGAATGTTTATTGAGGATAACTAAAGACAGAGAGAGAGAGAGACAGAGACACAGAGAGACAGACAGACAGAGAGAGAAACAGAGAGAGACGCACACAGAGAGACACAGAGAGAGAAACAGAGACAGACAGACAGATAGAGACAGATACAGCGACACAGAGAGACAGGGACAGACAGACAGACAGACAGATAGAGACAGATACAGCGACACAGAGAGACAGGACAGACAGACAGACAAACAGGCAAAGCCAGAGCTACAGAGTCACGAAGAAAAAATAACAGACAGACAGACAGATAAAGGAACATACAGACAGGTGAACGTCTAAGCAAGTGGACAGATTTCACGCAGTTGATGCTTCCTTATTGGTCCAACTGCCTAAATGGAACTGTTCTGCCGAGAAGGCATGCCACCAAACAGCCTGAATATACAAAGAGTTCGCAGTCCGCAGCTGACTGAAGCCGGGTTTTTGTTTGTTTACTCCCACCCTTTCACCTACACTACAGGTGGGGGGATCATTGTGAACTCACTCACGGCCTCTGTTAAGCATGCGAAGCATGCATGATTTGTTGTCCGTTTTCCCTCAGTTTTGTTTCCATTTTTAATGCATGCAAATGTGTTTCCTTGCTTGTATTGTGCTTGTACGAGACCAGACTGTCATTTCACCTAACGTGATAATAAAGTAGTTTTGACTTTTGACCTTGACTTTGGCTTGCTACCATGCTTAACACTGTGCTTCCCACCTTTCCACCTTCCAGGCGGGAAAGTGAGAAAGTTGGGCTTCATTCTTTGCAAGGTTGGTAGGCTGCGAAGTTAATCACTCTTTTGTGACATTTAGGCTTTTTGATACCACTTCCAGCGATAGCATCGGAATCTACGAACCGAATAATAACTCTTCAAGGAAAAGTACATGAACAAACTTTCTTTTTCTGTCCCATCTTCTGGGTCATACAGTGGCGTTGCTCCCAAGCCGCTCATTCCGAATCCCAGTTCGCAGCTACACCCCGGCTTGTTCAGGTCGCAGAATCCGAGACCAGCAGTCCAAGGGGAGCGAATCTATGTTAGGCCGTCAGGAGGCAACCAACCGAGGAGACACTGCACTGCTGCTGAGTCACTTCGGTGGAGTTCAGCGGAGCCTGTTCAGGACAGCACCTACTAAGCCCCCTACTGACGACACTATTCTCTTAGTCGCGGAGCCAGCGTGAGTGAAGTCCTCCTCTGAGGGCGCCACCACGACCGTCCACCGACAGCTCCCCAGAACAAACTGATCCCCATGACTTTGACCCGAACGCACCAAGGCATAGACCGGATTGGAAACCGAAACTGAGGTCACCATGAGAGCAGGGCATGCAAAGCATCAGAATTTGATACTTTCTTTTCTTCTTTTTAATGATTGATGGAAATTAGGCGAATGATAATGATGATGATGATGATGCTATGGAGTTCCGTATCTGTCTGAGACTGCATGACAGGGCTGTATTCTACGTTTCCTTTCATAATGATATCCCGGCGTTAACCAGGTCCGAGAACTACAGACACCTGCAGTGTTGGTCTTGAAATTGGAGCAACAGTCTTCCCATTGAGCCCATAGCCACTTACTCTGGGTAGGAGTCGGTCCAGGACCGAAAAACTCCTCGCCTCTGATGGGATTCGAACACAAGGCTGCCCAGCGAGTAGTCCGCGACGCTAACCATTACACCACGGCGGCTGGTTAAAAAACACACGAAATATAGGGCTTCAAATTTAGATGCCACGAAACATACACAAACACGCGCATGTGCACGTGTACGCGGACATGCATGCGCGCGCACACACACACACGCGCACATGCACGCACGCACTCGCGCGCACGCACACATACACACATACATACACACACATAAATACATACACACACGCATGCACGCACACACACTCACGCACACACACGCGCGCACATGCGCGCGCACACACACACGCACGCACACACACACACACTGACACACACGCGCGCGCGCGCACGCACGCACACGCACACGCACACACACACGCACACACGCACACACGCACACACAAACACACACACGCACGCACGCACGCACGCATACCCCACAGGCCTAATTGCAAACATACATCTTCCACACAATGATGTTGTCAATCAAGTCAATAATAATCTCCCTCTCCCTCTTTTACTCTTTAGCTATTAGGTACTTTATAGTCACAGAGGCGTCTCTGTAAAATTCGGGTTGCTCCCACCTGGAGAGAGCGCGTCGCAGCCAGAAGCGCGCCACCCAATTGTTTTTTGTTTGTTTGTTTTTCTGCATGCGATTTTTGTGTGACTGAGGAAGGAAAAAGGGAGAGAGGGAGGGGGGTACATGTCGACCAAATGACAACTTTTTCGTTGCCACTGGGCTTAACGTGTGCTAAGTGCATGGGCACACGGGACCTCGGTTTATCGTCTCATCCGAAAGACTCCACGTTCAGACCGTAAGGCCTAGTGCAAAGTGAGAGGAAAAATCGCCGGTACCCAGGTTCGTACTCGGGTTTACTTGGCACGAGGCGAACGCGATACCTCTGTGCCTCTCTACTCTGGCATGGAGTTACATGAGGAGGGCATGGATGTCTCCCTCATTTTCTTTATTTCTGTTATTTAGGGGAGAAGTAGGAGGGGGGGGGGGTCGGAAACCCTGTACCCACCCACCCCCTTCCTTAAATCCGCAGCTGTGCCCCTTACTGTTTCTTAATGATGATGTTTATATGTATGTCCTTACAAGGAAGGGACTAGGGTTCTTCGTTACTAGCTCTTCCTCCAGCTGTGACCATGGCGTGTGTGTGTGTGTGTGTGTGTGTGTGTGTGTGTGTGTGTGTGTGTGTGTGTGTGTGTGTGTGTGTGTGTGTGTGTGTGTGTGTGTGTGTGTGTGTGTGTGTGTGTGTGTGTGTGTGTGTGTGTGTGTGTGTGTGTGTGTGTGTGTGTGTGTGTGTGTGTGTGTGTGTGTGTGTGTGTGTGTGTGTGTGTGTGTGTGTGTGTGTGTGTGTGTGTGTGTGTGTGTGTGTGTCTGTGTGTGTGTGTGTGTGTGTTTGTGTGTGTGTGTGTGTTTGTGTGTGTGTGTGTGTGTGTGTGTGTGTGTGTGTGTGTGTGTGTGTGTGTGTGTCTGTGTGTGTGTGTGTGTGTGTGTGTGTGTGTGTGTGTGTGTGTGTGTGTGTGTGTGTGTGTGTGTGTGTGTGTGTGTGTGTGTGTGTGTGTGTGTGTGTGTGTGTGTGTCTGTGTGTGTGTGTGTGTGTGTATATATATGTGTGTATGTCTATGTGTGACTGTGTGTGCGTTGATTGAATTATTGATTTAATGTAAAGTCTGTTCACACAATGGTACTATTAGACTTAAACGAAAAAGAGAAAGGGAGACAGACGGACAGACATCCAGACAGGAAGCGGTCTTTTCATCTCTTTGATCTTTCTTTTGTTGTTGTCTTGGTGGAAATCCCTGGTTTTATGAAAATAACGGTCATTAATCAGACTGCTCTTATGGTCTGGCCACCTGATGTATGTCAACAACACATCGATCACACGAACCTTTCCATTATAAACACTGATTGCAAACAACAGTCAATCATATGAACCTTTCCATTATAAACACTGATTGTAAACAACAGTCGATCATATGAACCTTTCCATTATAAACACTGATTGTAAACAACAGTCAATCATATGAACCTTTCCATTATAAATACTGACTGAAAAGAACATTTGACCGTATGAACCTTTCCATTATAAACACCGACTGAAAACTACAATCGATCACATGAACCTTTCCATTATAAACACCAACTGAAAACTGCCAATCGATCGCGTGAACCTTTCCATTATAAACACCGACTGTAAACTACAGTCAACCATAATGAACATTTCCATTATTAACCCTTTCACCGCCAATGTCGCATGTATGCACCACAATGGTTTGACACCCATGCCACTAAAAGGCATCAAATCAGGGTCGGTTATTCAAAGACCCTATTTTCTCAATTTTGGGAGGTAGGGATAGGCCTAATGTCATACATGTCACAGAAGAATTCCCAATATTGCTGACAATTGTTTTCCTCTACCCAGTTACGTTTAATGATATTTTTTGCCTGAAACATGGCTGGCGGCGAAAGGGTTAATGTATCAGCTGCATAGAGGATTACTGAGCGAACATTCGATTTGTAGAGTTTGATCTTCGTGTTTGTTTTCAGTATCCTTGATTTCCAGGTGTTCTGCAGTCTGTTTGAAGGCCTGTGCTGCCAGACCCATCCTGGTGGGTGGAGATCTCTTTCTCTATGCTGCTGTCGGCTGAGACGTAGCTGCCCAGGTAATTAAAGTCCTTGACCTCCTCAAAGCTCTGCGCCACGCACATTGGTCTTGGTCGTGCTCTCGTGCTTGAGTTTCATCAGCTTGGTTTTGTCGGGGTGAATCTTGAGCCCTACACTTCTTGCTGTCTTGTCAACCTTCTCGGTCTTCTCCTGAATGTCTTCCTCTGTGTGTGTGTGTGTGTGAGAGAGAGAAGGGCGATGTCGTCGGCAAAGTCTCAGTCCTCCAGTCTCACAGTTAGCTCCCATATGAGTCCTTGTGGCTTGTCTCCGGTGGCATTTCTCATCACCCTGTCTAACGCCGGTCTTGACATGGAACCACTCGTTCTTGCTGTCCATCATGTATGTCTTTCTGTGCATGAAAGAGAAAAGCGATGTCGTCGGCAAAGTCTCAGTCCTCCGGTCCCGCAGTTAGCCCCCATAATATGAGTCCTCGTGGAGGCTTGTCTTCGGTAGGCATTTCTCATCACCCAGTCGATGACCACGAGGAAGAGGGTGGGCAAGATGACACAGCCCTGTCTAACGCCGGTCTTGACATGGAACCACTCACTTTTGCTGTCCATAATTTCTAACAGACAACAACAACAACACTAACGAAAGGTGACTGCATGCAGCAAAATAATGATGAAGCTATGGTAACAACGACAACAATGATTAGTTCCTCGCAATACGTTTCGCCGTAAAAAGCAACCGCCATGAACTTTGCGATGCTAATGACTTCCATACCACCCTCATTGCGAAGCAAAGGCAAGAGATTTAGCGACAAGAAAAATGGAACCTCGAGTCACCACGACATAAATTAGGAAAAGGACCACAGATGTTTGATTGTTAATTAATTATTGAAAGTGGTTGATTGGAAATCGGGGATGGTCAAGCTAGGTAGACCTTTCAGTAATAGATGAGTTCTATTCTGGGCAAGAGATAGACATTAGCGCAAGCCTGTCCTTTCTTTGTTTTCTTATCATAATCATCGGTCGTCGACCACGCGTGAGATAACCCTCTAATGACCGACACAGTTAGTTAATCAGGGCCTGTATTCACGTCGATATCGTACGAGACATCATCACGATATCTTAGAAGTCAAAATCCTATTAAATCCTACTACTTTAGTATAAGGACTTCTAAGATACCAGGGTCTGTGTTCACATTGAGGTAGTATGAGACTTAAATATCATCATGCTGTCTTAGAAATCCTTCTAAAGTCCTATTAAATTTCGCTACTTTAGAAGGACTTGTAAGATATGATGATCATAAGTCTCGTACTATCTCAATGTGAATACATGAGGCCCAGGCTGATAAGTCTCGTATTATCTCAATGTGAATACAGGACCAGTAGGATTTGAACCCAGAACCTTCCACAGGAAACTCAGGATTGATACTCAATTGCGTTACTTTTTTATGTACTCTTTGTGTGTGTGTGTGTGTGTGTGTGTGTGTGTGTGTGTGTGTGTGTGTGTGTGTGTGTGTGTGTGTGTGTGTGTGTGTGTGTGTGTGTGTGTGTGTGTCTGTCTGTCTGTCTGTCTGTCTGTGTCTGTGTCTTTGTGTGCGTGTGTGCGTGCTCTCCCCTCTCTCTCTCTCTCTCCCCTCTCTCTCCGTCTCTCTCTCCCCTCCCCCCCCCCCTCTCTCTCTCTCTCTCTCTCTCTCTCTCTCTCTCTCTCTCTCTCTCTCCCCCCCCTCTCTCTTTCTCTCTCTCTCTCTCTCTCCGTGCACTTGTTCATTTGTCCATTATTATGTCGTCCTTGGCCTGTAGGTTACACGACAGTAAGTGATCCTAAGACGATTAGCTTGTCCACTTTTCTCTTATGGGCTTCGATAGACAGCAGGGGGAACCATTTGGCCTGTTACATAGATATAACATATACATATGTGTGTTACGCCCAATCCATGAAATTGTCCATTTCATGAAATGGGCAAAATGGTTTGCCCAGTTCGTGAAATAGCCAATTTATAACTTGCAACTGAGAAAAGCAATACGAATGAAAAATTGGTTTTGTTCATTAGCACACATAGATCAAGAATTGGTTCAAACGAATGAGAAATCTCATCTGTAGATGAGTTCAAATTATTTTATTCAGACTTAATTTTTGATAAAACGTTTGATTCAACATATGGCTCAGGCATGCCCCAGCTTAGCATCTGGTCGTGTTGGGGGGCAGGATAGGGGTGCAAATACAATGTAGAAAAGTGTGATACCATCGAATCAATCTTAATCAATACCTGTGTGAATGGGGATTGAAAAAATGTGATCTACATTGTCCATTTCATAAATTGGGCAAAGCATTTTGCCCATTTCATGAAATAGGCAATTTCACGGATTGGGCGTAACATATATATACTATTCAAAAAAAGGTTAAGGACCACTTGTTCGAAAAAGTCAGACACCGTTTTGAGTGCTTTAACTGACATTTATATAAGTCATAAGTCATGTTTCTTTATTGTCCATTGGCATTGTACAACGCACATGGAAACGTGTCTTCCACCAATGTAAAATAAGTTGAGATCCATCAAAATAAAAATGTTAAATAAAATATGAAACATAAATTTACATTAAAACAAATATTATGTAGCTCTCACATCACACCCAATCATTCATCCGCTATCCGCTATCTTGCTCACTCATCATGCAACCCACCACCACTTCCGCCTTCATTTCTATCCCCTTTTTTTCTTCCTTTCCTCCCTTTTTCATTCTTCCTTTTCTCTTTTTTTTCCATTTTCTTTTTCGGGGTTTTTTTTATATAAAAAATTTTATGTAGGCTTTTCCACCCGCTCTCTTTCATCCTATATTGTCTGTGTGGCTGACTAAGATGGACATTTCCAAGAGCCTTAAGTGGTGTTGCTTGATGCAAAAATGTCTGGGTTTCTGTGTGACCTAGTGTTTGGTGTACTGACATTGCAATATTATATCTCAACGCCCGAACTCTTATGCAATGTCAAAAAACTATCCTGCATGACATTGCACATGAAGGACCTTGAAGGATCCGAGGGGATGAAATTACGCACTGTGCCGATAGAATTTAAAGCATAGCAGTGTTCACACATGACCAATGCTTTACATTTGATCGGCACAGTGCGCAAATGCATCCCATTGGATCATTACAATGCATACGTGTATTAGGCCTATTATAAGTAGTAGTAGTAGTAGTAGTAGTAGTAGTAGTAGTAGTAGTAGTAGTAGTAGTAGTAGTAGTAGTAGTAGTAGTAGTAGTAGTAGTAGTAGTAGTAGTAGTAGTAGTAGTAGTAGGTAGTAGGAGGAGGAGGAGGAGGAGGAGGAGTAGTAGTAGTAGTAGTAGTAGTAGTAGTAGTAGTAGTAGTAGTAGTAGTAGTAGTAGTAGTAGTAGTAGTAGTAGTAGTAGTAGTAGTAGTGGAAGACGTGGTAAAAAAAGCGCATGGGCGGGTAAGAAGCCCACCCCAATTATCTCATGAAATGAAGCAAATTTCAGTCTCATTTTGCTCATGAGACGAGCGTTAATGTCTAGCATTCGTCTCATGGGCAAATTTGACTGAACTTTTCTTTATTTCATGAGATAATTGGGGTGGGCTTCTTACCCGCCCATGCGCTTTTTACCCCGTCTTCCCCTAGTAGTAGTAGTAGTAGTAGTAGTAGTAGTAGTAGTAGTAGTAGTAGTAGTAGTAGTAGTAGTAGTAGTAGTAGTAGTAGTAGTAGTAGTAGTAGTAGTAGCAGCAGCAGCAGCAGTTGCTTATTAGCGCATGATCTTGCAAAGCAACTCAATGCGCTTTTCACTCACCATTCGTACAAACATTTCTAACAAACTGGCCCACGCATCCTTACATCTCTATGAAAAATGAATACATATTAGAGAATGCATTGCATATAATCATAACACAACACACCAACACCCACGTCCCTTCAACACCCCCACCCCAACCATCCCCCCACTCCCCCCCCCCACCCATCCCCACCCCTGCACCCCTACTCCCCACCCCCACCCCATACACACACACACCTACTCAACGTCTTTTCAATGAGCTGGAAGTAGTAGTAGTAGTAGTAGTAGTAGTAGTAGTAGTAGTAGTAGTAGTAGTAGTAGTAGTAGTAGTGTAGTAGTAGTAGTAGTAGTAGTAGTAGTAGTAGTAGTAGTAGTAGTCACAGCAGTTGTTGTTGTTGCTGATTGATATGTGCATTTTTACCGGCCAAACGAAGTCTGACCGCTATTGTTTTGTCTGCTCATGTTATTATTGGATTTTTGTTTCATGTTTTTATTCCATTTCAATTCTGTGTAAAGCGCCCTGTAGCCTACATAGTAGGATGGGCGCTATATAAATTTTCCTCATTATTATTATTATTTAAGGTACCGTCTTAAACGGTCTCCCATCGGTGCATTTGCACCGTTGCACAGGATATGATTTTTTGCATTGCGTAAGAGTTCGGACGTTGAGCTATAATATTACGACATCAGAAAGAATATACTTTGAAATGTCATTAAAGACACCCCCACCCCCACCCCCACGTCACGTGTCACATTCCCTCTTATGCTAGGAAGATTTCTTAAAATTTCATACTAGCTATAAGAGGAAAAACATGTGAAAAATGTGATTTTGACACGTGACGTGGTGGGTCTTTAAAGCACTCAAATCGGTGTCTGACATTTTCGAAGCCAGTGGTCTTTGTGTAACTTAAATCTGTAGCAGCTGCCTGTCTTGTTTGTCTGTCTGCCTCTCTGTCTCTGCCAGACCCCCCCCCCCCCCCCTTCTTTCTTTCTCTGTCTTACCTTAACCCCCCCCCCCCCTCTCTCTCTCTCTCTCTCTCTCTCCTCTCTCTCTCTCTCTCTCTCTCTCTCACTCTCACGCCAGCCACACACCCCACCCCACCCCACCCCCACCCACACCCACACACACGCGCGCACACGTACACACACACCACCCCATTCTTTCCCCCTGTAAACCAAAGATCGCATTCGCTGTGTATGACACTGCGTACGCGCGCGCGCGTGTGTGTGTGTGTTGTGTGTGTGTGTGTGTGTGTGTGTGTGTGTGTGTGTGTGTGTGTGCGTTAGTGTGTGTGTACTCGTGCGTGCGCTTCGTGTAGTTTGCCCGCGCGAAACAATTTAGGGTTTACAAATTACTCATGTACAGACGATCACAAAAGAGCCCCCCCTTCGTCGTAGTTTCGCCCCCAACCCACCCCTCCGCCCCTCCGCCTACAGAAAACAAAATGAAACAATTCGTTACGTATCAGTGAGTACCTCTGAGTCGAAGCTTTACGGAATGTGCCACGGTTGCCCAAATTGTAGCACTGTTGCCCAAAATGTTACATTCTTACTAAGAACATCACTACCCTATGCCCTATCCATAACCCTATCCTAACCCCCCTAACCCTATTCATAACCTATCCCTAACCCTATCCCTAACTTTCTGAGTTTTATGCGAAATGCCATGTCCACAAAGCTTTGTATGCGAAGCGGCAGTATGTGAATCGGCTTTATGCGATTAGGCGGAACGTGATGGATGTAAACCGGTATTATTTCCAATTGGGCGAAAGGTGATTGGGGAAAACGTGATTGGGCAAAAGGTGATTTGGCGAAAGGTGATTGGGCGAAACGTGATGCACCGGTTCTATCTTTCACGCAGTCACACAGGGCTCTAAAAGATCGCCCGAAGCTTACAGACCCACCAGATCACGTGTCAAAATCACGGGTTTCACGTGTCTTCCCTCTTACAGATGGTAAGAAAATCTTGTTTTGACCCAGGTTTGAAACATCATTTTAAAGAGAAGCCTCAATTTGAAGTTGGGGGCGCATTTGTATGTGGGTCACAGCTACCCAGAAAAAAACCCCGCGCAACTAGGGACTTAATCGTGGTGGGTCAGTGTGTCTTTAAGCCAGCGCCATACACGCGCGCGTAAAATCGTACGGGGGTGCGAACCGACTGGGCCACGAACTGAGTCACGATTCACGTGAAATTATACTGAACTGTCTAAAATTTAAAAAATCTGCTATTTTTGCTCACTATATATACTCAAGTAGACCCATTTCACGTGACTCGTGACCCACTTCGTGAACAATCGCATCGCATTCACACCCGATTCCTACGTGGTGTGGCGGGCCTCTCACACCGGGTGGCAGACAGCAGGCAAGATAAACAATTACGGGTACAGCTAAACACACAAACCAAGGTACAGCAGCGCACCACATCAGCAGTAGAGGAAAGGGCTGGGGTGGGGTTGGGAGGTTGGGGGGTGGTGGGGGGGGGTGATGCCACAGAGAACCACATTATATGCAGAGGAGGGGGGAGGGGGGGTGGGGGTGGAGTGGGGGGGGGGGGGGGGGGGGGGGGGGGGGTGGGGGGGCTTGGCGTCACGCAGAGAATTATATGCAGAGGGTGGGAACTTGAGTGCAGAAAGGATAATGGAATTGTTGAATAGGAGTAGAGGGTGGGGAAGAGAGAGAGGGGGAGGGAGAGAAGAGAGAGAGGGGGGGGGGGGAGAGAGAGACAGACAGACAGACAGACAGACAGACAAACAGACAGACACAGAGATATACAGACAGACAGACAGACAGGCACAGACAGATCTGAGTGGGGAAGAAGCAGAACAAAAAAAGCTCAGCATATGTCAACGTTTCGATTTATTAATCTTTTTCAAGACTTCCAGGATCAATCACAGACAGAGAGAGAGAGAGAGAGAGAGAGAGAGAGAGAGAGAGAGAGAGAGAGAGAGAGAGAGAGAGAGAGAGAGAGAGAGAGAGAGAGAGACAGACAGACAGACAAACAGACAGACAGAGACACAGAGAGAGAGAGAGAACATTGAACACTGAACCTGGGTACAGGGGATTTTTTCCTCTCATTCTGCACTAGGCCTTAACGGTCTGAACGTGGAGTCCTTCGGATGAGACGATAAACCGAGGTCCCGTGTGCCCATGCACTTAGCATACGTTAAGCTCAGTGGAAACGAAAAAGTTGTCATTTGGTTAAAAAAAATTACCCCCCC
>CM065699.1:42090090-42097590 GCA_017654935.2 Phymorhynchus buccinoides | reverse complement strand
TAGTGGGCGTCCGAGGAGGAGTAGTAGTGGTAGTAGTGTCCACTGCTACTAGCTCCTGACACGGTGTTCAGGCGTCTTCGTGGAAGGTGGTGGTGGTCGTCGTGGTGGTGGTGGTCCATGTCCAGGCACTCAGCAGCAGCAGCAGCAGCAGCAGCAGCCTGGTGGTGGTGATGGTGATGATGATGCTGAGCCAGGTTTTGGCAGGAGTCGTGGTTGTGGTTATTGTTGTTTGATTGGGCCATCGAGCCTTGAGTTTGGCTTAGTTTGATCTTTATGCTGTTCTGTGAAGGTCTTTTCAGGTGAGTTCTTGGCTCTGCTGGGGCTGTTCCATATGGCCTTTGGCCGAGAGGACGCAAAACATTAATATTCGTTCTGCTGTGGGATGAAACGCGATTACCAGAGTTACTGTTCCTTGCGTTTTCCTGGAGGTTTTTTTTGGGCTCTACTATAATAATATTAAACGTTATCTCCAGTTATTGGTCTTTGCGTTTTCCTAAAGTTTCTCTCCAGAGTTTGTGGGATGACATGCGATTACCAGAGTTACAGTTCTTTGCGTTTTCCTGGAGTTTTTTGGCTCAGCTATGATAATATTAAATGTATCACCAGAGTTATTGGTCTTTGCGTTTTTCTAGAGTTTCTCTCCAGAGTTTGGCTCTACTATGGGATGAAACGCGATTACCAGAGTTAGTGTTCTTTGCGTTTTCCTAGAGTTTCTCCAGAGTTTGGCTCTACTATAATGCTAAACGCTATCACCAGAGTTATTGGTCTTTGCGTTTTCCTAGAGTTTCTCCAGAGTTTGGCTCTACTATAGGATGAAACGCGATTACCAGAGTTAGTTACTGTTCTTTGCGTTTTCCTAGAATTTCTTCAGAGTTTGGCTCTACTGTGGGATGAAACGCGATTACCAGAGTTGTCGTTCTTTGCGTTGTCGTAGAGTTGTTAGGCATTTGGGCGACGCAAAGGGGAGTAACACTAGGCGTGGGATGCCATGCTGTCAAATCAGTGCTGGTCCGCTGAACGTGTGACAGACAGTCAGATTTATACAGTCGCCACAATGAACACGTACTGGTCACAACACCACCTGTAGAATGGTCAACTTAGGACGCCCATTTGACCGCCAGGTGGCAGTCAAACCAGTAGGGGCTTAGCGCGTGATATTCTTAGTTGGGAGAGAGAGAGAGAGAGAGAGAGAGAGAGAGAGAGAGAGAGAGAGAGAGAGAGAGAGAGAGAGAGAGAGAGAGAGGGAGAGGAGAGAGAGAGAGAGAGACTGGACACTGGACACTGGACAAGTTTAATGTCATCAACCAAAAGCAGGTCCTAAGAGAGAGAGAGAGAGAGAGAGAGAGAGAGAGAGAGAGAGAGAGAGAGAGAGAGAGAGAGAGAGAGAGAGAGAGAGAGAGAGAGAGAGAGAGAGAGAGAGAGAGAGAGAGAGAGAGAGAGAGAGAGGATTCATCTCCCCTCTCTCTTTCTCTCTACCCCCAGCTAAGACCACCACCTGGCGCGCACAGTAGCTTTTCTCAGCTCCTTTCAGTTCATGCCTTGTGTTAACCCTCATCACCAGCATAAACCAATTTAAAGTGTCTTATCCATTAGGCTTACATTGTTTTATGGTGGCATGCCACTTGTAAGGTCTTCTCCTATCCCTACCCACAATCAATGATAGGGGAAGACGGGGTAAAAAGCGCATGGGCGGGTAAGAAGCCCACCCCAATTATCTTATGAAATGAAGCAAATTGCAGTCTCATTTTGCCCATGAGACGAGCGTTAATGTCTAGCATTCGTCTCATGGGCAAATTTGACTGAAATTTTCTTTATTTCATGAGATAATTGGGGTGGGCTTCTTACCCGCCCATGCGCTTTTTACCCCGTCTTCCCCTAAGAATATTTGCCTCTGCTAAAAGAAATAACTTGAAACAAATAGCTCTCTGTGAAAAACTGAAAGGAGCTAGAATGAGGGGAATTTGTGTACTGTGGGCGGTGAAATGGGCGTCCTAAGTCGCTCGTTGCTTCACTCGATCAAAGTTTCAATTCTTATTGATTGATTTATTTCTGCAGGCTTCCAGATTTATGTTAGTCCAGGAAGAGAAGACTTGTCTTCTGCCGTTGGGAAACGTTCTTCGACACATATTTTGTATTTCACTTCGAGAGCGTATCAGCCATTTTTATTTTTCTTCCAGTTCAGTTCAGTTGTTTAATTTAACGTCTTTTCACGCAATGGTGATATTAGACACCAAAAAGTAGGTGTTTTTTAAAACGTGTTGATAATTAACAAAATTAATGCATAGAATACAACAATTTCTAGTAACAAAGCGTCAACAAATCTTAACAATTTTGCTATCTCAGAATTGACTATAACAGTAGATGAAAGATGAAAGGGCTAGATAATATTTGACGATCATTCTCATAAGTCACTAAAATCAATAGACTTATTCATATAAAGTGGTGTTAAAATTGGGCATTCTTTGAACAAATGATGCACTGATATAGGGCTACCATAATTACAGGAAATATTATAAGAGTATTTTAGTGTTCCATGCTTTTAACTTTAGTTTTAGTTTTCTTCCATTGAAACTTAAGATTTGTCTGTGACTACTGAAAAACTTATATCAGAGGGGGCGGGGGGGGGGGGGGAAGAAGTCCGCACATAATTCCATCCAATTAATTGACGTTTTGTTTTCTTCACCTTTCTTTTACAGGAAAGAAGGGAACTAACGAAAGAAACCGAAAATGTATACTGACCGGCAAAAGAAACTACACACTTGCATTTTATATGCGCATACAAGAACGGGTCTTTCGAATCATTTCACATTTTGCAGACACATCGAAGTGGTTCGTGAGACATCGTGTAAAGATTTTGCCTCGCCAACAACAGTGGACACACCCAATTTTCACCATTTTTGTGTAGCCACGTTTTTTGTGGTGATTTTCAAATTTGGGGGTGGTATTGTTTGTCGAGTTATTGCATCGACACTAATCGCTCGAATGCAATAACACTTAACATTTTGAATTAGACATCTGCAAAATTGGAAATGATTCCTGATAACTCAAAAACTGATAAGTGAAAAACTCACAATAATTTTGTGGTCCCACTTTAAGAATCCTTATGATAAAAAAAACACTATGTATCTCAAAATGCTGGCTATATCAAAAATAAAAATTTCAGTCCCTTTTTTTTTTTAATTTTTTTAAAATGATTTTTGATTTTTTCAAATGCACATTAAACAAATATTAAACAAACATAACGGCAACAACCTTCAATTTTGAGTTCCTTCCCTGCCTGCATACGATTTGCGCACGTGTCCGAATTTCCCCTATATGCGCAAACTTTTATCCTTCTTTCTTCCACTGATTTAGGGTTTTCCGTACGGAACTTACGCGTCTAATGTGAACCCGGCCTAAAGGTACGCCCAAATCGTCATCGATTGAGCTGTTTCTCACTATACTGTCAGCTGACAAGAGAGGCAATAAAGCAACAATCGAGTCACACACTCACACAACGTAGTCCATTCCTCCACCGCAGATTGGCGTATAATACTAACAACAACAACAGCAACAGCAACAGCAACAACAGCAGCAACAGCAGCCGTTAGCTGACAAAAGTTGGGCACCAAACTAATCCGCAGCCAAGGCTAACAAAGCCAAACTAAAACTAAACTAACGAACAGTCCATCATCATCATCATCGTCGTCGTGGTCGTCGTCGTCGTCGTCAGCACACACAGCAGACACAGAGAGTTGAAAGAGACTGGCTCAGTTCTAGCCTAAAGCGTCCGCATTGTCTGAGCTCCTCCCCTTTTTCACCCCCATCCCCCCACCCCCCCCCTTTTCCTCCCTTACCTTCCCTCTCTCAACGTCATCACGATACCACCACCGTCACCACCACCACCACCACCACCACTACTACTACAATCACATTCAGAAGGCTACTACTACTACTACTACTACTACTACTACTACTACTACTACTACTACTACTACTACTACTACTACTACTACTACTACTACTACTACTACTACTACTACTACTACTACTACTACTACTACTACTACTACTACTACTACTACTACTACTACTACTACTACTACTACTACTACTACTACTACCACCACCACCATCACCATCACCACCTAAACCGCCGCTTCGTCTTTCTTCATCATAGCAGGCAGCGACAACATTTCGTTCGCTAGCCTAGTTCTGCCTGATTCTAAAATGTCGAATGCCAGAATCGTATTGCAGCAGCAGCAGCAGCAGCAGCAGCAACATCAATGCAATAGTAGTGTCGTTTTGCTAGTCTCTTAGTTTTTGCCTTCAAAAACTAAGGGATGGGGGTGGGGGGGGGGGGGGGGGGTTGCTTTGATTCTAAAAAAAAAAAAAAAAATCTGCAGCCTAAGGGATTGGTTGGTTGACTTTTTTTTTTTTTAATTTGGGGGGTGTGGGGGGAGGGGGGGGCTTCTTTCCTTCTCCCACTACAACGTCCACTTGTCTTCAAATAATTTTGGCCGCGCGAGTGAGTGGGGATGCACCCATGGTAAGGCTTCTCCGATGACTTATGAACAAAGTTTACTTTAGCCCCCCCCCCCCCCCCACACCACACCCACGCCCCCCCCCTTCATCTGTTCACAAATCTTTGTTGCGCGCGCGAATGCGTAATAATAATAATAATCCCCCGGATTAGCGGCTGGGTCTTCATCTGTTCTCAAATCTTTGTTGCGCCGAGAGAATAATAATAATAATAATAATAATAATAATAATAATAATAATAATAATAATAATAATAATAATAATAATAATAATGATGATGATGATAATAATAATAATAATTTTAAAAAAAAAAAAAAAAAAAAAAAATAATAATAATAATAATAATAATAATAATAATAATAATAATAATAATAATAATAATAATAATAATAACAAATAATAATAATAATAATAAATAACAACAACAACAACAACAACAACAACAACAACAACAACAACAACAAACAACAATAATAATAATAATAATAATAATAATAATAATAATAATAATAATAATAAACAACAAAGCCAATAATAATGCTAGCCCAGCCAGCCAGCCATCCATCCACCCACCCACTCATCTAGAATAGCAGCTACCCCCCCTTTTTGCCCGCTACCTCGGGCAGTGACTGGCAGTCATGGTCGGAAACGACAGGCGGGCATACTTATAATCAATAGTGAGGCCTTCGTTCTTCATTTCCACACAATAACGAAAGTTGGGTTTTGATCAATTTTGCGGCCCCGGCTCCGGGCTACAAAGAGAAACGGTGTGAGACGAACTATCAACCAACCAACTAACCGTCACTATGACCATCATTCAGAGCTTGTATACAGCGAGCAGATCCTGGAGGTAGGCCTACTACTGCAATACCGGGTCTTAAAGGTGGACCCTGACGGATGAGTTTTTGCAAGAAACACGTCGAGGTCACCAGAAAGACAGCCCTTTCAAGGATCGGAACACTCACTCTGCTCTGGTTTCCTAGAAATCAAACCGTCAAAACGGCGATTCCTCCTTGGCGGAGATGCCGGAGAGAGAAGCCATTTTGGATGGGGTGGGTGGAGGACACTTATTGTGGTTGAAGCTTTTTCTTTTTTTGTAGTGCAGTAAAAAAAAATAAAAAAAATTGGAGCTATTTCCTTTGTTGTAAACTGTATAAAATGTATACAGTTTTATTTATTAAAAAAAATGCTTGTATTGTGGACATTTCGTGCAAACGATCTGGTCTAACTCAGGCGGCCATTACAAAAGAGAAGGCACACTGAAAGAATGTGACTTCCAGCACCTCCGCCAAGGAGGAGTCGCCGATTTGACGGTTCGATTTCTAGGAAACCAGAGCAAAGTGAGTGCTGCGATCTCAGTAAAGGGTGTTTTCCTGGTGATCTCGACGTGTTTCTTATAAAAAATCATCCATCAGAGTTTTTTGCCTCCCACGTACCTTTCCCCTACACTACAGATGGGGGATCATAGTGAACTCACTCACTGCCTAACAACAACACTAAACGCTTCCCCACCTTCCTTCCACATGTTCTACCTTCCGGGTGGGAAGTAAGAAAGTTTGGGCTTCATTCTTTCGCGAGGTTTGTACATTATAGGCTGCGAGGTTATCACTCGTAACATTTAGGCTCTTTTGATGAAACCAAGTGAAATGCACTGAGTTGTGAAGCAAGGTGTTGTGTTGTGTTCTGTTCTGCTCTGTGGTGTGGTGTCGACGAAAATTGTGTTTTACGTCCTCTTGGTCTGAATCAGACACATATGGGCCATTTGTAAATACAAATATGGTGGGAACAATACTGGAGGCAATGCCCGGAGGCAGTACGAAACCAGTAAAGTCCCGATTTTTTAAAATTAATACAGATAGTTGTAGCGGTAACCACGCCTCGGTTAAACCTCATCGGCTATGGCACCGCTACAAGTATTTAATATTGATTTTAAAGATGCTGTGGTGTGGTGTGGTGTGGTGTGGTGTAGGTGTTCGTTCTAATACAGCCATATCGATGCTACTACCACCACCACCACTACTACCTAACGTGATCTGATGGCTGTTGGCCACTGTTGCGAACACCTTTTGCGAGAGTGAATGCCCTTGGGGGGTGGGGGGAAGATGCTTAACCCTCTCTCTACTACAAACGCCGAAGCTGCCCGAATTTTGTCAACCCATGCAGCCTGTATGCGCCGATTGCGCCTGCTAAACGTCAGGTCTAGTACGTTCACTTTCACTTTCTCCCTACCCACAATGCAATATACTAAGTTAGTGCTTCCTTTTCCTGACTCTCAGTGGTCCGTTTTTGGTTCTTACAGCAAGGGAAAGCACCCACTAGTCTTTTTGAACGGATTTTTCGAAGTGACCCCAAACAATTTTATTTTTTCATCGTGACGTGCGCAGTATTGACTCGGCGCGATACTCGGAGCGCCATTACGGATTTTTTCTTGTAATTCATGGTTTGTTGTGTGACATTGTGTTAGCTTTCGAATGAAAATATCATCATTGCTATTCAATATGCATCTTTCAGAAATTAAATGTGAGTTCGACTTTATTCTGGGTGATTTTTTTAGATAAAAGATTTGGTGTGACGTTCGGAGTTACTTCCCATCACTCGGTACTCAGGATCGATTATCGGTTCGATTGATCAAGCGTTAAAGAGTTAAGTACTGACCAAACAAGGGAATAACTCTCGCCAATAACCCCATTTGAGGCAAGAGTGAATGCCCTTGGTGGGTGGGGGGGAAGATGCTTAAGTACTGACCAAACAAGGGATTAACTCTCGCCAATAACCCTATTTGAGGCAAGAGTGAATGCCCTTTTTGGGTGGGGGGGAAGATGCTTAAGTACTGACCAAACAAGGTAGTAACTCTTGCCAATAACCCTATTTGACGCCACTGAATGGCTGACTTTTGCAAGAGTGAATGCCCTTTTGGATACTGACCAACAAGGGATTCACTCTTGCTGTCAAGGGCGTTAATAACCCTAGTTGCAGTGG
>CM065699.1:42072590-42080090 GCA_017654935.2 Phymorhynchus buccinoides | reverse complement strand
AGTGGCACAGTGGTATCGCGTTCGCTTCGTGTCAAGTAAACCCGAGTTCGAACCTGGGTACAGGGGATTTTTTCCTCTCATTCTGCACTAGGCCTTAACGGTCTGAACGTGGCAGTCTTTCGGATGAGACTATAAACCGAGGTCCCGTGTGCCCATGCACTTAGCATACGCTAAACCCAGTGGCAACGAAAAAGTTGTTAATTGGTCAAAATTTACCCCCCCCCCCTCATCAGTGACAAAAATCGCATGCAAAAAAAACCCAAAAAAAAGTGTGGCGCGCCTCCAGCTGCGACGCGCTCTCCAGGTGGGAGCAACCCGAATTTCACAGAGACGCTTCAGTGACTATGAAGTACCTAATAATATACCTAATCGTTATAAAGAACGGGCATCTTTTCTATTTAAATCGGGCAGAATGGAAGATTAAAAAAAAAACTTTCTCAAATTATCTGTGTCATTGAAAGGGGTTTAAAGAATGGGGCGTTTTACCCCAAGATGGGCCGTTTACCCCCAAGGCTTCCCTATGTGCTTCAGTTGTGAGGTCAAGAGGTCGACTCCGCCGTAGGAAATTCCATCCAATTTCCTTGAGGGAATTCTGCATTACTCGTCATTTCCATAAAGGAGCACCCTGACGGATGAGTTTTTTTGTAAGAAACACGTCCAGATCACCCGGAAAACACCCTTTACAGAGATTGCAATACTCACTTTGCTCTGTTTTCCTAGAAATTAAGCCGTCAAATCGGCGATTCCTCCTTGGCGGAGGTGCTGGAAGTCAAATTATTTCATCCAAAGAGAAGGCGTGTCGTCGCTTTTTTAATGTCCGCCTGCGTTTAGACCAAATCGCTTGCACGAACTTTTCGCAATACAAGCCTTTTTTTAATTTTATTTTTAAAATTTTATGCAGTTTATCTAAAGGAGTTTCGCTCACAACAAAGGAAATAGCTCCATTTTTTTCCACTGCACTACAAAAAAAGAAAACGCTTCAACCACAATAAGTGACCTCCAAATCCCACCCCATCCAAAATGGCTTCTCTCTCCGGCATCTCCGCCAAGGAGGAATCGCCGTTTTTACGGTTTAATTTCTAAGAAACCAGAGCAAAGTGAGTGTTCAAATATTTTCCAAATCAACATGAACAACAACTATGACATAACTGAAGCAACAGCAAGCAGAGCTTATGGCGTGCTCAGTTCAAAACGAATTACACAGTATAAACATTGGCGGAATTTTACCAGGAAATACAAGCTGTCTTTCTGGTGATCTCGGCGTGTTTCTTGCAAACACTCATCCGTCAGGGTGCCCCTTTAATACCATCCCATTGTCAGAGACTCTGTCGTGTTTAGACGAGTCCTTACCTCGTTGTTTGGGTCATGGGAGACATTCTAAGACTGTATAAATCCTCTTCCTTGAATAAATGACCTTGCTTGTGTGGTTGGGGGGCGGGCGGGGGGGGGGGGGGGGGGGGCAGGAAACTCCAGCATTGGCGGGTCGAAATAAAACCAAGGGTTTTTTTGGTGGTTTTTTTTTGCTTCTTCTTTTTTTTTGGGCAAGCCATAAACACAAGTTTAATCAAATAGGCCAAAAGGGGTCCACTCCCATTTTAATGTTGTCGATGTAATGCCACGAAGTGACCATTTCGACTGTCTTCAAGATCAAGATCCAGTGCTACCCACCCTCTATGTTCAACTGAACTAATGTTTCTCTTTTAGTTAAAAAGGTGTATACCTCCAAATGTCTGATCCATTTTCAAAAACCAAGTTTTTAATCAACTGTGAAAGGTCTCCAGGTGTGATCTTTTTCATCAAATCTGAACCCTTTCACCGCACATGCTGCATTTTAGCACCAGAATAAAAGGCATCAAATCGGGGCCTGTTATCCAAAGACCATAATTTCTTATTTTGGGGGAGGTTACGGATAGGCCTAATGTTACAAATGTCACAGAGAAATTCGCAATATTACAGATATTTATTTTTCTCTACCCAGGTTAAGTTTAACCCTTTCACCGCCAGCCACATTTCAGCCAAAAATGTCCATTACGTTTACCTGGGTAGAGAACAAAATCCATCTGCGGTATTGGGGATTCTTCTGTGACATATATAAAATAAGGTCTATTCTTACTTCCCAAAACTAAGACAATAGGGTCTTTGGATAATAGACCCCAGTTTGATGCCTTTTAGTAACATTGGTGTTAAATCACTGTGGTGCTAACATGCGACTTTGGCGGTGAAAGGGTTAAAGGTGTGTGTGTTTTGGGCTGAAAAATGGCTGGCGGCGAAAGGGTTAAATTTGAAAGTACAATGCTTTGATTACGATGTTGTTGTTGGTTTTTTTTAAAGCAAAACGTGAATTGGTACCAATCCAGAATAATGGAGTGTTTCCCGGAATCGACGTGCTTGGACATGTAAATAAGGACAGAAAAGAAGTGAAGAAGAGTGGATGGGAAGATGGTTTTGTTACAATAAAGGTTTGGGGATTATTGTTACTATAGAAAAACAGCATGAAAAGTTTGGGATGCTGTGTGTAAACCCCTCTCTCTCTCTCTCTCTCTCTCTCTCTCTCTCTCTCTCTCTCTCTCTCTCTCTCTCTCTCTCCTCTCTCTCTCTCTCTCTCTCTCTCTCTCTCTCTCTCTCTCTCTCTCTCTCTCTCTCTCTCTCTCTCTCTCTCTCTCTCTCTCTCTCTCTCTCTCTCTCTCTCTCTCTCTCTCTCTCTCTTATTACTAAATTTAAAGTCCATACAATTCGAAGCAAAACCAAATTAACAATGCCCCGCCCCAGAACAGATCTATATAAATCATCCCTTACATTCTCTGGTGGTAAACTGTGGAACGACCTCCCTGATTATCTAAAAAATAGAACTAGCGTCTTTTCCTTTCGAAAATCTTATCACAAGCTCCTAATAGACAATCTTGTTTATTAGTAATGATAATTAATGAGTTTTACTTCAAACGTTACTAATGCCATCAGCTATGCCTAGATTCTTATAAATCTCTCTCTCTCTCTCTCTCTCTCTCTCTCTCTCTCTCTCTCTCTCTCTCTCTCTCTCTCTCTCTCTCTCTCTCTCTCTCTCTCTCTCTCTCTCTCTCTTTCTCTCTCTCTCTCTCTCTCTCTCTCTCTCTCTCTCTCTCTCTCTCTCTCTCTCTCTCTCTCTCTCTCTCTGTCCCTCTCTCATATTCCCATGTTATCATATAATGGGTTTTTTTGTTTTTTTGTTTTTGTTCTTCCTTAAAATTGGGTTTATTCTGAAAAATTGTCATTGTCTCAAAATTGTTTCCCTTTTTTCGTACTCAATTTAAACTACCAATTCAAGTTCACCATTGGTTAAGTATTATCCATGTTTGCTTTAAATCCCATTTTTGATTTCTTTTTCAATTATTTCATGTGCCAATTTTTGTTCCATTTTCTTGACTTGATTGTTTTATGTCAAATTTTCTTTGCTTGATGCATGGTATGAATGTGTGAGTGAGAGGGCAAGGTGTAAAGAAGCTATTGTAGCTTATCCTTTTTACCCTCAATAAAACATTCGTATTTCTCTCTCTCTCTCTCTCTCTCTCTCTCTCTCTCTCTCTCTCTCTCTCTCTCTCTCTCTCTCTCTCTCTCTCTCTCTCTCTCTCTCTCTCTCTCTCTCTCTCTCTCTCTCTCTCTCTCTCTGTATGTGAGTGTGCGTGCACGTGCATGTGTGTGTGTGCGTGTGTGTGTGTATGTGTACGCATGTGTGTGTATGTGCGCGCGAGCGCGCGTGTGTGTGCATGTGCACGCGCGCACGTGCGTGTGTATGTATGTGCATGCGCGGCATCAAGAACGCTTTAAAGACCCTCCAGATCACATGTCAAAATCACGGTTTTCACGCGTTTTCCCTCTTATAGCTGGTAAGGAATCTTGCTTTGACCAGCCCTTGACTCCCATGCAAATTCCCCCTAAATTCAAAACGAAACATCGTTTTCAAAGAACAGCCTCGATTTTGAAGTTGGGTGGAATTTGTATGTGGGTCGCAGCTACCCAGAAAAAAACCAAGGGACTTAATCGTGGTGGGTCAGTGTGTCTTTAAGTCGTGCCCAACTACTAACAAAAGTAGAGGCAGAGCCCAGACGGATAACCTTTCTTTACGCACATACAACAGCATTCTGTTTCTACTCCTCGCGACACCCAGGCTGCATGTATGGTGAACATCACGAAACTCTTATTATATAGCTTAAAGGGGCACCCTGACGGAAGCGTTTTTGAAAAAAACACGTCGAGATCACCAGGAAAACACCCTTTACAGAGATCGCAACACTCACTTTGCTCTGGTTTCCTAGAAATCAAACCGTCAAATCGGCGATTCCTCCTTGCTGGAAGTCAACTTCTCTCAGTGAAAGATCCTTCTCTTTTCTAATGGCCGCCTGAGTTTAGACCAACTCGTTTAATCGATATTCTTTTCAGTATTTGATAGCCAATTGGATGATGATTACTTGAGAGTTAGAGAGAGAGAGAGAGAGAGAGAGGGGGGGGGGAGAGAGAGAGAGAGAGAGAGAGAGAGAGGAGAGAGAGAGAGAGAGAGAGAGAGAGAGAGAGAGAGAGAGAGAGAGAGAGAGAGAGAGAGACAGAGACAGAGACAGAGAGACAGAGAGAGAGACAGAGAGAGAAAACTTGAAAACTTGAAAACTTTAACTTTTTTTTTCAAGGATAAAGATTTTAGGCAACGCCTAGTCTTCCAATCTGTCCTTGGTACATATACGAACATAGAATACAAACATGGCAAGCATAATATTACACATACAATACACATACTACACATACAGAGAGAGAGAGAGAGAGAGAGAGAGAGAGAGAGAGAGAGAGAGAGAGAGAGAGAGAGAGAGAGAGAGAGAGAGAGAGAGAGAGAGAGAGAGAGAGAGAGAGAGAGAGAGAGAGAGAGAGAGAGAAGAGAGAGAGAGAGAGAGAGAGAGAGCGAGATGAGAGAGAGAGAGAGAGAGAGAGACTTCAAACTTCGAACTTCAAACACTTTATTTTACGGAGAGAGAGAGAGAGAGAGGAGAGAGAGAGAGAGAGAGAGAGAGAGAGAGAGAGAGAGGAGAGAGAGAGAGAGAGAGAGAGAGAGCAGAGAGAGAGAGAGAGAGAGAGAGAGAGAGAGAGAGAGAGAGAGAGAGAGGAGAGAGAGAGAGGAGAGAGAGAGACTTCAAACTTCAAACTTCGAACTTCAAACACTTTATTTTACGGGGGAGAGAGAGAGAGAGAGAGAGAGAGAGAGAGAGAGAGAGAGAGAGAGAGAGAGAGAGAGAGAGAGAGAGAGAGAGAGAGAGAGAGAGAGAGAGAGAGAGAGAGAGAGAGAGAGAGAGGAGAGAGAGAGAGAGAGAGAGAGAGAGGAGAGAGAGAGAGAGAGAGAGAGAGAGAGAGAGAGAGAGAGGAGAGAGAGAGAGAGAGAGAGAGAGAGAGAGAGAGAGAGAGAGAGAGAGAGAGAATAAGTGACCATACCCCCCTAAATCGACACCGTCGTTTAGGGTACCATATTAAAATGCTTGTAAAATCTGAAATAACCCGGTTACAACAATTTCAAAATGAATTTAAGGTCTGTGTACACGTTAACATTATTCACGAGATCTTTCTATTTCCCCATGGCAACACAGTGATAGCCCACTCTTAATATGTGACCCAGCACCACGAAAGACACACTGACGCACCACGATTAAGTCCCTTGGTGTTTTTTCTGGGTAGCTGTGACCCACACACAAATGCCCCCAACTTCAAATTGAGGCTGCTCTTTGAACAAAAAATGATGTTTCGTTTTCAATTTGGGGACATTTGTATGGGAGTCAAACCTGGTCAAAACAAGATTTCTGACCAGCTATAAGAGGGAAAGCGCGTGAAACCCCGTGATTTTGTAAAAATCGCATGGTCTTTAATAAGAACGTTTTACGCTAAAATATCTCGTGGAAACGCAGAAAATGCAGGCTAATGGTAATTTGGTTGCACGTGCAGTTCTATTTATAAAAATAACGCTCGTCTCAACAACAAAATGAGCCTGTTATTCTTTGTCTTTTTTCTTTACAGAACTCGTAATTTGTATGGGTTCTTTTCGGGAAATGCGTTACCGTCTTCCCCTACTTACGTCTGTGTCATTTAACTTTAGTTATCTTAAAGGTGGACTCTGACGGATGAGTTTTTGCAAGAAACACGTCGATATCACCAGAAAGACAGCCTTTTCAAGGATCGGAACACTCACTTTGCTCTGGTTTCCTATCATTTAAACCGTCAAAACGGCGATTCCTCCTTGGCGGAGGTGCTGGAGAGAGTAGCCATTTTGGATGGGGTGGGTGGAGGACACTCATTGTGGTTGAAGCGTTTTCTTTTTTTTGTAGTGCAGTTTTTTAAAAATGGAGATATTTCCTTTGTTGTGAGCAAAACTCCTTTAAATAAACTGTATAAAATAAAATAAAATAAATAAAAAAGGCTTGTATTGCGACAGTTTTGTGCAAGCAGTTTGGCGGCCATTAGAAAAGAGACGGCACACGCCTTCTCTTTGGGTGAAATAATTTGACTTCCAGCACCTCCGCCGAGGAGGAATCGCCGATTTGACGGTTTAAAGGGCCACCCTGACGGATGGGGTTTTGCAAGACACACGTCGAGATCACCAAAAAGACAGCCTTTTCAAGGATCGGAACACTCACTTTGCTCTGGTTTCCTAGAAATTAAACCGTCAAAACGGCGATTCCTCCTTGGCGGAGGTGCCGGAGAGAGAAGCCATTTTGGATGTGGTGGGTGGGGGGCCAAACCCATTGTGGTTGAAGATTTTTCTTTTTTGTTGTGCAGTAAAAAAAAAAAAATGAAAAACAACACACACACACACACACACACACACACACACACACACACACACACACACACACACACACACACACACACACACACACACACACACACACACACACACACACACACACACACACACACACATTGCATTTGTTATGTCTTATTCAAGTAAAATATAGGCCTAATAATTATAAGAGGTAACGACTGGGACCCCCCACCCCCCACCCCCATCCCCACCCCCTGGGACACCCCCCCCCCCCGACTTCGAAGAAAGGGGAATAACCTATATAAGACAAGAAGTCAATGTTTGGTTCCTAGTTCTCTCCCTTGTACCTGCTCAGTCATAATTATTGTCGAGCGCTCTTGAAAGAACGAAAAATTGTGCTTTGACGTCCTCTCGGTCTGGAACAGACACATATGGGACATTTGTAGATACAAAGATGGTGGGAACAATACTGGAGGCAATGCCCGGAGGCAGTGAAACTCCAGTAAAGTCCCGATTTTTTTTAACAATACAGATAGGTGTAGCGGTAACCACGCCTCGGTTAAACCTCATCGGCTATGGTACCGCCAGAAGTTGCTTTGAGTATGACACGATAAAGCCTGCGCTCTTGAAAACAGAAAGTCCAACTTTGTATGGAAAATACACTTAGAAAAAAAAAAGATACAGACAGGCATAGGTAGAGAGAGAGAGAGAGGAGAGAGAGAGAGAGAGAGAGA
>CM065699.1:42057590-42062590 GCA_017654935.2 Phymorhynchus buccinoides | reverse complement strand
GAAGGCATAGAGATGAGGGACACATAGAAACGGGGGAGATGGAGACATATAGAGACGGTAATACGTAGAGACGGGGACATATAGATGGGGACATATAGAGACGGGGACATATAGAGATGGGGACATAATTATAGAGACGGGGTTAGCATAGAGAGGGGGGAGATGGAGACATATAGAAACGGTAATACGTAGAGACAGGGACACATAGAGACGGGGACATATAGAGATGGGGACATAATTATAGAGACGGGGGACACATAGAGACAAAATTGGGGACACATAGAGACGGGGGACACATAGAGACGGGGGACACATAGAGAACGAGGGACACATAGAGACGGGGGACACATAGAGACGAGGGACACATAGAGACGGGGGACACATAGAGACGGGGGACACATAGAGACGGGGGACACATAGAGACGGGGACACATAGAGACGGGGGACACATAGAGACGGGGGACACATAGAGACGGGGGACACATAGAGACGGGGGACACATAGAGACGAAAGGGACACATAGAGACGGGGGACACATAGAGACGGGGGACACATAGAGACGGGGGGGACACATAGAGACGGGGACACATAGAGACGAGGGACACATAGAGACGGGGGGACACATAGAGACGGGGGGACACATAGAGACGGGGGGACACATAGAGACAAGGGACACATAGAGACGGGGGGACACATAGAGACGGGGGGACACATAGAGACGGGGGGACACATAGAGACGGGGGGACACATAGAGACGAGGGACACATAGAGACGGGGGGGGACACATAGAGACGGGGGTCCGATGCTAGGTAAGTTGATATCGTCACTCAATGTTTTTACTTCACCCAAACTGTACTGTTTCCTTCGCCAATAAATAGCGATTCGAAGGAGCACAGCACTAAACCCAAACACAACACGACGCAGTGCAACAGGTAAACTGTCCACACTTATCATATCGTATCATATACCCCCCCCCCCCCGTGGGGATACCGGGGGGTCTTTTGTATAAATAGTTTCCCCACCTTCTGGTAGTTCTGTGCTTGTAGCTTCCTCTAATCTATCACTCTCTTTGACTCTGCCTTTTCCTTTTTTGCTTGCTGTCATCTACTATCTTTCTGCCTTACCGGTCCATTCTCTTGCCTTTTTTTCTCTCTCACGAAAAACACATTCAAACAGATTTCCTCCAGCCGAAGTCGGACATGCTGGTCTATTTCTTAGTTAGGCGCATAACGGCCGCATGATGCATCTGCGCTCATAATTGACAGGGAACTGTCTGAGCGATTGAAGAAGAAGAAGAAGATATCATATCAGTTTAGGCTCTGTAGGCTTTTTGAAGCTTTTTGCCCTCTGGATATTTTTCATATGAAGCATAAATTTATATATTTTCTTTTTGCCCCGTGAATTACTTTAGCTTTTTTGTATTGCTTTTTTTCCCATTTATTTTCTTCAAATTTGTGGAGTACATTAATAGTATTAAATGTTTTGTCAATAAGAGTTTTTAGCATATTTAGTGATGATGCATTTACAGTTTCATTAGAAAGATTGTTCCATGCAGTTTATTACTCTGTTAGTAAAAAAACAACGAACGACTGTTATTTAGCTGAACGACTGTTATTTAGTTTGTTTTTTCTCAGTTTCAAATTATGCCCTCACGTTCTTTCCTCATAGACTTAGTGGCGGTACCATAGCCGATGAGGTTTATCCGAGGCGTGGTCACTGCTACACATATCTATATTGATAAAAAAAAACCTCGGGACTTTACTGGTGTTGCACTGCCTCCGGGCATTGCAGCCAGTATTGTTCCCACCATCTTTCTATTTACAAATGTCCCATATGTGTCTATGACCGAGAGGACGTAAAACACCTTTTTTTTAATAATTTCTTTGTTCTTTCCTCATCAGTTAGAGTTAGTAAAAGTTTTATTTGTGTTAGGATCATAAAACTTGTTACGAATTGCATGAGCCTCAATGAGATCGCCTCTAAGACGTCTGTATTCCAAACTAGGTATTCTCTGTCTTCATAGTCCATCTTTCTGGTTCCAATAATGAGGCTTTATGCCGCTTCTTCGTGTTGCCCAAGGGCGATAATTCTATGTAGGTGGCGCTTCCAAGTGAGGCCCTCTGTTCACTTGAGAGAGAGAGAGAGAGAGAGAGAGAGAGAGAGAGAGAGAGAGAGAGAGAGAGAGAGAGAGAGAGAGAGAGAGAGAGAGAGAGAGAGAGAGAGAGAGAGAGAGAGAGAGAGAGAGAGAGAGAGAGAGAGAGAGAGAGAGAGAGAGAGAGAGAGAGAGAGAGAGAGAGAGAGAGAGAGAGAGAGAGAGAGAGAGAGAGAGAGAGAGAGAGAGAGAGAGAGAGAGAGAGAGAGAGAGAGAGAGAGAGAGAGAGAGAGAGAGAGAGAGAGAGAGAGAGAGAGAGAGAGAGAGAGAGAGAGAGAGAGAGAGACGAGAGAGAGAGAGAGAGAGAGAGAGAGAGAGAGAGAGAGAGAGAGAGAGAGAGAGAGAGAGAGAGAGAGAGAGAGAGAGAGAGAGAGAGAGAGAGAGACAGAGAGAGAGAGAGAGAGAGACACACACAGAGAGAGAGAGAGAGAGAGAGAGAGAGAGAGAGAGAGAGAGAGAGAGAGAGAGAGAGAGAGAGAGAGAGAGAGAGAGAGAGAGAGAGAGAGAGAGAGAGAGAGAGAGAGAGAGAGAGAGAGAGAGAGAGAGAGAGAGAGAGAGAGAGAGAGAGAGAGAGAGAGAGAGAGAGAGAGAGAGAGAGAGAGAGAGAGAGAGAGAGAGAGAGAGAGAGAGAGAGAGAGAGAGAGAGAGAGAGAGAGAGAGAGAGAGAGAGAGAGAGAGACAGAGAGAGAGAGAGAGAGAGAGAGAGAGAGAGAGAGAGAGAGAGAGAGAGAGAGACAGAGAGAGAGAGAGAGAGAGAGAGAGAGAGAGAGAGAGAGAGAGAGAGAGAGAGAGAGAGAGAGAGAGAGAGAGAGAGAGAGAGAGAGAGAGAGAGAGAGAGAGAGAGAGAGAGAGAGAGAGAGAGAGAGAGAGAGAGAGAGAGAGAGAGAGAGAGCTAATGAACGAGCGAAATAATGTTATTGCTATTAGACTGTCTTGCCCATTATGCAAACCGACGCGACTTACAATTCTGAATAATAAACGAAATCTTTGATGGAATTGACATGGGAAATCGGCATCACATGAGACATCACATGAGACAAACAGTAGCTGCTGGTTCTTCTTGTTATTCTTCTTGTTCTTGTTCTTCTTCTTGTTCTTGTTCTTCTTCTTGTTCTTGTTCTTGTTCTTCTTCTTGTTCTTCTTCTTGTTCTTGTTCTTCTTCTTCTTCTTCTTCTTCTTCTTCTTGTTCTTCTTCTTGTTCTTTTTCTTCTTGTTCTTCTTCTTCTTCTTCTTCTTCTTCTTCTTCTTCTTCTTTCTTAATAATAATAATAATAATAATGAAAATTTATGACGCACTTACCTCCCAATACAACCAGGAGCCCAAGGCGTTTACAATGACAAATAGTGAAAAGTTAAAAGTAGCAATAAAAGACTTCATATAAGCGTCATAAACTATTTATATAGCACTCAATTCATAAATCGACACATGCACACGCACACACAAACATAACCAAATGTCTACGCATCCTCCCATTTGTACAGAGAGAACCACACCTATAAACACCTAATACATGCGCACGCGCATACGCGCAAATACATCACACACACAAGCGTAGTCCCTCATTCCCCTCACCCCTCGTCTCACACCCCCCCATACCACTCACGCCCCGTTTGCCTTTTTTTAAATGAGGGCTACACATGTCTAGAAGGGTTTTTATGACCTATGTTTCCTTCTTTGGCGTCTGTATTTTCATTTTGAGGGTAGGGTTAGTTAGATAACTGTAAAAACTTCGATTTTCTTCTTATTTTCGTTTTTTCTCTTCCGTTATGTAAATACCGAATCAAACTACCAGCAGACACCAAACAAAGGTACTTTGTACCCTTAAATATTTAGAAAGGCTTCATAATAGAAAGAGGGGTGGTTAAATCGAGATTTCCTTCTTTGGCGTCTGTATTTGATTTTAAGATGACAGAGGTATTTTTAATTTCAAAAACTCCATAAAACTGTGAAGTTTATTGTTTTGTTTTTTGTTCTTTTCGCCTTTGCTGTTATTATAGATGTCATTCACCATATTCTTGTTCATCTGTGACAAGCCATATAAGGGAGGCAGTACTTTAGAATCGGGGTGTGGGCTTTTGTACCAGTCTGAGAGACCCAAAGCGTCTTTTTATCTATTCAGCAACAACTCTTCAACTGCTTATGATACAATTCAAACAGGGAGTGACCAGTTCAATGTATCAAGGATGATGCTCGTTATCTCAGATAATAGCTAGGTATAATATGGCTGTAAATAACCGTTTTTAACGGATTAAACTACCAACATAGTGTTTTGAGCTTTCTCTTGTAGTTTAATCATAATATTAAAAACCTGTTTACTAATCGAGATTGTGCCATTGAATGACTGTAAAGTTTCGTTATAAAGTACTGATTTTATTTCAAGATAACCGTTAAAACCGTTAGAATTATCTTAAATATCTTTAAATTGCCATATCTTAAACTAATGGACATATACTTATTGCGTTTTAATGCAAATAATGTCTTTTTCCTCAAGCTTGATGACCATTGACTCAATTCAATTGACGACCCAGTTTTAACGGTTGTAACTGCCAAAAAAAAAAAAAAAATTCTTTTTATAAAGAAAATCTCGAGAACCGCTGAAAACGATTTGTATTGCAATTTTTGTTTTAAATACATGGACGAAAGAACAGCGTTAATTTTATATTCTGTATTCACATTATCGATTAAATAACGGTTAAAATGCTCAGACTGGTTCCTTTTATATGTATTATATTAAAATAGATTCAGACAATTATTTGGAATGAGATATATAATACAGAGAGAGAGACAGATAGAGAGAGAGACACACACACACAGACAGACAGAGACTGAGAGAGAGAGACAGACAGA
>CM065699.1:42029083-42052090 GCA_017654935.2 Phymorhynchus buccinoides | reverse complement strand
TCGAGAGAGATTGCGTCATTCTAAAAAAGAACACATGTCATTTAATTTATGTTGTTTTGTACGTCACATATTTTGCCAGTTTTTATCCAGTTTTGTGGCAAACTGGAGACCCCTAATTTTCTTTTAAAAAAAGCTTGCAAAATCGCCTGACTCGCATTCCTGCTGGGTTTCAAGCTTTCGACTCCATTGCGCATTGTTGCTATGGTATTTGACCGAGTACTGGAGGTTAAGCAACTGTGGTTAATTTTCACGAAGTGCTCTCCCCTAGTTCCCCCCCCCCCCCCCTCCGAAAATATTTATTGATATTGATACCCACTTTTAAGTAACGCTTTCCGTTTTAGAGTATAAACATTTAAAGTTGTAGGGTGACTGTCGGCATTTTGAGAAAATGGACAGTCTAAAGTTTAGCTTAGCCGAGAAAAGCATCGACCTACTCATTTAAAAGCACTTTTTGGGTATTTTAGAGACCATAACAAGGATCGACCTGTAATATGAAAGAGAGATGTTAGAGAGCACGAAAATTACCCATAAATCAATACTGATAAAAAATTAAAAAAATCAACATTTTGACTTGCCAAGCCTGATGTGAGAAACTAAGCCCAGCGACTTAATGGTCCCTTTCGTGGTGCTGAGCAAATAATTAGGTGAACTCGGCAACGAATGTACTTTATATTTATTTAAAAAAGGTTGAATTAAGCCAAAAACTTTGCGCAATGCATGTGCGCGTTCCATGCAAAGTGGATGGTAAAACAACAGTACACAAAAATGCCCCATTTTGTGCAGATTGCCTTATTGCATGAAAAAAAACGAAAAACGGTAAAAACTTCCACCCGAAAACCCCCATCAAATGACTTACGTTAAGAAGCGCTAGCTCTGCTACAAATTACTGGTTAATTGCAATTGACAGAAGAGTAAACAAAATAATAGATGTCACTATATATTGTCATGTTCAATGCTGCACTGGTCATCTCCAAATATGGAAGTGACGCCATTCGCGTCTGACAATGTCGGTTTTTCAGCGAAACTTTAGAATGTGTATCTTTAACCCGTTCACGCCAGCATATTCAAAGCCAAACAAATCCATTAAACTTACCTGGGTAGTCAACACCATCCTTCTGCAGTATAGGGATTCTTCTGTAGAAATATATAAAAATAAGAACTATCCTTACTTCCAAAGCTAAGACAATAGGGTCTTTGGAAAAGACCCTTATGATGCCTTTTAATGACATAGGTGACACTTGTGGTGCTAAAATGCAACTTTGGCGTGTGAAGGTTAAACCAGTCAATTTCAAATTAAACAGACCCTAGCTTAACCAAACCTATCCCTAAGCCTAACCCCGAGCCTTATTTCAAACGCAAATCCACAAAAAATAAAACTTTACTAAAATAAAAAAATGGAGTGTTCCATGTTTGGAGATGACAAAGCGCCGGTCTGGAACGTCTAGTGTCCACTGTTTCATTATATCAGTGAGAGTGAAAATTCGATTTAAAACGTGGTGATATTCTGTTGCAGGATGTTGATGGAGATGGTTGATTGAATCTGGCATTCATGATTTTATTAGGACACTTCAACTCTGGAAGGTTTTAGCACCGTATTCTCCGCCCAGTTCGCATTTTGTTTGTTTCATCTTATGGCTCCAACACATCTATGTGTATGTGTCGGGTGTATGCGTTTCGTCTGTCTGTCTCTTCACGCTTGTCTCTGTCCTGTCTCTGTCTCTCTGTCGCTCTCTCTCTCTCTCTCTTCTCTCTCTCTCTCTCTCTCTCTATCTCTCTCTCTCTCTCTCTCTCTACTCTCTCTTCTCTCTCTCTCTCTCTCTCTCGTCTTCTCTGTCTCTTCTCCTCTCTCTCTCTCTCTCTCTCTCTCCTCTCTCTCTCCTCTCTTCTCTCCTCTCTCTCTCTTTCTCTCTTCTAAACACGTGCAACTACATACCGCACTCGTGCACAAGAAACACACGCGCGTGCACAACATAGACATGCACAACTGCCACACTCACACACGCACACGCACGCACGCACACGCACACAAACACACACACACACACATACAAACATACACAACACACACACACACAACACACACACACACACACGACAAACACACCACACACACACACACACACACACACACACACACACACACACACATAGTTATACAATCCCCACGCGCACAAACGCAACACATCACACAACATTTCATACACCGAACACCCACAAACACACACACGTTTTACCCCCCCCCCCCCCCCTAACAAACATACATACTTGTACACCCACACCCAAAACCCAGACCCACACCCACGCGGCCGTGCTCGCACGGCACGCACACACACACACAAACACACACACACATAATCATACCATACGTGCGCGCAACAGAGAGACAACACACACACACACTCACACACGCCACACACGCACACACGCGCACACACAACACACACACACACACGCGCGCGCGCGCACGTACGCACAGCACGCACACGCACGCCACACGCACCGCACACGCACACGCAACACACACACACCACACCACACACACACACACACACACACACACACACACAAACCCCACACTACAATCACCGTTGTATATAAACAAAATGAAAAACACCAGGAGCTGTTTAACACCTCCCTCTACATCAATGTTTTCACAACGGTTCATTACTGCTGGCCACTCGCTGAAAATCCAATGAACTTTGAATCATTTAGCTGGATAATACCCGTGACCCTTAGGGTCAAATTAATGGAATTTCCCTTCGGGGCGTTAATTAGATTGGGGTCAATGGCGGAGGAACTCTAATGTGGTACTGATGCTTTATTGTGGCTGTGTGGTTTGTTTTTGGCTTGTTTATTTGCTTTACAAAAAGAACAAAACTTATTGAATAGACTTAGAGGTGGTTTGTTCTTCTTCTTTCTTTCTTCTTCTTCTTTCTGCTTCGTCTTTTTCTTTTCTTATTCTTTTTTTCTTTTCTTGTTCGTTCCTTCTTGTTATGTTCTTCTTGTTCTTCTTGTTCTTGTTCTTCTTCTTCTTCTTTTCTCTTCTTCTTTTTTTCTTCTTCTTTTCTTTCTTCTGCTTCTTCTCTTCTTCTTCTTCTTTCTTCTTCTTCTCTTCTTCTCTGCCTTCTTCTTTCTTTCTTCTTTTCTTCTTCTTCTGCTTGCTTCTTCCTCTTCTTCTTCTGCTTCTTCTTCTTCTTCTTCTTCTTCTTCTTCTTCGTCTTTCTCTTCTTATTCTTCTTCTTCTTATTCTTCTTCTTCTTCTTCTTCTCTTTTTTTTTCTTCTTCTGCGTTCCAGGCCATATGAAAGATGACGATGCTACTACAGGAGTATGAAAAATAAAATAACTCAAAATTGATTCTTTTTATATTATATAATATTTTTGACTTTGCAAGCCTGTTGTGAGAAACTACCCAGCGCTAAATGTCCCTTCTTGGTGGAATGGATCACTTATATGGTATTCAAGAAATAATGAATTACTTCGGGGGCGGCTTCAGAAAGCAACTGCACCGTGCCTCACCTGATTCACATCGGAGAAGAAGAAGAAGAAGAAGAGAGAGAGAGAGGAAAGAGAGAGCGACGAGAGAGATGAGAGAGGGGGGGGAGAGGGGGTGGGGATGAGCGGGGGAGAGAGAGAGAGAGAGAGAGCGAGAGAGAGAGAGAGGAGGAGAGAGAGAGAGAGGACAGGAGAGAGACAGAGAGAGAGAGAGAGAGCGACGGAGAGAGACCAGAGAGAGAGAGAGAGACAGAGAGAGAGAGAGAGAGAGAGATGAGGACAGAGAGACGAGACAGAGAGAGACAGGAGAGAGGGAGAGAGACAGAGAGAGTGAGAGAGACAGAGAGAGAGGAGAGGGGGGGAGTAGAGAGAGGAGAGAGAGAGGATGAGGAGAGGAGAGAAGAGGAAGTGAAGAGAAAGGAAGAGAAAGAAGAGGACAGAAGAGAGAGAGAGAGTGAGAGAGAGTGAGAGAGTTTGAGAGAGAGAGAGAGTGGGAGAGAGGTAGAGAGAGAGAGAGACAAGAGAGAGACAGAGAGAGGGGAGAGAGACAGAGAGGGGAGAGGGAGACGACAAGACAGGCAGGGAGGAGAGAGAGAGAGAGAGAGAGAGATAGCAGAGAGAGAGAGAGAGAGGAGAAGAGAGAGAGAGAGCGAGAGAGAGAGAGAGAGATAAACAAAACAAAAACAGATAGACATAGACAAACTGACAAGATACACAGAGAGATAATCAGAGACAGAGACAAGAGAAACAGAAAAAAACCACGACAGACCAGACGACGGACACACCACAGAGAACACAATCAACAGACGCGAACACTAAAGAAAAACAATCCGACTGAGCGAACAACTAAAGCAAGACATAAAATAACACCTGAACTACGGTAGAGATAACCTTTATTAGTCATCCAAGAGGATTCAGAAAAACCGAAACGGGCCGAATAACTGTCAGTCGAACAAACAAATTTCAATTTATATCTCCAATAGAGAAATTAAACACACACACGACGACGGCGCCACGCACGCCACACGACTGCAACGCACTCACGCACACAACTAAACACGCACGCATCGCAACGCACCACAACGCAACCGACGCACACGCGCACACACACACGCACGCGCCCGTCGAATATCACGAGAAGTGGAGAGACGTTAAATGAAAAAGACACACGCACAACCACCACACAAACACCGCACGCACACGCACACGCACACCCACACACCCACACACACACAGCACACAACAGACACACAACACACACAACACACACACAACACACAGACAGACAGACAGACACACGCACGCATGTGCGCGCGCGCGCACACACACAGAGGATGAAAATAGTTTTGTTTGGTTTATTCCTTTACCGTCAATAAAGATCATTTTGACTTTGATTCTGACTTGACTTGACTTGACCTGAGACATCCACACACACCACACGAAGAATTCATGAACATTCAGTCTAACCAGACAAATTCAATTTAATGCGGCTAGATGGAAAATAGCCACACAAACGAACAAAAACCAACACAAAAAAAAAAACAAATATGAATTCCTTCCAAGGGAAATAAACAAAAAGGGAGGGAAGAAACTCTCCATTATTAACTTCCCTCAACCCAAAGTTATTTTCGGCACTCACCGCCTAGCAAAGCATGAAGGCATGAAGTTTTTTAGCCTTGCTCAATCCCTGGGGCTGTTGTCCATGCTTCCTGCTATGTGGTGGTGCCGAAAATACCTTTTGGTGGAGGGAGTTAATTATGGAGAGTTTCTTACCCTTGTTTATTTCCTTATGTTCTAACCTAGCTCGTTCTCTTCAATCTTGCTAGGCGCTGGATTCCCAAAATAACTGGTGGAGGGAAGTAATACGGAGAGTTATTCACATCTTTATTTCCTTAATAGTTCTCTCAGCCTATCTCTTTCAATCTCTGATAGGCGCTACTATGTGCCCGAAAATAACTTGGGTGGAGTGGAAGTTAATTACGGAGAACAAAAAAAAAAAAAAGGTTACTTCCACATCTTTATTTCCTTAATATGTTTCTCTCCTAGCCTCTCTCTTTCAATCTCTGCTAGGCGGTGGTGCCGAAAATAACTTGGGTGGAGTGAGTTAATTACGGAGAGTTACTTCCACATCTTTATTTCCTTAATATGTTCTCTCCTAGCCTCTCTCTTTCAAGAACGGCGGAGAGAGAGCCTCTCTCTTATCAATCTCTGCTACGGCGCTGGTGCCGGAAAATGAAACTGTGGAGGAGTTTAATTACGGAGATTTACTTTCCACCTCTTTTTTCCCCGTTAATAATTATGTCCTCTCCTAGCCTCGCTCTTTCAATCTCTGCTAGGCGCTGGTGCCGAAAATAACTTTTGGTGGAGGGAGTTAAATATGGAGAGTTTCTTCCCGCTTGTTTATTTCCTTAATATGTCCTCTCTGATAGCCTCGCTCCGTTCAATCTATGAGTCGCTCAGAACGCTGAACGTAAATTATATAGATTTCTTGCTTTTCTGCCTGGCATTTGGTTATTTGAAACAGTAGTCAGTGGCGTGACTTTTCCGGGGCACTAAACTTAGTAGGGAGAGTGTACTGGCAATTTTGAGAAAAACACTGTCTAAATTCTAGCCTATCTGAAGAAAATGCATTGACCTACTACTCGTTTTAAAACACCTATAAGACCATTATAGAGACCTTATTAAAGATTATCTTTTATAAATATGAAAGATACGATGTTAGAGAACAAGAAAATACCCATAACTCAAAACTGACAAAAAATGAGATTATTGACTTTGCGAGCCTATTGTGAGAAATTATTCCCAGCGACTAATGTCCCTTTCGTGGTGCTGGTCACATTTATGCCACTACCTTTTTATTGCCATTCATTGTTCGTCACTTAATATATGCAAATTCATAACGAAATCTGCCACTTTATTATGTGCCTGAAAGTGACAGTTATTATCGCCCCGTATCTACCGAGTGTTTGGCACTCTGAAGTTCTGGTGTGTGTGTGTGTGTGTGTGTGTATTTTAATAATATTATTAAAAAAGGCCACATCCTCTGGGGACCTTTTCACAAGGCTAACGTTACGTTTGCGCTCGCTCAAAATCGGCAAAAAAAAGGTCTTCTAAGAAACACCCTTCGTTTGCCGATAGTTCGCTTGACGTTTTGTTCTTGCCAAACACCGAGCAAGGGCGAACTATCCGGAACTAGTAGGGGGTGAATACATTTCTTGTTATTGATTGGTCAATTAAAGTTTGTTTAAAATATACCTTTTTGTTCTTACCACAGACAAGAGCTTGTATATTCTTCCGCAAAACGTTTTTTTCTAAAGTGTTTTCTTAGACCCCTTTTGCGTAACCGTTATGCATGCGCGCGGCGACCGTCCGTCTAGAGAAACTCGACCCTGACTTGACTCCGAAGGACAAACAGCTGCTTGCCAGTCTTGACCAAGCTTGAACGACCTTCTGACCCGCAATGCCCGAGGGGGGGGGAAGGAGCGGGAGAGTCAGAATGGAGGGAGGTCTTGGGTGACGGGGTGTGTGTGTGTGGTGGTGGGTGGGGGTATGGGGGGTTGGGGGGGTGGCTATAATTATAACTCCTCTTTAAGTTGTGACACACGCGTCTCAGACATTGACTTTCAACGTGACTGGACTAATAAATAATTACTCTTCGTTTATACTTCTCCTGTAATAAATTTGAAAAAAAACCCGCTATGAGAAGCGTGAAGTAAACATTTATGGCCTGTGGCTGAACTATATATTCCTGCACAGAGTAATTGGCTGACGTGCTGTCTGTCTCTTCTCTATACTAACTACCAGGTAGGTAGTAGGTAGCTTCATAGTCCACGAGGCGTCTCTGGTGAAATCCGGGTTGCTCCCCCATTCGAAGAGTGTGTCGCTGCCAGAAGCGGCCACCCAATTTGGGTGTTTTTTTTGGCATGCGAATATGTTGTGTGACTGATGAGGAGAGGACAAGGGGTGTGTGTAAATTTGGACCAAAATGATAACTTTTTCGTTGCCACACTCGGGTTTAACGTGTGCTAAGTTGCTATGGGCACACGGGGACCGTACCTCGGTTTATTGTCTCATCGACAGACTCTCCACGTTTCATTACCGTAACGGCCTAGTGCAAAGTGAGAGGAAACAAACTCCCCTGTTCGAACTTCGGTTTACTTGAACCCGAGGCGAACGCGCTTACCCACTGTGCCACTCTACTAAGCCTGGATTCAATTCTTCAGCGGAATCATGTTACCAATCCGCGAACGAAGAGAGCGAAGCTGGTAATGTTTCCACTGTCTGTCTGGACTACCTATCTATGAATATAATGAATACACAGCGCAAACGCCGGTACCAATAAACGCCTATAACGGTAACGCCAAGTACTCTCTGGTAGCGACGCTTGATACAAGCAATTGCAGCGATTCGGTGAAGAAACGGCCGGGCGGAGTTATAAGGCCCCGTTTCCCGTTGGCGCTGCTCTGAGATTGACGCGCTGCTCCTCCCCCTCCGCATGATCTCATTCAAAATTGCTGCTCAGGGCTTTTTGCCCCCCGGCCCAGCAAAGCCTGACAGGCAAATTTGGAAGCGATTTCGTATTAAAGAAACGGTGGAGGGTTATAAGGCCCCCCCGTTTTCCCGTTGGGCCGCTGCTCTGAGAGTGCTGCCCTCCTCCCGATTCGTTTCAAATTTGCTGCCATGCTTGTGCCCGACCACAGTTTTGCTTGACACAAATGTGAGCGATTTCGGTAAAAAAAACCGGCGGAGTTATAAGGCCAGTTTTGTGTTTCAGACAGATAGACACACACACAAACACACACACCACACACACACACACACACACAAAACACACACACACACACACACACACACAGGACACACTTGCCTTTTTTTATATTATCTCAGCTTAATCTTTCGGGGAAAGACTATACTCCTCAAACTGTGGGGGGGGGGGGGGAGGGTATTTGCACCGCTCCTGGTGCTGCAGCCAAAGGGATGTTGGCCTTTGGGACCTTCCCAACGCCCACTGTCGTTCCGCAAATCCCTTTTGGCCAAAAGAAGTGGGGGTGTAACCCTGGGCGAGGCTATCCACGATGACCTAATTCTCGCCCCAGCCCGCCAGAATATTAGCGGCCCTCTCTGCTATCTGGCAGTCATTGTCGGAACGGCAGACAGGCAACAGAGACCAGGAGACAGAGCGTGACAGAGATGAGAGAGAGAGCGGAGAGAGAGGATAGAGAGAGGAGAAGAGGAGAGAAGAGAGAGAGAGAGGAGAGATACCGAAAGAGATAGGAGAGAAAGAGAGAAGGAGAGAGAGAGGAGAAGCTAGAGAGAGAGAGAGAGAGAGAGAGAGATAGAGAGAGAGAGAGAGAGAGAGAGAGAGAGAGCGACCCGAAGAGAGTAGACAGTGAACGAGAGGCACAGATGAGAAAGAGAGAGGAGAGATAGAGAGAGAGAGAGAGGAGAGAGAGAGAGAGAGAGAGGAGAGAGAGATAGAGAGAGAGAGAGAACCGAAAGGAGAGAGACCGAAGAGAGAGAGAGAGAGAGAGGAAGAGATAGAGAGAGAGAGAGAGAGGAGAGAATAGAAAGAGAGTGAGAGGAGAGAGAACGACCGAAAGAGGGAGAGAGAGAGAGAGAGAAGAGAGAGAGAGAGAGGAGAGAGTGAGAGAGAGAGGAAGGAGAGAGAGAGAGAGGAGAGAGAGAGAGATCGAGAGAGAGGGAGAGAGAGAGAGAGAAACCGAAAGAGAGAGAGAGAGAGAGAGATAGAGAGAGAGAAGGAGAGAGAGAGAGAGAGAGAGAGAGGAAAAAGAGAGAGGAGAATCGAAAGAGAGAGAGACAGTGAGACAGAGAGGCAATCAGAGGAGAGAGAGAGAGAGAGAGAGGAGAGAGGAAGAAGAGAGAGAGGAGAGAGAAGAGAGACCGAAAGAGGAGACCGAAAAGAGAGAGAGGAGAGAGAGAGAGAGAGAGAGAGAGGATAGAAGAGAAGAGAGAGAGAGATTGGTGAGAGAGACCGAAGAGAGAGAGGAGAAGAGGGGGAGAGAGAGAAGAGAGAATGAGAGGAGAGAGAGAGAGAGAGAGAGTGAGAGAGAAGAGAGAGAGAGAGAGAGAGAGAGAGAGAGAGAGAGTAGAGAGAGAGAGAAGAGAGAGAGAGAAGAGAGAGAAGAGAGAGAGAGAGAGAGAGAGAGAACGAGGAAGTAAAAAGAAAGAAATAAAGGAAAGAAACAAAGTTTCTTTACGCAGCTGCTCTCTTGTGCGTCGCCGCCTGTCATTTTCGTCAGCCGAGAGTTTTGAAGTGAGTTGGAAGATAAGAGAAAGAACGAACGAACGAACGAAAGAAAGAACTAACTGATCGAAAAATAACAACCACAACGGAAAGAAACTGACATGGACATGCGTATGAAACTAGAAGAACGAACACCGACATAATATAAAGAACTTAAGACAGACAGCCAGACATACGAAGAAGATAAGAAATGAGAAAATTGCAAACACAGATCAGCAACAGACGACCGGACAAGCACAACAAAAAGTCAGAAAGAAAAAGCGATGACAGCAACAGACAACCGACAGACAGAAATATAAACCAGGGACGTATTCCACATTGAGCTACATGAGATCTTAGCATGATGCTACTTAGAACTCTTCCAATTACTATAGGATTTAATAGGACTTTGAAGAGCTTCTAAGTTAGCATCATGCCTAATTCTCCTGCTATCTCGCCATGAATACCGTCCCTGACAGATATAATTAACTAGACAGAATACCGTGTGTCGCGCCAATGTCGCATTATGGCACCACAATTGGTTGAACCCCACAAGGCATCCAAATCAGGACCTGTTCTTTGAAGCCTTATTTGTCCCCGTGCCGAAGGTTCGGGGCAGCTATTGTTTCTGTCTGAGCCGTCGCGTGCCTCCGGCGTGCCTCCGTCCGTCCGGCCGGCTATTCGGCCGTTTTTCTCCACAACTATTCAGTCTATCACATCTAATTGGCATACTATTTTTTGCCAAGATGCAAGCTATCCATTTATGTATTTATTTTTACATTAAGGTCAAGTCGCGCAGTTACGGGGTTCAAACACCAAAACACATAATCGCTATCTCGCGCGAAGTTTTTGCATGTATTTCAATGCGGGTTTTTTCCCCACGTTTCTTGATGAATGGTCTATAACACAGTTGTCATGATTTTTCTGTGCCGCTCGTGTGCGCATGATCGCGCGCGCTCAATCACGGGTTCCGAACCCTAAGGCTATATATAAACAACTATTCGGTTGGCGCTGTTTTCCATGCGTTTTTTATGTAGTTACGTGCTGTTTTGATGCGTTGCTTGTATGTGTACAGCCGCCATTCCGATTTCGGAGTAGCTCGAGATTGACTGCGAGGGACCTTTGCCGCGCTCGGCCGTTGCACTTGTTTTCTTTTTTTTTTTCTTTTTCTTTTAGGGTAAGGATAGGCCTAATGTTATCATTTCACAGAGACATTCCAATACTGTCCAGATACATTTGTATTCTCCCGTTCTGTCATAATGGCATTTTTTCCCGATAAAACATGGTTGGCCGGCGACGGGTTAAGACATGGATAAAAGTCGCCGCTACAGATCTACTATAGAAGACGGGGGTAAAACGAGCATGGTCGGGGTAAGAGCCCACCCCAATTATCTCATGAAATAAAGAAACTTTCAGTCAAATTTGCCCATGAGACGAATGCTAGAACATTACCTGCCTCGTCTCATGGGCAAAATGAACGGAATTGCTTCTTTCATGTGATAATTGGGGTGGGCTTCTTACCCGCCCATGCGCTTTTTACCCCGTCTTCGCCCTACTACTAATCCAGACTGTCTAACTGGGGGTGGGTGTGAGGGGGTGGAAGCTTTCATTGTGTCAGTGCTTTCTACTTCACAAGATAATGATAGATACATGGCGTCGGAACGTCTGATATCTATATTTTTTCCAGGGGTGGGGGTGGGGGGTGGGATAAAATAATATAATGATAGCCAGCAACAAAAGGAATATGAGGAGACGGGGTAAAAAGCGCATGGCGGGTAAGAATCCCACCCCAATTATCTCATGAACATACTCACATTTCAGCCTCATTTGCCCATGAGACGAGGCGTTAATGTCGAGCATTCGGTCCGTGGGCAAATGTGACTGAAATTTTCTTTATTTCATGAGATAATTGGGGTGGGCTTCTTACCCGCCCATGCGCTTTTTTACCCCGTCTTCCCCTAGACGATTAGGCATTGACGTTTCCCTTCAGTCAATCGACACAATCATATACGTCCGTGAAAAATATCAGAGAAAAAAGACACGATGATGATGATGACAAGCTTAATGTGGATGTTGATGGATGATGTCCCCAACCTCCTCTTCATCTCAAAACATTTTTTTCTGTCTTTCTGGCTTCTCTTTCTTTTCCCCCCCTGATTTTGTGTTTCTAAATGCACGCCTTGCTCTTTGGTTTCAACTAGTTGTAGCATTTACCGCATTGACTGTAGAGGGGAAGTATTGTTTTTTTGGGTTTTTTTGATCTTGAGGTTTTTTGCTCCTTTTCGTTGCCTGCGTTTTGCTCCTTATTGCTATATTTGCTGTTTAATTGTTTGTCTGTTTGATAAGGCGCATTCGCCGAAAATATCCATTAGTTTTGTTTTGTCTCTGTAATAAAATAACGTCACTTTTACACTTGTCGTATAGGTTTGTTTGTTTGTTGGATGATGATGATGATGATGATGATGATGACGACCGACGATGGTATGGTGATTGTGATGGTGATGAATGATATGACGACAACGCTGGCGATGGTGGATTGGTGATGGTGATGATGATGATGATGATGACGACGACGATGGCGATGGTGATGATGATGATGATGATTATGATGATGGATGATTATGACGACGACGACGAGCGATGGCGATGGTGATGGTGATGGTGATGATGATATGATATATCATGATGATGATGATGATGATGATGATGACGCGATGATGATGATGGATGATGAATGATGATGATGATGATGATGATGATGATATGATGATGATGATGATATTAATGAGATGCCGCCGACGACGACGATGATGATGGTGATGGTGATGGTGATGGTGGTAGATGATTATGATGCTGATGATTGATGATGATGAATGATATGATGATGATATGAGGGTGATGATGATGATGATGTGATGATGATCGAGATGATGATAAGATGGAATGGTGTGGTGATGATGAATGATGATGATGATGATGATGCATGATAATGATAATGATAATGATATGATATGATACTGATTTGAGAATGATGATGATGATGTATGATGAGTTCGACGACGATGATGGTGATGGTGATGATTATGAGATGATGATGGATGATGATAAGATTGATGATGACAACGATGGTGATGGTGGATGGTGAATGTTGGTTATTGTTGATGTGATGGTGATGGTGGTGATGATGATGATGATGATGCTGACACTACGATGGTGATGATGATGGTGATGATGGAATGTAATACAACGACAACGACGACGATATTACGATGATGATGATGCTGATGTGCTGACGACGACGATACCGATGAGAATGAATAACACCGTGATACTATACGACGATGGTATAATAATATAATAAATAATAATAATAATAATAATAATATAATAGATTAATAAAATACTGACAATAATAATAATAAATAATAATAATATATTATAATAACAATAACAATAATATAATAATAATAATGACGATAATGCGGTTACGATTGTTAGTAAGCTGTGATAATGATGCATGTTCGTTAGAAGAAAAGAGACGTCACAACTAAAAAGGAGTACAAAAGAGATCTCAAAAGGACAAGATAATGAACATCATACAACAAGAGAAAGAAAAAAAAAAGGATAAGGCTAGTGACATAGGAATGGAAAGGATAACGAGAACATGCGGGCGGTGAAATTAACAAAAAATACAAAACTAAGAAAGCGAACAAACAAAAATACACGGAGGATGGGGGGGGGGGGGGGGGGAAAAAGGGGTAAGGAGGGGAAAATTACTATTTGACACAAAAAAAGGGTCCATTTATGTTGCTCATGTTGACCCTCGCAAGCGACAATTACGTGCTTAGGCGAACAACAACCAACAACAGCATCAACAATAAAGCACACTCTTCGATTCGCTGTGTCCCTGCTATCTACACTTTTCTGTCTTAAAAAAAAAAAAAAAAAAAAAAAAAAAAAAAATATTTAGGTGTGTATGTCTGTCTGTCTGTCCACCTGTCTCTTTCCTGTCAACCCGCTCCCTTTCTGTCTGTGTCTGTGTCTGTTTGTCTGTCTGATTTTCTGTCTATGTCTGTGTCTGTGTCTGTCTCTCTCTCGCTCTATGTTTGATCTGTCCGTAGCTGTGTCCTGTCTCTCTTTCTGTCTCTCTGTCTCTTTCTCTCTTTCTCTCTTCCCTTCTCTCTCTTCTCGCTCTTTCTCTCTCTCTCAAATCTCTTTCTCTCTCTCTCTCTCTCTCTGTCGCTCATCGTCTCCAGTGCATGGTCTAGCGTCGCTCTTGCGTCTCCTTCTCTCCTCTCTCGTCTCGCCTCCCCCCCCTCTCTATCGTCTACTCTCTCTCTCTCTCTCTCTCCTCCTCAATCGCTCTCTTGTCTCTTGCATCACACACATGCACACAACACATTACCCACACACCACACGATCGACGCCGCGCGCCTGGCGCGCGCGCGCGGCGCGAAACGCACGCAACAGCACGCACGCACGCACGCACGCACGCACGCACGCACGCACGCACGCACGCACGCACGCACGCACGCACGCACGCACGCACGCACGCACGCACGCACCCGTGCACCGACGCACAACGCACGACGCGCAACACGCACGACGACCACGACACGCACGACGCACAACACATGCGCACGCACAACGCACGCGCACGCACAGCATATCTCACACAGCACGCACGCACGCACGCACGCACACACACACAGCAACACACAACACACACAGCCACACACACACACACACACACACACACACACACCAGCGCCGCGTGCTTGTGTGAGTGTGTGCATGCCGCGCGTTTTGTGTGCGTGCTGTGTGCAATATAATGTATCCGTGTGTATATGCGCGCGTGTTTGTGTGTGTGTGTGTGTGTGTGTGTGTGGTGTGTGTGTGTGTGTTTGTGTGTGTGGTGGTGGTGTGTGTGTCTCTGTGTGTGTGTGTGTGTGTGTTGTTTTTGTGTGTGGTGTGTTGTGTTGTGTGTGTGTATGTGTGTGTGTGGTGTGTGTGTGTGGTGTGCGTGCTTGCGTGCGCGCATGTGCGCGCGCATTGTGTGTCTGATATTATGGATTATATAATCCTAATTACGAATAGAGCTCTCCCCAAAAAAACCAACAAAAAACAAACCAACTAAATAACTGAATCAAAGATGGATAATGCCGAAGACGCCTTTTGATATTTGCGATCCCAAAAATACACGATTGTAGATGATATTTCTGTGTGTTTCGTGCAGAAAGAGTAGCCAACAGTGCCCGTATTCACATTGCGATAGTATGAGACCTTCTGAGGCCGTGTAACACAGCATACTCGGATATTTCCATGCGGAAACCCGTGCGCAATCCATAAATAGGTAAGGCAAAGAAGAAGAAAAGGATTTGTAAGGACACGTTCGCGAATTTTCCCCTATATGATGTGAAAAACTTTTAGGCCGGGTTCACATTAGACGCATACGTTCCGTAACGAAAAGCCTAAATAAGTGGAAGAAGAGGATAAAGTTTACGCACATAGGAGGAAATCGGACCGTCGCCGCAAATCTGATTGCCTTCTTTGTTTCACTTATTATGGATTGCGCACAGTTTCCACATGGAACATCCGCTTATGTTTGTACACGGCCTTACTCTTCTTTATCCACTTATTTAGAGTTTTTCATAGCAAAACTTACGTGTCTAATGTGAAACCTGCCTTATCATCATGATATGCTAGACGTCTGATAGGCGATCAACGTGAATACAACGCTCTGAACAGGAAGGTAAAACAATACTTACTGCTGTTGTTGTGTTAGTTTTGGTTTCAATCACTTGTTTCTTGGCAAAAAGAATACTCTGTTAACTTTCTCTGCAATAATTATCTTGACCCCCCCCAAAAGGTCTTGTTTCTTAAGTTTGCTTGTTTGTTGTAGGCCTATGTAGCTGTTGTTTGTTAGTGTTGTTGTTGTTGTTGTCATTGTTGTTGCGGTCTTTATTATTGTTGGTGTTATTTTTGCGTTTACTAAATAAACTTAGAATTAACGCAGCACGCCCACAACACTCACGCACGCAGACACAAAGAAACTCTCTCTCTCTCTCTCTCTCCCGATCATCATCATCGTCTCACTCGCTCTCCTCTCTTCTCTTCGTCTCACGCTCTCTCTCTGCTCCAACCTCATCTCTCCTTCTCCCATCTCTCCAGGTCTTCTCCTCTCTCTCTCTCTCCCTCTCGGTCTCTCTCTTCATCCAATTTTCGTTGTTTATCTTATTTTTGCTTCAGTGTTATTTTCTGTTATTTTATTACGACAAAGGATGACAGGATGAAAAAAAGCCTTGGCTTCGATTATTCCTCTATTATCGTCAATAAAGATCATTTTGACTTGACACACACACAGACACCACACACTAACACACACACCACCATCACACAAACACACACACACACACACACACACGCGCGCTGCGCGCGGCGACGACAACACACACAACCACCAACGACAACTTCCCACCCACACCACACCACACATACACACACAAAGAAATGAAACACTCACGCACATGCACACACACACCACACCCCACACACGACACACCACACAAACACACAATCACGGAACACGCACGCACGCAAGGCACGCACGCCGCCACGCACGGTAGATCTCACGCAGAACGCACACAGACACACACACGCACACACACATACACACACGCCACACCACAACGCACACACCACACACACCACATCGTCCTAAAACATAATTAGAGTCTGTAGTACAAGAACGTTAAGCAAAATAGCAATAATCGCTATGCGTTGAAATTACGTGTCCTCTTGCAAAGACATGAGTATATTATTATCTTCTGCTTCGTTCTTCTCTTCGTTCGCTTCATACTGTTTCCAGTCACATGAGCTTAGATGCGTCATGCTGCCGTTATGTGCGCCTTACTGAGAAATGTTAGGCCGCATGTCCGACTTCGGCTGATGAAGAAAATCTTTCGTAAGAATTTATACCAAAAAGGCAGGAGAGAATGGACCAGTACGACAGAAAGAAAACAGACGACAGTAAAGCAAAGGGAAAGGCATAGTCAAAGGAGAGTGACAGAATTAGAGGAATGCAAGCTCAGAACTTCCCAGACGGTGGGGGAACTATTTGTACAAAAGATCCCGGTATCCCCCCACGGGAGAAGCTTATTATCAATAACGGGGTTGTTGTTTCTTGTTGTCACATAACCACACAACAGCGTGGTGTTTGCTTAATGATTGACTAGTCGAATTGTAGACTACTACTATAGCACTGTTGGCTAAATGAAAACGACGGAAGTACAGACGAGTTCTGTGCCCGTTAGGGACGCTTAGTTCCGGTTAGAAATTGCTGTAAAACACGGCATGGCTGCTCCGTAAATTGTAATGGAGGGTTGTTACTTGCTCAGTTATCAGCTAGAGATTTAATAATATGATTAAAGGTCCTGTTTCATGTTTTCTTTCTAAAGTGTTTACATATTCGTTGACTATAAACAGTGATGTTCTTATTTGTTTACTTGATACGACCACATTAATAACCCTAAAGACTTGAAGACCAGCCCAATATAGTTTGTTGTTTCAGGTAGGTACCTTCCGTTTTTAATCTATTTTTGACAATTTTTGAACCGGAACTACCCCAAAACACGACTTCAAAAACGACACAAAAGAACGAAGACAGTAGAGAAAGATAACCCCAAACAGACCGATTAAGGACATTGTTATAGCTGCTGCAATATCTGTCCTACTTTTTCACTGGGCCCCTCGACTTATCACACGGAAGCCACACTGCCGACGAAGAGTTGACCCCTGCAATATGAACGATTGTCATGATGATGTGAGTCATGATTCAACAGTGAAATACTTGCAATCATGATCTTTCGCTACTTCACTTAAACACGGACACGGCAGCCAATACTGCCATACGAATCCGACTCCCTGCAATATGACAAACGATTGTGATTGGTATTTTGAAATTTGCGGGGGGGGGGGTAGGGGGGGGGGTGGGGGGCTTAATAGCAAGAGAGAGCTTAGTAGGGAAGCCGGGAGCGAGTAGGGGCAGCAGGGGGCTTAGGGCGTTTCGGGCTTTTTAAAGTTTCTTAAAAGCCACACACGGGGAGAGCACTAAAGAGATAAAAAAAGTATATATACTTACAGATTTTACTCCCGGGGGCTTAGTAAACTTAGAATAAAAAGAATTTAGCAGGTAGCCGGCAGAGAAAGAGGCAACTGCTCTAGGGTTGCTTAATGCTTAGTGCTGCAGAGCCAAAGGGATGCGTTTGGTGCTTTGGGGGGACGTGTTGTCCCCATCGCCAAGCTCGTCCTTAATTCCCTATTGGCACACAGAGAGATCGAGAGAGAGAGAGAGAAGAGAGAGTAGAGAGAGAGAGAGCGAGAGCAGAGAGAAGAGAGAGATAGAGAGTTGGAGATGTACCGGTGGGCAAGAGGCCGTCTCCGCTATAAACAAATTCTCTAGCCCAGCCCAGCCAGAATGGCACGCCACCCTGCCCCGCCCCGCCACCCCCCCACCCCCCCCCCCCCCCCCCTTCCCCACCCCCCTCTCCCCTCCCTTTTCCCCCCCCCCCCCCCCCCCCCCCCCCCCCGCGGCCCACCCCAACCCCTCTCTCTCTCCCCCTCCCACCCCCCCCCCCCCCCCCCCCCCCCCCCCCCCCCCCCCCCCCCCCCCCCCCCCCCCCCCCCCCCCCCCCCCCCCCCCCCCCCCCCCTCTTTTTGTTCTCACTTTTTCCCGCCCCCCCCGCCCCCCCCCCCCCCCCCCCCCACGCCCCCCCCCCCCCCCCATCACCCCCCCCCCCCCCTCTCACCCCCCCCCCCCCCCCACCCCCCCTACCCATCCTCCGCACGCCCCCCCCCCCCTCAGCCCCACTCCCCCCCCCCCCCCTCCCCGCCCCTCCGCCCCCCCCCCCCCGCCCCACCCCCCCCCCCCACCCCCCCCCCCCCCCCCCCTCCCACCCCCCACTCCCCCCCCCCCCCACTCCCCCCCCCCCCCCCCCCCCCCGCCCCCCCCTCCCCCCCCCCCCCCCCCTCCCCCCCCCCCCCCCCCCTCTCCCGCCCCCCCCCCCCCCCCCCCCCCCCCCCCCCCCCCCCCCCCCCCCCCAACCGCAACCCCCCCCCCCCCCCCCCCACCAATCCCCCCCGCCCCCCTCCCCCCCCCCCCCGCCCCCCCTCCCCCGCCCCCCGCCCCCCCCCCCCCCCCCCCGCCCCCCCGCCCCCCCCCCCCACCCGCCCCCCCCCCCCCTGCCCCCCCCCCCCCCCGCCCCCCCGGTGGTGTGGCTGTGTTCGTTCTGTCCTGTATCGGCCTGCCTTTTTGATGGACGGGTGGTGGCGTCTGCTTTGTCGGCCTTCCAGTCTGCTCCACTGACAGCGACGAAGCTGTTTCCTGCGGCTGGTTTCTGTCCGGGCTCGTTGCTGGGTGTGTGGTTCTAGGAGGCTTGTTTAATATTAAAGAAAATGGCGCTACTATTGTTAGAGGAGTAGTAGGGAGGAGTGACGAGGAGAGAGGAGAGAGGGGAGAGATAGAGAGAGGAGAGAGAGAGCTGAGAGAGAGGAGAGATAGAGAGACGAGAGAGAGAGGAGGAGAGAGAGAGAAAGGGAGGGTGAGAAATAGAAGAGGGTGTGAGAAAGAGAAGAGAGAGGAGAGAGAGAGAGATAAGAGAGTGAGAGAGAGAGTGAGAGGAGAAAAGATGAGACTGAGAATACATTCGAGATTCGATGGTATTTACGGGAGAAATAAAACTACGATAGAGTTTGATAGGATTTTGTAGGTTTAGATATGTAAGACAGAAGAGGGAGGCTATAGGCAAGGATAGATGATAAAATATTGTATTGCTGATGTAGGATTGTTTTGTGGTTTTTAATAAAAAATGAAGAGATATGAGCATGCATTCATATTTCTCTGTTTATTTATCACAAAACTAATACAACTCTATATTCTCTATTGTTTGTTTGTTTTCTTATTTACTGGTACTTTGTGCTAGTTGTATCTGATTTAAAGCATAATAGCTATTTCTTCTGTATATAGTAGAATATTTTATGATGCTCTATACTGCTCATCTACTGGATGATATCTGCTATAGTTTTCTCTATACTTTTCTTTGCCTTCTTCCTCTTCTTCATTCCTCATCTCTCTTATCTCTCTCTCTTATCTCGCTCTTCTCTCTCTCTCGAATATAGTCTTGAAACCTTTCAAACCTGTACCACATTTATTATGATATTGATATTATTCAAAATCAAGGCTAAAGACTTTATGACAAAACGCCTGGTCCTGGGGGCTAGCCAATTCTGTCCTTGTTTATAAAACATAGAACATAGAACCAAACATGGCGAGGCATACTGTTACAAGCATACAGATTGCTAAACCGTATAAAGGGTAGCCAAGCATGTGATATAAATACAAACAGAGAGATAACCAAACATTTAGTTTGAGAAACAAAAAACAAAAAGAGTTGAAAAAAAAAAAGAAAGAAAAAAAAAAAAAAAAAATGCCAATTTTGAAATTGTGTGTGAGATGCGTACCAAAAGGCAACGGAAAATAAAAAAAGCGACGTATAATAGATAAGGGGGTATGGGAACAGGAGAGAGACCTGATTGTGCTTGTATACGTCATACAAATACTTCCCTACGGCGTTTGTCTTTAAAACTGCCATTGTTTTCTTTTGTACACTGCCGCGCCAACGTATCTGCGCAGGTGTCGGTTTGGGGTTCTAGGGGGGGCCAAGTGGTTGTGTGTGCGCCCGGGGCGGTGCGTGGTGCGTTTGTGTGGTGTTGTGTGTGTGTGTGTGGTGGTGTGCGTGTGTGTGTGTGTGTGTGTGTGTGTGTGTACGTGTGCGTACGTGTGTGTGTTTGTGTGTGGTGTGTGTAAGGTGTGGTGTATATAATATATTTTATTATTTTTATTAATTAATATTTTGTTGTTGTTTTTTTTTTTTTTTTTTTTTTTTTTTTTTTTTTTTTTTGTTTTTATTTTTTTTTTGTTTGTTGTTGGGTGTTTTTTTTTTTTTTTTTTTTTAAATAAAAAGGAACACATAATATTTTGTAAAATATTTTAAAAAAATAAATAAAAAATAAAATTTAATATATCATATTTTAATTCTAATTATATTTTAATACTTAATTTACAAAAATTTTTGGATATTTAAACGTTAAGAAGAAACTAACTTCCCAAGACCACCCCCCTCACACAGTGGGTTTTCTGAAGTTTCACCAATTCAATACATTAGGATACAAATGAACAAGTTTTTTCAATCATTCCGGCATGTTCAATGCAACTTTTTTAGTCCTACCGAGTTGATGTGGCGTTGAGGGGAGAAGGTTTGGCTTGTGCGGTTGCGGGCTGTTATCTCTCAACATATTTCTCATGTATATATATCTATATATATATATATAGTTTTGGCTTTGATTTGATAAAAGACTTTTTCCCTTTCTGCTTTTTTTTTTTTTCTTTCCTGTGTCCAAATGTCCTTGTTTATTTGTGAACAACCCCTCCACAACGCCACTCAAGAAAACAAAACCAGTTAACTCGTTAACTTTGCAGTAGATGTTCGGTGTGTCTATTTATTATCTCTATATTATATATATATACTACTATCTATATCTCTGCTGTTGTGTAGATTGTGTAGTGGTGTGTGTGTGTGGTGTGGTGTAAATAATATATGTTGTTGTGGGGGACATTATCAATGTCCATTTGACTGTGTAAATAACCTCACTTTTTCATCGTTTCTAAAAACATATTTTGAAAGTCTAATATCACATTGTTGTGAACGGACTTTAAATTAAATCAATTAAAATCAATCAAAATCAAAGTCACTTTTTTTTTTTTCACTCATAACAACAAAAAAATTCTGTTTGGAATTTAGTGTTCGCTGCCCTACTTTTTTATATTCTTTTTTTTTCATCGTTTTTTTTTTTTTTTTTTTTTTTTTTTTTTTTTTTTTTTTTTTTTTTTTTTTTTTTTTTTTTTTTTTTTTTCCATTTTTTTATTTTTTTTTTTCTTTATTTTTTTTTTCTTTTTTTTTAGCTTTGCTTAAAGCTATCTTCTCTTAAATTTTTTTTTTCATTTAAATTAGATATGTTCTTTATTTGTGCTGTTTTTATCGTAATTAATTCTATCTATTTTTGTTTTTTTTTTTTTTAATTTTTTTTAAATTAAAAATTTTTTTTGTTTAATTAATTGTTATTTTTTTATGTAAAAGTAAATTTTTTATAAAAATAATTTTACTTGTTTTTTGTGTAAAAAAAAAATAAATGCAAAAAATAGCGAAGGGTCAAGTGGCTCCGCGTTTTGAGTTTAGACAAGATGACTGTGTTGCTTAATTCAACACAAACACAGAGTTTTTGGTCAGACATACGTCAGTAAAAAAACCCAGTTATTTTCTTCCAGCCGACAAAATTTATTCCATTGGCTCTAATTATTGGCGACAGCTAAGCTTAAGACCCCTCACCGTCTTTCCCGTTTCAAGGAAAACCGTCAATACAGGGCCGTGTACCGACGTACAACGAGGATATTTCCGCCCCCATTTCTTCCCCATTTCTTCCCCCCTCCCCGTGCGAAAAAAACACACAACCGGCGGAAACCCTTTTTTCATTTCCCCATAAAAAAAAAGAAGTGAAAAACAAAAGGGGAAATAAAAGATTTTTTGCGCGCATCAGTGTCCACGAAATTTCCCCTACATGCGTAAACTGGTTATCCTTTTTCTCTCCTTCCACTTATTTAGGGGTTTTCCCCGTACGGGGAACTTAACTTACTTACTAACTTATTACTCTTCTTTATTCTAATTACGCCGTTCTGTCTAATGTGAACCCGGCCTAAGGTCTCTGACCAGCTTGGAAGCTAAAGCTAACTTTCTAGCCTACGGTAGCCGACCAGTGTGGCGATCATTGGCCGTGCTTTAGTTCGATATCAGTGCTGTCCCGCCATGAACGCGGTATTTTTTACGTATTTTTGCCTGGGCGACGGAGTGAACTGAACCCTCTTATGATGTTTGTGTGGTGTGTGTTGGGTGTTTGGTGTGTGTTGTGTGTGTGTGTGTGTGTGTGTGTGTGTTTGTGTGTGTGTGTTTGTGTGTGTGTGTGTATGAGTGCTGTGTGGTGTGTGTGTGTGTGTGTGTGTGTGTGTGTGTGGTGTGTGTGGGTGTAGTAGTAGTAGTGTGATGTGTGGAGCGTGTGTATGTATGTGTGTGTGTGTGTGTGTGTGTGTGTGTGTGGTGTGTGTGTTTGTGTGGGTGATGTGTGAGTGTGGTGTGTGTGTGTGTGTGTAGTAGAGTTGTG
>CM065699.1:42020306-42026083 GCA_017654935.2 Phymorhynchus buccinoides | reverse complement strand
AAATCGAGGAGAACGGTAGGAGCCTAAGAGATACATGAGGGATTGGATGAGCATGGAAGAGGGAACGAGAGTGAAAGTGTTGAGAGAACAAAGAGGGAAGAAGATCTCGGGGGCGAGACCGAAGATGTCGAACCCAGGGCGGGAAGGGGGATGAATGAGAGTTCGTTCAGAGGACTGTAGTGAGACGACAGAAATAAGCGAGAGATGGCGTTAAGGAGAATAGGACCCAAGAACAGTGAGAAAAGGAGAGAGAGGCTATACGAGGATTCGTCGAACATGGTAGAGGATTGAGATAGAACGAGGAAGAAAGACTAAGTAAAGATATTAACTAGGAACAGGGGATTGAGAGGGGCGAAATGACGGGTTTGGAGAATGAGACGTAAGAGAAAATGAACTGAATGAACGCTAAGAACGTGAAGATGAGAAGGATGATGACGTGCGGAACTGAAGTGGAGAAGAGGGAAGTTGTTGAGGATGGTATACAAGACCGATGACAGATCGGAGAGGAGAGAGAGATCGAGGGATGGGAGGTCAAGACGGGACGTGGAGAGTCGAGAGTAGGTAGGTAGGAGAACGAGATCGAGTTTTTGAAGAGGAGTGAACAGAGGCAGTTAAAAGAAGACGGAAGTTCGGTGCACAGAGCGAAAAGAGAACGATGAAATGAAGAGAGAGGTAAGTTTAAGGGAAGATAAGATCTATCAGTGAGATCGAAGTGGGGGGAGGACTGACGGGCCCTCGCGAGTGAGAGCGATGGAAAGAAACCGAGATGATAGAAACGCACCGAGAAGAGCGAAATACTGCCAAGGAGGGGACATCTGAGTATGCACAATACGGGGCAGCGGTAAGATGAACCAGAGCAATAGGATGAGGAGATCAAGTGGGAGAGAGATAGAGACGGGAAGGGGCTGAGGAGACCGATTAAACTTACGAGAGAGAGTCACCGGATTTAGAAGGAAGAAAGAGAGACGAGAGGCAGACACGTTGAATTAAGAAAGAAGACGATTGAACGGGCGGAGGGCGCGCAAATATGACTAGATTTGAGGATGATCCTGAAAGGCAAGTGAACATACCAAGGCAGGCGGTATAGTATCTAGACGACTGTAGGGAGATGATTCATGCACTAACCTCCTGATGAAGAGATCGAAAGATGGAGAAGACTGTGTTTTGACACCGTAGCCGAGAAGGGTCGGAAGAAAATGCATCGGAGGTGGTTTTGTTGTCTGCTGATAGAGAGAGACCCGAAGAGAGGGCGTTGCCATCGGAGAGAGAGCGCTGACATTGCGGAGAGAAGGCGGTGGAGGGGGTGAGGAACGGAGAGGTCCCAGAGGTATCTGCGGAGATGACCGATGAGGAGGCAGCCAGCCTGGAAGGATGATTGGAAGAAAATGGGCTCCGGCGAACGAGACAGATAGTAAGGTCGCTTCTCGGTGGGACAGAAGGGAAGTCTGAGGTCTCGTAGGAAGAGAACGTTAGAGAGCGAGAAGCCGGCCATGTCGCCTTTACCCTGTTGGACCAAGTGCGGCACTTACCCCCCCCTAGAGGAGGAGAGAGAGACGAGAGTTGGAGGAGCATGCTGAGATGAGGAGCTGCCGGACGCAACAAAGGTAGTTTCTCTAAGTGTCGTTGAGGCAGGAGTTCTTGGAATAGGCATTACCTAGTGCTATTGGCCCGCGGCAGGGAGATGGATCCTTCTGGCCCTGTTATCCATTGCTGAGGAGAGGAGAAGGCTAGATTGGACAGGCACCCCGGACGTTGTCATGGATAAATTCGGACGTGAGAAGAGCGGAGTGCAGGATTGACTGTCGAAGAAGAACGAGACCCCGTTCCCCGTCGCCACCTTCACCAGCACCCCAATTTACCACAGCCATCGTGGAAGGACCCGGCCGAGACCTGTGACGTTTTGTTGTAGTTCAGGTGCGCCACCACGTGCAGCTACCCCCAACACGCCCCGCCACCCCTCCCCCCCGACCGGCACAGCAATATTTCCGCCCCTCCGCCCCCGCACAATTTGACATTGTCTGTCTCAAATCGGAAAAACCCGCTCTCCTGTATATTAGACCGCCCCGACACGACCATAGCAAAGTTTTATCAATTGATCTTTTTTGGATTATAATGACGCCGCCCCCCACAATTTGCCGCCCCGCCCGCGCCAGCAACGCTCACCCCCCAATGGGATGAGGGGGGAATTAGAATCCCAGGAATTTTTAAGCGCCTCCACTCCCCCGCCCGCCCCCGGCCGCCGAAAGACCACCCTTTAATACACATTTTGGGATCCTGGAGGCAATCTGTACTAGTAGAAAAAACATATTGGCACACATCCCCGCGAACAGGAAATTAAAAAGGGACCCACGACGGAAGCCACAACCCGCCACCATGATGGTGTCCTGGTTTTGCGTCAAAAAAACAACACCACACGCACACGACCCCCCCTCTTTTTTCATATTCTTTTTTTTTTTTTTCTTCCCTTTATTTATTATTACCAATAGGTCTATCAAGGTTATCAACCCTGCACCCCAACCTTTTCTGAACAGTCTTCCTCTTTCCTTATTCTCCTTCCTAATGTTTGTCATCACTAAAGCAGCAAATACTGGCAGATGGCAGGGGCGGAGGTCGGGGGTGGAATTTTTGGGACGGGGGGGGTTTTTTACAAAAAGAATTAAAGCCTGATACGGTAAAACCACCCAATTATTTGGTTTTAGATACGAGAGTGTATTTTTATTTTAGGCTACTCATGGGCTTAATATTTATTTTCTTCTGCATGTGTCACCCTAGAAAACTTTTAATGTTAGGTGTAGTCGGTTCTTTTTTCCCATTCTTTGATATGCGGAGGGAATTGTAGAGTAGGAAGCAGGACTGCTTAGGGTGGGTTGCCTCTGTACTCATTAATTAGTTCATCTATTCTAGAAACAACAATTTACATCTTTGCATCTCCTATCTCTTTTGTCGCTTGTAACAATCTACGAGGCGGCAAAAAAAAAAAAAAAAAAAAAAAAATGTGGGTTAACAATAACCAAAAAGCTTATATATCTCCTAATGAAATAAGGGTCGGGGATATTATTGTCGCCAAAAAATGGCTGGCTCGGGGAGCTGGCTGTGCGATGGTACACCAACAAAACAAAAAAAAAAAAACAAAAAAAAAAAAAAAATAAAAAAAAAAAAAACGTAAAGCGAGCAAGCTTGGGGTCTTATTTTTTTTCAATATATTTTTTTACTTTTTATTTAGCCACCAAAATATTCGCCCCTCTCAAGATAACAGTTTGTCGAAAGAATTTGTGACACAGTGCTTGTTTTACAGTTGTCTCGTGGTTTGGCCATTGTATTTTCAAAAAAATAAAAAAACCATATTTTTTTTTTTGTTTGTTTTTGTAATTATCAAAAATTTTTTTTTTTTATTATAGTGTTTCTTGTCGTTTTTTTTTTTTCTGTTTTTTTTTCCTTTTTTTTTTTTTTTTTTCTTTTTTTTAATTTATTCGTTACTTACTGTCTATTTTTATTATTTTCCAATTAATATTTTAAAGACATTTAATTAGATAAAATAATTGATACATAATATAATTCATAAGAAAATAATTAAAAACAACAATTTGCTTTAAAATAACAAAAGAAACCAACAAATATTTTATTTTTTCAAAGAAAAAAAAAAAGAAAAAATATTTTTAATAATTCCTTTACAGACCTGACTTTCTCTTTGTGTAAAATTTTTTCAACAAGCCATATGTTTCACCACACCATAGTTTTTAACTATAAATTATATAAACATTCCGTCGCAACGTTCCCTAAGTTTAACATTAATAAAAAAAGTAACACAACTTTTTCACACTTTTTGCCAATAATTTCATAAACAGTTTTAGTTCTTATAGGTAGCCGGTGTTTATCAGGGGTGGTCGCTTTTTGTTATTGACTGTTTACCATCGAACTCGGTTATATTTATGTTTTTTTGTAACAAGTTATTTTTTTACGTCGCAATATTTCCTTCAATTGTCTGTTCGTTTTAAGAATCCGTTATTAAATTAGTTTTTTGGACCCCAATCCTTCATCCTACCAATTTCATTTGAATGATGTTCTCGTTTAGTTTCATCCTCTAATTTATACATTGCATGAGGCATGGTCCTGTTTTTCTCGCGAAAAAATATCTGTATATCTCGTTCTGGGCGTTTGCGTCGAGCTATTATTTTTTGTTTTTTTTAGTACAGTTCATTTCTCATATATGTTCCCCCCAAAACGAAACTCCCTTTCATGTACCCAAAAAAGTGATCCCCTTTTTAAAAATTTACTGATACTCGTGGGTAACGCTGGGATAGGTCTGTGTGAATTTGGAGTGTGGGATCCGGTTTGTAAAAATCAGAAAATACATATTTTTTTCTGGTTTGCCAGTTTAAATAGAATTTGAAACGTACAGCAATCACGAGCGATTTTTTAATGGTTTTTTTTTTTATTTTTTTTATTTTTTTTTTTTTTTTTTTTTTTTTTTTTTTATTATTTTTATTTTGTTTTTTTTTTTTTTTTTTTTTTTTTTAAAAAAAAACGGGGTTCTTCATTGTAGTTCGATTTGCTTTCCTTTTGTTGAGTTTGTGAGTCTTGGCTACCCAGCTTGTTTTAAAAGCAAATTAATATTTTTCATTTACGCTGTTTTTCTTTAAGCAAATCACAACCCCCCCAAAAAGCATTTTCGTTCACCAACCCCCATACAATTAATATCCAGACCTCTTGGGGAAAATCTCGTACATATTCTAAACCATCGTTCTTTTTTGTAATCGCTGTTTTTCTGCCCAGTTTCTCTTCAAGTTATTTGATCTTAACATTTTGTGGTCTTGTTTATTTTTGGACATTCTACTGACACTCATTAGATAAGCTTGCTTTGGGGATTTTCTATTTTCTTCTCTAGGACAATGGCATTTTGATTTAATTCTTTTGTTTTTAAACCAGTTAACGGAATTTGCTCTAATTTGAAAAACTATCAATGACAATTGGATATATCTCCCCAGGTCACCATAGATCATCGTTTATTTGGGGTTTTTGGGTGGTGCCTCTACACAAAGGAATCTTTACATGCAAATAGTAGGTGTGAACTGATTCTACTGTCTTAAAGCGAAAATTACCCCACACTTCTGAGGCATATAACAATATGGGTTTAATTTGGGCATCAAAAAGTTTAAAAAATACAGTTATATCCATTTTTCCAAGACTCCACATTTTGTCTTCATAATTTCAACTACCCTCCCCTTAGCCCTACTAGCAAATTCTTCTAGAGCAGAAACGAATGATAGCTTTGTCGAAAGCAAAAAACCTAGATATCTATAACTGTTCACAATTTTCTATTTCGTCACCATCATAAAACCATTTTTCTGTTTTAGCTATATGTCCTCCTTTCCTGCAAATCATTATTTTTGTTTTACTTAAATTTATTTCTAAACCAAAGAGAGAGAGAGAGAGAGAGAAGAAGAGATGATATAGAGAGAGAGAGAGTGAGAGAGAGAAGATGAAAACTTGGGACGATGACGAGAGAGAGAGAGAGAGAGAGAGTGTGAAATAGTTTTATGCGCGTCGGTCCATCGAAATCGAAAAACGAACAAGCTACACTCATTCCACTGACTACCACGGCGTTTCGCGTCAAGGCATCCCTAAATTATCGAGAGAGAGAGAGAGAGAGGTGACAGAGAGAGAGAGAGAGAGAGATGAAGAGAGAGAGGGAGACAGAGAGCGAACGAATATTTTTTAATGTTGGAAAAGAATAGGCACAATACACGCTTGTTTACATGCTCGCCAATAACAAAGAA
>CM065699.1:41960306-42005306 GCA_017654935.2 Phymorhynchus buccinoides | reverse complement strand
GCGCCCCCCCCCCCCCCTCCCCTCCTCCATTTCTCGGTTCTTTCCATTTTTTCAGTCTTGGCTTTCTTACTGCAGATTGAGTACTTCATCCTCTATCGTTTGCTATATTGAACACTCATTTTCATCCATCATATAATAAAAAGCCAAGTGTCTCTGTGTGTGTGTGTGTGTGTGTGTGTGTGTGTGTGTGTGTGTGTGTGTGTGTGTGTGTGTGTGTGTGTGTGTGTGTGTGTGTGTGTGTGTGTGTGTGTGTGTGTGTGTGTGTGTGTGTGTGTGTGTGTGTGTGTGTGTGTGTGTGTGTGTGTGTGTGTGTGTGTGTGTGTGTGTGTGTGTGTGTGTGTGTGTGTGTGTGTGTGTGTGTGTGTGTGTGTGTGTGTGTGTGTGTGTGTGTGTGTGTGTGTGTGTGTGTGTGTGTGTGTGTGTGTGTGTGTGTGTGTGTGTGTGTGTGTGTGTGTGTGTGTGTGTGTGTGTGTGTGTGTGTGTGTGTGTGTGTGTGTGTGTGTGTGTGTGTGTGTGTGTGTGTGTGTGTGTGTGTGTGTGTGTGTGTGTGTGTGTGTGTGTGTGTGTGTGTGTGTGTGTGTGTGTGTGTGTGTGTGTGTGTGTGTGTGTGTGTGTGTGTGTGTGTGTGTGTGTGTGTGTGTGTGTGTGTGTGTGTGTGTGTGTGTGTGTGTGTGTGTGTGTGTGTGTGTGTGTGTGTGTGTGTGTGTGTGTGTGTGTGTGTGTGTGTGTGTGTGTGTGTGTGTGTGTGTGTGTGTGTGTGTGTGTGTGTGTGTGTGTGTGTGTGTGTGTGTGTGTGTGTGTGTGTGTGTGTGTGTGTGTGTGTGTGTGTGTGTGTGTGTGTGTGTGTGTGTGTGTGTGTGTGTGTGTGTGTGTGTGTGTGTGTGTGTGTGTGTGTGTGTGTGTGTGTGTGTGTGTGTGTGTGTGTGTGTGTGTGTGTGTGTGTGTGTGTGTGTGTGTGTGTGTGTGTGTGTGTGTGTGTGTGTGTGTGTGTGTGTGTGTGTGTGTGTGTGTGTGTGTGTGTGTGTGTGTGTGTGTGTGTGTGTGTGTGTGTGTGTGTGTGTGTGTGTGTGTGTGTGTGTGTGGTGTGTGTGTGTGTGTGTGTGTGTGGGGTGTGTGTGTGTGTGTGTGTGTGTGTGTGTGTGTGTGTGTGTGTGTGTGTGTGTGTGTGTGTGTGTGTGTGTGTGTGTGTGTGTGTGTGTGTGTGTGTGTGTGTGTGTGTGTGTGTGTGTGTGTGTGTGTGTGTGTGTGTGTGTGTGTGTGTGTGTGTTGTGTGTGTGTGTGTGTGTGTGTGTGTGTGTGTGTGTGTGTGTGTGTGTGTGTGTGTGTGTGTGTGTGTGTGTGTGTGTGTGTGTGTGTGTGTGTGTGGTGTGTGTGTGTGTGTGTGTGTGTGTGTGTGTGTGTGTGTGTGTGTGTGTGTGTGTGTGTGTGTGTGTGTGTGTGTGTGTGTGTGTGTGTGTGTGTGTGTGTGTGTGTGTGTGTGTGTGTGTGTGTGTGTGTGTGTGTGTGTGGTGTGTGTGTGTGTGTGTGTGTGTGTGTGTGTGTGTGTGTGTGTGTGTGTGTGTGTGTGTGTGTGTGTGTGTGTGTGTGTGTGTGTGTGTGTGTGTGTGTGTGTGTGTGTGTGTGTGTGTGTGTGTGTGTGTGTGTGTGTGTGTGTGTGTGTGTGTGTGTGTGTGTGTGTGTGTGTGTGTGTGTGTGTGTGTGTGTGTGTGTGTGTGTGTGTGTGTGTGTGTGTGTGTGTGTGTGTGTGTGTGTGTGTGTGTGTTGTGTGTGTGTGTGTGTGTGTGTGTGTGTGTGTGTGTGTGTGTGTGTGTGTGTGTGTGTGTGGTGTGTGTGTGTGTGTGTGTGTGTGTGTGTGTGTGTGTGTGTGTGTGTGTGTGTGTGTGTGTGTGTGTGTGTGTGTGTGTGTGTGTGTGTGTGTGTGTGTGTGTGTGTGTGTGTGTGTGTGTGTGTGTGTGTGTGTGTGTGGTGTGTGTGTGTGTGTGTGTGTGTGTGTGTGTGTGTGTGTGTGTGTGTGTGTGTGTGTGTGTGTGTGTGTGTGTGTGTGTGTGTGTGTGTGTGTGTGTGTGTGGTGTGTGTGTGTGTGTGTGTGTGTGTGTGTGTGTGTGTGTGTGTGTGTGTGTGTGTGTGTGTGTGTGTGTGTGTGTGTGTGTGTGTGTGTGTGTGTGTGTGTGTGTGTGTGTGTGTGTGTGTGTGTGTGTGTGTGTGTGTGTGTGTGTGTGTGTGTGTGTGTGTGTGTGTGTGTGTGTGTGTGTGTGTGTGTGTGTTGTGTGTGTGTGTGTGTGTGTGTGTGTGTGTGTGTGTGTGTGTGTGTGTGTGTGTGTGTGTGTGTGTGTGTGTGTGTGTGTGTGTGTGTGTGTGTGTGTGTGTGTGTGTGTGTGTGTGTGTGTGTGTGTGTGTGTGTGTGTGTGTGTGTGTGTGTGTGTGTGTGGTGTGTGTGTGTGTGTGTGTGTGTGTGTGTGTGTGTGTGGTGTGTGTGTGTGTGTGTGTGTGTGTGTGTGTGTGTGTGTGTGGTGTGTGTGTGTGTGTGTGTGTGTGTGTGTGTGTGTGTGTGTGTGTGTGTGTGTGTGTGTGTGTGTGTGTGTGTGTGTGTGTGTGTGGTGTGTGTGTGTGTGTGTGTGTGTGTGTGTGTGTGTGTGTGTGTGTGTGTGTGTGTGTGTGTGTGTGTGTGTGTGTGTGTGTGTGTGTGGGTGTGTGTGTGTGTGTGTGTGTGTGTGTGTGTGTGGTGTGTGTGTGTGTGTGTGTGTGTGTGTGTGTGTGTGTGTGTGTGTGTGGTGTGTGTGTGTGTGTGTGTGTGTGTGTGTGTGTGTGTGTGTGTGTGTGTGTGTGTGTGTGTGTGTGTGTGTGTGTGTGTGTGTGTGTGTGTGTGTGTGTGTGTGTGTGTGGTGTGTGTGTGTGTGTGTGTGTGTGTGTGTGTGTGTGGTGTGTGTGTGGTGTGTGTGTGTGTGTGTGTGTGTGTGTGTGTGTGTGTGTGTGTGTGTGTGTGTGTGTGTGTGTGTGTGTGTGTGTGTGTGTGTGTGTGTGTGTGTGTGTGTGTGTGTGTGTGTGTGTGTGTGTGTGTGTGTGTGTGTGTGTGTGTGTGTGTGTGTGTGTGTGTGTGTGTGTGTGTGTGTGTGTGTGTGTGTGTGTGTGTGTGTGTGTGTGTGTGTGTGTGTGTGTGTGTGTGTGTGTGTGTGTGTGTGTGTGTGTGTGTGGTGTGTGTGTGTGTGTGTGTGTGTGTGTGTGTGTGTGTGTGTGTGTGTGTGTGTGTGTGTGTGTGTGTGTGTGTGTGTGTGTGTGTGTGTGTGTGTGTGTGTGTGTGGGTGTGTGTGTGTGTGTGTGTGTGTGTGTGTGTGTGTGTGTGTGTGTGTGTGTGTGTGTGTGTGTGTGTGTGTGTGTGTGTGTGTGTGTGTGTGTGTGTGTGTGTGTGTGTGTGTGTGTGTGTGTGTGTGTGTGTGTGTGTGTGTGTGTGTGTGTGTGTGTGTGTGTGTGTGTGTGTGTGTGTGTGTGTGTGTGTGTGTGTGTGTGTGTGTGTGTGTGTGTGTGTGTGTGTGTGTGTGTGTGTGTGTGTGTGTGTGTGTGTGTGTGTGTGTGTGTGTGTGTGTGTGTGTGTGTGTGTGTGTGTGTGTGTGTGTGTGTGTGTGTGTGTGTGTGTGTGTGTGTGTGTGTGTGTGTGTGTGTGTGTGTGTGTGTGTGTGTGTGTGTGTGTGTGTGTGTGTGTGTGTGTGTGTGTGTGTGTGTGTGTGTGTGTGTGTGTGTGGTGTGTGTGTGTGTGTGTGTGTGTGTGTGTGTGTGTGTGTGTGTGTGTGTGTGTGTGTGTGTGTGTGTGTGTGTGTGTGTGTGTGTCTGAAACACAAAACGGACCTTATAACTCCGCCGTGTTTTGACCGAATCGCTTCAAATTTGCTGTGAGCCCTAACGGAGCGATGGCAACGGCAACCGAGTCGGCCGTGTCAATTGCGCGGTTTGGCAAATGCGCGAAACGCGTATCACCGGCCTCTCGGCGCCCGTATCTCCGATTGCCTTCGAATTTGGCAGGTAGATGACCGGGGACACCGTTACTAGGGAGAGCGCGTCACTCTCAGAACAGCGCCAACGGGAAACGTGGCCTTTTAACTCCGCCGTTTCTTAACCGAATCACTTAAAATTTGCTGTACTCAGTGTTACCAGTACTTGGCGTTACCGTTACTAGGCGTTACCGTTACTAGGCGTAACCGGTACTCGGCGTTGCGCTAGCCTACATAATTAAGCACATACATTCAATAACAGCAGAAGATAAAAGGCAAGACGGGGAAAAACGCAATGAACCAGGACTGTGTGACAAATGCTCCGCGGGCTGTTGTGTGTACTGCACTACATAGAGGGAGGTCCTGTTTTAGATAATGGCCTTGATCATGACTGCGATTAATTATTCAACAAAGATAATTAGCTCAACAAGTTGATAAGATACAGCTTAATGTTTGGCAAGAAAGGCAAGTGCGAAAATGTGGGGTAATGCAAGAGGGTGTGTGGGGGGGGGGGGGGGGGGGAGCAAAACAAGGGGGTCGCATTGATTTGGTGCCAAACAATCTGACAATTGAAAACAAATGTAAAGCTCAGCCATCAGAGGCGGACCATATGAAAGGTAAGGGGGGGGGGGGGGGTCCGCCGTGGATCCAGGAAGCCACATAGGTTCCGGGTTAACAGGAGCAATGCCATCTGGGGGGTCCAGGGTGCAAAGCCCCCGGAACATTTTGCTATTTTATAGTGATTATCAAGATTTTGAAAATCATGTCGTTTTCTTACTTTTCACCCTTGTATAACGTACATTTTGGGGTAGAGGGGGGGTTCCAGAAACCCAGGACCCCCCCCCCCCCCCCCCCCGAAAGCCCCCTGAAAATGTTGCAATTTATGGTGACTATCAAGATTTTAAAAAATCGTGTCGTTTTCTTATTTGTTACTCTTGTATAAGGTAGATTTGGGGGTAGAGGGGGGTTCCGGAAACCCAGGACCCCCCCCCCCCTCGATCCGCCCCTGGCCTGTGATGTAGCTGATGAAAGCTATTGAGGTAGCCTAGACTTAAGTTTATGGCGCATGCTAGGCAAATGTTAAGAAAATCTCCATCCTCTGCCCCTTTCCATTCATTTCAGACGGTTTCAGGTTAGGGTTAGGGTTAGGAATAGGGTTTGGGATAGGGATTGGGACAGTTTTTAGGGTCAGCTTAGTCATCAACTTATATTTGTTGGTGTATTTGACACTAAACGGACCCCAAACACGTCCCGAATCCTATCCCAAACCCTATTCCTAACCCTAACCCTAACCGAAATAAAGAAATAAAACAATTGATGGTATATTATGAGATTGACACTTAACTGACCCTAAACCTACCCATAACCCTATCCCAAACCCTATTCCTAACCCTAACCCTAACTGGAACCGTCTGAAATGACTGGAAGGGGCAGAGGAGGGAGATTTTCTTTTTAACATTTGCCGCATATCATAATGTTGATCTTGTCGCCTGTCTGTCGTTTCCGACAATGACTGCCAGATAGCAGAGAGAGCAGTTGCTATTCCGGCGGGCTGGGCTACAATTTTTGTTCATGCCGGAGAAGCCATGCCCCAGGGTGCACCCCCACTCTCTCGACCAAAGGGATTTGAGGACGAGAGTTAGTATTGTGGGGAAGGTCCCCCAAAGGCCAACCAATCCCATTGGCTGCAGCACAACTGAGCCAGTGCAAAAGCCCAAAGGGGGGCAGACATATCCTTATACATCAGGTAATAACATTCTGGTTCCATATAATTAACTCAAAACAGAATTCTTACATCAAATTACTTTACGATCATGCTTATAAAAATGACGATAAAGACAGATGGATAAGAACAGTTCAAAACATTTTAAGACAATAAGGCTTCAAACACATTTGGGGTAATCAGAATACAATAAATAGTAAACGATTATGTTATGCAATGCAAAAGAAGTTGGAAGATTTATATATTCAGTTTTGGAATAGACACAAAAACCCAAGAGACATCTAAACTAATTTTCTATAATGCTATGTCAAAAGATTATGGTCTGGAACAATATTTAGAAAGCAATAAGACGAATTTCATTTTTTTAAATGACTGTACAAAATATGATGAATTCAGAAATAATCTTGTTATGCAATTAAAAAACATTTTGGATTATGCAATAATAAATGAAAATATAAGTGATTTAATTGAATATAAGTGCTACTAAAAAGAAATATCATAACTCATTTATGATTGTTTTAAAGAAAGAGCAAAACAATAGAGCTACTAAACAAAAAACATGGGATCAAGGCTATGAACATGTGTTTTCCTCTTTTACATCTGCAATTATAAGAAGCAATCGTTCTAGTTTGAACTGTTATTGTTTTGAGCCAAAGTCTATTGTTTTGTTTCACCTCTAAGGCAATAAGCAGCTGTTCTGTTCTGTTCTGTTCTGTTCTACAATGCTTTATTAATTCACTTATTTCCCTGAGCATCTATCTTTTGCACCTTTCTGTTTAACCCTCTCTCTCTCTCTCTCTCTCTGTCACTCTCTCTCTCTCTCTCTCTCTCTCTCTCTCTCTCTCTCTCTCTCTCTCTCTCTCTCTCTCTCTCTCTCTCTCTCTCTCTCTCTCTCTCTCTCTCTCTCTCTCTCTCTCTAATTATGATATGGGTACCTTGACGCGAAGAGTGTAGTCACTGTAATGATTGTAGATTGTTCGTTTCGATTCGATGACCGATGCAATAGAAACTATTCACATTATCTCTCTCTCTCTCTCTCTCTCTCTCTCTCTCTCTCTCTCTCTCTCTCTCTCTCTCTCTCTCTCTCTCTCTCTCTCTCTCTCTCTCTCTCTCTCTCTCTCTCTCTCTCTCTCTCTCTCTCTCTCTCTCTGTCTCTCTCTCTCTCTCTCTCTCTCTCTCTCTCTCTCTCTCTCTCTCTCTCTCTCTCTCTCTCTCTCTCTCTCTCTCTCGCTCTCTTCTTCTTCTTCTTCTTCTTCTCGTCTTCTTCTTCTTCTTCTTCTTCTTCTTCTTCTTCTTCTTCTTCTTCTTCTTCTTCTTTCTTCTTCTTCTTCTTCTCCTCCTCCTTCTTCTTCTTCTTCTTCTTCTTCTTCTTCTTCTTCTTCTTCTTCTTCTTCTTTTTCTCATCATTTTGTTAATATAAGCCTATGTTCTGCGCTATCACGTATGGCACTGTTCAAGCGTAACAACTATCACGTAAAAATGTGCAAATGGCTTAGACTGCTTTGACTGAACTCACTACCTTTACTAATCACATTAGAGAACATTAGAAAACATTTTGAAGCCAACTTTTAGTATTAATAGCATCGATAGTTCGCACTCGCACAACGCGTTTATTTGGATCCAGGTTCCTTTTACTGGGAAGCATGAAACAGCTTAAACACGTCGTCCCAGTCTCCAGGCACTAACCGGAACAGCTCGGGATGTTTGAAATAAATTTGCATATAGGTCGTCTGGTCGTCATCCACGATCCCCCGTTTCAACCAATCGGCGATCAGCTCCTGCTGCAGCCGATACAGCCGCTGCAAAGCTGCTCTTCCGCCGGCGAAAAACAACCCCGCCATCGCATTGACGCTCATTTTGTGCAGCCTGTCCGCCTGGGCTCGGTACCTCTCCACCGACTCCCGCTCTATGAAGGTGACCCTGTCGACGTGCTGGAAGAGGTCCTTGGGCCTCCAGACGCCGTCCGCGGGGTGGATGTCGTCCCCGTGCCCGTAGCCCCCGTCCAGCCAGAGGAACAGGTCCGTGCCGAAAGGGTTGGCGGCGATGGTCTCGTTGACGAAGTGCAGCTTGCTCCACTGCAGGATGTCGTACTCGGGCACCCAGGACTCGCACAACCCGCGCCGCACCAGCTCGTTGTCCCGCCGGTACCGCTCGCTGTCCATGATGTCCTGCACGCGCCGCCTGTGCCGGAAGTAGGGCAGGGCGGGCAGGGAGGTCAGCACGACGTGGGTGCGGTTCTGGCGTCCCCTGCGGACCCAGTGCACGAAGGGCAGGGCCTGGGCGTCCACGAACAGCACCAGGTTGACGTCCAGGCGGAGCACGCGCAGCAGGTAGAGCAGGTAGGTGTTGTAGGAGCGGGTCTGGGCCCGGCCCCCGTGGGGGGAGGAGGACCACTGGCCACGACCTATGTCCAGCATGGCCGTCACCACCGTGAAGTTGTACACACCTGCACGGCACGCACACACAACACACACACACACACACACACACACACACACACACACACACACACACACACACACACACACACACACACACACACACACACACACACACACACACACACACACACACAGAGGTAACGCAAATATTAACATAGAAAGAGAAAAGACAAATAGAGAGGAGGGGGGGGGGCAGAGAGGGAGGGTTGGGGGGGGGGGAGCCACCGAGAGACGTTATAAAAATAATCATTGGTTGACATTATCCTGTAGTAGGGGCCAACAGTAACATGAGAGCTGTACAATAGATGATGTTCTACAGTAATGGAAAATCATGGTACAGTTTAGTCTCTTGTGGAAGGCTATGACTCGAACTCCCTTGGCACCGGCTCTGGTGCTGCAGCCAGAGGGATGGGCTGGCCTTTTGGGACCTTCCTCAAAGCCAGCTGTGTCCTCAAATCCCTTTGGCCGAGAGAGTCCACTATAAACAAATTCTCGCCCAGCCCGCCAGACTAGTATCTGCCCCCTCTGCTATCTGGCAGTCATTGTCGGAAACGACAGATTGGCATACAATATTATGTGATTATGAACAAAGGTATGGAGGGTTGTTAAGTATGATAACCTTCCACAATGAATTGCACTGGCATGCGATCTGTAAAACGTCATATAAACTAAAATCACCCATGTTAATACTAATCATATAGTCCGGAAACGAATCGATTCATATAATATATTATGCGCGCGATGTACGCCGCTTCACCTTTTCACAGATAGCTCCGCCGTTTCTTAACCGAATCGCTTCAAATTTGCTGTCAGGCTTGCTGTGGCCGGGGCAAAGCCTGGCAGCAAATGTCAAGAGAATCGGGAGAGAGCGTCACTCTCAGAGCAGCGCCAACGGGAAACGGGGCCTTATAACTCCGCCGTTTCTTAACCGAATCGCTTCAAATTTCCTGTACTCAGCGTTACCAGTACTTGGCGCTACCGTCACTAGGCGTTACCGTTACTAGGGAGAGCGCGTCACTCTCAGAGCAGCGCCAACGGGAAACGGGGCCTTATAACTCCGCCGTTTCTTAACCGAATCGCTTCAAATTTGCTGTACTCAGCGTTACCAGTACTTGGCGTTACCGTTACTAGGCGTTACCGGTACTCGACGTTGCGCTAGTTGTATATAAAACGAAACTGGGAGTGTTGGTAGTCAATGTTTGTGACCATAGCAGGAGAGTGTATGTCTACGAACAGTAGTTCGCAAGCGTTCTTTGTGTGTTATCTATGCACTCGCTGTGGTGATACCGAAGGGTCTTTCGCAAAAATAGTTCCCCCGCCTTCTTGAAGTTCAGTGCTTGTAACTTCCTCTAATCTAGCACTCTCTTTGACTCTGCCTTTTCCCTTTGCTTTCTATTATCTACTATCTTTCTGACTCTTATTGGCCCATTCTGCTGCCCTTTAAAAAAAAATCCAAATATGTTTTCTCCTTTGAACTCCTCCGAAATCGGAATGTGTCGATCGGCTGTACGCAGCGGGGAGACCAGTGAAAGCTGAAAACCGGACGCATACGTAGCTTACCCATTACGGCCATATGGCCTGGGAACGCAGAAGAAGAAGAAGAGAAAAAATCTATGCACATACAGCCGTCCTTGGCTTTTTATGTTCACCTTCACTCTCTTCAGACACTTTGTAAACTGTAGAAGAATGGTCTGAATCAGACAAAGATCAGGGCTGTAAAACAACGAAGGGCAAGTCAAGTCTTTTTGGCTCACTCGTGTTAACGACACGAAAGTGAGTAGTATGTTTTCATGCTTCTTCGGTTTTTCGGGGGTGTGGGGGGTGTGGGAGGGTGTATGTGTGTGAGTGTGTGTGTGTGTGTGTGTGTGTGTGTGTGTGTGTGTGTGTGTGTGTGTGTGTGTGTGTGTGTGTGTGTGTGTGTGTGTGTGTGTGTGTGTGTGTGTGTGTGTGTGTGTGTGTGTGTGTGTGTGTGTGTGTGTGTGTGTGTGTGTGTGTGTGTGTGTGTGTGTGTGTGTGTGTGTGTGTGTGTGTGTGTGTGTGTGTGTGTGTGTGTGTGTGTGTGTGTGTGTGTGTGTGTGTGTGTGTGTGTGTGTGTGTGTGTGTGTGTGTGTGTGTCTCTGTCTGTGGTAACTTTAACGTTGGCTTTTTCTCGGTATCTAAAAGGCGTTCATCGATCAAACTCTGCACTCATATATGCAAGCTTTCAAACATTAATGATTTGGATAATTAAATACTTAAAAGTACAACACTGTAAACAGATAATAAACAGATAACATTTTAGATTAGTGGATTAGAGATTATTTCAACAAGCAACATGAGCTAAGAGAGTCATCAACAGTGAAAGCCTCCATAGCTCATTACGTAGAGCGTCTGTCTGTCATGCCAATGGTTCCGGGTTCGATTCTCGGCAAAGGCACTTTTTTTTTTTTTTTTTTTTAGTTGTATCCATTAACGATAGTTTCATTTATACTTTCATGCTTACGATCAAAGTCATTATTTTTTGGCAATCTTGTACTTTAAACACCCCCATCATGTTTACCACCCTCAATCTCAAAGTCATTATTTGTTGGCAATCTTGTACTTTAAACACCCCCTCATGCTTACGACTCAATCTCAAAGTCATTATTTGTTGGCAATCTTGTACTTTATACACCCCCATCATGTTTACCACCCTCAATCTCAAAGTCATTATTTGTTGGCAATCTTGTACTTTATACACCCCCTCATGCTTACGACCCTCAATCTCAAAGTCATTATTTGTTGGCAATCTTGTACTTTATACACCCCCATCATGTTTACCACCCTCAATCTCAAAGTCATTATTTGTTGGCAATCTTGTACTTTATACACCCCCATCATGTTTACCACCCTCAATCTCAAAGCCATTATTTGCTGGCAATCTTGTACTTTATACACCCCCATCATGTTTACCACCCTCAATCTCAAAGACATTATTTGCTGGCAATCTTGTACTTTATACACCCCCTCATGTTTACCACCCTCAATCTCAAAGCCATTATTTTGGCAATCTTGTACTTTATACACCCCCATCATGTTTACCACCCTCAATCTCATTATTTGCTGGCAATCTTGTACTTTATACACCCCCATCATGTTTACCACCCTCAATCTCAAAGCCATTATTTGCTGGCAATCTTGTACTTTATACACACCCATCATGTTTACCACCCTCAATCTCAAAGCCATTATTTGCTGGCAATCTTGCACTTTAAGCACCCACCTCATGTGTACGTCCCTCAGTCTCAAAGTAATTTTGTGTTGGCAATCTTGTACTTAAGCACACACACACACACTCATTTTTACGACCCTCATTCTCAAAGTCATTATGTGTTGGCAATCTTGTACTTAAACACCAAATGAGTGAGCCTTGAAGGCTTTGCCTCTTGTTTTAACAGTGAATGTATGAGTCACTCCTGCAAGCATGTAGGTTTTAAGCCCCGCATGCAACGTGGAAACATCTCAGTTTCGGAGACTTTAATCGATATTTACATGCAGTGCCGAGTAAGCTTGGAATATGTTAACTTTCAAATAGGGGAAGACGGGGTAAAAAGCGCATGGGCGGGTAAGAAACCCACCGCAATGATCTCATGAAATGAAGCAAATTTCAGTCTCATTTTGCCCATGAGACGAGTGTTAATGTTTAGCATTCGTCTCATGGGCAAATTTGACTGAAATTTTCTTTATTTCATGAGATAATTGGGGTGGGCTTCTTACCCGCCCATGCGCTTTTTACCCCGTCTTCCCCTAATAATGAAACGATAAGAAACGGTCGTAATTGTTGTTAGTTAAAACATAAAAACAAGCTTCTGTATTTATGCAATTTTTTCACATGTTGCAATTCTTCTTCTTTTGTCACATAGAACATACGCCATTTTTGTTTCAACAGGCGCGCGTTTGTTCATAGACCCTGGTTATTGTTGATTAACGAAAGGAAGCTTCCTTTTCAAGCTTTCTACCCCTCTGCTAATTTTAATCAAAGTCCAAACAGTAGTTTTTAAGATAATCGATACACACACACACACACACACACACACACACACACACACACACACACACACACACACACACACACACACACACACACACACACACACACACACACACACACACACACACACACACACACACACACACACACACACAAACCAATCGCAAAACCCGGTAAAAAAAAAAAAAAACTTCATCCAATCAGGCCTACAACGTCACGCGCCTGTCTCATATATCTTCTTCTGTTTTGCCTTGTGATTGTTAACACGTGATCTTTATACACCTACAATGAAACACAATGCCTTCTTCATTGATTCGTCCCAGCCCGGAGCAGAAGAGAGCCTTAGAGGGGCACCCTGACGGATGAGTTTTTGTAAGAAACACGTCGATATCCCCAGGAAAACACCCTTTGCAGATATTGCAACACTCACTTTGCTCTGGTTTCCTAGAAATCAAACCATCAAATCGGCGATTCCTCCTTGGCGGAGGTGCTGGAAGTCAAATGATTTCACCCAAAGAGAAGGCGTGTGCCGTCTCTTTTGTAATGGCCGCCAAATCGTTTGCACGAAATTTTGGCAATACAAGCCTTTTTTTTATTATTTTTAAATGTTATGCAGATTATCTAAAGGAAACAGCTCCATTTGTTTTACTGACCTACAAAAAAAGAAAACGCTTCAACCACAATGAGTGTCCTCCACCCACCCCATCCAAAATGGCTACTCTCTCCGGCATCTCCGCCAAGGAATAATCGCCGTTTTGACGGTTTAATTTCTAGGAAACCAGAGCAAAGTGAGTGTCCGATCCTCGAAAAGGCTGTCTTTCTGGTGATCTCGACGTGTTTCTTGCAAAACCTCATCCGTCAGGGTCCACCTTAAATGTCTTGCTTGCTTGCTCGGTAACCATGGTAATGATATTGCACCGTGTTTGGCAGGCAAGGTGGCTGGTGGTTTTCGCCAATTATTTTCACAGACATTCTTAATGCGGCGTCTTTTGTTACCCTCTTCTTCGAGGCCTCTGCCTTCAGGTTTATTATACTAGTTACGCTAGAAATAACATTTTTGAAATGCAATGAAAATGGCGGAAGTTACGAAACACAGGTTCGGCATTCTTCGTGTTTTCCGAGGTAGATTCGGCAATTTCCGACACAGCTCGGGCGACGCAGACGACAGAAACATTTCAAACATTTTGCCTTCAAAATCAACTTTCAAAAGCAAAATTTTGAACCAGACATATCGGAATCGCGTCCCAATGCGTTCTTCCAGAACTGGGCTAATGTTAAGATCAGCTCCCTCCGCTGTTCCAGGGTGAAGGCTTAGGGTTAGGGCCAGTCAGCTCCCTCCGATTGACCTTTTTCGTTAAGCTGATTGGCCAACTTCACCATGGCACAGCGGAGGGAGCTGATCTTAACATTTGCCGCGTATTATATTATAGATTAGAATGTGTGTTTATTAATTAAGAGCCTCGTTATTTGAATAAATCTTGTTTAAACCAAAAGCTGGGGTAAGTTCTGTTGAGCGGGCGTGTATCTCTATGTCTGACTCTCTCTCTCTCTCTCTCTCTGTCTGACTCTCTCTCTCTCTGTCTGACTCTCTCTCTCTCTCTCTCTGTCTGACTCTCTCTCTCTCTCTGTCTGACTCTCTCTCTCTCTCTCTCTCTCTCTCTCTCTCTCTCTCTCTGTCTGCCTCTCTCTCTCTCTGTCTGTCTCTCTCTCTGAGTCTATGTCTCTGTCCCTCTCTCTCTGTCTGTTTGTCTGTCTGTGTCTCTCTCTCTGTCTCTTTCTTTCTGTGTGCGTCTCTTCCCCCTCTCCTCTCTCTCTCTCTCTCTCTCTCTCTCTCTCTCTCTCTCTCTCTCTCTCTCTCTCTCTCTCTCTCTCTCTCTCCGTGCACCTCTCTCCTGTGCGGGGAATCCCTGCCAGCTCATGGCCAGGTAGCTGTCCTCCTTGAACTTCCTCAGGCGAGCACCCTCCTCGTCCGTCACCTCCATCACCACCATCACCACCACCAACACCAACACCACCAACAACAGCAGGGTGCACACGTGACGAACACGACGTTTTCTGGAATGTCCTGCCAGCCAGCTGAATAGTCGTACCCCCATTGTTTCCATCATCATCATCATTGATGAAGCAAATTATTAATGAGCTCTTTCGTCCTCAAAGAGAGCACAAGTTTTAACATTTCTTGGTATGTGTAGACAACGAAATTGAACAAAGGGTGAATACTCTCTTTCCAATTAACTCCCCTCCACCAAAGTTTATTTCGATACCAATCACCTAGCAGTGCGTGGGTCAGAACCAAAGTGAGACAAACAAAGCATCAATCTCAAAAAAAGAATGTGCCAAGTTCGCCTTTATGACCCTCCACCCACACAGTACACATCAACAATGGTGGAGAGGACGACACACAAACAAATCAACATCTACCCAAGAGTGGCATAGCCTTCTACTTGCTGTACATTTTTCTTACTTTCTGAAAAAGCCCACAATGGTTTTGGGGGGATTTTTTAAATGTTTGTTTTAATTTTCGGCTATCTCGTCAATGAACACACAAATATTTCTTGGTAGCCATCTTTTGCAGATTTCTGATAAGCTACAATGTCGTTGGGTTTTGTTTTGTTTTTACAGGTGTTTTTTTAATGTTCGGCTCTTTCGTCAATGAAAACACAAACATTTCTTGGTAGACATCTTTTGCAGATTTCTGAAAAGCCCACAATGTTGTTGTTTTGGTTTTTTTTATTATTAATTTTAATGTTCAGCTCTTTCGTTAATGAAAACACACAACATTGTTGGTAGACATCCTTGCTGCACTTTGATTTCTGAAAAGCCCACAATGTTTTTTGGGGGGTTTTAACATTTTAATTTTAATTTTCGGCTTTCTCGTCAATGACAACACAACTTGAACTTTTGTTGGTAGACATCTTTGCTGCGCTTTCATTTCTGAAAAGCTACGTGTTTGGTTGGGTGTTTTTTTCAAAGTGTTTAGTTTCAGATGGATAGAGAGAGCACTTTGAAAAATGAAATTACAAGTGCTCTCTGCGGTATCTTTTAAAAACAAAAGCAAAAAAACATCACTTCAATAATGTGTTTTAATATAGCTCTTTTGTTCGTCAAAGCATGTATACACGCTCACACACATGCTTCTGGTCCACCTTCCGCCATTATTCTGATACTTGAATTAACTTTAAAGATACACTGACCCACCACGATTCAGTCCCTTAGGTTTTTTTCTGGGTAGCTGTGACCCATATGCCCAACTTGAAATTGAGGCTGCTCTTTAAAATGATGTTTCGTTTTCAATTTGGGGGCATTTGCATGGGAGTAAAACCTGGTCAAAACAAGATTCCCTACCAGCTACAAGAAGGAAAACACGTGAAACCCGGTGGATCTTTAAAGAAGACACGAGAGCCCGGATGGGTGTTGCATGACAGACGACATCGATGAGTTTTGCGCGACAAAAATGGAAGCGCAGCCAAGCAAGCTGAACACGACTGAGAAAGTAACGCGAGATCCCGTGTAGGCTGAGTATAACAATAGGTCTACATAATGTTTATTTTATTTCTAGACCCACCCCTTTTCAGTTGTTATCGTGTAGCTCCGTCTGCACTCGAAGTAAGGGGACATAAGAAAAGGAGGCATGGAAATGGGGGGGGGGGGGGTAGAATTTAAACGAGGGGACCGCTTTAAAAATAAATAAAAAGATCGTAAAACTAATGTCTTCCTTTGTCGATTTTAGGCTTTCTTTTGGGGGGTTTTAAACAGTCGCACACGTACAGAGTGCGAGACCACGGAGGCTGTTAGGGGAAGACGGGGTAAAAAGCGCATGGGCGGGTAAGAAGCCCACCCCAATTATCTCATGAAATGAAGCAAATTTCAGTCTCATTTTGCCCATGAGACGAGCGTTAATGTCTAGCATTCGTCTCATGGGCAAATTTGACTGAAATTTTCTTTATTTCGTGAGATAATTGGGGTGGGCTTCTTACCCGCCCATGCGCTTTTTACTCCGTCTTCCCCTAAATACCCCGCACGTCACTTGTCAAAATATCGGTTTTCGCGTGTTTTCCCTATAGCTATAGCTCTGTAAGACATGTTCCTAGCATAAATAACAAGAAATCAAAGAAGACTTAAAACAACAAAAACTAAGTTAACGCATGCACAAAAAATCGGGGGGGAAATGAGGGTAATGGGAGATGGGAGGTGGGAGGTGGGAGGGGGGGGGAGGAAGAAGAAAAAGAAAAGAAGAAGAAGAAGAAGAAGAAGAAGAAAACACAAAACGCTTAGACACACAACACTTTTTTGTACACTGTCTTTCAAAGGTATCAAGACAAATGCTTTTGCACTAACTTCTTGAAAATAGTATAGTAGGAGAGAAGCGTATCTATTATCACCGTCCCAAAAAATTATTATTGCTATGAACTAAGCACACATGCACACGTACATACATATGCACACACACACGAGAGAGAGAGAGATGATGCGAGAGAGAGAGAGAGAGAGAGAGAGAGAGAGAGAGAGAGAGAGAGAGAGAGAGAGAGAGAGAGAGAGAGAGAGAGAGAGAGAGAGAGAGAGAGAGAGAGAGAGAGAGAGAGAGAGGAAAGACAGATACATTGTGAGAGAGAGAGAGAGAGAGAGAGAGAGAGAGAGAGAGAGAGAGAGAGAGAGAGAGAGAGAGAGAGAGGGGGGGGGAGGAAGACAGATACATTGTGAGAGAGAGAGAGAGAGAGAGAGAGAGAGAGAGAGAGAGAGAGAGAGAGAGAGAGAGAGAGAGAGAGAGAGAGAGAGGAGAGAGAGAGAGAGAGGGGAGGAGAGAGAGAGAGAGAGAGAGAGAGAGAGAGAGAGAGAGAGAGAGAGAGAGAGAGAGAGAGAGAGAGAGAACAATGAACAACGGTTTGTTTTCTTTAGGCCACTAGCCCCTAGAAACGTGGTTAAGGAACGAAAAATAACGTAAAACATATACTAGACATCGCGAATCTTATAACGTCAGGAGAACTTGAACTTGAAATGTTTAATGAGGATAACTGAATAAGTATAAAAATACTTCTTTTCAAAAGTGAAAAAACAAACCAAAATACGAATAAACAAACAAGTAGATCAATCACTCAATCATCAATAATCAACAACAACGCAATAATAATAATAATAATGACGATATTAATAATAATAATAATAATAATGACGATATTAATAATAATAATAATAATAATAATAATAATAATAATAATATAATAAAATTAAATAAAATATTATGCAAATGGTTAACACGTAAATAACTATCAAATATAACAAAACTCCAAGAAAAGAGATAATGAAACACGAAACAACACACACACACACACACACACACACACACACACACACACACACACACACACACACACACACACACACACACACACACACACACACACACACACACACACACACACACACACACACACACACACACACACACACACACACACTGTCTGACCTAACCATCACATGACATACAAAGAAAGCATCAAATGTCAAATGGAAAACAAAAATACAAATCAACAGCATCCTTTATCCTTTAAACACTCAAATCACATGAGCATTATACAGTAATATTCACAATGGAACTGAAATTAATAGTGTTTAGTTGAGCATTGATTGATACCACTGGATTTTAGGGAGAGAACATCAGAATCAAATAGGCAGTTATAAGTGTTCAAACAAATACCCATGATAACATTTTTGAAAGACGCCAAGGTGCTCCTGGTTGGGTTTTTTTTAATATATAATCGGGTATCTCATTCCATAATTTTCCGGCAGAGTATATCAGAGATGACGTGAATGAATCTGTTATTGGACCGGGAATAGATATGAAAGTGTTACTGTAAGCATTATTAATTTAAAAAGTTTCACGAAGACGCAAGGTTATTCATTATCTTATGCATGAAGACTGCTTTATTAAATTTACACCTTGAACTAAAAGGAAGACTATTAACAGTTTTGTAATCAGTGACTAGTAGAGATGATGTTTTGAGAAGTATAAGTTTGATTACTCGTCTGTATATACTTTTTGATGGTTTTAAACAGTCCTTACTAGCCAAGTCCTAAGATGTAGAAGCATAGTCAATATCTGGTTGGATGTATGCACACAAAAATAATTTTCTTGTGTGTTCATCGAGAAAATGTTTTATTGTATTCAGCTGATATACCTTTTTAGATAGCTTTCTAGTAAGAAGGGAAATGTGATGAGACCAAGACAAATTGTTATCAATGCCAAGACCAAGTACTTTATGCGAATCAACTTCTTCCAGAATAGTTTCCCCAATTTTAACTTTAATCAAATCACTTTTAATATTCTGACGTTTTTGTCTCGTAGTTAATAACATGAGTTTGGATTAAGTTCTGCCCATTGTTCTAGATTATTCATACCATTTTGTAAATCTGTCAAAGCTAAGTTTGCGTTCTTGTTTTGATCATGTATAGTGGTATCATCTGCAAGCAATTCGCACATGGATGAAATGTGCAGAGGGAAATCGTTTACATAGATAGAAAAAAGGGTAGGACCGAGGACAGAACCTTGTGGGACTCCACATTCCACTGGCATAAAAGAAGAAGTTCTGCAGTCTTGAAAGACAATTTGGCGTCTATTTGTCAGAAAAGAAGAAATAAGGTTGACAGAATCTTGTGATAAACCGTAAAAGACGAGCTTTCTTAAAAGAAGGTTAAGATCTATTGTATCGAATGCCTTAGCAAAGTCTACCAACAGCTCCTGTGAACAAATCAGCATTGATATTTAAATGCCACTGTTCTATGAGGTTGGCAAGTATGGGGTTGGTAAGAGCGGTGTGGCAGGAATAGTTTTCCCTGCATCCACTTTGATTAGGATGAAATATGTTATAGGATTTAAAATGTGATTGGATCATTTATTTCAGATGCTTATCAAGGGGTTTGGATATGCAAGATAAGATTCATATAGGTCTATTATTTGAAGCATTATTAGGGTCACCAGATTTAAAATAAGGGAGCACCTTAGCTTAGCGTCTTTGAAGGACTATGGACAGTAACATTTTTCTACGCATAGATTATAAATAATGTTAAATGCTCAGATATGATTGGATTGTTGCTTCAGTTATGTCATAGTTGTTGTTCATGTTGATTTGGAAAATAAAACATTTAAACCAGATATGATTGGAGCAGCATGTTTCAATATTCTGTTAGCTAACGTGTCCAGACCCCGCGATTTAGACTGGTTTAGTGAACACAGTTCAGAATAAACCTTATGTACACTAATAAAATCAAAATTCATATTGGTTGCTATATATTTAGATGTACAAAAATATTTTAGTTCTTCTAGTTCATTGAGGTGTGTACAGTCTGCAAGGATAATTTTATCTGTAATTTTGGAGAAGTGTATATTGAGTTCTTCAGCCGTTAGATCTGTTGATTGTCTATTTAAAGACACATTACTTTTCCCAGATAATGGGTTTATGGCTTTCCATTTAGATTTCGTATCTCGTTTAGAAAAAAATTAGTTCACTAAAATATTTTTGTTCCTGGCTGCTCTTTTCATCGTAGTTGCCTTAGTGCGTTGCTTGATTGAAGCAAATTTTCATGACTATTTATTTCAACGTTTATCTCTTCATTTAGCCATGGTGGTCTTCCTTCAAGCTTTACTCGTTTAGAGTTACGTGGTGCATGTTTATCAACTACAGGTAATACAAAAAAGGCACTGCACTCTCTCATTTATTTTAGATGCTTTTTAATGGGTTTAGATATGCATGATAAGCTTGATATATGTCTATAATTTGAGAGAGAGAGAGAGAGAGAGAGAGAGAGAGAAGAGAGAGAGAGAGAGAGAGAGAGAGAGAGAGAGAGAGAGAGAGAGAGAGAGAGAGAGAGAGAGAGAGAGAGAGAGAGAGAGAGAGAGAGAGAGAGAGAGAGAGAGAGAGAGAGAGAGAGAGAGAGAGAGAGAGAGAGAGAGAGAGAGAGAGAGAGAGAGAGACTTCAGACTTCAAATGCTTTATTGTATTTCGGCCATTGGCCCACATACAAACCAAGAAAATAATATATAAATATATAATCCAAACAAACAAGCAAACAAACAAAAACAAACGCAAACAAACAAACAAACGTCCCAACTACAACAAACAAACGTCGACGGAACAACAACATACCGACGGAATTACATGAGAGAGAGAGAGAGAGAGAGAGAGAGAGAGAGAGAGAGAGAGAGAGAGAGAGAGAGAGAGAGAGAGAGAGAGAGAGAGAGAGAGAGAGAGAGAGAGAGAGAGAGAGAGAGAGAGAGAGAGAGAGAGAGAGAGAGAGAGAGAGAGAGACCAATAATCAACATTCATTCCTATGTCATCAACACAGTTTATTTCAATCATTAAAAACACTTTAATCGCTCCGCCATCTATTTTATCATCCGCAATGCCCACACTCATACTAAAAAATATATATATACAAAATAAACGTGTGGCGCTGCGCTTGCGCCGACGCTCTCTCCGGGCGAGAACAGACCGAATTTCACAGTGATAAGTTTATGTGACTAGACTATACCAAATAGCAAAATGCCAGTGACTCGTTGGAGGAGGTAAGTAACGTATTGTTGACGAAGACAATAGCTTTCCTTATAAAATCAAGGTTCACTGTTTTTTTATTTTTAATAAAAAGCCCCTTGGGCAAGGCAAGGCAAGGCAAGGCAAGAAGGCAAGGCAAAAAATTTATTTCATACCCCATTTGGGCACAGAAATATAAAAACATACACACACATAAATAAATTTCCAAGAATCAACCCAAGAGTGATGTCCAAAATCATTTCAAAGAAAACCCATACCATAATATTACAAATAATGTAATGTATTACTAAATTAAAAACAAAATGGGAAAAAGACATGATTGATAGCATTTATCTGAAAGAACCGTTAACAACTGTAATGAAGTGCTTTAGTTTGAGTAATATTTTCTTATTTTTTGTAGAGAACAAAGCTTTGAATTTATAAGCATTAGGGCGAGTAAAAAAATACTTAGGGAGGTACCTTCTCCTGTCAGTGTCAAAGAAAGGACAAACAAACAAGTAGTGAAACTCATCTGCCACATCATGTACATTACATTTTTCACAAATTCTTTCATGTCTGGGTGTACCAGTATAACGCAATGTGTTCACAGGCGTTGGGGGTACATGGAAAAACAAAAAAACTAAAAATATATAAACAATGAAAAAACAAAAAGTAAAAAAGAACAAACAATAAACGGACAAACAAACCTTCGACGACAACAACATACAAAAACAAAAAAACAAAAAACGAAAGAAATAGATCAATATTCAGTCGCATTGAAGGGTTGCGGCAAGAACTGCTGTGATTACGTACATCAATCAATGAAACAAAGCACAACACAAAATAATCACTGCAACAAACATCGTCCTATCAAACCTCAGCTAATCCACTGACAATGGTGCGGTTCACGTAATTATGCGCCTCATCTCATCCAACTAAACCACACCATACCAAATTGTCATATCACACATCACTACAATCAAAGCTTTTACATATCAGTAGATATGTAAAAGGCAATCGAACCATCATGGTAGGCAATCGAACCATCATGGTAGGCAATCGAACCATCATGATGAAATTCGGTGAAATAGTGGCATAATAATATATATATCAACAACTTATAACAGGGCCAGACAAGGGACACATTAGAGAGGGGGGGGGGGGGTACAAACAAGGGCGGGGGTGGGGACCGAAACAGTTTCATACTGATCGCTTCTCGGCCTTTTGGCTAAGACAGTGATTCAGGAACATAAATTTTTGTTTAAACCGTGGTTGGTTTGTTCAGACCGTCGTACATGGCGAAAGCCGATACGCGACGTTAAACTGAACTTCCATGCGGCGTAGGCCCCTGGTGGGGTCCAGGGGCAACGCCCCCTGAACCTGAAGCTTTTTTTTTAACAAAATAAAGTGCCCAAAACCAAAAAGCCCTTTAAATAAAATTTACCCTAGAACAACAAAACAGTAAGTATAATTCTCTGTCTTTCTTTTTTTTCTCTTTTTCTTCTTCTTTTGTTTTTTGGTGGGAGGGTGTGTGTGTGTGGGGGGGGTGTTACAGAACCCCCCCCCCCCCCCCCCCCCCCCCCCCCCCCCCCCCTGATCCGGCCCTGTATAATCTTCTCTCTGTAGAACATGATGGGGGGGGGGGGGGGGGTATCTACATAACTACTTTATAACAACAACAAGATACCTTACACATGTACACATATATGCGGAGACTTCCGTGCGGAAACCCGTGCGCAATCCATAAATAAGTAAAAGAAAGAAGGGAAAAGATTTGCGCACGTGTACGAATTTCCCCTAATCCGTAAATTGTTACCCTTCTTTCTGTTACTTACTTAGGGGTTTCCTTGCGGAACTTACGCGTCTAATGTGTACACGGCCTTACTCGAATGGCTTTTATCATTGGTTGGCATTAACCTGCAGCAAGGGCCAATAGCAGCATGAGAGCTGTACAATCGATGAGTTTCGGCAACCGTCAAGTTGAGCGAACATACCAAAAGCGCGAATACCTTCCGTATACAAAATGCGCGAATGTCTGATAGTCAAAAACAAAACAGGGGTAAAAAAGCAAAAACAAAGACAACCTCAGAGCTTCGACTGCAAAGAACGGACTATTAAGTATTGATATACAAGCTAAGGATTGATGACTTTCACAACCATGTTGACCTTGACCTTTCTTTTTTTTGTCCATCGCATTTAGATCCGGCATTTAGACATATCTCTAAAATCACAAAGCGTAGTGAGCCTTGAAGGCTTTGACTCATGCAAATAACTCATGTCAAGCAAATAAACAAGTTAATGTAACCTAAATGTTTAACTTTAGAAAGAAAAAACACTTCATACTTCAAGATCTAATTCACAACCACAAAGGCAACAATAGCATTGGACGGGTTCTGAACATATATAGCATGTCATCCATACTCGGTTACGCACAAAAGGTATTATTTCCTATGCGTACAACGATAACACAAGCACATGCAAAAAAGCGGATAAAACTCATTATTTTCTATGCATACAACAATAACGCAAGCACATACAAAACTAGAGCGTTAAGACGCTAGACCACCAGCCGCGTGGCAGCATTGACCTATGACCTTGATTTTCGAACTTGACCTAAATATCCTTAGTACCCATCCACAAGCAAAATTTGAGTGTCTCATTAGGTCCCTATCCATTCAATCGTAATCGTGCCAGGTGCTCGGCAGCATTTTCGGCGCCAATGACCCTGACCTTGACCTATGACCTTCATTTTCGAACTTGGCCTAGATATCTTTAGTACCTATCCGCATGCACAATTTGAGCATCCTACGTCCATCCGTTATTGTGCCAGGTGTTCCGCAGCAGTTTCGACTCCAATGACCATGACCTTTGACCTATGACCTTCACGTTCGAATTGGGCCAAGATATTCTTAGTACCTGTTCGCATGCAAAATTCGAGTATCCTATGTGCCTCCGTTCAATTGTTATCGTGCCAGGTGCTTGGCAGCATTTTCGGCGCCAGTGACCTTGACCTTTGACCTATGACCTTTTTTCGAACTTGGCCTAGATATTCTTAGTACCTGTCTGCATGCAAAATTTGAGCGTCCTATGGTCCGTTCCGTTATCGTGCCAGGTGTTTGGCAGCATTTTCGGCTCCAGTCACCTTGACCTTTGACCTTCATTTTTGAACGTGGCCTAGATATCTTTAGTACCTGTCCGCATGCGAAATTTGAGCGTCCTAGGTCCCTTCGTTCAAACGTTATTGTGTTAACATAGATAGTCAGTCAGTCGGCTTCAGAATGCACTGGAAACCTTACCAGCTTCGCTCTCTTCGTTCGCGGCTGGTAAAAAGCAACAAAAAAAACACAACAACAAAACAAGAAAATACAAAATGACAATTAAAAAAAAAAGAAGAAGAAATTATTATACCCTGTATAAATTGAAATCTTTTGGCCATCGTTCCTTTAGCTATCAAGCCCCTCTCGTTTGGAACTCACTGCCTCCCCACCTCCGTTCTTCACAAACTCTCTCTGCGTTCACATCTGACCTCAAAACACATCTCTTTCAAAAGTTCTTTCTCTCTTCAGAGTTCATGATACCCCCCCCCCCCCCCCACCCCCCCCCCCCCCCCCCCCCCCCCCCCCCCCCCCCACCCCCCACCCCCCCCCCCCCCCCCCCCCCCCCCCCATCCCAACTGCCTCTGTTGTATGCGCTTTTTGACATCAGGTCGTGTTTTGCATGTCTAATCATGTAATTTCCCCCCTTCTTGTTTGGCATGCTCTTTTTTGACTTAGTTCATGCCTATTTATATATCTTGTTGTACACATGGTCATTATGCGTGTGTGGGCTTGTGTGTGTGTGCGTGCGTGAGTGCATGCGTGTGCGCTCGCATGTGTGTCTTTTTTTGTCTTTTTTGTGTACTGTACTTGATGTTTTTATATAATATTTTTGTAAAGCGCTGTGAGGATGGCTTTGCCATCGAACAGCGCTATATAAGCTTCGTTTATTACTATTATTATAAAACGGTTTCATAAGTCAAACAATCTCAAGGCAGGTAAACCCCAGTAACAACGTTCCCAGAAAGAAAGAAAAATACCACAACGAAAATCGTTCCAATCTAGTAAGTGCATAATCAATGACTTCAATAGCGAAACCAACACTTTCGTCAACCAGCCGTGAAGCGTACGCTGGTTAATGTTTTCAGAGCAGTCTGTTTGTTCCTGACTACGTGTCTGTGTGTCTATCTACGTTAACGCAATAACGTTTGAACGGAGGGACCTAGGAGGCTCAAACGTTGCACGCGGATAGGTATTTCGGATATCTAGGCCAAGCTCGAAAATTAAGGTCATTGGTCAAGGTCACTGGAGCCGAAAATCCTGCCACGCGAGATCCTCGCCGGCGCAGGGGTACTGTAAAGTGCAGGGTGTAGTAGACTGTTTGATCGTACTTTAGTTTCAGGGGTGTTTGTCAGTTTGACCCTGCAAGGTCACTGGACCCGAGAATGGTGCCGCGCGGCTGGTTGGTCTAGCGTTTTCACGCTCTAGTTTTGAAAACCAGCACTTAACCAGGGCAAGATTTTCACAATCCGTTTAACGGAAGAATGAAGAAACTAAACAAAAACATAACACATTAGACGGCAAACCAATAAAGATAAAAATAATAAAATCCCCAGTAAATGAAGTTTTAGTGCACGCACGCGCTCTCTCTCTCACACACACACACATACACACACACACACACACACACACACACACACACACACGCACACGCACACGCACACGCACACGCACACGCACACGCACACGCACACACGCACACTCAATAAAGATCATTTTGACTTGACGACTTGACTTGACACACACACTTTAATTTAGCACCGGTATCTCCCTTCATTAGAACTTGCTAAATCCCCCGAGACCCCCCACCCCCCACCCTCCCCTCCTATCCCCTCCTAAGAAAATCTCACCCAGACAAATCACCAGAGATCCCTTCAAACGGTGGTGGCCCCGATAAACCTCTGGTTAACCCAGGAGGTTTCGGTCTGAGTCCTCATCTCCTCCAGGCGGTGGCTCTTGCCTTCCTCGCCCCAGAAGAACTTGCGGAACCCGCGAGCCTTGAAGTCGAAGTAGACGGCGATGAGCTCGTCGTAGCGCGAGCGGGGAGGGCAGTCCTTGAACATGTGCCACTCCACGAGCAGCTGGGGTATGGAGGCCAGCAGACCCTCCACGGAGAGCAGGTCCTTAATCACGTCCCACTCGTAGCACTCGATGTCCAGCTTGACTATGGTCAGTGAGCCCTGTGGGAGGTAGGTAGGTGGGTATTGTCGTCATACACGTTATACTGTGGAACCTCCCTTAACATCCAAAATCCAAAATGAGGTCTTATAAGGGAGTGGTCTTATAAGGGAGGTAATTTTAATACTTACAAAGAAGGACAATGTCTCAGAGAAGTAGGTCTTATGTGGGAGGGAGTCTTAAATGGGAGGTCTTATAATAAGGGAGGTTCCACTGTATATGATACAAGGATTTAGAGACTTTCGCGGGCCCTGTGTGTGTGTGTGTGTGTGTGTGTGTGTGTGTGTGTGTGTGTGTGTGTGTGTGTGTGTGTGTGTGTGTGTGTGTGTGTGTGTGTGTGTGTGTGTGTGTGTGAGTGTGTGTGTGTGTGTGTGTGTGTGTGTGTGTGTGTGTGTGTGTGTGTGTGTGTGTGTGTGTGTGTGTGTGTGTGTGTGTGTGTGTGTGTGAATCAGAATCAGAATTGTATTGTCGTGAAAACCGCACGCCCACACACGCTCACACACACAAGCACAACACACACACCCCCCCCCCACCCCACCCCACACACACACACACACACACACACACACGCACACACGCACACACACAGGATGTAAAAAAGCTGTAATGCTTATTCCTTTTATCCTCAATAAAGATCATTTTGACTTGACTTGACTTGACTTGACTTCACTTCACACACACACACACACGCACACGCACACGCACACGCACACACACACACACACACCCATACACCCAACTACAGTACCTGAGGATGTCCAAGGTTCTTCATGATGGTGGACAGTCGCCTCATGGGCCAGGTGGTTAAGCCTTTCACATAGCCGTCCACCCGGGGCACGAAGCTGTCCGAGTCGTTGCTGGAAACCCCCAGCCTCTTGAAGAACACCCTCTCCGCGTGCTTGTGGTCCGCCTCGGGCATGCTGGTCAATCAGTAAATACGAATACGAATCAAATACCCGAGTTCGAACCTGCGTACAGGGGGATTTTCCCTCTCACTCTGCGCTAGGCCTTACGGTCTGAACGTGGAGTCTTTCGGGTGAGACGATAAACCGAGGTCCCGTGTGCCCATGTACTTAGCGCACGTTAAACCCAATGGCAACCCCCCCCCCTCCCCCTTCCTTCCTCATCAGTCACACAGCAATCGCATGCCAAAAAAAATGGATGGCGCGCCTCTGGCTGTGACGCGCTCTCCAGGTGGGAGCAACCCGAATTTGACAGAGACGCCTCTGTGACTATAAAGTACCAATTACCAATACTAAATACATATACGAATTTTTTCTTGAAAAACACCCTCTCCGCGTGCTTGTGATCCGTAGCGAGCATGCTGGTAAATACGAATACGAATCAAATACGAATACGTCTTCTTCTTCTTCTTCTTCTGCGTTCCCAGGCCATATGGCCACAATGGGTAAGGTACGTATGTGTCCGTTTTTCAGTTTTCACAAGTCTCCCCGCTGTGTACAGCCGACACGAAATCCTCCGATTTCGGAGGAGCTCAAAGGAGAAACATTATTTGGAAGATTTTTTTTTAAGGCAGGAGAATGGGCCAATAAGTCAGAAAAGTCAAAGAGAGTGGCAGATCAAAGGAAGTTATAAGCACAGAACTTCCATAAGGTGGGGGAACTATTTTTACGGGATTGAAAAAAACACGGTATCCCAACGGCGAGAGACTCGTGAAGGGGGCGGGGGCGGCCAGCTCCCCGTATGGAGGCACGAGGCAGCACCCGCGACCCAAAAATACGAATACGATTTTTTTTGCTGGACAGCCTCTCTGCGTGCTTGTGGTCCGCCTGGTCATGCTGGTAAATCAGTAAATACGAATACGAATACGAAATGTTTTTTTCAAATATAGGCCTAGTTTAAACCCTTTCCTGAAAAAGGGGTGTCACATTTAAACGGAAATAATCATTCCTCATGCTGGTTAGTGAATACGAATACGAATACAAACGCACCAAGCGCTTTTCTTCTTGTTGGTGCTTCAGTTATGCTATACTGTGGAACGTCATAGCATGCTGGGCAATAAATACGAATACGAATACTAAATGTGTGCACAAAACATCAACACAAACGTCTTAACATCAACGCGTGAATGCTAACAAGGAAATGTAGCAACATAATGTAGACCCCAAAAAACATAACTATGTTTAGTAAGCAATCATTATGAGTGAAACTTTCAACTTTAGCTGATCTTTCCAACTCGGACAATACATATTTTGACCAGGTTGACAAATGTGTGTCTTGGTGTGAGGAGAACTATCTAGACCTTAATGTCACAAAAACAAAGGAATTGATTGCTGATTTTAGGAAATCTCCACCACTATGTCAGACCTTACTATTAACGGGGAGAAAGCCTGTGATACAATAAATCCGAGTTTGAGTCTGGGTACAGGGGATTGTTCCTCTCACTCTGCACTAGGCCTTACGGTCTGAACAAGGAGCCTTTCGGATGAGACGATAAACGGAGGTCCCGTGTGCCCAGGCACTTAGCAAACATTAATCCCAGTGGCAATTAAAAAAGTTGTGATTTGGTCAAAATTTACCCCCCCCCCCCCCCCCTTTCATTCCTAACCAGTCACACAAAAATCACATGCAAATTAAAACACGTTCAAGTAATTTTCCCGTGTCAGTGGGTAATATATCACAACAAAACTACATGTAAATTTCATTTGACTTATACATATATTTATCAGGCACACATGTACACTCATGCGCACACATGTTGGCTACGAAACGCGCATGTGTGTGTGTGTGTGTGTGTGTGTGTGTGTGTGTGTGTGTGGGTGGGTGTGTTAGGTATAGCTGAAAAAAAGGCTGAAGGAGTGCAGGTAAATTATTTCTTTGCCTTTAAAATATAAAACAAGAAGTGAAAATGCCCCCTAAATTTCTGTGCTGGGGATGAGCTTTACACTTAATTAAGAAAGGAGGAAATTAATAGCCCTGGATGAGTTCCCCAAAACAAGAAAACTACAACAGCTCAACTAGTTTTTCCATGGGGAAATTTTCAGCACACCAGTAACACTAGAGCAAAGGTGGCAGCTTTCCCATTGGGAAACTGAATAAGATGTAAACAAGATTTAAATGTCAGGGTCAGCAAATTTATAAAGGACCGAGACGCGCTCTAGGTCCATGCAGAGCTTCAGGAGATATAATAATGCATACCACAAACAAAATTAAACACTCAAGGTCAAAGTTCAATGTAAAGGAAAACAGATACTGTTTGGGACACAGTAGCTTTAAGTTATACAGTACTCTTCAAAATTTGGAACAAATGTATACAGCTGTTTATAAGATATAACAACATACAAGGAAGAAGCACGGTCAAATGTCAAGGACACCCAAAGGTTGTTAATACTTTAAATCATAATGTCACTGTCACTGTCACGCGTGCGCGCATGCACAAGGCTCTTACCTAGGATCAAAGGAATACACGGTGCAGCCATATTCAGCCATGGCATCATCAAACTCGTAATTGTAGTCGATCCTGAAAAAATAAAAAAACAAAAAAGCACGTTGCAACGTTAATCAGCCTATTTGAAAGACCCACCAGGTCCGTGAGTGAAAATCACAGGGTTCGTGTGTTTTCCCGCTCTCGCTGGTAAGAAATTTTGTTTTGACCAAGTGTGGCTCCCATACAAATGTCCTCATGCACGAGAACGAGAGATCACTTTAAAGAGCAGCCTCGATCGTATATGAGGAAAGTCTGTATGTGGGCCACACCGACCCAGACAAATCCAAGGGACTTGATCGTGCTAGGTCAGTGTGTCTTTAAGTTAATTTTAATTAACCCTTTCACCGCCAGCCATATTTCAGCCAAAATGTTCCAATAAATGTACCTGGGTAGAGAACAAAATCCATCTACAGTATTAGGGATTCTTCTGTGTTATATCTAAAATGAGGTCTATCCTTACTTCCCAAAACTAAGACAATAGGGTCTTTAGATAACAGACCCCAAGTTGATGCCTTTTGGTGACATAGGTGTTAAATCACTGTGGTGCTAAAATGCGACTTGGGCGGTGAAAGGGTTAAACCACTTTCCAACGTACGAGTACAAAATTCTTCTCTTCTTCTTCCCTTTTAGGCAGCCAACTTCAGCACGTTGAAGATTCTGCTGCACTTTGGGGGGGTGGGGGTGTACTTCTTCTTCTTCTTCGATCGCTCAGACAGTTTCCTGTCAATTATGAGCGCAGATGCGTCATGCCCGCCGTTATGCGCCTAATTAAGAAATAGTTAGGCCCAGCAAATCCGACTTTGGCTGGAAGAAGTCTTTTTGAAAGCGATTCTTGTGGGGGGGGGGGGGGGGGGAGGCAGGGGAATGGACCGTTAAGGCAGAAAGATAGTAGATGACAGCAAGCAAAAGGAAAAAGGCAGAGTGAAAGAGAGTGACAGATTAAAGGAAGTTACAATCACAGAACTTCCAGAAGGTGGGGGAACTATTTATACAGAAGACCACCCGGTATCCCCACGGGGAAAAGAGAATATCAGTGTAAAATAATGATAGGTTTAGGGGAAAGGATACATAGTCTAAATAGTGTGAAATAAAATGCAATGAAATGTTTGAAAAGAACTCAAATAAAATGCAATGAAATGTTTGAAAAGAACTCAAATAAAATGGCGGTTAGAAAGGCTGTGTATAATTATTGTTTTGTTGGAGAACAAAAAAATCGGCAATAAAAATACATACTACTAGCTATACAGCAGAAATGCAATGCAACGCTCATCCTATACTGGTAATTCTATTCGGTTTGACATTCGCTGGGGGTGGGGTGGGGGGAGGCACGAAGCATGAGATAGCAAGGGAAGCAACTCAGGATCGAGTTGCATCCCTTAGCTTGTGTTGTTTTTTATTCAAAAAGAAAAAAGGTTAATGTACTGTTATTACATGATGTAATTTGAATGTAAAAGAAGCAATGAAGGCAATCAAGGCCTCTCCTGCGACAATCAGATTAACCTATGTCATGGAATTACGTTTCTCCTTCGGGTTGTTTTCTTTCTTTCGTTTTCTTTTCTTTATTTTTTTTAAAGGGTTGGAATTCCTATTAAACCAACACCCCCATAGTAAGTGAAAAACTTGGCCTTGGTTTAAGGCTTTTTCAGACCAATCGACACAGGCTAGAACACCAAGGCTACATCAAAATGCTGTTATGCTATGCATAGTTAATGTGCGGGGATTGTCTTTATAGCCATGACAAGTTCCTAACACAACACCACCAGTCTCTAAATAAACATCCCCCAAGGGACACGGAAGTGTGACTGCGCACATGGCGGGGTAATCAAAAAACGGCCACACACCGTAATGCTCTCATCCCTAGCTGATGCATTTGTGCCATAGTGTTCAAGTGCTTCGGCTGTTGGGATGATCCCTGGAGAGTCTTTTATCCAGGGAATGCTACCAACAACAGCAACAACAAAAGGAACAAGTGTATCGCCGAGCAGCAGATACGTTCCCGAGCGGCTGAACGTGGGCACACAACAGCAGCATGACGCATCTGCACTCCAATGACAAGAAACTGAGCAATTGCCAAAAAACTTAGCAAATAACAAATGTCCCAAAAATGTGTGGCTGTAAATGACCGGTTACAGATGGTCCTATCGGCAGACAATAACCGTTGTGGCCTTGACTTTGACCTTTTTTGTACTAAATATTCGGAAAACCATAAGCCAATGCAACTGTACACCGAATGTGAACATTGTAAGTCCAACGATGTGAAGGATATGGCCACAAGAAGAAATGTACGTTGTCAAGGTCAAACGTTAAGGTCAAGGTCAGCGTGGCTATTGTTTTGGCATGGAACCTTTTTGTGTACCATGATGCACCGCCACAGTAAATTTGAAGCGACTCCATGCAACAATTCTTGAGATACAGCCTTGGGGTTCGAACCCAGTGATTCGCACGCACGCGCACAGACAAGTTAATGAGTATCATGTTATATCCCTTTTATCAGAAAATGTTTTGAGGAAAAAAGAGCATTGAAATACGTGCAAACGTTCGCGAGATATTAGCGATTAAGTGTTTTTGGGGTTGAATTCCTTTACCTTAATCAACATGACCTTGACCTTTAAATGAAACTAGGAAAGCAATCAAACGATAGGTAATATCTTCTTAAACGTGTACACTAAAAGTGATTGAAATAGATCGAAACGGACGGATGAAACAAAAACAATACTTCCCGAGGCCCCGAAGCTTCGTCGGGAACTAAAAACTGACCCGATGGATGGAATTCAGCTTAATGTCCTCCGGGTCTAGAACAGACACATAAAGATAAAGATGGTGGGAACGATCCTGGAGGCAATGCCCGGAGGCAGTGCAACACCAGGAAAGTCCCGATTTTTTTTGTTAACAATACGGTTGTGTGCTAAAAACACGACTGATAGTAATGAGTAAAAAAAAAAAAAAACCTGACCCGAAAGAATAGACGATGCACTTGTGGAGAGGTACCAGGTCGTGGTCGAAACACACGAGTCGGTTGCCCATCCACCGCTTGTCCTTGCACACGTAGCTGATCTGACGCATGTCACTGCAACACAGCACACGCTTCTTTGATCTACTAAATTATCCAGAAACATGTTTTGCGTTAATGAAACAATAGGAATTGTTCGGAAGTAATTATTAAGGGGAGTATATTTCATGGTGTGTGTGTGTGTGTGTGTGTGTGGGGGGGGGTGATCTTGCCTGATTCAATCGGTCAAACAGGGGAAGCTACTCTACCATCAGGTAGATCCCCAGCAGCCCTCGCCTCGTGTGTTTGAGTAGACTTACATCGCTTAGAACACCGTAGCGTCATTCTAAAAGTGATGTTCATTTATATTTTTACGTCGCATTTTGCAAGTTCTCTCAGTTTGTGTGGATACTGCCCGCCCCTCATTTTTCTTTTTTTTTTAAATGTTTGCAAGTCGCTGACTCGCATCCTGCGGTTTCAAGCTTCGACGCCATGGTTGCTATGGTTATGACCGAGTAAGTCGAGGTAATCAATTCTAATTTTCACGAAGTGCTCTCCCCTAGGTGGGTTTTTTTTCTCCGAAAATCGTCTATTCGTGTCTGACTGCAGGGACTCTTTTCTCTCTCTGCCTCTGTCTCGCATTTTGTAGGAATAAATATTTTGCCTGAATTCTTTATCCTTGGAAAGCAAAGTTTGTGTTTTAGTGTTCAGTGTTCTCTCTCTCTCTCTCTGCCCCCCCCCCCCCTCCCCCCATCTCTCTCTCTATCTCTGTCTGTCTGTCTGTCTGTCCTTGTCTCAGTCTTTAATTGATGATGAAAATGATGTTTTACGTCCTCTCGGTCATAGACACATATGGGACATTTGTAAATACAAAGATGGTGGGAACAATACTGGCTGCAATGCCCGGAGGCAGTGCAACACCAGTAAAGTCCCGAGTTTTTAACAAAATATATATGTGTAGCGGTAACCACGCCTCGGTTAAACCTCATCGGCTATGGTACCACCACATTGTCTAATTTTGTAATTGATGTGATTTATGTTATTTGTACGCCTTGCATGATGCGACCTTTTATGACCTTGATTTAAGGGTGGTTGGGGTTTTTTCTGTCTTATATTTTGCGATAGGTTGTTTTTTCTCCCATGGTTGTTGTTCGTAAATGGAAAAACTTTTTCCGAAATATCACAGCAGCAATGGGCGTTGGTGTGTTCGTCGCTCAACATTTTTGTTCTATTTGTATTTCTTAATCTCTTTTCTTTTCGTTCTGAGGGCCGGATGGAGAAGAAGGGGGGGAAAGCCGGTTATTGTGCTTATTCCGCTTTCCCTCAATCATAATTGTACAAAATTCGTTCGTTCGTTTGTTCGTTCTTCTGTTTAATAAATGTGACAGTACATGAAGAAAAATCCAGACATAATGGAATATTGGCATAAATTGAGATTTTAATTTGTTGCAGTGGAGCAAAGATTGCTTGTTGATACGCAGCAAACCGAACTGAGTTATCTTGTCTAGTTTTTATTTTATAATTATTTGAAATTTGGCGTTCGAAATAGATCGTTTGCAGAAGTTGGGCATAGAAGATATAACTTTGCCTCTTTGTTTCTATTGACTTGATTTAGAAAACAATCAAATAAACAAAGAAATCATTCAAAATTGTCTTTCATGTTGTGGATACTGGTAGAACACATACAAATAGAGATAAATATGCCTTAAATAGAAAATTGATATTTTAGGGGTTGTTGACTCTTTTTGGCTCTTGCTCAAAACATTCTGAGCGACTTATGTAGGTTTTTCCCATGCACCATCACAAATATACAAATTCACCAATATTAGAATTCCCCTTAGGCCGGGTTCACGTTAGACGCGTAATTTCAAATAATTATAAAATAAAAACTAGACAAGATAACTCAGTTCGGTTTTCTGCGTATCAACAAGCAATCTTTGCTCCACTGCAACAAATTAAAATGTTATAATTAGCGTTTACGATAGCCGTGTACACACATAAGCGGATATTCCATGCGGATACCCGTACGGAAAACCCTAACTAAGTGGAAGAAAGAAGGATAAAAGTTTACGCATAATGGGGAAATTGGGACACGTGCGCAAATCTTTTCCCTTCTTTGTTTCACTTATTTATGGATTGCGCACGGGTTTCCGCATGGAATATCCGCTTATGTGTGTACACGGCCTTATGGGACAACAGTATGTTATTATCGTAAACGCTAATTATAATATTTAAGATTTTTTTCTCTTAAATGAAGAAAAGTGTCAATGCAATGGCATGTGAGATATTTAAAGGGGAAAAAACAACCTCTCACGTAACAGAGGCTGGAGAAAGGAAATGGAGGGTGCATTACTTCTGCTTTTACCCTTCTTCATATACACACGCACTCGCGCGCGCGCACACATAACGCGCGCGCACACACACACACGCACACACACACACGCACACACACACACACACACACACACACACACACACACACACACACACACACACACACATACATACATACACACACGCACGACTGGTTTCTAGAAAACTCTCATCGATATAGACAGCCTGTGTAGAGATCATGAAGGTCAAACGTTTTTTGTGTGTTTTTTGTTTTTAGTCAAGTGTAATGCCAGTAGTAGCATCAGACACTTTCATTTGGCTAAAATTAGTAATAACTAATAAAGCCTATGACGCTTTTAATCAAATTAGTCAAATTGGCATGGCCATGCAAAAACAGTTAACACCATAAAATGTAAATCAATAGACGGACAGATAAAGAGCCCTAGACAGACAGACAGACAGATGAAGTGGCATAAACAGACAAAGAAACCCAGAGAGACAGGTAGATGTAGAGACACAATCAGACAGAAAGAGAGACAGTACAGATAAAGAGACCCAGACAGATACAGAGAGAGAGAGACAGACAGATAACTGAGCAAGATAACAAACAGATAACAAATAGATAAAGAGACCCCAGACAGATACGAGAGATCCTTCCTTCTCCTTTAACTCCGTGAGGAGTCATCGGGGCGCGACAGTGAAGTCTTCACCAACTTCCTCCAGCTCTGTCGGGTCGTGAGCCAGAGTCTGGGTTTCTGCGAATGATTTTGCTGTCCATTCTGTGATGTTGACAGAGAGATACAGTGACACAGACAGACAGACAGACAGACAGACAGACAGACAGATAAAGAGAGACAGACAGACAGATAAAGAGAGACAGACACAAACAGATAGGCCTACAGTGACACAAAGAGATAAAGAGAGACAGGCATAAACAGATAGGCCTACAGTGACACAAAGAGATAAAGAGAGACAGGCACAAACAGATAGGCCTACAGTGACACATAGAGATAAAGAGAGACAGGCATAAACAGATAGGCCTACAGTGACACAAAGAGATAAAGAGAGACAGGCATAAACAGATAGGCCTACAGTGACACAAAGAGATAAAGAGAGACAGGCATAAACAGATAGGCCTACAGTGACACAAAGAGATAAAGAGAGACAGGCATAAACAGATAGGCCTACAGTGACACAAAGAGATAAAGAGAGACAGGCATAAACAGATAGGCCTACAGTGACACAAAGAGATAAAGAGAGACAGGCATAAACAGATAGGCCTACAGTGACACATAGAGATAAAGAGAGACAGGCATAAACAGATAGGCCTACAGTGACACAAAGAGATAAAGAGAGACAGGCATAAACAGATAGGCCTACAGTGACACAAAGAGATAAAGAGAGACAGGCATAAACAGATAGGCCTACAGTGACACAAAGAGATAAAGAGAGACAGGCATAAACAGATAGGCCTACAGTGACACAAAGAGATAAAGAGAGACAGGCATAAACAGATAGGCCTACAGTGACACAAAGAGATAAAGAGAGACAGACACAAACAGGCCTACAGTGACACAAACAGATAGGCCTACAGTGACAGACAGATAAAGAGAGACAGACACAAACAGATAGGCCTACAGTGACACAAACAGATAGGCCTACAGTGACACAAACAGATAGGCCAACAGTGACACAAACAGATAGGCCTACAGTGACACAAACAGATAGGCCTACAGTGACACAGACAGATAAAGAGAGACAGACACAAACAGATAGGCCTACAGTGACACAAACAGATAGGCCTACAGTGACACAAACAGATAGGCCTACAGTGACACAAACAGATAGGCCTACAGTGACACAAACAGATAGGCCTACAGTGACACAAACAAATAAAGAGAGACAGACACAGATACAGTGACACTAACAGACAAAAAGACAGACAGATAAAGAGAGACAGACACAGATAAAGAGAGAGAGACAGATAAAAAGAGACAGACAGACAGATAAAAAGAGACACACACATAGACAGATCAAGAGATACAGACAGACAGATAAAGAGACCCAGACAAATAAAGACAGACAGACAGACAGCTACAGATTATCGGACCACTCACTTTTCTAGCTTACACAGTTTCTGCCACCATTCTTCTGGCCCAGGTTGCCATGGTGACTGGGACTTATCTGAAAAACATGTCGCTCGTCGTTAATTGTTACACACCAATCAATCAATCAATCAGTCGATCGATCAATATTTTGTAGGGGAAGACGGGATAAAAAGCGCATGGGCGGGTAAGAAGCCCACCCCAATTATCTCATGAAATGAAGCAAATTTCAGTCTCATTTTGCCCATGAGACGAGCGTTAATGTCTAGCATTCGTCTCATGGGCAAATTTGACTGAAATTTTCTTTATTTCATGAGATAATTGGGGTGGGCTTCTTACCCGCCCATGCGCTTTTTACCCCGTCTTCCCCTATTGTCCATTTTACAGGAAAGTCTTTTTGCAGGGATAAAACATATCAACCAAACAACACAATAAAGACAAAGACATGTAATGTAGAAAAGCCAAAAGATAATATGCCGCTATTTTAAACACCGCGCGCACATACAATCCTCGGTCACACACACATACACACACGCACGCGCGCGCACGCACACGCACGCACACGCACACACGCACGCGCACACACACACACACGCACACACACAACACACGCATCATGCGCACGCATACAACCATTTATCTATCCATCTATCTAACTTATACCTACATACACATATGTTTACATTACGCAACTTGCATGCACAAATATATAATACAAATACCTTTAGTCTACATACATACATACATACATACATACATACACACATACATACATAGATAATGCAACATTACATCATTATATACATGCATACACAAACATGCATAGATAGGTCTATATAGATACACAGATAGATAGATATACAGATACATACACACACGTACATACACACATACATGTGTTGGGGGAAAACGCATACGAAAAAAGCAAACACATATGAACACCACCACTGCACCAAACGTTAGTCCAACACTGCCCCCCACCCCCACCCCTCCCCCTCCCCATTTGCCAAGGTTATGAATGAGCCTGCAAGAGATTGTTCGAATCAGGCTCTATGCATATTTACAAAACCTTCCGTACAAAAACCCATCCGCAGTCCCTAAAGAAAGTAAAAGAAAGTAAGAAATAAGCAGATGGGATATAATGCGGATGTGTTTCCGCGGGTAATGTGTACACTACTTCATATTTCTTACTTCCAATTTGTTTTTATTTTACGTATTGTGGATTGGGTTTTTGGTAAATATGCACACAGCCTCGTATCAGTCTGTATGAGATTAGTGCACGGTTGATAGCCTAATTCCCCACTAACAACTTCCACCAGTGACACACATCCCCCCCCCCCAACACACACACCTTACCGTTACCCATACTAAAACTACTCTACCCTATCTCATCCCTCATCTGTATCTTACCAACATCACCCCCACCTCACCCTGTTCCCTAATACAACAGTTTTCTCCCTCATCCCATATCATCCCCCACCCCCCATCTGGTTCTGGTTCTGGTTCCAATACGTCGAATTGGATGCGATATTTTGTGACTGATGAGGAAGGAAGGGGGGTGTGGGGGGGTACATTTTAACCAAATGACAACTTTTTCGTTGCCACTGGGTTTAACGTGTGCTAAGTGCATGGGCACACCGGACCTTGGTTTATCGTCTCGTCCGAAAGACTCCCAAGTTCAGATCGTAAGGCCTAGTGTAAATAAAGTGAGATAAGAGGAAAAAATCCCCTGTAGCCAGGTTCGAAGTCGGGTTTACTTGACACAAGGCGAACGCGTTACCTCGGAATGAAAATCTGCTTAACGTCCTCCGGTCTGGAAGAGACACATACGGGACATTAGTAGATATAAAGATGGTGGGAACGATCCTGTGGAGGCAATGCCCGGAGGCAGTGCAACACCAGTAAAGTCCCGAATTTGTTAACAATACAGATGTGTATACTCGTTACCTCTGTGCCACTCTACACTTTATGGAAAGGAATGAATGAAATTCTGCTTAACGTCCTCCGGTCTGGAGCAGACACATGCGGGACATTAGTAGATCTATATAAATATGGTGGGAACGATCCTGGAGGCAATGCCCGGAGACAGTGCAACACCGGGAAAATCCCGATTTTTTAACAATACAGATGTACATTGCAATTTATGGAAAGGAAGGAAGGAAGGAACCTTAACCCTTTCGCCGCCAGCTATTTTTCAGCCCAAAAATACCATTAAACTTAACTAGGTAGAGAAAAAGAATATCTGCAATATTTGGAACTCCTCTATGACATGCTTAACATTAGGCCTATCCTTACCTCCCAAAATTAGGATAATGGGGCAGGGCTCCCAGGGACCCCCATTGGGGGGTCTATGAAGCACTAAAATTCTACAAGACCCTCTAAACGAATGTGCAGGGGGTCCCAGGGGTGCACTAGAACATTTCTTTTTAGCATTCGCTATGCCACTGGGACCCTCTATCCCGCCTCTAGGACCCTCTACACTGTAAGTGAAGGAGTCCATGGGACCCCTTGTTTTGTGGGACGACTGGGAGCCCTGATGGGGTCTTTGGATACCAGGCCCTGACTTGATGCCTTTTAGCGACATGGGTGTAGCTAAACCATTGTGGTGCAGAAATGTGACCTTGGCGGTGAAAGGGTTAAATACAACGCTACAAAGGACCCACTGATGAGCGAGGAGCAGCGGTCCCACACGGTGACGAGCCCGCCGAGGACCGTGCCGTGCCTGACAGCGGTGAGGAGGTTCCAGAGAAGCAGCACGGTCACCAGCACCAGGACCAGCTTCACCTTCACCTTCCGGTCCGCCTTCAGCAGCTTCTGGCAGCCTTGAACGAAGTAGGTCTTCGCCGCCTGCATGGCTCCTCCTCCTCCCCCTCCTGCCACATAGATAGGGGAAGACGGGGTAAAGAAAACAAACCCATGGGCAGGTAAGAAGCCCATGCTAATTATCTCATGAAATAAAGAAAATGTCAGTCAGATTTACCCATGAGACGAATGCTAAACATTAACACTCGTCTCATGGGCAAAATGTGACTGAAATTTTCTCTATTTCATTAGATAATTTTGTTTAGCATTCGTCTCATGGGCAAATTTGACTGAAATTTTCTTTATTTCATGAGATAATTGGCATGGGCTTCTTACCCGCCCATGGGCTTTTTACCCCGTCTTCCCCTAGACATTACAGATGAAAAACAAAAAATGGGAGAGGACATTCTGACCTGTTGAAGGAGTCATGAGTGGAGCTTTCGAGCGTAGGCTCTTCGTCGGTATGGATGAGAGGAGAATGGCAGATTAGGACCAGGAACGGGTAAAATCAGGTGAGGGGTGTCGCATGAAAATAGGTAGCTCGTAAAAATAAGTAGCTCGCTACCTATGACAGTGTGTATTTGCGACATTGAGCATGAACCACAAATTTCACTTTTTTCTAGGGTTTAGGGATTAGGGGGTTAGGGTTAGGGTTAGTTAAATGATTAAAGTACAGAAAAAGTGAAATTTGCGGTTGTCGCAAATACAGACTCTCATAATAGAGAGCTACTTATTTTTACGAGCTACCTATTTTCATGCGACAGGTGTCGCAAGGGGTGGGGTGGGGTGGGGTGGGGACTGTGGCGAATGGGAAGGTGAGCACAAATCAGTGTAGAGAAAAAGAGAGTTATAGAGATTAGCCAAAGAAGCAAAATTGTAGAGTAGTGAGTATGAAATCATATCAATGTAGTGTGTGTGTTGGGGGGGGGGGGGGGGGAGAGAAGGGGGAAAAAACCGTTCTGTGCTTGTCACTTCCTCTAATCTGTCACTCTCTTTGACTCTGCCTTTTCCCCTTGCTTACTGTCATCTAACTATCTTTCTGCCTTTAACCGGTCCATTCTCCTGCCTTTTTTTTTCTTTTTTTTCACGAAACGCTTTTCAAAAACATTTCCTCCAGCCGAAGTCGGACTTGCTGGGCCTAACTATTTCTTAGTTAGGCGCATAACGGCAGCATGACCCATCTGCGCTCATAATTGACAGGAAACTGTCTGAGCGATCGAAGAAGACGAAGAAGAAGACGAATTGTTCGGAAATAAGGAAGGGGAGTAATTTCATGGTATTACCAGTCTCACTTATTTTTAATGTTTATATTCATTGATACTTGTCTTCATGTTGATTATTCTTGGCTTGTCTTCAATGTGTATGTTTATCTGTTGGTGTTTAGGCTTTTGTTCAGCGCTTTGAGCTCCCTGCAAAGGGAGCTAAGCGCTCTATAAATAACCATTATTATTATTATTATTATTATTATTATTATTATGGGAGGTCTTATAAGGGAGGTTCCACTGTACTACATAAGCGATCGAAGAACTCACCACGTAAGCATCTGCTGATCGCAAAACTCTGGAGACAACCAACCACACTGCCAAATATTCGACCAACAAGCCAACGCACGACTTCTCTCATCCCTTGTTAAGTCATAAGAAAACTCAAACAAAAACGCCATCAATCATAAGAAAAAAAAGATTGTCCAAGTCACCTATTTATCTAAGAAAACTCAAACAAAAACGCCATCAATCATAAGAGAAAAAAAAGATTGGCCAAGTCACCTACTTATCTAAGAAAACTCAAACAAAAACGCCATCAATCATAAGAAAAGATTAGCCAAGTCACCTATTTATCTAAGAAAACTATAATAACAAACAAAAACGCCACCAATCATAAGAGAAAAAAAGATTGTCCAAGTCACTTATTTACCTAAAAAAACTCAAACAAAAACGCCATCAATCATAAGAGAAAGAAGATTGGCCAAGTCACCTATTTATCTAAGAAAACTCAAACAAAAACGCCATCAATCATAAAAAAGATTGGCCAAATCACCTATTTATCTAAGAAAACTCAAACAAAAACGCCATCAATCATAAGAGAAAAAAAAAGATTGGCCAAGTCACCTATTTATCTAAGAAAACTCAAACAAAAACGCCATCAATCATAAGAGAAAAAGATTGGCCAAGTCACCTATTTATCTAAGAAAGCTCAAACAAAAACGCCATCAATCATAAGAGAAAAAGATTGGCCAAGTCACCTATTTATCTAAGAAAACTCAAACAAAAACGCCATCAATCATAAGAGAAAAAAGATTGGCCAAGTCACCTATTTATCTAAGAAAACTCAAACAAAAACGCCATCAATCATAAGAAAAAAAGATTGGCCAAGTCACCTATTTATCTAAGAAAACTCAAACAAAAACGCCATCAATCATAAGAGAAAAAGATTGGCCAAGTCACCTATTTATCTAAGAAAACTCAAACAAAAACGCCATCAATCATAAGAAAAAAGATTGGCCAAGTCACCTATTTATCTAAGAAAACTCAAACAAAAACGCCATCAATCATAAGAGAAAGAAGATTGGCCAAGTCACCTATTTATCTAAGAAAACTCAAACAAAAACGCCATCAATCATAAGAGAAAGAAGATTGGCCAAGTCACCTATTTATCTAAGAAAACTCAAACAAAAACGCCATCAATCATAAGAGAAAGAAGATTGGCCAAGTCACCTATTTATCTAAGAAAACTCAAACAAAAACGCCATCAATCATAAGAAAAAAAGATTGGCCAAGTCACCTATTTATCTAAGAAAACTCAAACAAAAACGCCATCAATCATAAAAAAGATTGGCCAAATCACCTATTTATCTAAGAAAACTCAAACAAAAACGCCATCAATCATAAGAGAAAGAAGATTGGCCAAGTCACCTATTTATCTAAGCATATACATTTCAACAAAGCTCCCTTGCTTCCTTAAACTCACTGCACAGTCAACGTGTTAGCTGTGGTAGACCTATGAAATGTCGTCTGCCAATAAATTACACCCGCCGTGATGTGCCATCGACAGATTCCGTTGCCATGGTGAATAGAATATACTCTGTGTGTGTGTGTGTCACCAAAGGTCGTCTGCAAAGCACGGCACGTTGCCTAGAGCCCCACCTTACCGCTAATCATGACATTGTTACACACAATGGCGCCGGTTCCTTGTTCCCGCAACTGGGCGGGTTTATTTACATGGTGTAGAGTGGCACAGAGGTAACGTAACGCGTTCGCCTTGTGTCAAGTAAACCCGAGTTCGAACCTGGGTACAGGGGGATTTTTCCTCTCACTTTGCACTAGGTCTACTTACGGTCTGAACGTGGAGTCTTAGCTTCGGATGAGACGATAAACCGAGGTCTCGTGTGCCCGTGCACGTAGCACACGTTAAACCCAGTGGCAACGAAAAAGTTGTCATTTGGTCAAAATGATCCTAACCCTCTCCCAATTCCCAAAATTGGCGGAATTTGCTGTTGCTTCTCAGTGAACATTTTCTCTGAATTTTTTCTAAAAAAAAAATTGGAATGCTTGATATGATTATATACTGTTAGCCAATAATGAATGCATTGCATTGTGTTTTCTCAAATCTTTGCGTGTCGCTTCACGACCAAGTAGGGTAAGGCGGGGTAAAAAGCCCATGGACGGGTAAGAAGCCCATGCCAATTATCTCATGAAATAAAGAAAATTTCAGTCAAATTTGCCCATGAGACGAATGCTAAACATTAACACTCGTCTCATGGGCAAAATGTGACTGAAAATTGCTTCATTTCATGAGATAATTGGCATGGGCTTCTTACCCACCCATGGGCTTTTTACCCCGTCTTCCCCTAATAAGAAAAAGGATTGAAAGAAGGCATGAGCCAGAGGGAAAGGGGGGGGGGGGGGGGAGGTGGAAGGGTGTCGTCTTCAACGAATAATAATAATAATAATAGTGAATCATTTATATAGCGCATTCCTCCACCAATGTGGAGCTCTATGCGCTTAACAACAACAAAAATTAAGAAGCAACAAATTCAACAACAACACGAAATAATCGCTCACGCACATGCAAATAGGCATACACATACACACCCCACCCACACATACACGCACGTACCGGCACATACACACACACACATACACACACACACACACACACACACACACACACACACACACACACACATACACACACACAACACACACACACACGCACGCGCGCGCACGCACGCACGCACGCACGCACACGCACACGCACACGCACACGCACACACACACGCACGCACACACACACACACACACACACACACACACACACACTCACACACACACACACCGTTACCATCACCACCACTCACCCCACCCCCAAAAACACAATACAAAATACGATCAGTTGAACAAAGCATCAACACACACACACACACACACACACACACACACACACACTCTCTCTCTCTTTCTCTCTCTCTCTCTCGCGCGCGCGCGCGCAACAAAGCTGACGTAGACATTGCAGTCAACACACAATGAAACTAATATGGGGGGAGGGGAGTGTGTGTGTGAGAATAGAGTCCAGAAGTAATGTGGCCTAAAGGTTGTGATGTAGCTTGAACAGGTGGGTCTTGAGAGCTGATTTGAAACATTGCAAGGACTGGATATGGCGGATTTCGCGTGGTAAGGAGTTCCAAACTGATGGGGCCGAAGAGGAAAAGGAGCGCTCACCAAACATTTTTGTTCGTGTACTAGGAACACAGAGAATTTTGGAATCTGAAGATGACCGCAATTGCCTTGATGGAGTATAGACAGAAAGCATGTCAGAAATGTAGCTAGGGGCATTTCCAGAGAAATAAGAATGACATAGAGTGGACATTTTGTAGTCAATACGTGCTTTGATGGAAAGCCAATGAAGGGATATCAGGAGTGGTTGAACATGATGATACTTAGAGACCTTGAGGACAAGTCTGGCAGCAGAGTTCTGGACTTTTTGAAGCTTGTCAATGAGGTGTTGGGGGCAGCCATACAAGAGTGAATTACAATAATCTAGTTTAGAGAGAACAAAAGCGCAGACTAGTATTTTAGTAGTATCTATAGACAGGAGATGGCGAATCGTACCAATGCGACGCAGCTCACAGTATGCTGACCGACAGATAGTTTGAACTTGTGAGTCAACACTCATATCTTGAGAGATGTGGAAGCCAAGATTTCTAGCAGAAGGAGAAAAAGGTATTTGAGTGTCACAGACAGAGATGGAATCAGGCTTTGGGTACGAAAGTTTTCTAGATGGAGAGTGGATGAACAAGGCCTCCGTTTTGTCGTCATTCAGCTTCAGTTTGTTTTGTAGCATCCATGATTTGATGTTGCGAATGCAGAAT